>CM063284.1:53721424-54321424 GCA_032173965.1 Sitta carolinensis | reverse complement strand
TATGAAAGCATGAACTACCTTTTTTAAGGCTCCACAGACAATCAGACCCCCCAAAATAAGGGATCCCCTTCTTAAATAAATTTACCATGTAACTTCTGATACAATAGCATTCCTCCCCATATAGATCAATGCTAAATTAGTTACATGACAGAATTTGGCCCTGAAATAACTATCTCACTAACTTGAAGAACTTGCTGCCTAAGCATACTAATTATATGTGCAGTAAATGAAGAATTATTTTTATTTGAATGAGTCCTCTTTGTGACATTATGAGAAATGAAATATAGGACCACACAATTACATTTCCTCTGTATTTGATTTTGTTTGTGTAATATTTCTTAAACCAACATTTGATAGTGCTTTACCACATGACAGATATCTATCTGCAGATTTCATATAGATTAGGCAAGTTTTCAGCCACAGCTGATGTCTTGTTCACAACAGTACAAATACTTAACATACTGGAAGTTTCTGGCCACATAAGTTTTTATGCTGCACTTCTCTGATAATTCCTATCAAAGATTTAATTTCTGTAGAACTGAATGGATAAGAGGGTAAATACATCACTTCTGAAGTTAGACCAAAGGTCAGATGGGCCCTATCTGACCTCCTGGGGTGTCAGTGTTCTCTGCTCCTGTAGCAGGGGACATGAGCCTGGTGCTGATGTTGCCAGAAATCTGCTGCCATCACTTAGCCATGAGGGTACCAGCCTGACATGATCAACCATGGCACTGCAAAGTCATCCTTGTAAATCCATAATTTCCCGTGAGAGCTCTTATGGGATTTACAAACCTCAATCCAGCTTTTGTCCTTGGCTTTGCCAGAAAGAGGTCCCACTGGACAAGGCAGGGCAGCCACCACCTACACCAAGCAAGGTCCTTGTTACCCTCTTGTCACCATGGCAGCAGGCCAGAGCATCTTGTAATCTCCCATCCTCATACAGCTTTCACATGCCCCTCTCACCTCACGCATTAGGCAGCAGTCACAGCTACAGCATGGTCTGCACATACAGTATTAGAAACCCTCCATTTCAAGTGCTGACTTGGATGGGTGCCACACACCCCCTGGAAGCATCTGCATTTGAATTTAAAGGGGTGGGTGAGTGACAACTAGCTTCTTCTTCTGAAAAGGCTTTGGCAGATCATTGGTTGTCATCAAACCTATTGCGTTTCTTGCCTACTGCCAAAAATTCCACCTACATGCCTGATGGCAATTAGTCCTTTGTAGGTGCTAATGAATAAAAGCAGCACGCACACTTTACAGACTTTAAAAGAATATCCCAATCCATATATTAATTCCATATATAAACTCACATACACGCACAGTCCCCCCTTCCCCTATCCACATGCCACTGTGCACCCACACCCAAATTCGTGCTTAGAAAAAAAGCAAGCAGCAGTAAGATGATCATCCAACTGTGTGCAAGTAGGATTTTTTTCATGAATCATTACCTATTTTCCCAGAACTCATCTACTGAAAAAAAGTACTGCTTTATGAATGCAGAAGGCATCCTACTTTTGGGATAATGAAGTACATTCATTCCATGCTTGAACCTTTCAGAGGTCCAGACATTTCACACAATCTGCCTAACCATGATTTTTCTGTGGTGTCCAAAATCATTTGGGATGATTTTCTGATGACAAAACCAGCCTTCATGAAAACATACCAACAATTTCCATAGAAGAGAAAATTAATAAAATAGGAGTACCATGAGACTTCACCACAGTACTTTCAAATCAGCAAACCGACCATTGCTTTCATGTTTCCTGTGTAATTCTGGGGGTTCTGGTTTACATCAATTTTGGAAGAGAAGGTATCAAAACAGTATGAGGTAATACGCTCTATATAAACCTAATTAAAGTGTCATTATTAACATTTCCCATCACAAGAAAAAATCAGTTTATTCAGAAGCATGTTATTTTACAGAATTGCGTCAACTCCAAACCCAAATATTTAGGGTGAAATACTGTATTTTGACTTTCATGTTATTGCTACATATGTAGAATAAAAATAGAATTAATTTTGAAAGTCAAAACAGATTTAATTGAATAGCATAGAAAATACTCAAAGCATCCCTGAATTTACTTTTTTCTCAGACTATTCATTTTGCATGAAGTTGCCAATTCAAGTTTACAACGTATTTTTAAATAAGGTAATTTCTCAACAACTTTGTAGAGTGCTCATGAACTAAACAGGAGTGTTCAGTATCTTATTGTGACATTTCTAAATGAGATTTCAGACCCTCCAAAAGGCTTCAGAAGGTCAGCTCTAAGTAAGCACATTGATATTTCAGCCTCACCAGATAATGAAAGGTTTTACCCTTTTGTGCCAGCTGAAGTGCACACAGGAGCAGGTGGAGAAGGCAATCATCAGCTCAGGAGTTGAAGGAAAGTGGGCAGAAGCTGAATGGCAGTGCCTGACATCAGCCATAGTAGGTAGCAGACATTACTGCATCACTTTATTTGGACCAGGAAGTAGCAGGACCTTTCTGCCCAGTAGTCCATAAGTCAGGCAAGGTAAGTGTCATAGGTTTGACGTTGGCACAAGGCCAGTGCCCCTATGAGGATATACTGTCCCTGGTATTTGCTGTGAGATGTGACCAAAAACAGAGCAAAACAGTTTCTAATTTAGAAAGCAAAAGAAAAGAACTTTATTACTTATAATATGCAAAGAAGACACATACAGAAGAACATGAAAACTTTAAAAAACACTCTTCCTCCCCCCCATCAGTTCTCAACACAATAAAACAAACTAAAAATTCCCAATCACGTTACCACTCTTTAGATAATTAATCCTTAGTCTATTACCACCCTTTCGATAATCAGTACTTAGTCCATCGAGGAGAGATAGGAGTCTTCCTTGCACCACATCGTGGCCTCTTCCTCCATGTCCAGTGCTCTCACCACTGTGCATGGACCAGAACTGCTTCTAGGGTTTCTCTTTTTAAAGATGCTTTGGTTAGTTCCAAGAAACGACAGCTTCTCAAATTTTGGGACACCGTCCCCCCCCCCCCAATATTACCTCCTGGGGCCGAGGGGCCTTGAGAACAGAGCTCTTCCTCTCATCTCTGTTCACACTACTGTCCACTCTTGGCTCCAAGCCAATGCCTCTCCCCAGATGCCGTTTCTGTGTTACAGAAAAGAAATGAGTCCATCCATGGCTATAAGAATAGTCCAGCCAAAGGCCACTCCATCATCTCCTCCCACCTAATATTCTTTTCAGCATTCTCTGACAATCTTCCACTTGCACAAACTTTCATCATCTTTGCTTAGTTCTCTCTGTCTTTCTTCTTCAAATTCAGGAGGATTAGCATTTATAAAGTTTCCATCATCTACGAAAAGGATTAAAGTCTTGGGCTTTGTTTCCTCAGAACTCTCACGGTATCTTTGCTGTTGGGCAATTTTCTTGCGCCACCCCCCCATACTCCTTCGGCCGTGTTGCCCAGTTACTGATATCAAATTTCAAGGTGACACAGATCACAGACACGGTTCCTCAGTCTCTCTCTCTCTCTCTGGGGGGGGGAAAGAAGGCTTCCTGATGCCTCTCAAGGTTCTTATACTCTCTCCACCCTTCCATCTTGCAGGATTTTTCCTCTCCCCCTCTCTGCCCAAGGTTCCAGCCTACCTCACCCAGGCCGCATGGCTTCCCCTCCCCCGCCCAGCCAGCCGCTGGGCAGGGGAGATCCCTCCATCCTCAGGGACCGGAACCAAGAGAGAGCTTTCCGGGGAGCCCTCTGCTTTTAACCCCCTGTGTTCTCAGAGGCGGATCCTTGTCCTCAGTGGCCACACCAGGTGCCAGTCTTTAAACCTGAGCACTCATTGGTTTGACCACTGAAGTTCAAAAAACTCATTTTTTTCAAACTACGACAGTAAGCGTTCCTGGAGCAGGTGAAGACAACATTCACATGCAACTGTAGAATAAAAAGCTTCTCTACTGCAGTCTCTGGTCCTCCCTGACACAGGGGCATGTAGCTTCTTTTGTCTTGCTGTTGCAACCATGCAAATCTCTTGCTTTGTAATAAATTTTCAGTTTTGTAGGCATTAAGGATGAAGGGGAAGATGAGACAAACGTCAGAATGTGAGAGGCCTTAGCCTCCGTGTCTTCCTATTTTCATTTCTAGATGAGGTCTGTAACTTTTCTGCCAAAACAATACTTTCTAGAATTAATCTGAACTGGGCAGGGAACTTTTTTCCATTTTTATTTCTTTTCTTTCAGCCTGTAAGAGGATTGCTGTCCTAGTCCATTCCAGTGCATAGCATATCCACAAGTACAGTGGGGATCAACTGTTCACACACCCTATTTTTTTTTATCCACTCTTCAAAAAATTCTCCTCCAACTTCCACTTGCAGATGAGAAACTCAGATCAAAAAATCTCCCATTTCTCTCTCATCAACATCCATTGAATAAGCTGCTTAAGCATATACAGGTGCTGTATAACAGCATCAAAGTAACACTGATGTTAAGCAGCTGAATGCTCTGCAAAGCCATAATACTACAAACTCACATTTCACTGGCAGATAGGACCTTACCACCAGGGTAGGCAATTGGGTGCTTTTGGAGTGCCACAACTGTAATTTTAAAACCCATTCTTTAAAAAGCTATTTCCATCACAGATGTTGAAGCACAGTTTCTCCAAACAAAGTGTTTTTTTTAATATCCATTTGGTTAAAACCCAATCATGCAGGGATGGCTGTGTTTGCAGGGCAATCCCACCTGTAGCACCTGTGTGCTTTGAGGATTTCCCCGAGGTTTCAGGTGGTCCTGCCATTGAGGCAGGCTCCTCTGCTTGTGATGCAGAGCTCCATGAATACCAAAAACTCCAGCACATCTCCCAAAAGTCCTGGACCTAGATGTTGTTTTGTCTCAGAGTAAAGAATTAAACCCTCTGCCTTTTTTGCTCTAGGATGCCCTAATCTTTGGGTTATAACACTGTTCCTGGAAGGACACCCAGAGAGCAGGTGGGCAAGAAATCAGGGCTCTCCCAGCTGGGGCAGCAGCAGGCAAGACACCAGATCTGTAGCCTGATGGGCAGAACACACCACTCAAAGGAGGAAAACTCCTTTCAGAAATTATCCCAGGGCAATTTTCCTTTTTATTCAATGACTGTTTAATGTAAAATGCATTAAAAGCTTAGAAGCAAAATGTGAAAACATATGGAGTGAAGATGTTTAGGCAAATTGACAAGTATGTTCCTTCCTCCCTGGAAAGTCTTACAAAAGTCTTCAAATCTCCTTGGATTTAAATATCCCCTCAGCTGTTATTGTCTCCTATTTTGTTCTAGACAGCTTTGGGGAATATGACTGATCAGAATATTCAGTTTTTTAAGGTTTTGAATATTCCCTGAGTTCCACTTATTTTAAGAATTGTCAAATTCTCAAGGCCATAGATATAATCCTAGTGTTTACAGAAAACCTAAACTTTTAACTGGCATATCTTAACACTCTAAGGGGAGTTCAGTTGCAGCGGATGTTTCATCTGTACTCTCCAGAATCCCAAAACCACATGACTACATTTGTAATCTCCTGGTGTTTTTCAGTGATAAAAGTTTGCTATTTTCTCCCTGGCTGAGTGGATGGTAAAATAGAAAGATAAACATAAAATAAAGGCAAGGACATAAATTAAATTAATGTTTCTGGAAATTGATTTATTTCAAGGTATTTTTAATATTTACACAATTCAATAAAATTTCACGTACAGTAACCGCTCAAACCAACTGACTCATCCTGATGACCACATGCTTTCTTTTAAACCAGAAAACTTCTTTTTAATGTTCAAAACAAAACATTTTCCTGCAACAGATGTCTTATTTGAGCAAAGTGACACATTTCTGTAATATTTAAAATAATGTTTCAGTTTAACCAAGATACAAGTACAAGCCAATGAGTAGGAAAAGCTTTTCGTGACTGTTTTTGCCCAGTATCAATGAGATGACTGTGAAACATTCTGAGAAAAAGTGCTTGATAACAAGTAATGGCTGAACAATATGTTTTGCTTTCTTAGTTATTACTTTAATCATTAGCTCTGTTCAAGAGTTGTCAGTACAAAGTAATGAGGTGAGGCTCGAACCTTGGGCTAATATCCTTTTAATGATTCACTTGTAATTCTGTGTAACTTTTATAATCTACATCTTATCCTTCTGCTTTTAAATTTTGTGACAACCACCAACTCTAATAACTAAAATAATCCAGCCCCCAGTGAAGAACTTAGTGCTTTTAAGTCGGTTTTTACTTTTCTACTTACCAGCAGCAGCACATCTGTCCATGGAAACTTTTACGTGTCTTTGTAACTGATATGAGAGGAACCTCAAAAAGATTTATTTGTTTTGGCTCAGTTAAACGCTTTGGTTTCTAGCACTTGTTCAAACCCCCTGGAACTGCAAAAATAGATGGGGAATCTCAAAATGTTTCACTGCGTTTTTGTCACCTCCCTGTATTCAGCAGGAAATTTCACAAGAGCCTTCTTTACAGCAAACTGACATTTCTGTTAATGGATTTACATCTTAATTGTAGACTTAGCTGCAGACTTACACTGGCCAACTTATCACAATCATCACAAGACATGGAAACTTAGATTGAGGCCACAACAAGCCACCCTTATCCCACGTCTGATCCTTTGGGAGTCTAATCCAAGAACCCAGGATTTCCACTCTGACAGTGATTTTTTTCCTCAAATATCTTGATCTTTATCACCAATGTAGTTGAGAATTGAGTCTCCAATGTTTACTATCCAGATGTTTTCTAGGGATTTAAAATTACAGTTTAAAACATATTTTTCTTTTGGCAGCATGTTTTCTCACTCAAATGACAAAATCATCACAGTTTTTGCAAAGACAAACAGCTCAGGCCCCATGTGCTGGAGAAAACACATAGAGAAGGATTAGCACAACAGTGTCATGAGGTTGCACCACATGTGCCATCTGGTCACAAGAATGTAATGTCTAAGCTGCAAGACCATCTATGTTGACTAAGGGAATAGCTAGGCATGCAGACAATGCATATATATATATATATATATATATATATATATATATATATATATATATATATATGGATCCATAGATTATGAGGATATACTAAGCATTGCTGGTTGGCAATAGTCCATCCCTGTACCTTGGCCTGTGTTGCCTGATCCCTAGATGGCTGATGCCAGCTGTGCAGTTGCCCAGCCTAGCCTCCCTCACCTCGAAGTCAACAAATTAATAATTTCATCTTGAAAAGGCATGAAAAATCCATAGAGTTGTATAATGTCTCAGAGCTGAGCATCAGATCTAATAAATCCTTAGCCTAGAGCAATGTAATTCTGTTAGTCCTTAGGAAATGGAGTAAACAAGAGTACCTTTTCATGGATCTTTAGTTTCCAAATCTTAATATCTATGCAAATATTATATGTCTCTCTAGATTTTTTCTGTATAGAATGTTAAAGGAGTCAATAGGTAGTCAAGAGTATCTAAAGATTTCTAAAAGTGGATGGCATGGACCAGATGGCAGTGCCAGATAAACTTGGGTAGCTTTACACCGGGCAAGGAAACTAGATTTTTTCTAAATAATACTCATATTTAGGATCACTGCTGTTGGAAACTCAGAGTTATATTCTCTGGTTTTACTTGTAAAGGAGTCTGCCCCTGAATATACATACCCAGCAATTGCACTGGCAAGATACTCACAGCTGCCAATGATGCATCTCACAGTAATAATGAGACTGAAGTTATCTGGGAAAGAGAAGGTGACTTAGATTGTTAGGATAGCTGGGGTGGAACACTGTGGTGCACACTGGCAAAACAGAATGAAGACAAAATGAAAACAAAGAAAAGTTTTCACAGGGACACCTACACTTGCATTTATTTAAATCTAACAGATTTAGATCTAAAGGATTTCACTTATCCCTCCAAGTATCTGGCTTGATTTTTACAAGGTTTGAATGCTTACACCTCCTCTATATCCTCCATTAAATAGGAACACAAATGCTACCAGTTGTTTTATGATCACTGCTACCTGTTTTCTTAGACTTCTAAAATAGAGTGTTATTCAGGCTTGTTTCTACTCTCATTCACATCAGCCTTTGGTGTATATTTACATAGATACTCTAGGATAATACATTAAGGCACAAATGAAATGAAACAAGTAAATTAGGGTTTTGGGCTCATATATACAACTCCTGATGATAAGCTTTCTTCTTTTACCCATTTCAAAGACAGATCTTGAACTGCTATGCAAATATGCATTCCTCAGCTTACTGAAATATGGAATCAGATCCAGAACAGAATTTAAACACTTAAAGCCTCACCTTAACTCTTCACAAAAAAAAAATCTTAATACAAAGTCCACAGGTAAACTGTAATCTTTCAGCACAACTCTAATCTTGGTATATTGTTCCCTAACACTAAGCAATTGGAGTTCTTAAAAGAGCTCAACACACAAGTCACGTATAAAAAATGAGGTAATTTTCTTAGCAGATGTTTATTTTTGTCATTTATAGAAATACCAACAGAAAGTCTTATATCACCAGGTGAGTCAGCAGCAGTGAGATTTGTCATCATAGGAACTGAAGGGTATCTCCTTGTTTGGCTTCATTATCTAGTCGTTGTTGTTAAGGGGAATTGGAAAAAAAATCTTCTTAGAGGGCAGGAAAACCCCATTACATCCCAGGATGATGAAGAAAGGAAACTACATCTTGTGTCATTGAAGCAAGACAGCCATCAAAGTACATTCGGTGAAATGACACAGAGGGATTTCTCCATAAGAAAACCCATACTGCTGAATAATAGTAATTAACTGTCTCACACACAGGAAACAAGAGTAACACATTTCCTCTTTAAACCAACTTGGTTATTTTAAGTATATCAGACCCTTTTCCTGTTTACCTCCAGGGTAGCAACAGCAGTCAGAAAAGGTAGCTACAACCCTTATTATGCTGGATTTTTCCTTTCCTTCAAGTAGTAAGAAACTTCCCAGAATTTACTAAAAGATTCATGTTTGTATTGTGAATGGAATATCTTGGATGATGAAAAGGGAATTATTTTTCCTCTTATTTTACCATATTTGAATGCCCCTTGAAATCTCTGGGGTTTAAGTTCTGTTGTGAAATCAAAAATCTTTTCTCAGGAAGGCTCATGTGCCTGCCCTGGTTTCACTAAATTTAGCATAACTTGTCTGAGCAGAACTCATTTTAGGACTTAAAAGCATAATTCAAGACCTGTGGTTCAATTTCCATTTGACACTGGCTAAATGGGGTGACAAGACTAGTCTATGGTTTCTGATCTTATTTCCTTTCTTGCCCTAAAATCACTCAAAGAAGTGATTTCACAGTTTGCATAAGAGCAGGCTTCTTTTTAGTAATTTTCAATTCAGGAGGGAGGAGAAGAAGGGAGATGGTATGGTTCAAAAGTTGAAGATGGAATTAAAGCAATTTAGACTGTAAATATATACAAACATTTAACAAAGAAAGCTTGTTACCACTGAAGAAACTAATCCTTCATCATTTTCTGTGTTTGAACATGACTTATATCTGTCACTAAGAAATATACAATCATTCCTGATCTTCCAAACTGTGATACAGGTCACACCAGTGTGCAAGCCATGTCAAAGCCAGCAGCTGCCATTGCTGACAGTAGCACTCAGATGTTGTCCCTGAAAATAAGCCTTCTGATTTGTTTTAGTATAGTGGAGTCAGTTCTCATGAATTGTAAGATAAAAAAGAATCATGTTTTCATTCCTTTGTAAAAGATATCACCTGATGGACTTCTCAAGTGACCAGTGGAGATCAAGAGGTGGTAACTTCTCTGTCCAATCTCTGGTCACTGACCAGAAACTTATATATACGAGGTCAACAATAAACTAGAGACTTTTTTCTTCTTCTCTACCTGAACACCTGTTGTGTGTGTTGCTGTGTTCCCTCTCTGCATCACAGTGACCCTCAGTAGTGACATTAGGTATGGGAATACATTAAAAAACAATTGCACAGACAGACACAGAGGAAAGTTTAGTCTACTTTTCCTCAGGAGACAATGCTACACCTTGGAATGGGAGGGCCAAGGTGATTCATGCAGCCCAAAAAATTTACCAAGTAGAGAATCTAAAATGTAAACTCTAAAGCATCTTTAGAAGCTCTGTCAGCAGGATATTCAGTAGGTCTTACTCAGTCACGAGTCAGAAGAAACTCCCATGGAGGGGTATGCTAAATTTGCTCAATAGAAATGACTAAGAGAATAAACTCACAGGTCTCTTTTCGGATCCCACTACCATTAAAGGCAAATTTACCACATGCTATAGAATTAAAATTTCTTTTTGTGACTGGTGGATGACTCCTGGAGTGGAGGCTTAGACTTTATACCCCACTACAGATTCTGGCAATGAGGCATCTGAGATCTCTATCTATTTGAGCTTTATTCTGACCTTCAAAATTTGACAAGGAATGAGCCATGAGATTCTACCACCATCAATTCTGCTTTCCATAATTGCCATTAGAAAAAAACATTTTTTTTAAAAAGAAGAAAAAAATTTCTGTATTCCTGACTTTCTTCTTGACCAAAGGCTGTAATTGCTAGTAGCTCAACATTTCATTGATCTTTCTAACAAAAAAAAAAAAATATCTGAACATAGAGCAAGATCTGGACTTCAGTGTCAGGCTAAAAGCTTTTGCTCTGGCTGCCATGAACTGAATGCTGTCAGGATCAAAAGACACTGAACTGAGCTCTCCAAAAATATTCTAAATGTAGATCAAATGTCTGATTTTCAGAAGAAAAAAAACCTTCAGAATGGAGCTCCTATTAAAAAATAAAAAAATATATTTTGCACAAATACTAACTTGAGATAGCAAGAGTGTTCAAAGAAGTCTCTTGCATGAGTACCTGAGAAATATTTCATTATTTTTTTCTCAGAAGCTGTTATTTTGAAACCAAGAACACAAAGATAACCCAAAGTGACCATTTTTATGCTTAGGTGCATCTGTTTGCTTCTAAAAATTACTAACATGCTCTATATAACTGAATGTAAAAATACATTTTAATACATTTAGTTCTCATCATCTGTTCTATCATCAATAAAAGAATAAATTAATAAAGTTTCCTCATATTTTCCCCAAACAAAAAGGAAAGGAAACCGATCTGGGATGGAGAGGAATATTCTGAGCCTCAATTAATATTTTGTTTTTGTTCAAAGTTCAATACCTAAAAATCAGTATTTTAAGGAGATAATTTTGATTTCAAAAGAACAATATTATAATTTTTTCTTCCAAATGGTATATTGATGGAAAATCGTCATAATTGTCGCTCAAAGGAAATGTTCACTGAAAATCTCCTTTTCTCACCAAAATGTGGTGTGTATTCATTTCTATGATGTACAAAAGGTGGCACTACTTGTCAAAGAAACAGATGAAACATTCAGAAGCACTGATCATGAGGGAAGTGGAGGGGCAGGCCCTGTTCTCTTCTATGTGGTGACCAAGGGAGCAGCATGAAGCTGTCTTAGGGGAGATTTAAGTTGGATGTTAGGAAAAAGTTCTTCCCCCAGAGGGTGGTTGGGCACTGGATCAGGGTCCCAAGGGAAGCAGTCACAGCACCAACCTTGACAGAATTCAAGAAGCATTAGGGTTGTCAGGAGTTGGGCTTGATGACCCTTACGGGTCCCTTCCAAATCACAATATTCTATGATTATATTACTCTATGAAGGGATAAATATTGCAACACTGGAAAGTTTTTCCTTCTTTTCTTTCTAGTCTTTCTGTGGGAACAAGATTATTGTATATTCACACCTTGTCTATGAAATGAAACTCAGCTCTTTTCATATATTATAAAACTTTTCCATGAAACTTTGGACTAAGCTCCAGAAGAATTCAAACCGTGAGTGCTTTCCACTCAGTAAGCACCCCTCATGCATGTCTCAAGTATCCACACAAACAGACACAAATAATCTTCACTGAGCAAGTACAATTTTCTAAAGCAGGAGAAGAGCAAACACTCCTGTTTAGGGGAAATTTACTCCACAAACTGCTAGAAAAGATGGTGTACCAGGAGACTGGGATGTCCCAAGAGACATATGAAGATCACAGTACAGAGTCACTACAGGAAGTCAGGTGGAGGACCCATGCTGGAGGAGGGCTTGGGAGTTATGCAGAGGCTTCAGCTCTGGCCTTTTGTCGAAGAAACACTCTTGCATGTGTTTGAATACTGCATCATTTCAGCAGAGAGGAAAAGGCTCCCAAGCTGCACAATTATGCTATTGTAGTCACAAAGTGCAAGCCAAATTAGACAGAGCAGCTCTGTTTTCCTGAATCGGTTTTATAAGCTACATTCTAGCGGTGCTCCATTACGCTGCTATGTAGAAGTGTCTGGCATTGTTTCCATCACAAACAAATCTTTATGTCCCAAATTCATGCTGGACGGAAACTTGGCTTCCATGGCACAAACTTAAGAATTACATTTGTTTGTTTAAACAAATTTGAGGGAAAACATACTTGTCCGTCTTTGAGTTATATGATGACAAGATGATTTAGATCTCCCATAAAAGATATAATTCTTTTTTGCTCCTCATGCCAAACAACAATGCTTTCTTATAGCTGGACAGTTGCTGGCTAGAAGTACAAACCTATCGAGAAAAGCCAGCACTCAGCTGCATTGATTAGGACAGCATATGCTGAGCACCTCACAGGATGTGGTTCTTCCTTTGGAAAAGTTAAGACAAAAGTTTATCTCCTACATTTACAAGATTGCGTTTTCATTTCACTGATGCTTCTCAGTGTAAAGTTATATTGGAATGGATGTATTTTCATTGTATTGTGTACTATTGGAACTATTCTATCTTCCCTAAACAGTGCCGATTTACAAACCACTCCTATAATACATCCTTGAAAGTAAACATCCTAAAAAAGATAAAATTGAAACATGTAATAAATGCAACCAAAACTCAGTTTTTTACTTTTACTCAGCAAGTGATAACTTATGCTTATGTAAAGCACAATCAAAAGGAAATGAGGGTGACATTCTGCACCCAGCATCAAAAAAATCAGATCTTAAGTCATTGAAGAGATATGTACAATCTTTTATTGATGTCTTTACAGAATACTATGCCTTATGTCACTTAATTAAATAAATTGTCCCTCAGAGAAAAAACTGTAAATGTATTCATAATTTTCTGTGAATAAAGCAGAAGTTGTGGTTGTAGCAGAAGAAGTTGTTTTGGGTTATCTACATGATTTCATATATTAATTCAATCCCACTAATAACTGGCACTGAAGTATCATGGAGGAATAGACAAAACTATAAATCATTAATAAAGCTTTCTTTGAAACAAGAGACGAAAGCAACCTCAGTAAATGCTTCATTATCATTCCACCTTTATTATCTGATTAATGTTTTTACTACCTTCATTTTATCTTTATGTGATCTAGACTCTACAAGGCTATATCAAAGAAAAGAATAAATATATATATATAATTAATATATATAAATATAATGTAAATACATATAAATATAATATATAAAAATATATAATTATATTATATATTTATGTGTATTATAAAATATATTATTTATATATATATATATATATAAAAACCCAAATACATATTCTCAGAGAAGTACACTGGATGATCCAGTAGGAAAGGAACAGATCCCTTTGACTATATTTTGGGCATTCTTCTTTTGAATGTCTTAAACCAATTTGTACCTTTAAAAGCCATTGAGTCTGAAGAAAATAGAAGCATACTCAGACAATAGAAATGAAAATCTAAAATTTATGAAATAAATAACTTCGCATGAAAAGCTGGAGCTCTTCTCCTTTACTAAAATCAAGTCTGTTGTGTGCAGGTATAAGCAGGACAACATGCAGTTCTTGACCATCTACTGAGAACCTTTTCACTTGGGAAGATTCACACAAACCACTCTTTATAACTCAGCAAGTCCTATCTGCTAATTGCCTTCTCTAAATTATCTCTTAAGATTTGATTTCCAGTACTAAATATTTGTTCTTGGCAGGCTCACAGGAACTCAGAAATACAGATTAAACAAACCATTATATGCATAGACACCTGCTATGGCATACCATTTACATGGAGTCAAGTCTCAACAAACTAATTTGTTTGCTCATCGTTGTGTTTAAGCAAGTGCTTGCCACCTAAAATAAATTCTGAGCAGTTTCCACTATGGAGTTATTTGTTCTTAATGTCATCATTCACTACAA
Source organism: Sitta carolinensis (assembly GCA_032173965.1). Taxonomy (NCBI): domain Eukaryota; kingdom Metazoa; phylum Chordata; class Aves; order Passeriformes; family Sittidae; genus Sitta; species Sitta carolinensis. The sequence continues at coordinate 54,307,250 of CM063284.1, read as the reverse complement.
CAGTGGCCAGAAGTGGATTTTCCATCCTATTTAGATTGTAGTTTTCTTCATCAAAGTAATTATCTATTACTCCCATGTATACTGTTTGTTTACAAGTTTCATACCACATGCTTCTTTCTAAACCAAAATGGTTTAGAAATGGTCTTTGCTGAAGACAGACCAAACAATGCATTAGAAAGAAGAAATATACTGGTAGTTACTGAAACTCTCACAGGTGAAGGATCTTCAAGCCAGACATGCAATTGCTTTTAGATAGAAGAAGGAAACTAAGAAGCTGGATGGTGAGATATTTGCGAAAGCATACCAAACTTTTCCACGTCACTAAGGATCACCTGGACCTCCCACTAGGCTTACAAACATCTGTCTAAATTCACAGAATCTTCCACAATTCTCTGACTTTGGGATACATACCCACACTCTTCCCCTTGCAAAGGCAACTCCTCTACATCTCACCAGCTTACTGAGCAAAAGAAACCCATAATAAATTAATTTCTTCCCAGTGCTACAACCGTAACAAGTATCAAGAAGCATGTTTTACTCATCAACTCAAAACATTGAGTCTCACTCTTCCTCCCTGTGACTTTTTTATATTCCACTATTTTTTCTGGCTTGCTTCTACTAAGAAAGGCCACAGATCTTCTCTTCAAAACCAGTCTTTAGTTGACTTCTCTGAACTTCTACCACTAACAACCATCCCTTTCAGAAGTTGTCTTTTTCCCCACTAGTCTCCTCTTGATTCATTTTTTCCAAAAGATTTGATAGGGTGAGCAAGTGATTTTTATCTTCTTAAAAAACTTGTATTATTCATTGCAATATCTGATTCTGTAGTGTATGCACTGCTTGCTGCCTCTTCCTAAGAAGGGAAGTCAAAATTGATACAGCTGACATTCAGCTCTCCCTAAAAATAAAAGCCAATTTCCCTTTGTGAAATGAAGTAAATATGTATATTAAATCTTTCTTCACTAGCTAAAATAATTCATTAGTTTCCTCCTGAAGGGAAATGAGGAATGCGATATCTATGTGAAAACATCAAAAGTAACACCTGTGGATTTGACATGATCGAGCCCTAATATTTGTGAGTAAACCAAGGGCAAAATGCAAAGTAGTTTCCAGTCAGACTGAAAATAGCTCAGAGCAGCTTGCATCAATCTGCCCCCATGTTTCTTACAGTGCCACATGTTAAAAAAAAATAGTTTTTAAGTTAAATTTGAAACAGGGAAAGGATATCTTAATAAGAAACACGAGTGTGCATACTCATTTGCAGACACACACACATTTTCTTGACTAAAACTATCACATGGATATTGGTTTCAATATTCAGCATCTCAATTCTCTGCAAACATTTATGGAAAAGCAGAATGCATGAGGTCCTAGGATTCAGTAAAATCCATGGCAGAGCTCACACTGAGCTAAAGCTATCCTCATTCTTGCATTCAAGCTCAAGTCAATGTGTCTTTTTATTTAATTTCTTTTTTCCAATACTTTCCTCTAATGATATTAACACTGGGGAAATAACTTTTTGTTAGCACAGCTCTACAGAAATTGGCAGGTTCTGTTTCAAGGCATTTATGCAAGATTCCTCTTTGGTTTGATTAGACTATTCTTGCTTCAGTGTTTGGATCCAGATCAAGAAAGAAATTTCAAATTCTGCCCACAGAATGTTCATGTACAGCATCTGAATTGGAATGAGGTCATTCCGCCTTCATTTTCATGCCTTGAGGTTTGTTGCTAGCTTTAGAACCAGAAATCTGCAGCAAGATTGAACACCCTTCACCTAGCTCCAGGACCAAATTTTCTAACATCAGGAACTACTTACACTGGTGAATACATGCCAACAGCTATCACACAGTGGTATCTGAGATGGAGTATTTATTTCCTCTTTTAACCCTAAGGAAACATTATGATAACAAAATGTTGTCACCCCTGGAAAATATTGACTTTTACATGATGACCGCAGGGTCCATTTTTGGACTGGCTTGTCTGAAATGCATTACACTAACCAAAGATTGATGGGTTGAGCTTTTATTCTGTTGTGTTGTAAGAAACTGGAATCATAAAAGCTTCATGCCATGTGAGATTGGACAACAGAAGCCCTGAGAAGTTCCTCTTAACTGTGCAGCTGTAGCCCAGACTGAGAGAGAATAGCATTTACAGAAATATTGATTTGAGGGTCTCTGAAAATCAGTGGTCACTACTGTAAAAGAGCCCGTGTGTCCTTCTAAAAATAATTTCAAATTGGAGCTGGTGAAACTCTGAAATTTAATGTGAGGGCCCAGAGCTCAGCTGTCATGTTCAGTTTATTACTGCTGTCTAAATATCCTGAAGATGATCCCAAAGGTCTCCCAGAAGCACCAAAGCAATGACCAATACCTTTTTTGCTAATCTCATTATTCTTATTTCCTCGTCACTCTTGATATCTAATTTTTGTTCTACTTACAGCTGTTTCTCTCTGATCAGTCTTCCTCCCTGTGTCACCATGCTAATCAAATACAGCATTGTCTCCCAGTGACACCATTTGTCAATGCATGGGAACATGATGCTTGAAGGCAGTTATGTTACAGCATCACATTAGATATTTCAAACAAGAGATCCTGTAGTGTCACCCCAGCTGGTGGTTATGGACAGGTCATCCCCATCCATTTGAATGGAAAATCCACACCATTGATTCACTTATGCATTCATGCATATGTGAGGGGCAGAGAAGTCTGGTACCAGTCAGACTGTTGCTGACTTGGGCATGAAGGACCTGGTTAGCAAGTGTTCCCATAGACTTGTAACTACACACATAACCCCATTCTGTTTGACTTTTTCCCCCTTGGTTCCATTTTCCAAATCAAATTTTAAAGGGTTGGATCTGACCTTCTCACCCTGAGAAACAGTGAAAGAGCTCAAGCAGGAATACCTGGCCAGTCATGCTATTAAAACAAAAACAATTACTGCCTTATTTAACAAAACAAGCCACAATCTCAAAATGGTAGAGGCCGCCTATTTTGTTAAGGTCTTAATAGCATATTTTATGGTTCCCTGAAGAATAATTCTCCTTATTCAGAGAAACACTTATTAACCTTCATAATTTATTTGTGGCTTCACTAAACATGCACACACTGTACTGCATGGCCATTAATCCTGGGAATGAACTTAATAATGATGGGTTCAGTTTAGCTCAGATAACCACCCAGATTTCTGGATACCTTTTTGAATATATATCAACTGTTTGAGACTCACTAATGCACTTTTTTCCAAAGTCTCTGTTACATGGTATTCTGCTTCTAGTCAGCCCTCCCAGAAGGTCCCCAGTTTCCTCCTATCATGATAGGTGAAGTGTTCAACTATTTCTTAACTGGCACCACAACTTTATTATTTGTATTTCTGAGATAAAATCTTAGCTGTTAGCCAGAAGGTCCTGGAGAAATGCAGCCTGTATTGTATTCCTAGACTTTGCCATCAAATATAAATGCTGGCTTTCTCCCATAACACTTTTTTTAGTGCTCTTCCTCTGAGGAAGATGAGAATAGGAAATACAGAAGCTACCCCATCTGACTCCTATAAATTTTTCATGAAGCTAGTCTGTGCTTAACCTCATATAGCTTTTGTTACTTCTAGTTTGTTTTATTTCCCCACAGCCTATTTAACCACGCCTTTTTTAGTGCCTTGCATTTGATTCAGGGCATTATGTATGTTTCTCCTGTCCCTACCACTACAGGATTCTGAGCCTCTTTAGGACTCTGAACACAGACATATTATTAAAAACAATGATTTTTCTACAAAGTATTAAAATAAAATTAAATTTCCCAGAAATATAGTCTTGCTAGTAAAGAGAACAGATGACCAGATACTGAGAAGTCAGTCTAGTGATGCCTGCTGTAGTCTTTTTTTGACTACTTCTTATTCTTTTTTTTTTTCTGCTGCTTTTATCTGGTTATTACAGATGAATATGAAGAACTCCTCCTTAACATATTCCATCATTTTCCTAAAATGAACAAAGACGATACTAATGATGTTGCTCCCAGAATTTACTAGCATAGTGATATTTCTGTGGAGCCTGTGGACAGAATAGCCATACCACAGCTATGTGAGCAATTACTGCTTGAACCAGAACTAACTTTAGAGAAAGCTATAGTTATTTCTTGCCAAATTGTGACTGCAGTAGCAAGGGCTAAAATAATTGCTCAAGAGGTTATAGACCATGTCCAAGCAGTTAATTCATTAATGGGCATAAACTGGCATAAATGTGGCAGACAGAATGGTGGTAAACAGAGCAGTTTGATACCTCTAGAAAACACCATGCCATCTTAACACCCTCTGATACTTCAAAGTCAGGCTTTGATTGTGAATCTCTACTGAGTATTTTTGGTGGCTTAAAAAGGAAATGAGGGTTTTTTTGAAATTCAGTAGTCAAACCAATGAGTGCTCAGGTTTAAAGATTGGCACCTGGTGTGGCCACTGAGGACAAGGATCCGCCTCTGAGAACACAGGGGGTTAAAAGCAGAGGGCTCCCAGGAGAACTCTCTCTTGGTTCCGGTCCCAGAGGACGGACGGATCTCCCCTGCCCAGCTGGGAGGGGCAGGGGAAGCCATGCAGCCTGGGCGAGGTAGGCTGGAGCCTTGAGCAGAGAGGGGGAGAGGAAGATCCTGCAGGATGGAAGGGTGGAGAAAATACAAGAACCTTGAGAGGTATCAGGCAGCCTCCTTCCCCCCTCTGGAGAGAGAGAGAGAGAGAGAGAGAGACTGTGTCTGTGCCACCTTGAAATTTGATATCGGCAGCTGGGCAGGCACAGTCCAAGGTTTTAACCCTTTTTGTAGATGATGGAAACTTTATAAATGCTAATCCTTCCAAATCTGAAGAAGGAAGATAGAGAGAACTAAGCAGAGATGATGAAAGTTCATGCAAGTGGAATATTGTCAAAGAATACTGAAAAGAATCCTAGGTGGGAAGAAATGATGGAGTGGCCTTTGGTTGGACTTTTCTTGTAAAGCCATGGACGGACTTATTTTTTGTGACATAGAGACTGTATTTAGGGGAAGGCAATGTCCTGAAGCCAAGAAAGTGCAGTAAAGCAGTAGTGTAAACAGAGATGGCTGACGAGGGTGTGGTGGTGCCTTCTGTCTTCAGTGGAGAGGAAGATCTCTGTTTCACGAGGCCCCTCGGCCCCAGGGGGTGAAATTGGGGGGGACTGGTGTCCCGAAGCTAAGAGACTGTTGCTGTTTTGGAACTGGGCAAAGCATCCTTAAAAAAGAGAAACCCTAGAAACAGTTCTGGTCCATGCACAGTGGTGAGAGCACTGGACGTGGAAGAAGAAGTCACGAGATGGTGCAAGAAGGACTCCTATCTCTCCTTAATGAACTGAGTACTGATTATCAAAAAGGTGGTAATGGACTGAAGATTAATTATCTGAAAGGTCGTAACTTGATTGGGAATTTTTAGTTTGTTTTATTGTGTTGAGAACTAGGGTGGGGGGAGGAGGAAGAGTGGTTTTTATAGTTTTCATTTTCTTCTGTGTCTTCTTTAGATATTATAAGTAATAAAGTTCTTCTTTTCTTTTGCTTTCTAAATTAAAAACTGTTTTGCTCTGTTTTTGGTCACATCTCACAGCAAACACCAGGGACAGTATATCTTCATGGGGGCACTGGCCTTGTACCAGTGTCAAACCATGACAGTATTGTCAGCTGCACTCTGAAATAAAACCATGGCCTGCAGGCAATTTATCAAATTATGGGTAAGATAAGGGTGAGATAAAAGATTCACAAATCTGTGCTTACAGTTGTCACAGTAAAAGACACTTAAGACAGTGGATATTCAGTTTCTACTAAAACAAAATCAATAATTTTGTGATCAAACAAAAACATAGTAATGCACCTGGGCTTCAAGCCTATGATGATTAAAAAGAAAACTTTGAAAACTTGGTCAGATATGACCAATGTACACAAGCCTGGTTAAATCTGCACGGGGCTGAAATAGCAACACTGAAAGATGTGAACTGTCCTGTTAACTAATAGAACAAGCACTTCTCAGGATCTTATCAACACCACTGTAATTTATATCTCATCTATTAGCTTACCCCTTGGGATGACCAGGGAAGGAGATAAGGATCTCTTGTTACTGTCATCTTTGTCTGTTAGGCTGTATAAAGGAGAGATGAGCAAGAGAAGCTTCTCACTGGCCTTGGGAATAGAAGAAAGTTTGCTGGTCTGGCCAAGTCAGGACCTTACTTGCTTGTCCTGACAGCTCAAGTCCTTGGAACTAGGCCACAAAATTCACTTAAATGCACAAGGACAAAGACCCCAATGGGACCAAGTAAGAGGGTGCTGCTGCTGGAAGCGAAGCACTTCGTTCTCTTTAAGGACTCAAAAACAGTGAGATTCTATGTAGGCTGTACCAGCCAATATCAACTCAACGTGAATGAGCAAGGCAAGATTAACACACCCTGTGTAATACGTTCAAATGCCTTGGCTAACTTTCCTGCACATTGACGCAGCAGGATCCTGGGTGAGAGATTCAACCCAGGGGGCTGTGGCCTTCCCAGAGAGATGTGTCTCAGAGAGAGCACCTTCCAAGAGGTACTGGCCACTTCCTTCATCTCTGGGGGGACTTCAGCAGGCAATATCAGCTCTGATAGTGATTTTCAGCTCATGATTTCAGCTCAGCCTTACTGAAGTCCCCATGGCCAACACAGGAACAAGAGAGAGAGGAGTCTGTGTAGCACTTTCCCCAGAGATAGCTTTATTGGCAGATCTCTGCAAAGGGAGCCAGGGACAAAGAATGTCTGAAGTCAGAGGCTGAGGATGGAGTTTTTATAGGGACTTGGCAGGGGGTGGATACAGGCTATTTGCATAGTGGTCAAGGCATGCTGGGGTTTGGGAAAACCTGGTCACCATGAGTGAAAAAAAGTTGTTTATCTTAGGATCAGTTCTGCATTCCAGCAGTCCCTCTCCATGGAAGAGCAAGGGATTCTCCCACAGAGGTCTTTTCATACTCTACAGCACACAATTAAATAGAAGCCCTGAAGTGAAGACATTTCCATAACTTGCTCATGGGAAGAGGCAGCTATCTATGGTGGGGAGGGCCATACAGACTCTAGAAAATTGCTGCATCCTGCTGAACAGCAAGTACATTACTGAGTAGGGGGAGAACGTTTGAGGATACCTCATGTCTTCGTTTGGAAGACAGGTATCTGCTAAGGACAAACAGGATCCTCTCCTGAAATGGGGAATGCAAAACTCCTCTCTCTGAATTGTTATAAATTTTAGAATTAAGGGGCTCTCAGGCGAAGATGTGAGGATATGGATAACAGTTCTTTACTTGTGTTTAGCAAGGCAAAACAGAACAAAAATAACTATGATATGAACAACAAATAGAACCAGGGAAACAGACACAGTTTTCTCTGGCACTGGCACCCTTCCCATGTGGGCAGTTCCCATCACAAGCAGCTGTGGTGAAGAGATGCTGGAGATGGATCAGAAGCTCCCCGGCAGTGGCTGGAGCTGCAGCAGGAGTCCTGGCAGGACAGGGGGTGCAGGCTGATGCGTGGAGAACACTCGGAGCAGGAGTGAAGGAACAGCAAGGGGGAGCAGGAACTGCAGTGATGCGGCTTCCGGCGAGGCCGACGGGGCCAGGTTCAGGATTCCTGGGGCACACACGAAGAGACCATGGCAGGAAACCCCAAACTCTGCTTTAGTGGTGCCAGTGAAAAAAAACCCAAAACTCTCCCCGCAGATCTGGAAACCACAGCCTGCTGTTTCCTTCTCCCGACAAGCACACCCCCCAAAAGAGAAGTGAAAGTGCCGAGGAATCAGTTCCCTGGCAACTTATGGGAAAAAAATTCTACAAGAGGACCCAACCCCCAACACCTCACTTGCAGAAAATGCAGGAAGATCCCCTGAAATAATGACATGACGGGTCATCTTGGCTGAGCAGACTTGCAAGGGACACTGCTCTGTACCTCACTGAATGCCAAATCAAGGTGCCTTCAACTTGTTCAGAAACTACTTAAGACAATTTTCTGCAAGAGCAATGGCTCAGAATTGGATTCAAATCCTAGAAAATTCTGTTGCTTTCCAGAGAAACAATGAAAGGAGCTGTAAGACTGTAACACTGCTGGTCCAGTTGTATCCATTGCTTCTGACAACGTGTATTAGGACCTTTTGGAGCACCATTAGAGAGCACCAAGTACACTACACACGTATATATATATATATAGATGTATATATGCATACGTACAACACGGAGTGCTTGTAACAGACTACACCAGCCAGCACCTAGAAATAAGCTTTTTTTCTGCCTTACTTCTATAATTGTGCTTCTATAAAATACCTCTGTGTTGCCTTAACTATGCCCCTATTTGCAATTCAAGCCTTGTTAGGTAAAACCTCCAAGAATAAAATAAACAGAAGAGGTGACTTGTTCTCTTTCCTCTATTTTCATTAGCACAGTCAAAAAAATGAAAGTAGGAAAACACAAAGGCTTCTCTTTCCTAGAAATATTAATTTTTAACTGCAAATGTTTTGAATTATTTTAGTAATCTCTTCAAACATTTTAAAACCTCTTATTTTTTATGCATTTAGAGATTAAAGATTATCATTCTCAGTAGCAATTACTACCTTCCATTGGAAAAGAAGACAAAATTACTCTGACAAAGTGTATTGAGTAAAATGTGCAAATACTTGTTTTATTTATATCATGGTAATCACCACAGTATTCTCAATGCACCTAAATATAAATGGAACCCTATATTATAATTCCACAAGTTCTTTTCCTGATTGTTATTGTATATACTAATCACAAAAAAAGTTTTCTGACTTAAAACTGTGCACCACTGTAAAGCAAACATTGACTACAGTTCATTAGTAATGGGCAATTGTTGTCATTTACAGAGATGCTGCGTATATTTTTGCATAGTATCTTCAAAGAATAAGTAACAGTATAAGACCAAATATTTTTCATGATTTTTCATGGATAGGGTTGACTGCGACTGTAAATTTTGTCAATAAATATGTTAAAATGTAAGTCTCATTTAACACAACTTGCACTCTCTGTCCTAATTCTGGGAGGACAGAAATGGTTCTTCACTGACTCGCCCTGCTGGCTGCTGGTACAACAAGGTCATGAGCAATGTAGCCTAAGTAAACGGGGAAGAGTGACATTTCTATTTATTTACAGAGGATATCTTCCTTCCTCTGGTCTGCCTTCCTCCCTTCTTCACCCCCGCAGTCTAACCCTGCCCTGTCTGGTACGTGGGTATGGTATTTGTCTTCCAAACATAACAAATAGAAGTTAACATTCACCAACTGTGACTTATCTGACAGCTCAGCACTATGTTTCAAGAAGTTCACTGTTGCAACTTGATTTCCACAAAGCCCTGCGTCATACTAGGGCACCCTGCCAGGTTGTAGGCTGCTCCATTTCTTCAAAATGGAAATTTGTTTGCTGAGGTCTGTCCTCCTTCTCTTATGCTATTTCATGCATTAATGGAAGATCATGTCAAATGGTATTATTGCAAGGAACAGCAATTTGTAGTTCAGCAAAATTGTCCCTCCATTTTCAGTGTGAATTTTTGCTACTCCCTTTGGCACAGGAAATCACTCAGTTCCTCTTCTGTGAAGATGTAGCTTTCCTAGTATTCTTCCCTGGACTAGAACAAAAATCCTCCTATATGGCTCAGGTATCAATTACTCCAGTCCAGAGGTAGCATACTCTCCCTCTCTCTAACCAGACTTGTTTCGGACCTAGTAGGGCATGGATCCAGACTCCTGCTATGATCAATTACTTCCTGACCTTAGCTATACCATAGGAACTCTTTTTTTCTTACTGTTTAAAGGGCCAATGTGTTTTATAGGTTTTCCCTTCCCCCTTTTAGAGTTTGGAATAGATCAAGGACTACTTAAGGGTCACAATGTAGCAATCCATAACAATGACAATAACAAAAATTGATGAAGAAGTATCTTAATGTTCCATATATAGATTTTACATTATGGCAAAAATTGTCTGCAAGTGTTTCTCTAAGACAGCTAGTGACAGCTTATTTTGTCAAATGTCCGCTTGTATTTGTAACTATTTCAGGAAGAATAAAATATTCTTAATCCCTTGATATGACATCTAAGTCATCATAAGCCAAACTCCATACTCTGGAGGCTTTTGAAATCTACATATCAGTGGTCAGTTCCTTTCTTTGCAACTTGCTCACACATCCAATCTTCCTGCCCAATTACCTCACACCAAAACCATGCCAGAACCTGCAGCTTGCAGGTATACCCCCAGACGCCTAGATCTGAAAGCAAGAGTACCACATTGAATCCAGCTGTGAGGCTGGATAAGGGGGACTACAGATTTTTCTTGATGTAATGCCTCTGCACCACTCCAGAAACGCAAATCAACCTGAAATACTTTTTATATACCCATTTTGCTCCAACACCTCAACGGCTGCACTATCTGCTACACTGTAGGTTACAGCTGACATAACACAGAACCAGTTCTATACCACATCTCTCTCATCTTCTCCAAAGAAAGCAGAGAGCCAGGGGAAGGAACCAATGGATGAACCATCACTAAACTCTCAGAGAAACATCTCCTAACATGAATTTCATGATAGTTAGAGATGGTCTTTGGAAAATGAGTCTTAAAATTCACAGGAAAGTCTTAAGGACTTTCCTGTGGATAGTAAGACACCACATAAAAGCATAATAATTCCCAAGCTCCCTTCTCTGGTCATCTGCAAATCAAGATAAATAATTTCCTAATAGCATAGTGCTATGTTCTGTGCTATTTTCTGGTTATTGAATGGCTTTTTTCTGTGCTATGGTGCAATGTTATGAAGATTGGATAGCCTGAATAGGGAGCAGGAACCTGTTGGTTATTTCTGTCTTTGTCCCCTACCTAAAAATGGGAGAAAAGTTTTCCTCTGTTGAAGTGGAATATGTCACCAATACTGCTTCATACACCTTTCACAAGGAGCTCTGTGTTATGAGGATGCAGTAACAATGACTGTCCTCCTTGTGTAACACAAAACTCCTTTCCTGCTTGGGCACCTGTCCTGGATGAGAGTAGCCAAACTAGGAATATTGTCCTATCCATAACTTTATTTCACCAATATCTCTCCCAGAACATCACCTCCCTACTAATGGAGTGATCATACTCAGTGTTACTCAGACACAAGGAAAAGACCAACCAGCCCTGACTCACCTTATTCCTTGGTCCTTGTTCAGATAGAGGAGGACTGAATGAAACCTCAGTAAGGAGAAAAGGATGTGGCCTACAGTGATTAATTGTCTCCCACAAGTACAAGTCAGTGAGGGTGGTGCCTCACCGTATGTACGAAACCCTTCCTCTCTCTCTAGGGCAGGAAGTCTTCACCCATCTCCTGAAGAAGCAGGGCACCCCCTGCTGATCCTGCACCTAGGGGACAGGAGGTTTTGTGTGTCCTCAAACTCAAATGAAAAAAAGCCTGAAACATATCACTGGAGCTCCAATACAGTCTTAATTTTGTTCTTTTGTGCATATATTTCTTTTCAATATTTAGAGAAAAATAATGCTTCTCAAAACTCAAGAATTTCATCAGGTTGAAACAGATATGATTGCTCTTTACCATAGTCTCAACATCTTTGGGGAAATTGCCCGAAGTAACCAGTGTTGTAGCAGAGAAAAGCTGACTTTTATACACTGCTGTTATAACTGAAAAATTGATCCAGATATTCTTCATAACAATGAAAATATTAATAGTGATTGATAGGAAGATGAAAAGAAAAGTACTTATTCCTTCTCTATGAGGAAGTCATTTAGGAGTTTGCCTGACTCAGGGTTCAAACTATTCATAATTTCTCTATGTCATTATATCTTTTGCCCATGTGGGATATTGTTGAAGCAAATAATTAGTATTGTTCATGTTGAATCCAGCCATGCATTCAAATCCAACATCTTTTCTCTCCACTTAAAGGAATTTTTGGAAGTATGCAGCAATGCCATTATGCCTTGATATTTACGCAGGACATAGGAAAAAAGGAGGGCTTGTCTCTGTCTTTAACTTGGTTTGGAGCAATTTGGCTTGAGGACAGCCAACGCACTTGTGAAATCTAAAATACTCCACAGATGCCAGGTCTCCAATAAATTTTGGAAATCAAGATGCATATTTTAATATTAACACTTTAATTTTAACACAGTATTTTACCTGAAATGCTGGAGACAGCAGAAAAATTCTAAATTCTTTCTTCGTGTATTCAATTTACTCCACATTTCTCATAGCAGAACCTTAAAGATCTATCTTAGCAACAAGCAGAATAGGTGGGGGACAATTACAGTTTGTAGGAAAAAAAGTGTGTATCAAAAAATTTCATAAATCTAATCCAATATGGACAATCTTGATTACAAGGTATCACATTCTCTCTTTTAATATAATACAATGTAATTCATTTAAATTCATTGCATATTACTAAAATTGAAGGAAAAGAGATTTGATTTTATTTAGTTTATGACCTCTGGAAGAAGGGGTAGGCAACTCAGGAGGACTGCAACAAGGATGTTTTAACATCAGGCAGGGAGAAAACAACCAGGGCTAGAGCCACACTAGAACTTATTCTGGCTTTTGCAATGAAAGACTACAAAAATGTTTCTACAATTACACCAGCAACACAAGGAGTACTAGGGAGTATCTCCATCCTTTACTGCAGGAGGGTACATAGAGAAAAAGAAGGAGGAAAAGGCTGAAGGAAAATGCTTTCTTTGCCTCAGCAAGACCAGGTGTTCCCAGACCCTTGAACTGGAAGAGAGATGTGGAACAGAACGAAGCCCACAAAACCCAGGAAGAAACAGTCAGTGACTTACTGTACCACTTAGACACACACAGGTCTATGGGTCTGGTTGGGATCCACCCAAGGGTACCAAGCAAATTGGCAGAAGTGCTCACTGAGATGTGTTCCACTATTTATCAGCAGTTCTGACTAACTGGGGAGGTTCCAGATGACTGAAGTTAGCAGATGTACCTCCCATCTACAAGAAGGGCCAGAAGGCAAATTCAGGGAACGACAGGCCAGTCAGCCTGACTGAGTGCCAGAGAAGGTTATGGAACAGATTGTCTTGAGTGCCACTACACAGCACTTGCAGGACAACAAGGAGATCAGGCCCAGCTAGCACAGGTTTATGAAAGTCAAGTCCTGTTTGATCATCCAAGTCTCCTATGGCAAGGTGACCCACCTAGTAGATGAGGGAAAGGCTGTGGGTGCTGTCCACCTGGATTTTAGTTAAGCCTTTGACACACTTTCCCACAGCATTCTCTTGGAGAAATTGACTGTTCATGGCTTGGATTGTGTACTCTTCACTGGTTAAAACACTGTCTGGATGGTCCCTTTACACCACTGAACACCCATTACTCTATTCACCAGAGAGTGGTGGTGAATGGAGTTACATCCAACTGGTGGCTGGTCATTTCTTGTGTCCCCAGGTCTTAGTACTGGGACCAGTCTTGTTTAATATCTTTATCAGTGATATCAGTGAGTGGATACAGGATAACCCTCATTCAGTTTATAAGATAACACCAATCTGGGTGGGAGTGTTGGTCTGCTTGAAGGCAGAAAGGCTTCACAGAGGGATCTGACAGATCTGGATCAATGGGCTGAAGTATTTAAGGTTCATCAAGTGAAAGGCCTGGTTCTGCACCTGGGCTACAACAAGCCCATGTAGAGTTGCAGCCTGGGGGCAGAGTGGCTGGAAAGCTTCCCTTTGAAAAATGTCCTGGGGGTGCTGGTTGAAATCAGCTGAACATGAGCCAGTGTGTCCAGATGGCCAAGAAGGCAAATAGCATCCTGGCCTGTATTAGCAATAGTGTGGCCAGCTGGATCAGTGAAGAGATTGAACCTGTGTACGCAGCACTGGTGAGCCACACCTAAAATACTGTGTTCAGTTTTAGGCCCCGTACTCCAACAAGTGTCTGAGGGAACTGAGATTGTTTAGCCTGGACAAAAGACAGTCCAGGGGAGTTCTTTTCACTTTCTACATCAACCTGAAAGACACAGCCCACCAGAGCCCAGGCTAGTTCAGAGGACACCTGTGCCATGCCAGGTATGCGGAACAGCCGTGGTTTGGGGTTTTACCAACAGCTGAACCTTTAGAGCCACTTTCCCTACAGTGCAGGGTGATCCAGCCTCATCAGAGGTTGGGTAAAGGAGAAAGAGGAGGCTCTCTATATGAGCTTCCAGCAGGAGAGGTTTATTGGAGCTGAAAGGGTCACAACAGGAGAGCCCTGAGCACTGGTGGGTACATGTTTAAAAACTGTGGCAATTTAGGTGTGGATACAAACCATAGAGGGTCACGTCACTGGCCTGAGGCCAACAGAAGGTGGGGGTGCAGAACAGGTCACATGTCCCAGTGGGGTGTCAAAGATAGGGAGCCCCCCAGGAATGCCCAGGGGAAGAACACTTGAAGGATTGGCTCAAGGCCTGAGTGACATGGAAGGGAGCAAGGTAGCAATGACTGATAGGGAAGGGACAAGAACAAAAGGAGGGGATTACCATAAAGGGTAGTTTAGGGCAGGATACGGCTTTTAGGTATAAACCAATTTTGGGGTACACATGGGGGAACACCAGAACAAACAATTAACTTTAAAACCATTAACAATAAACCAATAGGGAAAAAAAAAATAATATGAGCCGCAACACCTGACGGGAGTGAGGTGGGAGTCATTCTTCCAAGTAACAAATGTTAGAACAAGAGGAAAAGGCTTCAAGTTGTGCCAGGGAAAGTTTAGAATTGATATCTGGAAAAATTTTTTCACTGAAAGGGTTATCAAGCAGTGGAACAGGCTGCCCAGACAAGGAATTGAGTCATCATCCTTGGAGGGATTTAAAAGACATGCAGATGTGGTTCTTAAAGACATGGCTTACTGATGGACTTGGCTGTGTCAGATTTGCAGTTGGACTTGATGATCTCAGAGGTCTTTTCCAACCTAAATTATTTATGATTCCATCATTTAGGGGAAGACAATCACAAGCCTTATACTTTCTTTGTCGTATTCACCATGCCTTACAACAAATAGAGTTGTCATTCTATTTCTCAAGTTACATTCTCTCCCTTGCTACATAAAAAATACTAATACACAAAAGTTTTTTCATAGCAGACAAAGTTCGATAATTGGTTGTTGTTAATTTTTTTAATATTATTTGAGAATTGAAAGTTTTTAAGTAGTAGAAGATTCCAGTATCATTGTTCAAGATTTTTAATTCAATCTAATTTTTGTTTTAGAATTTTATGCAAAATTGCAAAAAACTTAATGCAGAAAAAATCAAACAAAGTTAAGGAATTAAGAGCCATTTGAACTATGAAATATGACAGATGGAAAAAAAGACAGTCTCTTTCCTGATGATCAGTCAGACTTGAAGGTTTTTCTGATCTTCTCTGACAAGACAATTCCATATTCTCCAGTTAAGAATGTCTTGCATATGGTTCTCACATCCTTTCTTCTGGGTGATGTGCTCTGCCTCACTTAGTAGGAGTACAATTCTCATGGTGGTTTACGCATCAAAATTTGGATTTGATTAGCCAGTGTTGATTCACTAACCATTCTCAGTATTGAAAGTGACACCAGAAGTTCACCGAACATCAAGTGAGGACTTGAATGTCTAGGTTAGCATGTACCACAGAAGAGGCAGCAACATCTACAGACATTAAACACACCACTAGGTGGTCACATTAACCTGATCCTCAGCATGAGCATCATTCATCAGATAAAACACATCCAGGTCAAGTAAGTTCCAATAAGCCAGGGCTGTGTACTCCTCCCCTCAGATTATCTTTGACTGGGAGAAAGGAACAAACATTTCCCAGCTAGGTATGAAACCTTTAGAAAGCAATGCTACCTGGCCATTGAAGCCAGAGGCAGGACCCACAGGCTTTGCACAGCTTTGATAAACAGAGTCCATATGTCTTCAATGAATGGAAGGTGGAGACAGTGCCTTGGCCCACTCTTCAAAGCATTCCCCCTTTCTGACTAGAATTGCTTTGGTCTTGCCTGCATTCAACTTGAGCCAGCTGCTCTCCATCCAAGGGTTTATTTCCTGAAGGCATTCCAAAAATCCTACAGCCAGAATGAACGTATAGTCAGATTAGACCAACTAATAGCCTTTTGTCTGCCCTCAAAAACCTCAGAACTGCTGAAATATTAGCACCTACAAGGCACAGCTGAGATTGCAGCCCATTCAGATTACACACAGGAAGACGGACCTGGTCTGAAATAGCTTCCAGATGAAATTAATAAAGTAAAAGCAAAGGCCATGGGTATATAGGATGGCTACAGAGTACTCTAAGAGAAGGGTAGGAGCATCAGATGTGTCACCACCCCACTATGTTATCTGCTCTGTGAGATCCCTGGTACTTCTCCTTAACAAACTTTGTAAAAAAAATTATATATATATATATTTATCGTTTCTGAGCCCTCAAAGTAACTCAGTAATAAAACCCTTTTTGCCCTGTAGAAGTACAGGGTTTTCTAAATTAGACCATTTTAACAACTTAAATTATTTGCACCAAAAGACCATTGACATTCTGGTTTATTTAAAAGCTGATTTTATGAAAATATTACAAATTCCTCTAAATATATTCAGTGAACAATATTCCTTTAATCAGATATTTTTCTATTCTTCTCTGAGAAGAAATTAATTTGGCCATTTCTTGAAAGTCTCTGTATTTTCAAATCAGAAGCAGCATGTTAATTAGACAGTCTGATTTCCCATCCTATGTAACAGAACTTAAAACCATCTTCAGAAATTTCTCTGTCAAACACAATGATCCTGCTCAAATCAGAGATTTTCTCCCAGATACTTGGCAAATTGGAAAAGCATTCTTGTGGTCAGTATTAGGTTGCTTCAGACAGAAAAAAATATAGTAATAACTAGCTCCAGTATTCTAATTCTCACACATTCACTGAACACAGCAAATATCACATCCTACTTGAATTTTACACTACACATTTTCCTGTCTGTCTCACAGAATTAGATGTTAACCAGTCAACCAAAATGTTAATGAATTAATGTTCTCAATTTGCACAGATTAATATTAATCATTGTCATGTGTGACTTGTTGATTTTATGTTTTAACACATCAAAACTGAGAATGAGAGGACTGTTAATGTTAAGCACATGTATCAAAATCATTAAACCTTTCATTAAACCATAATATATGCCTGCTGCTATTACATTTTTTAATGGGAACTTCTTACTTTGGTCAGTGTTTACTTATGGTAGCTGTTGTACTCTGCCTAAGGGGAAAAGGTTCTTGACATAGGAAAACAATGGTGGGTGGTAAAGAGATACTTTAAGGTCTTCCATGCATCAAGTCAGGCCCATTGATGAATCATTGGTTTCATCTCACTTGATGTCTTCCCAATTGACTTCCAAGTTGTCCATCACAGTACAACAGACTGTATGGACCCTTGCTAGCATACTTTTCCGTGTTTCGAGCCACAGGAAATATGGATCTCTTCCAGTGGCTTTACAGCTTGAACTGTGGTCCTGGGGTGTGCATGCAGACAGCTGAGCCGCAGAAAGCACTGTGCATCTCTTGCCATCTCTTTGTTTTAGTTTCTGTTTGTAAGCTCCTCATTTTAACAGAAAAAAATAATCTATTAAAAAATACTACACTACTTTAGAATTTTTACTATCCATGAAAATAATATTGTTATATGTGTGAAACAATAAAGTTTATTGAACTCTGTATGTGCAGAAAAACTAACTAATCAATAATAGAAAGGTGACAGTTTTATTCTTCTACCTTTTTATTAAAATTTAGGTTTTCAAGCTATTCTTTCCTTTACAAGAGAGATATTGTCCTCTTTTTAGAGGTTTCCTATTATCCCATGAGTTTAAAAATCAAGTTCTAAAATTGGAAGAACTTACAACATCTATTATTTCTGCAGCTAAGTTGATCACTCACCAAAATTTGAAGTCTGTGCCATGACAAACATAGTTATATGACCTTTACAGATGTCAATGATTTCTAGTAGTATATTTGCCATGGAGGGGGAGGTTAGGAGCAGAATAAGTTTATGAATAAACAATTTTCAAGACTTTATAATTAGTCAGTGGGCAAGATAACACAGAACTACTGAATGTCTTCTATACCCCTACATTTGGTTTTAAAAAAATATGGAAATGGCTTTCTAAATGGATATATTTCCCTCATTACCCTAGCCAGCTGGAGAGCCAGTGTGAATTTTGTTATGTCTAGCAATGGTTTTTGGATGGCTTTCTGTCTCTCATTTATTTCCTATATATTTGGCTTAGAACATGCTCAATATTTTGGATGAGAAAACAACCAGGCAATGCTTTAACTTTATAGATAAAAATAAATAATATTATGGTGCTTCAGCAATATTAGCCCTCCCCTTGTTGACACTGTGCTGAGGTCACTGTTGGGACAATGGATGAGCCATCTTGATCAAAGCTAAGAAAAGAGAAAAGGAACTACACAAAGCAGTAACTGTCATGGCTACTGGAACTTCCTGGTCTTTATTTCATAAAAAGTTAATTGAGTAATAAAAATAATTATTTCAAGAAAAAACACAGATCGGGATCAAGAACACCATATCAGTGAACCCCCTAAAGTATAATTCTGTGCAAAGGCCATAAAGATCAAGAAGAAATATGCTTTTCTTTTTTTTTTTTTTTTTTCCTTATCCTGCTCCATCACTCCCATTCTCTACCAATATTTCATAACATTTTTGGGGAAGAGTAGGAGTATTCTCAATCCCTTAGTTACATTAAATTCATATTTAGAGAACATACTAAATGAAAATCCTACTTCCAAAGTACCTCAAACCTTGCAGGAAATATATACTTAGCTCCTGTCTGTCATGGCTCAGTCCAAATCACATAGCATGGAAAAGTTCAGAAAGGGACAAAAATTGTGGTTTTTCGTAAAGGAAACCTTTGGTTAAGAACAGTGAAGGCATATATCTATGTTCCAGAAATGCAACACAAGGCTGGTGTAATCACACAGGCTTCTGTAGGGCCAAACCAATGCTAGACAGCACAGAAGCAGAATTTGGAACAGGAGGTTGGCACCACTTATCCACATCTCAACACATTTTTCCACCAGGTCTTTCCCGGCAACAGTTTTACCTGATACTTTCCCGGCAAATAATAAAATTTTTAACATATGATTTTTCAGTTCTCCGTCTCAGTCCTTCCCTATCTCACCCCCAGTGCTGGAAATCACTGGAAATAATATTAAAAGTTCAAGTCCTGAAAACACTTAATGCCATGATTAATTTTTACAGTGTAAGGAAATCCAAGATGACATATAGTAATTTTACTTATTCATGCAAATGACACTAAGAATTTTTAAGCTGGCACAATATTCAAAAAATTGTGAGATCATACTCTCAAGAGAATGGAACACTCAGCATTTTGCCACAAGATCAAGAGGGGCTCTCTGAACCACTCTCCAGTTTAAACTATAGCTCTTCCTTTTAGGAACAGTTTTAGTGAGGAACAGTTTCCTTTTTTATTTTGCTATTAATTAATAAATGTGAACTTATATTTCTGATGTAAAATATACTCCCCAACCTAGAGCAACCAAACATTGCATAAAGAGAAAGAATATGTTCACACTCAGACCTCCAGTTCATTGGAAAATATATTTTCCCAGTGGTGTAGTTGTGCCAGTTAGAGGCTTTGTAAATACTGTGAAACAAGTACTCCGAGAAGTTGGGAAGAACACAGAAGTAGTTCAGCATGCCTGGCTGAAATGCAGGCATAGCAAGAGGATTTTCAGTTGGTAGGATCAGGTTGCGCTGGGCTTGCTCACGCAGATACACTGGAGCCGCCCCAGTGAATCAATGGAACAACTTTGGTAACTGCTCCCTAATGTAAATTAAGCACTTCTCCGTGTGGCTCCATGTTTTAAGTTTACTCCTGACCAAAGCTAATTCAGATTACAATAATTAGCTCCTTTTCTCTCAAATGTCAAACCGCAACATTTGCTCTTCTGTTTCTGTTGCCACAAAAAAACCCCAACTCTCCCAACCATTTAATGTACCTTTAGCAAAATAGGTAAGATAAAACAAGATAAGAAAAATAATCAAAACCACTGTAAGAGGCAGCAGAATGAGCTCAGAGCCCAATTCTGTAAACATCCCTACTTTTTACTCACACAGATCACTCTGTTAATCTCAATAGGACTGTCAGCAGAAACAAACTGGTCCCCAGGTGCTTAGAAGTTAACAGGGTGGGCTATCACAAAACGGCTGAAGTTTTGGATTTAAGGACCTAACAAAAATAATTCACGCTTCAAAAAATACCTTCTGCATCCCTCAAGAGCTGTAAGGCCATCCCAAATAACTCATCCTCTGTGGAGCATATCTCTCCCACTGAAAATTTCCTGGAGGAAGGAACCTTCCTGGCTGCAGAAGCCTACTCCCTCTTACTCCTTCTTACCACAAGAGAGTGTGCACTCTAACAAGGGGCCTGGACATGCCCCTTGTAAACATCATGTTGGCAAAGGGAGAAGTAATACTGGCTTCTATCCCTCCTGCTCTAACAGCTTGAGAAATAGCAGGAACATTGTTGTGCCCTGCAAATTGTAAACCCTGTCCCCTCACTCCAGCCTGGAGGACGCAGAAGAAATGTGACTCAGGTGGCTCCTGCATAGGTGGGTCCCATTCTTCTCCTTATGCAATGTCAGAGTGAAAGCAAAGGTTTAGTCCAAAAAACATGGAGCAAGACCTTCTATAGGCAGCACCTTGAGTGCCCTGTCAACCATAACTCTGAATTTTACCCCATACAGAGGACCAAGCAGCAGCTAGACTGTCATTTGCAGTGGTATACCAAAATAACAGGGTTGAAGGCTGATATATTCTGCTTGCAGCTGGCCAGGAGATCCAGAGTATTTGTAGTAAGCATTCCCACCCTTTAAAAAATGCACATAATCTCTACCACCAGTTTCCTACTTGTATATCCATGGGAAAAGTCATACAGGGGTAGTAATTCTTCTCCCATTTAGAGATGCTATGTCCAGGCACTGAGAGTGTACATAAATGTACACTTTATTGTGTACAATTATTTATGAGCATACCATTTGCAGCTCATTTGCAGACCATTTATTACACCCTGCAGACCATTTATTGCACCCATCCATCTCATGGCTTCTCCCTGGCGTTGCCAAAACACAAAAGCTGCTTTTCTAGTTGTACCAAACTCCTCATTCCGAAAGGATTTGAGCATCCCAGTGATATTAATGAACATATCTTCACAATACTCCCATAAGGATATTATCACTATTTACAGAGCACTTGCCTATGGCTATACAATCTGTGGCAGACCTGGAAGGAAACCAAGAAATCTGGTGCTTCAGCCCAACATGGTAACCACAGCGCTCTTCCTCTGCTTCTTTTTATAAGCTGAACACTGGTTTGCAGGTTGAGGACCACCAAATAAATAACACATTTATTTGTGATAACAAACTTTTACAATCACAACAGGCCTGAGCTGGATTTGAACCAGCATTTTAGAGGTGCAAAAGCCTCATGTACAGCCCATTATTGGGTCCTTGAGCTAGGTGTTGCTCTGGTGAATGGCTAGTTTACCCACCATAAAGTTGAGCTTGAGGTGCCCACAGTCTCCAGAAGCAGGTATTACCAAGTACTCTGAGTTATTTGAGTTCAACAAAGAATTCATATGGTAAGGATGTGTGTCTGTATATGTGTGTGCATGCTCTTTTTTTTTGTTTTTCCTTCCCGAGGAAACATTAGAAATCAACCTTAAGGATATGAACTTAGTTTAAATGTCAGCTGAAAAACAGCTGCTGAAAAGAGATATGATCCATGAGCCAAAAAATTGGGGCTGGGAGGAAGTTGAAATGAGAGATATTTCATTTGCTAATGCTCCTGTGTGAGGATAAAAGGATGAGATGTGGGGAATCTTCTCTGGCACAAGGTCCCGCAAAGTGTTCTGGAAGATTCGGGTTAGCAGAATATGATCTCCCCATATGGCAGGTTTGAAAAAGTGGTGAAAGAAATCCAAGCATATGCAGCAGTGAGGTAACAGGGCCAGAAGGGTCAGGCACCTGTGACTTTCTAGCCACATTAAGTTTTTCAGGAGCTGCTTTTTGACTTAACAGAGTAGAGTTTTCCATCACATATGTGTAAAACATTTCATCCATTACAGGTTTCTTGGCTCTTCTAGATTGATTTTGTTCATGTGTGGGGAAATTTCAAGGAAAGAAAACAACAACAAAAATCTTTTGAAACTCATTTCTTCTCCTGTTTCATCACTCATCCCACTGAAGCACATGACTTGTCTTGCATTTGAACAATCAGTTTTTCAGTGCTGCATGTTCTTTTGGGACTGAAGGCTGCTTAGCACAATTAACATGCAGTGCTGCAGGAGCCCTTACCTATCACTAGGCATCTTAGGTAATGCTATAATACAAAACTACTGATAAATCTCTGCCTTCTCTCCACCCTAAAACTTTACAGAGACAATGTGTGAACTCTAGCCACAGGCAGAAAAAATCCAAGTGCCTATCCCTCCTCAAATAAAAATGACTTAGAGCAGAATTTTCCCCAGAAGTCTATAACCCACAAATAATCCTCACTTGCTACAACAAAAATGACAGAAAAATATTCTCTGTTGCAACACAGCTGACTCCTTTACCTCCTAGTGTACTTGAGGGCTGAGGAAAGGAGAGTATATGGGGGCTCCAGGCAGCTATGTGGAGTTCAGAGATCCTCACAGACCTTGGGTTTTTATTCAGTATCAGGTCACCACCAAGGAGAGAATGAAAATACAGCCTCTGAGGACCCCAGTCAGATATGGGATTACACTTGAGGCCATTAAATTACAGTACTGCAGTCTCCAGGGTGGGCCAGAGTTCCTCATCTTCCACAAATTCACATCAATGTTCAGGGTGACATATGGCCAAGCACAAGCAGTGAACTAAAATACTCTAAAAAATAGCATGTCTGGCTTCATAATGCACATATAACTGCCACAATAGATGTAGAAAGGGAGGACCTGGCACTACTGATTTTTAATCCTAACCTTTTGAGATTCATCCCTATGTAAAAGTAAAGGTAATGCCCATCCCATTTTTCTGTCACTAGGGATTAAATGACCTCGTTGTGCCTATCCTCTGAGATTGTACATGATATTCCTGTAATCCAAAGGAGTTAGGGTTATCATGGCTTCTTGGCTCATCACCACTTGCTCTCACCATGGTCACCACTCTGTATCTAGTTAGTTGATTTGCAGCCCCCTTCAAGATAGCAAATCTTAAAAATTAATCAATTTGTTATGCAGCACTTCAGAAAAACAGTTAACAAGATTTCCACAGCTAAAGAGCCAAAGCTACAAGACCAGCGCTTGCACCTAGCCCATCCTAAAGAGTCTCTCCAGCTAGAAGAGGTGCAGGAAACACAAGCCAGACTTTATACATACTTTTGTCTCACCTTTTGAACTACCATGAATTCATGAGTCCCTTAGTTTCAGGAACATGTTAGAAAAAAAGGAGCTGCTGTTAAATGAAGCAAACTCCCCTCTCATCAACTCATTCCTGTGTTTCTGGATGTGTTTTGTCCTGAACCATGTCACAACAATGAGTGCCTTATCACAACACAAGAGATTCTTTCAGTTGGTCTAGGCCATTTCACAGGCATCAGGAGGGATATGTTAATCTGCACACTTTACCCTATCATGACTATGACCATTTTGCAGCAATGCCACACACAAATCAGGGTCTTGGTACAAAATTCCCTTTGATACCAAGCCTCATTACAGCTGATGGATGTCAGTTTTCTCTCCTTTCAGCCTTGGCAACAATGAACATCAGAGAGGACCTCTACCACAAATCACACTCTCCATTAATGGCAGTACCCACCAGACATGCAACAATGCATGCTCTTCACTTTAGTAAATGCAAAGGGAAACACACAGACTGAATCTTCTTCAGGCATTAAGGTTTGCTTGCTTATTACAGAATAAATCTCTCAGACACATGGTGTAATTTTTGGGGTATCCTGTGCAGGGCAAGGAGTTGGACTTGATGGTCCTGATGGTTTCCTTCCAACTCATTATGAATCTGTGATTCTATGATTGGTGAGTTGAAGTCACCCGCAAGCCCAGCAGCACCACAGGGAACCACCAGGCTGCTGAGGGAATGGGGTGAGCCTGCTGATACCCCAACCAGCACTTCAACCACACAGCCATCTCAGCCTGGGACTGCACGGCAGGCCAGAATTAAGGCTGTTCTCTGGCATTCGACGTTGTTTGTGACAACACCCGCAAAGCATCACAAGTGGATACTATCAAGGATTACTATTTGTGTATTAGTGAGTCACAATACACCAGATTCATAAGAGCCAGATGTCACAGCTGACCCAGACAAGGCACTCAGACAGATCCCACGCGTTTCATGTGTCAGTCTTATATCCATTCATAAAACAGCTCCTTCCCAAAATATAAGTCTTGGGAAAATTTAAGATTATTGTGCAATTCTAAGTCAAGTTTAAATCAGTTTCTTGGGTTTATTTTTCCCCTTCTTTATTTTTTTTTTTTCCAACAGTGGTTGAAAGATAGGAGGGGCAGGAAATTATGTCCATCACAGAGGAGGATATAAAAAATGAAAAATATGGGTAGTCAGGCTTGGAAAAATAACTTTTTTTCCCCCACTTTTCAAAATGTTACAGCTATAGAAACAATCTCCTGGACAAAGTCAGACAGATGTTTTTTTCTTCCCCCTCCCCCCTTTCTTTGGGTGGAATGACTTTCTCAAGAGCACAGCTGAAAAACCTTTGGAAAAAAAAACACACACAGAGTCTCAGGCGTTGGAGGTGTCTGGGGCTGAGGATTACAGAAGTTCAAATTGGCTCCCCGAGTCAAAATTACAGCTGCACAAAAGATGGTACAATGTATCAGTCCAGGGCTCAAAAGGACTTTTTCCGGTTCTCAAGGACATTGAGAAAATGCAGCTGTGCTGTGCACAGCCAGGCTCTGCTGGCCCAGCCAGGGCCTACCCCTCCCACACCCCCACCCTTAGACAAATTAGTAAGGGTGCCAGCCTGCTAAAGGACAAGATTAAAGAATAAAGTCCTGTATGCACTTGTCATTTAGGGATGCTTTACTGCTAGGGCATACCCTTTGGGACTTATTATAATATGTTTTCTTAGTTTTCACACTTCCCTCTTAAGACTTGAAATTTAATATGTATTCCAGCAGAGTTCTTGCTCCCTTGCCCCTGACTCGCTCTCTCTCTCCTTCCAGCCGATTATCTTTGTCCATTGACCAGATGAAGTGAGCTGATTAAAATTTATGTGCATTGTCACTGAGGTGCTGTTTTAACCATACAAATGTGTTACAAGGCTGTTGCACTACTTAAGCCCACCCTACCAGGGTGACCCTGCTAATCTCAAACTGCAGCCCTTGTCAGGTGATGACTGCTAAGAGATCCCCTTACAAGCTGCACCACCTCATGGTTCTGTGGCTCTGTGCATGCGTGTGCTGGTGTAAGGTTCCTGTGTGTTGCACTTGGACACTGCAGCCTTCACCAGTCAAACACAGGTGCAGCAGCTCAGGGGTCTACACATAACATGGATATTCTCAGTACAATTTGTCAGATATTTTTGCCTACGTGTTTTAAATGACACATTTCCCCTTCTTCCTTCTTAAAGCTGGCTCCTTGGAGAGCCAGCTACACACCTGGATTAGCAACTCCTAAACAGATACACCCACATAACATGGTCTGATTATTGCTCATGCTGCACATGTTGCTGTCTAACACACAAGAGCAACACAACCTCCTTCTAGCAAAGGCTCAATACATTGGCTATAAATCATGCTAAGGTACTCAGAAACTATTAAGCAAATATAAATTATATCCTTCAATAGGAAAGGCAGATAAAATATTCATTTGAAACTCCCGTTTTCATCTCTGGACAAATGGCAGCAGACCTGAGACTAAGAAGATCCTGCTGATCACTCACTAACTGCTCAAAATTTTTAGTTTGATTATCTTCTACAATTTCTGTTTTTATAGAGCAAGTTTTAAAGGAAATATCTGTGATTTGCAGATATGGGAGCCCCTGTAAATTTTGGGTTCTTCCCTCGATGTTTGTTTATGTCCAAGAAGTCCTCCTTCCTCTAATTTTTGAATTACTGATGTGCCTTGTAATACACTCTGCCAAGACCTGATTAATTGTTGTCTTCCTTCCTTCTCATTCAATAGTACCAATTATGCTGCTAAAAAAAATTCACCCTCCTTCCCCAACTATCTAGTCACATTCTTCTCTTCAAATCCTTTTGGCTTTTCTATGCTCTGAGGAATTTTCTCAAGCTTCCATTATAGTCTCCACTTCTTCCTATATCCCTCTTCTCCCTTGTTTGTGTTCCCTACCCACTTGCCTAAAACTGCTCTCCAAGATCCTTCTGAAGTCTTTCACATAGTGTTCCTGCCATCAAGGTATTCTTGACAATATGGGCCTGTTTCCCATCTAACTGAGCACCAAAGGGTCATCCCTTTTCACTCTTACTTCTGGGACATGTATCAGCCTGGAAAGAGCCCATGTAAATAATGCACATCTAAAGAGGAATATTTAATATGTAAAATATTAGAATGCTCTCAGACTAGGTCATCTTCCTGATAACAGACACATTATCTGTACATCATCTACTCTGAGATTTAAAATGCTGTCTCAGATTTCTTGTAACTTGTTAAAAATTAGCTATGTGTCAAATGTTTCATTTTGCAGCAGAATATCTCTCATTTAGGCCATGGTTAGTAGCAAAGTATAACCATACCACTAGATACTCTGTGCCACCTTTGGCAAGGCACTTCATTATTCACTCTAGTTTAACTCCCTCTGTAAAGTAGATGAGAAGACCTCTTCTCCAAGCCAGCACTGATTAAGACACCTTATCAATGACCTTTATCTGTGTGGTCCATTTATAAATTCCTCAGAGACTTGGTACATCAAAGGACATTGCCAGGTACAATAAAACCTCCAGTCTCAGTCAACACTACTGTGCCGCATCTATAACAACAGTTTCATGAAATTTTATTATTATTTTTCCAGTGCTCTGAGCATGGAAAACACTGCATTAGAGCCAACAAGGTGCTTTGTTTGCTTTTGGTCAGGGCTGCTCTGCAGCAGGAGTTGTAGTAAAATGAAAGAATAAATCATTCATTAGGAATTGTTCTGGGAGATCCAGTATTATTACTGCAGCCAACTGCATACAATTAAATATATTCAAAAATTTACAGTCTTTAATTTAAATTATATATTCTGGATTGCTCTCAAAACATTCTCAAATTCATGCCATTGTGTTTTACAGCAGTTATATTGTGTAAAGCATACATTAAGTAGACTCCATAATACAGAATTTTTGATCAGTGATACAGACAGCATATTGTACAAAGCATACATTTTCTTTTTTTTTCCAAAAAGTTATTATCCTGAATTCAAAACTCTTGGAAACACTTGGAAATTAAGGGGATTTTCTACTGCTTCTAGCTCATTTCAAAATGAAACATCAGCTGCCCCTTTTCCATGTCATATTTCCCTCATTACTTTCTTAGTAGATACAGGATTAAATCTGACGCTTATTGAATTTATAGATTATTAACACTAGTTATACCCAGGGACAACATCTACAGATTCCCTTATCATTTTTCTTCTAACTTCTGTATATAAATTCAGTTCTCATGGAAGCAGTGAGGAGAAAAATCTCCTATCACTGATGAAAGTCAATATAGTAGAAGCAGATGCTGTGCTAGCTTCTAACTCAAAGCTTTGCCAGTATTTCTAATTTAGTTCTTTTTATACTCTCCTGTACCAAATCTTATCTCTTTCCTGACTAGCTCAGCAATTGTCTTTCATTCCAACTTATGTAACAGACCTTTGTATTTTGCCAAATGTCCTGTACAAACTATGAAGACTTCAAAAAAAAAAGATAAATAAAATAAATAAATAAATAAATAAAGTAAATGTGTTTGCAATCAAATTTTATGAAAACCAAGCCTTTCTCTTGTCTCCAATACCTGCTAGCAGGGATGTCAAACAAAGGCATGTCAACAGTGGTATTCTAGTAGGGTTGCCTCCCCTTGTTTAGATCTATGCTGTGGGTATGCATGGAGAAGACCTTTTCTAAGCCTGGTAGATGAAGCGAGGTCAGAGACAGGAGTGCTAAATTCCATATTTATCTTTTACACCAAATGCATGCAAACCATGCTACCAGCATGCTACTACACTGAGCATGTAGAAAAGTGCTACCAGATTAAATAAATCACATTTTATCTTCTTGTAAAGCTGTAGATGGTGACTTGCAGTTATAGCACTACTCTTTCCTTTATATCCATTACTTACACCATAACTGGGAATTCTACATTAGCATTTTACAAGAATACTGAAATGTATACCTCTTACACACCCTTAAATGCTGGACACTTCCTTCTATCATGTTTCCTGTGTCAAATAATTTTCCAAGCTAATCACTTGCACTAAACAAGGCAGAGATGTAGGAGGAAACAAGTGGCATGTGATCACACAGTTAGAGCCTATGTTAATGTGCATATTCATGGTGTACACGGGGACAAATAAGGGCAGGAGAGGCTGCTTAAATGTTCTACTTCCTTTAGTAACCCAGATCCAAACAGAACCAACTCTGAGACAGTCATGCTAATTCTCTGAATTCATTTAGGGAAAGACACTATAGCATATTTTCACTGTCAAAACCTGAGGAGACTATACACATTTTTGCTAGCATTATCCTGATAGGGATTATGGACACAAAACCAAATTATCTCCAGTCACTTCTCCTTAGTAACCACCCCCATGAACACTATTAACACTTTATAGATGTGTTACAGCTTATTCTTCTTTCTTTTAGTAGCAAACACCTCAGCCTTGAATTATCTCACTGCCATTTGCACAAGGGCAGTTATACTGGATATGTGGAAGACTGTTGCTGTGGTTTCCGACACATGATTTTCTCATTTAGAACATGATCTAACTCCACTTTATTCAAACAAATGACCCCTTTTTATATCTTTTTGGACAGGCCACTCTCATTGGTAGGGAAAGTGATAGAACTCTTCGCCCACATTGGCCAAAGCCGAGAGACATCAGAGAAAGAATCCAAAACATTAAACATTCGTTACAAAAACAATGTCAATGTTTATGTTCAAACTGTGAGAACAGAACTTCCAAAACCAAAACATTATGAAGGAATAGGACTTAGAAACTTAAGGCCTAAGAAAACCATACTACATCAGGCTGTTGTGGAAGTCTTCTCTATTTGGAAAACACGAATAACAGATTTTAAATCAATAAGAGAAAGCAGAAGTTCAACTTTGATTCAAGAAAAAAGAAATCCACTACTAATTTCTCTGTGTGTGCACACTCAACTAAGCCCTCTTCTTAGCCACTCATGTGGGAATATTATCTTCTTGGCCTACTCCAGCTGGTATAAAGAAAACCTACTGCTTTATTTTATTCGTTACCTGTGGCATTATCTGTGTGGTTTCTTACACCTTCTTGTAAAAGGGCATAACTCCTATCAAAGATGACATGATGCTAATGTGGTTTGATGTTGTATAGTAATTACAGTGTTCTGAAAAATGTTAAAATCCAAAAATGGACAAAGCCACTAGAATACACAACAATGCTCTTGGTAACAGAGGTTTGAATACTCTTTGCCTCTAGGACCTTCAAAAAACTGGCAGGTACCATAAACCTCACCTTATGCAGAATACCCAATGAACCCCAAAGCTTAACTTTTCAAAGACAAATTACAGCAATAGAAGAACCTTTCATATTGAATATGCCTCTGTGTTTTATCTTCTAGCACTACCACAAATAACTTCTGTTAATAACACTATAGATAAGTTGGAAAATAGAATCTTCAGTAATTTACTTATTAGAAGATTTTTAAACAGGAGTGTTTAATTTTCATTGTCTCCTATTCCTGTTGACTGTGCTAATACAGCTCCCTCCCTGCTGCTTTACCTCAGCTAAGACTGCATCAATATGTCTATTATAGATGTCATATTTCCAGTATTTACAGCTTAGCTGTTGGTATTTTCCTTTGGACTAGCCATGGAAATTCAAGTCTGCAACCCAAAAGCATGTATAAATGCTCCATTTACTCACAGAAAACCTCTCCTGCCAGCTATTTAAACAGAAATCTTTAGGAACAACAGCTAAAAGTGAGACCCTACAATACTGGCTTTAACCACCTGTTACTGCAGGCAATTTCCAAGTATAATCCCAAACATGACAATATATCGTGCTACAGTATGGTCTGTTACAATATAATTTTGAGCTTTCAAAAATTGCAGTTTAGCAGTAGTGTTTTAAAATACCTTCAGTCATATCAGCACGTGATAGCCTGCATTTCCAAAGGAGAGTGGTAGGAAAACAGCCTTTGACTCAAGAGCTCTCAGATTAATTTGTGCTGTGGTCATACATGTAGCCGCAGTAAATTCACAGTGGTCACAGTTGCCAGACACACAATAGTTATAAAAAGTGAGCTTTTTACACAGTGGTTGCGCACAAAGTCCCTGATGGCCAAGTTTGGAAATTGCTGGTTTAACAAACACAGCCCTTTAAGGGATGGAGAGCCACAGTTCCTCTTTTGATTCAAAAGCAAATTCACTCAGACAAGTCATCTTTGCTTGCCATTCTTGCTTAACTTGCCAGTTCCTCCCTCAATTCAGCACCTCCCTCTGTGCAGTTCTGTGGGGTGGGCTTTTTCCATCAGTGGCTGGAATTGACAGAAAGCCTAAACACTGCACAAGCATCTGTAGGAAAGTAAGAGCCGCCTTTGGAGTTAAACGTTTACGAACAGAGTAACAGTTTTCCCCCTCTTCATTTGACAGTTCTTGCCAACATCAGGGCTTGTATGAAAAGTTCTTAGTTGAATCCAAAGCCAGTTCCACACAAGAGCATGTAGTGCAAGCTTTCTAAGAGGACCTCACAGATGTAGTTCAGCACTGGCCTTCATACCCCTTCCTGTGGATGGAAAAATAAAGAAATAAATCACAACAGTGTGTCAACTGGCAACACTTTGCCACCCACCTAAAAATGTTGTGAGTCCCAAGACTGATGCCTAAGAGACTTCTCTAATCCATTAAACGTATGTTCTCAAATGACCTTTTGCTACTGGAAGACTCACCAAATTAAAAAAGTGACCCCTGCCTATTCAGTTCTGGACCTTGTCATTGTGACTCTCACTATAATGGCATTTAATGCCATTTAATACTAAATATTGTACAGAGTTTATCATTAAAGTCACTTTTCCAGGACTGAGCAGCAATGTATTTCAATAGTTGCTTTTTCTCATAGAAAAAATTATTGCCAAAAATGCAAAGTATTCTCCTCTTCCAGTAACAGATGATCCTGCAACATTAGAGAACTGATTCTTATCAATAACACTCTAAGCTACACAGAAAAAAAAGAAAGCTTCCTTAGCTACAGTGTAAAGTACCCTTTACTGCCACAAGGGAATGTCCGGAAATGCCTGAGCTCCTAGAGCATGCTGGCTTAAAACAGGAGATACAACATCCTAGGGCGGCAATTCATGGCAACTTTCCAACCTATGGAATATTTCCAAGGGGAGAAAGGGAGGAAGAAGGAATGTGATTGTGAGCTCAAAAGCAGTGTTGTAATCTGAAGGAGAGATAGGGTTTGGCTGATGGTGGCTGATGGCCTTACCCTTGGAGTGGCATGACTGCAGAAGCACTCCTGTGCTTCTGGGAATCCAGCAAGGGTACAGCTTGAGTGCTTGATAACAAGAGACAGTGGAGAAATAGCAAAGGCTCTCATAAATGAAGAAACTGCTTTTCCTAGCTGCCCCCTAATGAAGGTGCTTGTAATTTCCTTCTAAAAAAGGAAAAATGAGAAGAGAAGGAGGAGCAGGACTCTTTCTCATTAAAATCCTTCCTTAGGCTGCCAACTACACACCCACACTCTAACTTCCTATTTAACACCCTACCATGGCTGGGTGGCCGGAGAATGTAGCACAGGAAACCCAGGGGTTTTAGTAGCATGTTGTCTGAATGAACCACCAAAGTTCTAGCCCAACACGTGCCTGCCTTTGCACTGACCCTTGCAGAGGGCAGTAGTCAAAGAGACAGCAGTGTGAAAAACATCATGTTAACCTCAGCACCAGGAATACGGTTACTATTAGTGGGATTTTACCCTCTCTTGTACTTCACAGTGCAAAGACACTTAATTTCCCTTTGAAGTAGGAGCCCTTCCTCCTGTCCTACTTCCACACACACATCCTTGCTTTAACTCCACTTACAGAAAAAGGGAAAGAAAAGGCACTAGACACTGTCAAATGAGACAGAAAATGTGGAAGATTTTCTTCTTATGGGAAAGACAGCATTTTTCAGCTAGCCCAAATATGTTCTCGTAAATATCCTAGTTATAGTAGAACTTTTTAGAAAACTCTGAATATTTTCTTACAAGCAGTTATTCTAAACCAAGTTTGCTCTTTCAAAATCAAACGCACAAGTGCTATCAATTACAACTTTTCAATATTCCTATACTTGAGAAAAATCAAGTTCCTGTTAGCCTTCTGTCTCCTACCACCCTTTAACCTCTTTTTCTCTGACAGAAAAGCATCTTAGTGGAAGTTCTGCAACTTTTCTTACATTTTGATACTTGTATTTCTTCTATGTAGTTGGTTTCAGAGCATACCTGTTTTTAGTAACCTTCTCCAGTAAAAATAATGCTTGTATCTAACCTGAATTCCAAATGGAGGGCAGGCTGCCTGTGGAAAATATTGTCTTGGTCTTATGAAAAATAGAAACATTGTGTTTTCAGTTTGCTTTAGGTTAGTCCCCCAGCTCTAAGTGCACAACCCTGTGCTGAGCACAGCTGAAGCCTAATTTCAGTCACCTGACCCTCACAATCCAATCCAAACTGCAGCTCTCAGTTGGCTGCCTGAACTTCCTATTTTATGGATGGAGAGATTTGTGTCAGGTGGAATTTACCATAACCCACATGGTAAGAAAAAAAGCCACAAAAATTAGCAGTGACAGCTATTTGTTACATTTT
Source organism: Sitta carolinensis (assembly GCA_032173965.1). Classification (NCBI taxonomy): domain Eukaryota; kingdom Metazoa; phylum Chordata; class Aves; order Passeriformes; family Sittidae; genus Sitta; species Sitta carolinensis. The sequence continues at coordinate 54,274,222 of CM063284.1, read as the reverse complement.
CTTTTATGAAGGGGAGTGTAAAGACCTACCTGGACAGATACTGAGCCTGCATGGTACATTAGCAAGTAAGAAGCTCTCAAATAACATGGGTCTCTAGGATGAAAGAGATAGACAGGAGTCAGGATGTGAAGAAGCACCTTCTTGTGACCACCTAAAGCTTGCTACTATTAAGAATATTGTCACATTGTCTGGAAGCAACAACCAATCTGGTGAGACATTGTTCAAAGGAGAAGTATATAAACTTTTTAAAATTTCTATTCTCGTATCACTACTTTATTCTCTTTTTAAGTAAAAAAAAAAAAAAAAAAAAAAAAGGCTTTTGTTTCTATCAAATTTGGGGTTGATTTTTAGGTTTTGGTTAGTTGAGATTTTTTTTAATTTAAGAGTCCTTTGTTCACTTTGGGGAGGTCACTGCTGGGAATAGGTCTAGCCATGGCCAGCAAAAGCTACCAGTGTGCTAATCAGTGGGAAATACTAAACAATGGGAACAGTGTTTTTAAATTTTTCTGACTTCATGTGATGTAGGTTCCTTGTTCACAAACCTGAGTCCTGCCATGTACTCTTCCCTTATTTCTTAAAATACTCTTGCTGGTAGTACTGTCTTTCATGCACCAGAATCTACTAAGAAACTAACGGCATAGGGAAGACCCAAGTTAACTTTCTACCTTGATAAAGGAATGGAGACTCCATCCATTCATAGGAGGCTGTATTCTGATCTTTGACAGTATCCAACACCTAAAGATCTTAAGATGTCTTCAAAACCAAAGGGAACCAAAAATTCTTTTTACAAACCAGAATTAAAGCCCCTAATTAAAGCCTGAAGAGGGAGAATTCACATTATTCCCAGTCAGTTATCTTCCAGCTGCCCTTTTACCTAGGAATAAATGGATGCAAAATGAGTTTACCAATTCCTCTCATACATGAATATCTGACCACTTCCAGTCACAAAACATATAAATTTATTCCCTTTTAATTTACTGCTGTATCACTGGAGATAGCTGTTGTGAATCCTACTTTGAAGATTGCTCCCACTAGCAGTGCATACAACCTTGACTCCTAACTCTAGACTGAGACAATAGTAAAAAGGTGCCTAAAAAATAGAAGTCCCTTGATGGTTTTAGCTCATAGTACTCAGATGCACAGTTAAACCCTGGCATCTCTGAGGATTTAGACATCCCTGATGACATACAGAAAAAAAAGTTGTTTTTAAAACTTTCTCAACAATAGCAGAGATTGATCTGTTATTGTCTGGAAGGTGATCAGATAATCCAGAGGAGAAGCAGTCAAAATTAAACATGTTAAACAGTGCTTATTAAGCTTGTTATACTAGAATTAAATCTCTATAGATTTGAGAGCAGTCTGGCTCAAATGTGGGATGTTGCAGACTTTTAAACTATAGAGAGCAATTTCTCCCTCTGTATGTTTTCCTTCATATTTAATCTAACTAATTTTCCTGTCATCACTATGCTCAAATTGCTCTTGGTAATGTACACAGTAATTAAACTCATCAGTAGCATATACTGCATACAGAGCTTTTCTATCTGCCATATAGCAACAGTACACACACTTGTCTTATGTCTTAATCCAGTCTAAAGGGCAAGAAAATCTCTAAGTATAGGTTTTAGTGTCCACAATCCTGTTAACGTTTTATACCTATATATAATCTTGTGTTGTCCTTCCAAAACAACAGACAGACTTGATAAAATAAAAGCAGTCTCAAAAAAATACCCCAAAACCAAACCCTTTTCAGCCACTAAATATCTTCAACATAGTAATGGAAAGTACTTAAAACACTTTCAGTGGTGCTTCAGTAGTTTATGCACTTCTCTATCCTTAACTTAAGGATATGACATCATATTTACTTTGGAACAATCCTTTCAGGTCTGTGCCCTTGGTGAATGATACAGTGCTAAACTAGACTGCTGCTGCAGCTGCTAAACAGCCACCTGAAAAGAAAAAGAATGAAAGCTGGTTTAATTGCAATCCTGTGTAGCTGGTGCTGTCAGGCTCTCTCCCATGCAATACAAAGTACACAGCTTTGGTCAACCCACTGAATGTGGTTTCCGCAGTTTCTCTGACTGTGTTGAAGCACTCGTTTGTTCATCTTCACAGAACCAGTTCTGCTCTGTACCTTAACAGGTCTTCTAAGACACTGATTATATGAGTTATCAGGAGAATGGTAACAGGGAGGAATACGTGTGTAGGAAGATATATTAAAGCATGTGAAAAATGTTTCTGAAATTCAGGAGGGGAAAAAATGACAGATGGATATTTTAGCAAATACTGTTGCTTCACATCTCCTTGGCTCCATAAGGGAAAACATTTTCTACTAAAAATAGTAGCTGGACTGAAAAGGTACCAATCTATATGAGGGTATAAAATGAGGTGTGAATTATTGAAAAAGGCAACCGAAACTGTGTTTGCCAGAAAACAGCCAGCATATCATACCAGGAGGATGAGGGTGAATCTGGTGGTACAAAGTACATGCCTTGGGAAAAAGATTTGAACAGCAGAATACCTAAATGATGAGGTGAAAACCTGGCAGCTGCATCTTCAACAACCTGCTGAGCCCAAAAATATTGGTATAGTATTTCCATTTACTGCTTATTTACTGCTTATTTACTGCTTAGAGCTCTGCTTGGTATGTTGGGGTTTTGGGGGCATTCGGTTTTGGTTTTTGTGGATTTCTTTTGTGGTTGTTGTTTTGGGTTTTTTTAGGGGGATGGGTTTTTTGTTGTATTTTTGGGGTTCTGTGGGAGGGTGTTTGTTTGTTTGTTTGTTTTTATAAACAACCCTCTTTAACACTTCTACTCTTTTTCTGTTCACAGGCCAGTTAAAGCACTGTCTTCTGGCCAGCAGTTTTCTGTCTGAAGAAGAACTACATGGGCATATACACAAATAAGCAAGCACACACACCAAACCAAGTTGATATGGCATCTAAGCGTGCTAAGGAACTATGCATGTATGCTGCATAGGTGACAACCTTTTTGTCGACCTTTTATGCATTAATCTATCTCTTCTGGCACTGGACTGAGTTAAGTGTGGCTTTGTCTAGTCTGGGTGCTTTTAAGTTTTGATGAACAGTGTTTCAGGCCCAGAGATGAGTAAAACAGGTATTTGTAAGTATGCTATGTAGACCCAAATGCTTAAGGGTAGGAACACATATAAGTTCTTACATAATTTCAATAGAATATATAGACCGAGAAGCACTGCTAGTTAAGATATTCTATTTTATATATCACCTGTGGAAATGCAAGGAGTTAGGTACTAAGAGCAGCCAGGGCTTTGGCTGGGAACCATTTTTGAAAACAGTTTCCTTCAGGTCAAAATTTAGCCAATAAAATTAATATATTTCATTAAAAAGCAAAACCTCTGCTAGCATCTGTAGAGAGAGAACCACACAGTTGCCCCAGAGCTAGAAGTAGCTGCAATGGACAGGCATACAGGCAACTAGCAAGTGAATGTTATACATACTGCTGCCTGTGGTTCTGAGAGAATTAAAAGCATTTGCTGTGATGACATTTTCATTAACAAGTTTCCACTTTACTCACAAGGGAATATAAACCAGTTGTCTTCACTGGAAGAATCACATGGTGCAATCAGGAAAACATTGGAAAGGAATAGACATAACATGGATGAATTTAATTTTAGAAAAATACCTAGAGACCGTGGGATATTCATGGGAGAGGCTATTCAGATTCTTTCCTCTTCTTGAAAGGAAAAGTCTCCCTGTGGCATAGGTTTAAGACTCTGGAGTGGGCACATGTTTTTTCCAGCTTCTTTAATGTAATTGATACAGCAGACTCAGAAAAGGAAGACTGTAATGGGAGACAAGCAGTGGTGATGGAGAAGGCAGTAATGACCCAGTGACAGGTCTATTAGTGCCTGGCTATGTTATAGAAAGAGGCAAGTGGGGCAGCAGCTGTCACAAAGATGAGAACAGAGCAAGGGAAGGGTGCCATGCAGCAAAACTAGTCTGTGTACTGGGGAAAAAGATATAGAAAGTTTGATAAGCTATATGTCTCGAAGTGAAGAATGCTAATATTATTGAAATAGTTGCTTTAAAGAAGGTTTTCAATAGAAAAAAGAAGCAATCATTTGTTATCCGCAGATTCATTTTCATCTCCTTTCTCTAAGGACTTTCATAAACAAAAGAGATTAATTTCTAATTTCTTAGCAGAAGAATTCAATAATGTTCATTTTCTTTGTCTAGAAGCTGACACTGAAAATAGATGCTTTAGCCCTCCCCAGCTGCTCCAAGGCTAGAGAGAGCAAGGAACATGATGTCTTATTAGAGCATTCTGAGTAATGCAAAGCTGCAAGGTGCATTCATGAAACCTGTTTAATCTGGAGGTTGCATTAAAAAAAACAAAAACAAAACCAACAAAAATAAATACACAAAAAAAAAAGAAGAAAAATATGAGAAATCTGAGGGAGAGTTTTTCCCTTGGGGGTGGACTGACTAAGAAATGAGTAAGAGCTCTAAATGAGAAATTATAGTAAGGAAAAGAGCATCTTGGAGTATCTGCAAGCAATTGGCGTAAGCGTAAGTTAGTTAGGCCGATGACTAACACGCACATCACTAAGCACTTTGTATGGCATGGCTTTTCAGGTCAGCTCGTGGTGTGTAGGCTCACACTCTGAAAATCTCCATGAAAATTACAAAGGTAAAAAAGGATGTGCAGGCAGATGAAGCACTAAAAGTTCAGGACTAGAATGAAAGGGAGTGATGGTGATGTAAATCTAATTGGGTTGTATGATATATTGTTGTCCTATAGAGGCAAAAAGTTCACATACTCTGAAAGGACAGCAGACTTCAATTAAATTCAGAACTCTCACAAGATATGGCAGATCTGGGGGAGATAATACATGGTGCGCTCATGTTTCAGGCTGTTGTTGATTTATGAATCTGAAGTTTGCACTAAGGCAATTGTCCTCATGGTTTATAATGAGTTCAGTACCAAACTAAATATGCTTTTAGTTATGGATTTACCATACCATTTCTTCATTCATCTCAACGAAACTGATAGGATGTGTAATACACATTGTTCCTTGTTTATAGTGTGTTTAAACCTAGTATAAGAGGGAAATGAGGACTATAATTTCAGTTGTTTACAACCAAGACTGACTGTGAAACAAGAACACAGACCCCCAACTTTTTCTCATGGTGTACTTTAGTGCAGGAAGATGTATTAGAAAGGAGACATTATTTTCCTGACACCTCCAGCATTATTGGAATCCTATTTCATGTGTCCATTTATTTTGAAAGGACCAGACCTAGGTTTTACACAACAGTGCAAAACATTGCCTAAAGCTGGGCTTGTAAACCAAATTACACAGCACTTCGAATAGCACTTTAAGAACTCCACTGGCTAGTTGAATGAGGTGTGTTGCTTATTATTAGTATTAGTATTATTGATGATGATGATGATGATTTATTCTTTGCTTCCAGCTGACATAGCAAAGGTATCCCTTGAGAGATGAGTCTGGGGAATCACAAAAAATAATTCAGGCTGAGCAAAGTAGGTTCCCTCCTGCAACTTATTCCTAATCTATCATACCTCACCAATGTCCCTGTGCAATTATTAGTACACGAATTCATTATCTGTGCCAAGCATGAAATTGGCAGAACTGAATATTATGTCTCACATTTGCATTTCTTCTTCATTTTTAAGCCTACTTAAAATGTTCCTTTTATTGAGGGATGGAAGTAATGAGCATGTTTTAAAGGATAGCCTCAACTAACCCCTTAAGTAATGAGCATGTTTTGAAAGATAGCCTCAACTAACCCCTGTAGAACAGCAGGAGTCAGGACTGAGAATCAGGAAAAAAATATCCATTGCCATGTCTAAGTGATGAAAGAAAGGTTAATCAACTAGTCTGAAAAAGCCCCTGTGGTCTAAAACCACGCAGCTCAGGACTCAGGATCAGGAGACCTAATATGTGGAGCTCTAATTCTTATTTTGACCATGTTGTTGAACAGGAGAGCAGTAGCCGAGGACTCTTGGGTCATGTCATTCATAAAAAAAAAAAAAAAAAAAAAAGCAGGAAAACAAATCCCCTTCCTTAGACAGATTAAATATTATTTTCTCATTTATTGGTGAAAAATGTTGCATGTTTTCTGTAAGTATTCAGATACCAGTAGAAGGACTTCTTTAAGTAGCAAAGTGTTGAAGCACTTCATCCATATAGAAAAAATTAGCTTTTCACTTGGGATCATAATCCTTCCATTCACTCCCCATTGTCTCTTGTCTATTTATATTATAAACTCTTAAAGAACAGGGAGTACTCTTTTCCATATATATATGCAACATCCCTCATAGTTCGTCTCCCATTTCAAACAGCACCTCCAATTCTAACTATAACTAAGCAACAGAAAATTTAAGAATTGTTCTGCAGATGCAAATGATTACTAAGGCCAGTCAGGGACAGAATGAGAAACAGAAATCAGGGTTTTCCACTCTCATTTAATTCACAGATTCATACACTTTCCAAGGAAAGGACTAAGATGTCTTTTGGCAGTATGGCTTTGAGCATATTCTTTAATCCCCAAGTAAAAAACAAAAACCAAAAACCAAAAACAAAAAACAAACAAAAACAAAACAAAAAAAAGTTTTGACAAAATTCAATGAGGAAAATAAATATAAAACCTATAAAACTGTCTCAAGTTTGTGGATACTGTGAGCCTACTAAATGGCTGTTGAAATGACAGTCTCTCCAGTGACTTCTGTGAACCCTCAGCAAGAACTTTTATGAACTCAAAACCAGAGAGAGACTGGGAAGTTGGAAAGAACCTTTTTAGTACATGTATCTTGCTCTGGGATTCAGTTTCTGCACACAGATGAAAGAGGGTACAAGATAAAATAGAAGGGGAGCTCCCTCCCTTTATTTTATTTAACAGTCAGAGGAATCTGAGAAACATTCTTGTATGAAATAAATCCTATCCTCACTTACACCCATGCAAATGAAAGCAACATTTGGCTGCAAGACAAGTGTATTTCTTAACTATTTTGAGTGCCATATGCTATATGAGTGCCATATGTTAGCATTTCTTAACTATATATAGCCATTTCATAATGTGTGCCGAGTTAAAGGAGAGAGCATTATCCTGTTCTCCCCTTCACCTCTCCTCAGGTCTCTCCTCTCCCTCTTCATTTGCTTTTCCTTCTGCACTCCTCTCCAACTACACTCAGCTTCCTTCATCACACTTCCTACTATTTTTTATTTAAAAACCCCAAAAACAAAATATCCCTTAAGAAAAAGGAAAGAAAGAGAGAGTGAAAGAGAGAGAAAGAGGAAGGAAGTGTCAGAAGGAAGTGTCGGAAGGAAGTGTCGGAAGGAAGGAAGTGTCGGAAGGAAGTGTCGAAAGGAAGGAAGGAAGGAAGTGTCGGAAGGAAGGAAGTGTCGGAAGGAAGGAAGGAAGGAAGTGTCGGAAGGAAGTGTCGGAAGGAAGTGTCGGAAGGAAGGAAGTGTCGGAAGGAAGTGTCGGAAGGAAGGAAGTGTCGGAAGGAAGGAAGTGTCGGAAGGAAGTGTCGGAAGGAAGTGTCGGAAGGAAGTGTCGGAAGGAAGTGTCGGAAGGAAGGATGTCGAGAAGGAAGTGTCAAAGGAAGGAAGGAAGTGTCGAAGGAAGGAAGTGTCAGAAGAAGGAGAGGAAGTGTCAGAAGGAAGTGTCAGAAGGAAGGTCAGAAGGAAGTGATAAGAAGGAAGGAGGAAGGAAGGAAGGAAGGAAGGAAGTGAAGGAAGGAAGGAAGGAAGGAAGGAAGGAAGGAAGGAAGGAAGGAAGGAAGGAAGGAAGGAAGGAAGGAAGGAGGAGAAGAGGAAGGAGGAAGGAAGGCGAAGGAAGTGCAGAAGGAAGGTAAGAAGGAAGGAAGTGTCAGAAGGAAGGAAGGAAGGAAGAAGGAAGGAAGGAAGGAAGGAAGGAGAAGGAAGGAAGGAAGGAAGGAAGGAAGGAAGGAAAGGAAGGAAGGAAGGAAGGAAGGAAGGAAGGAAGGAAGGAAAACTGCAAAACATCAGTATTTTGAATTTCTAATAAATCTCATTCTCCCTCCATCTCACATCTGGTTCTATTCTCCCCCTTCTCTTCCTCCATGAGGCGTACAGCATAGGTTCCCATCTTGGCAATGCCAGGGGCACTCACCACACCTGTGGTAAGGGCAGTGGCTAAGGGGAAAGTTAGGAACACAGTCAGTGATCCCACAACCTTCTACCCCATTGTCTCAGCTGCTACGATACTCTCCTCTCACTCTCTACTCTGTGCCACTCTTCATCTCTTCAGGACCTCTAGATTTCTTCCCTTTTTTGAGCAGTTGGCTGAAAGCACCTGCTTCCTTTCAGGGTTGGTGCAACAGGTATATTCCTCCTGGCGACCATATTATATTTTATTTTAAAACTCCTTTATTTCTTTTCCTTTCTTGGCTGGTGCGGTGTGAAAGAAGGGATTAGAAGCAACCGTGCCTCTTATAAGATACAGTTGCTCCAATTACCAAGAAGAGGAACAGCCTTGCATTTGATGGGTTGCAGATGTGACTAATAAAGATAAGTGTAATAAAAGGGGTGGGTTGATTAATCAGAGGAGCCCTTTGAGGAAGAGAGCCTTGCGGAGGTAGAGGAGCCCTGAGGAAGAAGGAAAAATCCAGGGAGCAGGAAGAAGAATGAAACAAGGAAGCAAGTTACTCTGGGAAAAAGAGCTACTGTGAGGTCAGTCTAGGTCTAATGAAGTTGGAGCCTGCACACCTAGTCTAGCTAGCTAAGGCCTCTGTTCAGAGTCTGCAAACTAGTATTTGCAGACATAGTTCAGTAGGAAATAACTAGCAGTCAGAGTCCACATTTAGACCCTACAGCAGGAGCTTGCTGTAATCAGAGTCAGGATGCCTGAGCTATAAGGAAGAATAAACCTGTACCCTTTTTATGTTGTTAAGCGTCTGTATCTTGGCTCATTTCTACCCCTAACAAACAGTCTACTGCAACAGGCTGGCACCAGGAACTAGCTTTCCCCATTGAAAACACAATGAGTAGGACAGCCTGACTCTGGCATTAAACCACTTAAGGTTTGGACACTGTATGATGCAGGTTGAACAGCTTCCACCACACACCTGTGGCCTGACACTCCACAAAAAGAAGAGAGAGACCACCTCTAAGGGTGTCTCCCTGTCCCCAGTCTGTATCACCCTTTTGCACAGTCTGGCAATCATAGAAGTAGTGGAGAGGCATTTTCTCTTCCAGAAAAGCATGTGGTGTGAAGTAGTAATGAACAGGCAGCATCCAGAGATTACACTACATAGAAACACACCATAAGAGGTGAAGGAGGAACCTGTACCTGAGAAGGACCTAGAAAAAAACCCAAACATAAAATCTGCCTGACTGCAAAGAAAAAATTTGAGATTTTTCATGAGGCTGTGGCTTAACATAAGCTCACCTATTTTTGTTATTGCTTTCTTTTCAATTTGGTTGTGGTAATGAATAATGGGAGATCTTTTGATTGCTGCAGTGTAACAAACACTTGAAAATGTTTGTTCCTTATAATCCACTACTCCACAAATCTGTCTTTGGAAGCAGTGTGGTAAAAAAGGAAATAAATGTTTACAACGCAGACCAAGTCCACCATGTTACAAATGTCCCTTCACAACACATACCAAGTAAAACAGAGAACAACAAGTATCCCAAGAAAGGAATATTAAGGCAGGGTAAAATTCAACTTGGGACACAAATCAGCATAAAGTTATTTCAAAATTTGTGCTTTTCTTAGCATAGGTCAAGATCAGTGTGATATGAGGTGTATGTAGGTTTTTGGGCCACTTGGGAGTAGATGCCCTTGTTTCTACATGAAATGTTTGCAGGCTGCTGGTGCCCTCCAGGACCTCTCAACTCCTGATGGCAAATGCAAGCCCGCCTTAAACAGGCTGAAGCAATAGCTCTCAGCACTCTAACCCAGCTCCTTGCTGCCACCAGAGCCCTCCTTCCCCCTCAGGAGCTGGAGCCCTTGATGAAAAAAAAAATGTTCTCTATAAGCAGCAGTTCTAGGAAGAGGGAAACAGCGCAATATGTTGGAACCCAAATTGGATTGGTGTGTCTTCAACTGGCCCCAATGATTTTTATAATACACCACAGAGCAAGAATACTCTATGGTGTATTATACAAGAAGGCAAGAACCTGAATATCACATTCTATTGAGGTTTAACTTAAATTCATACCTTTCAAGGAATTGTATTACATTACATGTAGCTCATGTATTTTCAAAAAATATTGCAATTTATGATTTGCATGTTTTATTGCCTTATAATTATAATCCAACAGTGCCATCCACTGCTTCTCAAATAAACTTTGCTTACAGTTTCTTCCTGAAGTTTTCTTTCATAAGTCATGGCACTATAACCAAACAGTTTGACTGTGTATGCATATAGAGCACATACAAATGTGAGGCCAGATGTGAGGAAAAAAAACTGACAGAGCAAAGTCAAAATTGTAATCTCGTGATGTTCATAAGGGATTACCAGAACTGTCAAACAAAACCTTTCTGGGCTGTAGATAACACCACATTTCATAATTGGAAAAACCACAATCCAAAATCATACAGAGAAATATGAGTATGTAATTGTATAATACTTCTTGAAGTCAATCCAATAAAATAATGCCTTTCAACTCAAACTTTCCCCAAATATAATCATCTAGCTTACGGAAACAGAACACCCCAAGCTGAGAAATACCAAGTGATTCTTGCTGATTCTTTGCAACTGCTACTTTGGCTGAGAGTGGCCATCATCCCAAAGAACCATAATTTCAACACTGCAATTTTCTGGTATGTCCTGTGATGTATGGGCCTCCAGATCTATTGAACCATGTGAAGATTGATAAAGATGCATTGAAGAAAGTGGCAAGCATGTTCCCAGGCCACCACTAATGGTATTGCCTTTTGAGCAGGAAACTGTAAGAACATAGCTTGAATTCAATCAAAGCATTGCTGTTTTCTTGCATTTTGTATGTGCCTTCATGTCATGTATCAGATGTTGTACATGTATGTATACATACGCATAAACAACTACATAGGTAAATATTCAAATACCCACACAAACACCGACTTCATGTTCTTGCACAGACACCTCTACAAAGTAACATTTAGGTGTATATATTTTTAATAGTTTCTTAAATTTTGCTTCTTGCTCTGTATTTGGGAGCTCTAGTTAGTATCTTTTACTTTTTTCAAACAAACACAAGCTAAAAACTTATGTAAATGGACAACTGAACATTTCTCTTTTATGAAAAATTGTTACCATGTGGGCCTACAAATGTTTTCATGGTAGGACATAAAAGAAGCTGTAAGTTAAGCATTCACTAATTCAAAAAATCCAGCAAGTGACCTACAAGGTCATTCCCAGATAGCAAAAGGCATGATTATCTTTCATTTTATGCTCAAGTTGGGTCTGAATTTGGGGGCCACTAACAAATGCTGCATTAAGCAGTAATTTTGTCTCTGCCATGAAAACTTGATGCTATAGTAGCACAGTTAAACACAATTCACAGAAGGAAGTTTCCAAATCAGTGGGCAATTAGCTTGAAAACAAACAAAAAATGCTACAATTAAAGTTTTTGTGTTGTACTGTATAAAACCTCCGAGGCAGGGAACTACATCTGGAAATGAATCAGCAGCCTTAGTGTCAATAAAAGACAACTATTACATATGGGTTTACCAACTTTTCAAGGATGCACATGGACATTTACCACATACCAGCTACTTACAAGTGATCTATTGACCACCTTAACAGAGATGAAACCAAAGCCTACATTGTTGTATATCTCCATTACACTCCTTGATACTGAGAAGCAGGATGAAAATATACTGTTTAATTTGGTTTGCTAACCCATTTCCTAACAAAATACAACAAGTATCTACACTTTAAATTATCCTCTGAAAATTGACCATGACTAGAAAGGACCTTCCAAATCTTTTCCCAGGGGATGAGAAAGAACTTCTGGGCGTATGCAACTGGGAGCAAAGTGATTTAGTGCTAGGTTTTTTAAAAATACTAAAATGATCATGTTTATACAAGTGTTACTTCTGCCAATACCTCCCACTACAGTAAATTTATCTAACCCTTGAATCATCAATAGCACGTGAAAAAAACTACAAACCTCTATCTGGACAATTCTGAGCCAAAACTCAGACATATGGACTTATATATTCTGTCATTGGGAATAATCATTGCAGCACATTCCTTCTATAGTTCAAAGAAATTAATAAGAAAGTTACAAACACTTTAGTGTCAGCAAAAGAAGCTACAAAAGCTGCCTGGGCTTACACTGCTCATGACCACAGCTTCACCATATGCAGTTAAAAAATAGTAACTCTGATTGACAATATTTATCAGTTTTGTTTATGTGAAACTAAAAGGAAGACTTGTAATACACTGTAGAATGTCTAATCTGACACTATATTGTATACTTGGAGGGAAAACAGTAACAAAATGTGGGCAAGTTCAGTAGCTAAATGCATGGTTTATAACTGAGAAAAATCTTTCAGAACAAAAGGTCTTTTTTTCCTATCATGTACCAGGGCCATGCTTTTAAAAGATGAAACCCAGTGTGTTTATGAGACTGTAAAATTTTGGAAAATTATTCCTCAAATATACAGACATATATATACACACCTAACAACTAATGAAAAGCCTTTTCAGTCCCAAAGGCCAAGCAGAAAGGAGAAACAGCCTTCTTTTCCTGTTTCTTTTTATTTTGCTGGTCAGACAGACAGACAGACAGACTCTGTGTTACTCAACTATTCACAGTGAGGAGAGTGGCAAAATGCTACCACAGCCATGACAGAGAGCATACTAATGCAGACATGAACCCAAAGGTCACATCCTTAGATGGCCTCAGCTGGAGCAGCTCTGTGGATATGAAAATTGAGAAAACGAAAAATGAGCCAAACAAATTTCCACAGATCTTCAAAGGTTCATGGAAGACATGGTTGGCAGGGATCTGAAGACACTATTCAGCACATATTACTGACCAAAGGGAGGATCACATTTCCTTAACCAAAAGTCATTAGCTATTAAATACAATGGTTTGGGAACATTCTTCGGCTTATTCCTAAAATTTGCCAGAAGCAAGAGGGATGTAAGGAAACACTTCACTTTATCTTCTCTTCAAAATATTCTCTGCTCACTGCTAACAGACTCTGGGAAAGAAGAGGTTCTGGTCACCTGCTTTTCTTGTTTTCTTTCCTGGAAGACTTTGAAAGAGCCTCTTTAAATATACTTTGTCCCCCCCCTTGGCTCTGGAGTTTATAATTTCTAATGCAAATCTGTCTCTCTTTCATCAACAGAGCACGCAATAAAATCTCAAAGGCCACCAACGTAACAAGTTGACAGCAATTCTAGACTGGTAAAATGATTAATTTATGTACAGAGAGATTACAATCTATCCATAATGAGGCATCCAGTTTGTGCTCACAACCAGATCCAGCAAACAGATGTTGGGTATAAAGGCATATGAGAAACAAAAGTTCAGATGAAAAGACAGAAGTGTTACCAAGGAAATTTTTATTCCTTTTCATAAAGATTCAGGGATAGAAAAGTTCTTCTTCATATATCTGGGAGACTACAGGGCAAAAAGCTATAAATAAGTGGGAGAGGTATTCCTGTCACTTGACCTTTAGAATGAAATGACTAGTCTTTCCCTTCAGTGCAAGAAGACTGACCAGCTTGCACAGAGGGCCCAGACTATAAGGAGCTGGGGCTGCTTTGTCAATAAAGCTGGCATACACAATTGCAAAATCTGGTCTCAGATACCCCTGCATGAGTCAGTCCACTAAAAATCCCACAGTAATGCAGTTTAATCTTCCCAAGTACCAAGAATATTGCCACGTCAGTGCCGGACAGAGGAACACAGCCCACAGAGCAATGAAACAGCAGGTTTAGCTGTAGAAATGGAGTAATTTTTCCCTTTTAAACCCCAAGCAGGCAAGAAATCCATGTCAGGGCAAGCCTTCTATAATCAGTGTCAGTGACAGAGATCTGGCCTTGTAATGCATTGTCCAGCTCAGGACCTTTATGAAGGTCTTCAGTTGGCAAAGAAACAATCACTAGAGAATCTCTGCATGACACTGATACTCTGCACAGCTGTGCTTTGGACACATTGCAACTCAAGACAAATTAAAGATTGGAAGCTCACAGTCTGCCCAGCACATAGGGATACAAATTTTCAGGAGTCATCAGTGCTTTCTCGGTTGCATTGAAACTCTAAATAGTAATCTCATCTTAGGTCACAAGTGTGGGCTTTTTGTGAGATTTGTGTTGCATGGTTGCCACTATCCAGCCTGTATTTGACAAAGTTTCATCCATTCTGTGATCTAGACTTGCAGTTTCCATGAAGGTTAGTTCTTCATGGAATCTCTCACCAAGTGATTCCAGGTTGGCACTTACTTCTGTCAATGCCTCATGTAACATCACCATGAAGTGCTTATCCTCAAGATTAAACTTTTAGTTTAAAATACATATTTCCTCCTCACTGCTGCTGTGGGATGATTTCTTTTTTTCCATTGCTATATACTCCAGAATTTGTACAGATTTATATACTGCTCCAATATATTTTTCAGTCTTATAGATGTCAATGAGGATCAAGTTTGACCTCTATAACAAGCTACTGTACATATGCTTAGAAACTACAGGCCTAGAAACTACAGCCTGCTTAAGTCCAGGCTTGTGAAACAAAATTAGTCCAAATGTGTTTTCTTTTCCTTGTCAGGTTTTGAGTGCTGTCCTTTAAGCTTTGGTAGAAGCTCTGCAATTGTTATTGCTGTGGGAGGAACTGTTTTTGTTAATATGTTATAAATGCACAACTATCATGAGTTTGAGTAGTGGAAAAGGAAGGGCTGCTCCTCTTTGCTATCTCAGGAACTACAAAGTCTCTCTATTGTGCCAAATTTTATCATTTTGCAGAAGATTGCTATAAATTTCTCACACTCAGCCATCTTATAAGGCAGCATCTGTATGGAGAATGGAAAATTAACAACAAGCTCTCCCTCAGCTCAATAAAGGGTGTACACATGCCTTTGATTTCGACAAATTTAATTTTTATAAGAACTGAAACAATACGAGAATATGATTAATTTATAAAGGAAATATTATCAGTTAAGAATCATAGGTAGAAGAATATTGCTGGAGAAGAACTTAGACTTCTTGTTTAAAGAAATAAAGCATAATATAATAGCTTCAAAAACCAAACAGAAATGGTGAGTTTAGGTATGTGAAGAAAAATGATGGTTGTATCAAATGTTTTAAAAATTAATTTTAGTATATTAATGATAGAGGTTTTGGATAAAGCAATTATCAAAATGAGATTTCATGTTAAGAGGACTAGTTTCACATCTGTCAATTACTGAGAAGAATAAATGGCTTGCTACTGTGACCTTTCTTTTCTGATGTTCTACAGATTCTGCATTAGGCATATAATCAGCTTCACCTACAAGTGCAATTCCAGCAAGTTCAGTGGAAATGTAAAATATGATTGATCACTGTAGGATGAAGACTCTTGTCACTCCTTTGAATCTGAATAAAAGTTAACATTTACTGAAAGTTAATGCCATCCTGGATGATTTGGTTCATTATAGGAATATTATATCATTACCCATCATAAACAGTAACCAGTGGTATTTTCCAAATCTCAGAGACATTTAGAAGCTCAAATTTCATTTATATGAATCATATTTACAAGAAGGCATGCAATCCTAAGGCCTTCAGATGATTTTTAAAAATGTAAATAGACTAGTTTCTTACAGACCTTAAAAATGTGCATTTTCACTAGCAGAAAAGTCATTAAACAATTGGCAGGTTTGCCTTCTTCTGTGTTTCTCTCTTAAAGTGCATGGCAAAACCAAAAAGGTGTTAATGAACCTTTCAATAATATTTTACAATTAAGGGTTATTTTCTTCAATGTTTGTATAAATGTGTATACAATCAGTAATAGGCACCAAAATTTCAGGTGATGTGTACTACAGTCTATTTTTCTGACCTCTCCTTTCTGCAATGCTATTTGAAAAAAATGTGATGATATTTTTTAAAAAATTATGACAGTTAAAGAAAAGATTATTCTTGCATTTTATAACTATGTGAGTTCCACCAAAAGTTGTGAGAACTTGCTCTGTTATATTAAAATGTCACTGATGTCTTTAAGGAGAGATGGCAGCTACTCCAAGTTTAAAATTGCAACAGAGTCCTCACTGGACTCAGTTTGGGCCCTACCAAAACATTCCAGCAAAAGGAGGTTTCTCTTGTGCAACCACAAGAGGAATGGCAGAAGAAGAAATATTTTGTACAATCAGGACCTACGGTCATGTTTCCTGTTTGGGTTGCAAAATGTTGGCTTTCCTTTTGCCTGCAAAAAGTGAACAACTTCTACTTCCACATTCAAGACCTACCTTTCGTTTTAAAGTGGGGAAAAAAAGAAGCAAATCCATGATACATAGTACAAGTTTAGATGCTTTGGTGTCCATCCTGCCAGGCTGCCGCTGCAAAAATCAATTCCATTTTGCTTTCAGTTTCCCAAACTTACCCTGTTTAGCAAAGTTCCCTCAGAAATAAGGATTCAAGATTGTCAAACAGTCAATTTTTCATATCAGTTTTCTCCCAATGAATTTCAACTTCCTTTCTCATTTGCAGCCAGGTATGCCAGAATGGTGGGTGTGAGAAGAGTGAAAACTGGCATGTGGAGTCCATGTGGGAAAGTTTGCTGCACATACCTTTACCATACATTAGAGGCTACAAAGAGTAGACTCATGGAAATGAGAAGAGCAGGAGGAGAAGTCCTTTAGAGAGAAGTCTTTGGTAAGCAAGACTCTCTGGGTTGTGCTATTCATTAAACTATTCACTTTATGAAACATGGATTTGACCTGGCCCTCGTTTCTACATAAACAATGAAGATTCTTCCCTGTTCTTTGTAGCTGGGTATCACTGTTTTGTCATTTCTTGAATTAACTCCATATTTCATGTACTTTTAAAGGTGAGTCTCAGGTAAAACTGTGTTGGGCTTATGTATGTCTAACTAGGAATTTGCTTGGAATCAACACTTGCAATATTCCTTCTCAGGAGCTTGTAATAAACGTTAAACACAGATAATCACACAGCCTTTTCAAGTCAAGATACTGGTCTACCCTAACACTGAGAGCAAAAAAATACTAGCAGCAGAAAAGTTTTGTAAGAGAAGCTAAGTCAAAAGATAAAGAAAAACGATTAAAAAAAAAAAAAAATCCACAGTCATATTCAGGTGAAAACCAAGGAGAGCAGAGCCAGGCAGACTCTGCTTCCTCGCATCCTAGACCAAAGCCCAGCCCATCAGCACATCCTGTGTGAACCAGACTTGGGCAGCTCTCTCCTCTCTCTCTCCACAGAATGGTTTTTAAAAAAAAATATTTAGTGTCCTTTTGATCTTTTGGCTCCTTGCCTTGGTATGTCTTATGACTTTGGCCGGAACCTGGAAGAGCATCTTCCTAATTAATAGCTCAGGAATTATTTCAGACTACCACCCACCAGGACTGTTTAGCTGGATGGATTGTGTGACCTTTCAGCTGCTTTTCTTCAGCCTCCTCCCAGGGTGCTGCAAGTGACCGGTTTGTGGCTGTGTCCACAGAAATCCTGCCCATCCAAGGCAACCCTTATTCTATAGTGACCCTAAAAAAGGCACCCAGCTTTTCCCTTGCTTCAGACACCAGCAATGCCTCATTCTGTCTTAAAATACTTTTTGTGTCAGGAGTAAAGAGCTCTGTATTCAAGACCTAATAGATGAGCTCTTTCTAAGCTTCTTTTCCCAACTTTTCAGACCATTACAACTGTGTCTGCTTCTAGTAAAGTGCTTTCACATACAACGTCACTTATGAAACATACTGTTAACATTTATTTGTAAGGCTGTATACAAACATGTGAAGAGGATTCACAGACTGATATAAACCAGAAAACAATGTCTTTATGCATAACTTTGTTGTCAGCACTTTTAGATGAAAACTGATTTTGATAATCTCTGGGTTTTCTTGTTGTCCATCATATCTGTAAGAACCCCCAATTTCCAAAATTATGGAAACTTGTTTGCAAAAGCACAAGACCTTTTAAGGTATTTTTTATGGCTCATCCAAAGCATAAGACATCTAAAACAATTAGTCACTCCCAAAAAATCTTGACCATTTATGTAATCTTATTTTTCTAGTTGTGAATAATTGACCAATCTTGTGAACCCACACATTCAAATTTATGGCATTTCTTTGTAGGTTTGTCTGTCTGGTTGTCTGTCACACATCAGTTTGGGAATGCTGCATTTACTCAACTAAAAATGTTAGAGACTATTCCAGATGCTCCCAGCCAAAGAAAACCAGCACAACAGTAATGGGGAACACAAAGAACATTCATCATCTGCTTTGTGCTTCCACCACTCCCTCTCAGGTCAAAGGTTTGGCTGACAACATTCATTAATGCTTTCTGAAATAACAGTATCACTCCCTCATCTCTTTCCATCCCATCTTTCCAACAGAGTTTATTATGCAGTCCCCCAACATATACTTTCCCAAATAATGGGAGGAAGGATGTGGAAGGGAAGAGACACAAATGGAGGCCTTCACAGGAAGAGATGGTGGGAGACAAGTTGTAGAGCACCCACAATATGTACCTCTTTATGGAAGCATGATTTGTAGTGTAATGGAGATGGAAAGGCCTGGAAAAGGGAAGTGCAGGGGAGGATTAGGAGAGAAGAGTAACTCTGGGGTGAGTCTCCTGACCTGGTGATACAAATGGAAATAACACAAACACATATTGTAAGGAGTTCTGAAATCTTCCTTCAAATGTCCAGTCAAAACTGATAGCTAAGAGGACTTGATAGTCAAACGTTGGAAGCAGGGGTCAGAATTAGTAGTTTTGGGACACAATTATACTTCCATGTTATTTGCAAGTAAAAAAAGAATAAACATCATAAGACCTACCTAGTGTTTCATTTCATGGTTTTTTCCCCCACTGTAACTCAAGCTAAACCACACTTAGCCTTGAGTCCTGATCCAAAGAGTTTTGACGTTGCAGAATTCTTTCAACAGTGGGATAAATTTCTTCTCAGCCATAAGCTTACCACCTTCAGCAAAGAATCAAGAATACTTGTGGACAGCATTGTTTTACCCCCTAGCAGGAGACAACATTCTGTTTGTTTTACACATTTAGTCTAGGATACCAAATTAGCCCAGTGCAGAAAACAGAGTTGCATACTTGGCTTTTACATGTTTAACAAATGCTCTGAAGAAAACTTACCTAAAGTCCACATCACACAGAAGGCCACAGAAGATGAAACAACCTGATGGAGATGATGACTACATGTCTCCGCTGATTATGTTTTTGAAACTTAGAACAGTGTGTACAAGTGAAAAGCTGATGGACATCCTTGACATTTTGATATGGCAAAAATGAAAACATACAGATGAACTTTCCATAAATACTGCACAAATCTTTTTTTTGTCCACATAAATCTGATCAGTTTGTGCAAAGCAAAGAAATTGCAATGCTGCAAGCTGAATCATACAATCAGAGTTTCACAAGTGGATGGTTTTACTGATATGTTTGGAAGAAAGATGGGAGACATGGGCTTTAAACTTTTATATCTCTAGGCCAATCCCAAGATGCTTTGTGGTTACACAGGTAAGCATAATTATTAACTTTATAAGTACTCTCATCCTGTTGCAGTATCCTGAAGGAATGTAAGATCTGTCTCTAGCACTACTGGTATTGAAAAGTATAATATGAAACATGCTTGAATAAGCAGCAATAAAGTCAGTAGCTCAGAAATTTTGATTTCTACCATTTAACAAATTACTATTAGTAATTAAAAAAAAATTGATCATTTAATAAAGCATTAACCTAATAAAGCACTAAGGTACTACAAACACTCATTAGATTTCCTTTCTTGAAATGAATCTTCTAAACTGAGCACTTACCAAGGACGTTCTTGATTTCAGCTGTCTGGAGAATACGCTATCTCCATGGCACAAACTGATCATTCCAGCTGTGCAGTGCACTGCAAGGAGATACATACCTAGGTAAACTCAAGATACCTGACACAACAGATGCCCAACACAGAGAAACTCTGATGTCTCCTCAGAACTATTATGGGTTGGCCAGCAGCCTGAACAAGCCCTAAGATTCACAGGGCATCAGAAGATGGGCTAGAAGAATGTTTCCAATGTGTTTGGTCTAATACTAGAATTTCTTTCCATGCTGAAATCCTGCTTGAAATAGAAGGGTGTTTTTTGGGAGTGGTAGATGTGTCTGTCACATGGAATTGTACACTAAAGGAGCACGCTGTTTAACTTACACTCTCCTCTTCATCCCTTTTCTGCAGGACTAACTCCTCTGCTGAACTCTTTTTCTCAGAGTATCCTCCTGACATATTCCCGGCAGTTCCTGTTTTGGCTGGCTTCACCAGCCATCCTTCCCCATCTCTTTTTTTTTAAACTCTGGATACATTCAGATGCTTTCCTGTACTCAGATTAATTTTTGAGCACTTCAGCCAATGTATTTCACCTTCCATAATTCCAATGAGGATCTCACTTCAGATATTATATGCTGCTTTTAAACTTGGCATTGTAATACTAACACAGCTTATTAATGGAGACTTTCTAAAACCAATAACTACTGGTGCCTGCAGTTGGAGCTCTGTCATATTGGTGCCCTTGGAAACCAAGACCACCCTGCCCAGAGGAAGTAAAAGTAATGCTCAGAATTCAAAAAGCTTTGAGTCCTCTTCATGCATAGACCAGTCACCTCATCTTTGAAGGAAGGAATCATCACATCTCAATCTCATGGGCAGCTGAAAGCATTAACCCTCAGTTCTGGTGGACATTGGGCTAACTTTGGATTCTATGATGGGACAAGTTCAGATGGCAACATTTTGTGTGCTGGCCATCTCTATGTTAGTACTGCAAGTAAAGCAATGTATCTCTCTTAGCTTTTCCATTAACTGACCACCCATTTGCATGTAACTTATGGCACCATAAACAACTTAGAGACTTTGAATCCTCTTGGTCATATATATCTTTTCCCCCAAAAGGTCAAAAAGCTCAAAAAATCAGAGGGAAGATAGACAGACAAAAGCATCTTGATACTAAAAGACCATTTAAAGCTCCAGGCTGGGATTTTGATTGAATCCCACTGAAATGGGAACAGAGTATCCCACTCTCCTAAAGCACACAAGCTCTTTTTTCAAAAGATGACAAAATCAATGATAATACTTTTTATAAGTCTCATTTCTTCCCAAAACAGTATGAATAATGATAACATGATACTGTCATGGCTGAAGATTTAAGAAATCAATGTTAACTTTAAACTGTCATTGTTGTTACTCCAAGCCCTTAATTTTTCCAATCAGATTGGTTTGACACATTGGGAAGAGCTGTTACAGTGATAAAGCCACTGCTGACATTTAAGCAGCTGATAATATTTTTGCTCTTATAATAGTACATATAATACTTTTGCTTCTGACAGGCTGAGAGAATTGGGTTGGTTGTTGAGGAGGCTCTGAGGGACCTTGCAGCAGCCTTCCCCCACCCAGGGGAGGCTTACAAGAAGGCTGGACAGGGACCTTCTCTAAAAGGGCATGTAGTGATAGGAAAAGAGTAATGGCTTTAAGCTAAAGAAGGATAAATTTAGATTGGATATTAGGAAGAAATTCTTTACTGTGAGGCACTGAAACAGGTTGCCCAGAGAAGTTGTAGATGCCTCATTCTTGGAAGAGTTTAATGCCACGTTGGATGGGGCCTTGAACAACCTAGTCTAGTGGATAGTGTCCCTGCAACATAGGGGATTGGAACTAGATGGTCTTCAAGGTCACTTCCAACCCAAGCCTTTCAATGATTCTATGATCACCACTGATGCTTTTATCCTATTCCTTTCAGGCTAAGGAGTAGCCATAAAGACTATGTATTTTAAAATGTAAAACGTGGGTAGGAACCCTTCCACGTTTTGTGCATATGCAATTTCTCCAATTTCATTTTTTCATCTTTACAATTTCTTCCATTCAACATTTAGTCCAGCCAGGGGGGAAGGTAAAAACATAATGTAGGCTGCTTTCTTAGCTGAGTCCAACACATAACCTATAATTTCAGATTCAAGCAATAGCAGTAAACAGCCATTGTGGACAGGAATGATTACATAACAGAGCAAATGAGGGGAGAGAAACTTTCCTTCATAATGGAAAATTAACACAGAAATGTGGAAATTTTACAAGGAGACATAAAAATGCGAAACGAATATCCTTTGGTTCTTTGCCTCAGAACTCATCCTTCCCAGGCTTTGTTTTGCAGATAGGAAGTAGGAAACAAAAATAAAAATATTTCTGGCATGAACAGAGTTAAGAGAAAAAAGACAGGGGAGGGGGGGATCAGAATGACTGCTGAAAGTCCATATTTCTACATCTGCTTTCAATTATAGTTATGTCAAGTCATTTTATTATTTGATGAAACCAATCCAAGGAATTAAGCTTTTGTCAGATGCCTTGAAATGTCATTAAGTGTCCATACACAAACACACACACACACAAATAAAGTCACGTTTTCCATCCAATATAAACCTGATTACAATCCTGAAAGAGAACAGGAGGAGGAAGATGTTACCAACTTACAAACCACCACTTCCCACTCTTCTGCCAACCTTGTCCTCTCACATAAGACCGAAGTCAGGGTGAGGTCCCCCTTTCTCCAGCACAATCCAGGGTACATGAGCTGAGACCAGCAGGAGGAGGAAATGGATGAGCAAGCACTGCCCAGACAAGACTGGGAGGAAGAAATGTCCATTTAAAAGTTATAATTTTGTCAACAATCCAAATTTGGGTTTAAATTGAATATTAGCAAATAAACTCAGAGAGAAAAGATTTCCAAACTGCATGACAAAGGAAGTGCTGGGAGCATATGTCTTTTCAACAACTCAACAGATGTCTCTCTTTCTGTCCCTCTTATCCCACCCCACCGATTTCAAGGTTCTCCATACTTCTAAGAGCTTGTGCCCTCAGTCTGCTGTTTGTATATTAGCTCTAGAAGACATCCCTATAGATCTTCTGATGCTTTTACACAACCCAAAGTATGGCTTTGGTGGAAGGAGTGGAAGTGTTTAACACATTCTGAAAAAAAATCAGACCCAGTGGATGTGTCTGTCACCAGAAACCCCAAAATGGGGATTTGACACCAAGGGTCAATTAGTCACTTTAAAAAAAATTGGGAAAATAAAAAACAAAAAATTGCCTCTGATCATTTAATTTGCAGCTCATTTTGGAAAACACCATTCCTTTACTGCTCGACATGATTGTGATGTCATGATAACAGCTGAGGAAATAAAATCTCTGTTTCTTTTGGCATTTTCTCATTTCAGGATCCGCAGGCTTGGTGATGTTTTTCACTGTTTGTGCTGATATTACTGCAGGCAATTCTCTGGCTTTCCAGTATCTTATTAAAAGGAGTATCTTATCAAAAGGTGAGTCCACCACTGTCACCTATTTGGGCCATAAAGCATAATCCTGGTCCTGAAGATTTTCCTTCCCATGCACTACAGATTCTCCCATGCAAACTTCTGTTTCAAGAATTTTTTGACATAACAAGGTCATATGCAGTTCTTTCTTGAAAGACAGTCACCGGTTTGCAAAATGAGATTTCTCTATCGTCAGACAGTTTTCTTTAATATATTGCTATGTAATCTATTTTTTTTTCTCCTTGTAAAAAGGAGAAAATCTTCTCATGCTGCTAATATAACCCTAGGTTCCATGTCCCAGTCTTTGTTCTCTTGATTCCACGTGCCAGCTCCAGATACCATGGTGCTCATGCTTGTATTTTTCCTGCCTTTCAACAGTGACCCATGACCATTTTCCTTCCCATATCCTAAGTAACATACATGAAGTCCAAGCTTTAACAGATGTGTTTATGACAACAAATAGATGATTTGACTGCACTGCACATAGAACAACAGGGTTAATCACAAGAAGTAAAACACAGGTCTTCGCACATGATCCTGAAACATATCCCAGTGATACTGTATCACGTTTGTGGTGTAAAGCATCAGGATTTATTTAAAACAAATTCAGGTTTTAGCAGAAGAGAAGCCCTAGCAATCCAATCAACTGAACGAGTAAATAAATAAATCTTCAAGAAACTATCTTATGCTGGTTATTTTAAAAGTCTATCCTTATTAGTTTTTCTATTGGTCTTTTCTAGACAGAAGTAGGAGGGGAAGGAAGAGCAAATTCAGAGGACATGATGGAAAATAAGGAGATGGACACTGCTTTAATATACATCTAATTTCATTAAGATGGGAGCATTATACTATAAGATTTTAGAAATTAATGGGAGTAATTGCTTTCTGTTTGGTTGGGGTTTTAAAATTCTAAACAGGGAGGTGAGAAGACCTATCCTAAAATACATGCTTAAATATGTTTCTCTCAAAATCCAAGTGCCTCCAATTCAGTACCTAAATAAGGACTTCAAAATTACTTGTCAATTTTTGTAAAACCTGGCTCCAGATCTTAGCCTGTAAAGTGCTAAGTGTAAGTGCATCCAGAGGTGCTTTGAGGTCTTCCAGACAGACTGGCAAGGTTCATCCAGCTTCTTGAAAAAAGTCACTGCAACAGCATGATTTGTGCCTCAACAAAGCTCCAAATGGAAGAGGAGCTTTCTTTTGAAATATCTTAATTAGTCAGGAGACACTGAACATCAGAAACTTGTTACTGTGAAGCAACCCACCCACTTTTGCTGATTGGAAACAAATAGAAAAAATAAATATATTTCCCCTTTGGGACTTTTCATATATCGCATCCCTAATTTCATCATGTGTTCTTATTTTTAAATACTTAAAGAAGCTGCAAAATTTTCAGAAAAGAGAAAGTACCTGTACTGTGCTAGAAACTGTCAACACAAAACATCCAGACACTAATAGAATAGGAATAAAATATTACAAAATATATCAGAAGTGGGGGACCAGGAATTACTTAGACACATGGAATAATTGGAAGTCATTTACCATACTTGAGACGCTTGTGTGTTGCATAAGGCTTTCTCTGGTTACAAATACTGTTGGTTTTGACTGGAAGAAGAGAGGAGGAGGTAGCAATTTCCAGTGTACTCTTGTTGATTGTGCTCATGCCATTTGCCTCTTTTGACTACTGCATAAACAATGGTTGAAAGCAAAAACACAGATTGGGGCAGTTGAGACATTTAAATCCAAGGTGCCTCTTTATGCTCAGGCTGCAAAACCCAGAATACAAAAAAATACTCAGAGAAGCTACTTGAGCAGTAAGAGAGGAAAGGAAGATGAAACAAGAGACAGGGGGGTGAAACCCCAAACATAAAACCCATCAGACAGAGAGTGCAGCTACAGAAGCCCTGGGTGGAAACACGGTCTGTAATTGTCTGTTGGGCAATGTGGCACAAAGGCTTTCTTTGGGACCAAACAAACTGTACTGGGGGGTGGGGGACAGAGGGGTAAATCTGTTTGTGGGTTGCATTCCTGTCATAATAAAATCATGATTCACTAAATGTCTGTCAAAGTTATAAATTAAATGGTGGTATAGTGAGTTATCTCACACCTACCTTGGAATATAGTCAGGAAGGAGTGTTTTTCAAGGGATGATAAAATAGTCATTGAAATAGCAGACTAGAAGTAATGGGGAATTAAGTCACAGTAAACATTCATGGTGTACTTCTGAGTTTTGCTATCATCTCATATACAATTTCACATTCATTCAGGACTATATGCAAGGTAGGATGGTTCCAGAAATCCTCTTATTGGAGCAAGAATTAGTGGTCTTACTTTACAAATCAAAATTTATTCAGAAAGGCTAAAACCAGTTGAATTCAAAAACTTGCACAAATTCTTCTGTGCTGGAGAAAACACAATATTTAACTGAAATAAAGTGCTGCTGCTCCACTACACAAATGCAGCACTGCTACCCTATTCCAAGTGAGGATGTGGCTGGGTCACACCAGGAGAGCCTGGAGATGAGTTCTTTCTAGGGACCTAGACATAGCAGATGAGAAGGAACAGGGCAAACAAAACTTAGGTGGATGTAATCCTTCTCTTTTCCTTTAATCTCTAACTCTTGGAGCCAAAGATAGAGGGTGGTAATAGCCCAGGAAAAAAAGATAAAACTGGGAAGAAGACATTTGGAAGGGCTATCAGAAATAAAATTTTTGCACAGGTCACAGTTGGTGTTTTAGAGGTGGCTCAACCCAGCTAGACAACTATCAGACAGGAAAAATCTAAGTATCCTGACCTTTTAGAGCTATTTGCTAGCATCTTTTAAATGGATGAGTTTGTATAGTGAATTCTCTACTCCTAGCCCTGTTAATTAAACAGTGATTTGAAACAGTGATTTGAAACAAGATGTAAGATATTGGAGAACTGGGAAGGGAGTTTGAGAGCAAAATGCAAAATTCAGTGGAAACCTAAAGATGCAGACAGTACCCTATTTTTAGAAAATGAACATATTCCCTTGTAACTGTAACACACAGAGATATCAAAGAAACCTGGTGGTCCCAAATAACTCTTGGTACCAATTTTGCAGCCATGACAATTTACATACAAGTGAATAGGCAGAAGTGACTTTCCATGTTGTTCTCACTAAGCGACTCAGGTCACATGGGGATGAATGAGATCTTTCTCTCAAAGAAAGCAAGTCATTTGACAAGAGGGGCAGCAGAAGCTACCAGTCTGTAATAAGATCTGGAGCAAGCCATCTTACTTACTTCCTTAGCATGATGTCAACTGCATGCTCTGAAAGTGTGCCTGTCATGACTCCAACCTTACAAGTGCCGCACCGGGAGGCACTTCTCTTCTGCAAGTTCTTGTTCTTGCTCTCTTTACTCAGGACAGATCCTGTCCCCAAGGTCATATTCACATGCATTTTTTGGCCCACAGCTTATCTGCAGTACTCATGTGTCTCCTCCTATCACAGGCCTAACACCTCACAGGCCTAACACCTCAAATGCATTCATTTTCCATGCTTTTAACCCTATTTCACAGTGAGGTAGTCGGAGCAATGCAAGGACCATTTCTCAGGTGATCATCTGGAAGCCTCAACCTCTGTCGCCCCTATCCAAGGCCAGTGCCCTGTCAATTGAATCATCTTCATCTCAAGTTCGATGAAATCTCAAGCATTCACTTCAGGAGACAGTCCCACCAGATTTGCTTACCAGCCCTACACGCAGAACATGATCTTTCAAAGTGAAGCTTTATTCTGAGTGCAACAAAGAGCACTCTGGTTTTCAAAACACACATTCCTGATTGCACATACAGTACTGTGCTTTCTCTTATGACTTGTGGGGTCAGAGGTTTCTGGTCTATCCCTAAAAGGAGGAATAGGTTCAAATAGGGCACTGTAGATATCATTTCTGTATATTCATTAATTAAATTCATCTGTTCTATTGAGCCCTGTAAGGCTGTCATCACTTTTTACTAAATAGGGATATACTTTAAGTTTTCTGCTCTAAAACATTAAACACAGAAACAATAATCAAGGATTAACCAAGTGTGTTATAAATTCAGACACTCATTCACTCAACAATAACCTGTAGATATCGCATCTTCTTAAACAACTATTTTTCTATTTGCCTAGTTAGAATATTGGGTCAGAATCCAGTTGTTTTTTCCTTACCATGATCTTTTTTTATTGACTCTTAAAAGAAGCCAAGATAGACAGCTGAAAGCTTCAGTTACCCACTCTATCGAGTGAATAATGAGGCTGGCACAAGGGAACAGAAATATTTTGGGGCTCTATAAGCAGAACTGGAACAAGAATCCAATTCATAATTTTGTTTGCTGCATCCTAAGCTGTTATGGAAATGAAGGTAAAATTCAGTAACTATCATAAAATAATAGAATCATAGAATAGCTTCACTTGGAAGTGACCTTAAAGATCATACAGTTCCAACATGCCTTGCCATGGGCAGGGACACCTTCTAATAGACCGGTTTGCTCAGAACCCCATCCAGCCTGGCCTTGAATATTTCCAGGGACAGGGCATCCACAGCTTCTCTGGGTAACCTGTCCCAGTGCCTCACCATCCTCTGAGAAAACTATTTCTTCCTAACATTTAATCTAAATATCTCATCTTTTACTTTAAAACCACTCTAGTCCTATTACTATCTTCCTCTATAATTAAAAATTGCCTGATGCCAGTATAGTGTCTAGTTTTCACTTGAAATTAGATTTGTTAATAAAATTAGAGACAGGAAAAGCCTAGAGCTAAAAAATCATCCAGTGTGATAGGTGGTTATCAACTTTATCATTCCCTTGGTGGTGCAAGTGAAATATGAATAAGGATCCACATTATTCCAATACTTAGATCCAGATTTAAAAGTGTGTGTACTTAGAACCTGAGGCCAGCTCTATTTCAATGCCAAACAAGGAAACCTCACACTCAGAGCAAGACCTGAACTGGAAAGGCCATGCTGGATGCTTTTGCCCTGCCATTAGGAGTAGAAGAAGAGAGGCAACTCAAGGGGCTCCTTGATACCTAATATTTAAGAGTATTGC
The DNA here is from genome assembly GCA_032173965.1 of Sitta carolinensis. Classification (NCBI taxonomy): domain Eukaryota; kingdom Metazoa; phylum Chordata; class Aves; order Passeriformes; family Sittidae; genus Sitta; species Sitta carolinensis. The sequence continues at coordinate 54,245,699 of CM063284.1, read as the reverse complement.
AGGATAGGAGACCACAAGCAGGGGGATATTGCAGGATACTGGGGATGCTGCTTGTACCCGGTAATTCACTCAGGTACTCGATGCCAACTTACCTGCTGCTTGTGCCAGGTTACTACACTTTCCCACAGTGCTCTCTCCTCTCTCTCTTTTACACTTCAGCATGCAAGTTCCTTGCTGACGCAGGCTGCTGATGCTTTATGCTGCATTAAGCAGACTCCACCACTGTGCTCCAGCTTCCTGCTTGGGATGCAAACATTTTCAGGTGCCTGTAAACAAGACCAGAAGTCCCAGTGCTAACAGCAAACCAGTGCTCTCTACCCTAAAGTCTGCTGCCAAAAACACCCAGTGTGCAAACTTTGGATATCCATCAGGGAAAGTGGAGGAAAGAGACATTATCTGTCATTTCCACTTGTCATCTGTACAGCTGTTAAGCAAATACCAACTACTTAATTCTCTGGGTCTGTTAGTAATATAAGAAGCACTTCCAACTCCAAAGGCCACTAATGGCCAACTGCACCACTCAGCTGGAAAACAGTTAAATCCAGTTTCAGATGCAGATTGCTGCACTAATGTAAAGATTACAATCTGTAGGTGCTTTTATGTGTTCTTTTACCTCACCTATGTTTTGCATAATACAGCAGCTTCCTCTCAGCCCATCCAATTTTGTGACCCCTAAGAGCTAAAATTCCTTTTTTTTTTTTTTTTTTTTTTAAATCACCCTTTCTTGTCATTCAAAGGAACAGGATTCATGAACACAAAGGAAAGGCAATCTCACTGTCAGACCTGCTAGAATAAAACATACATAAGAAACTCTTCAAAATTTCTCAAAAAAAGCCAAATCCATGAACCTGAAAAATCAAGATTTTATGCATGTGACTTGTCAAAAAATCTGAGGTTTAGAACAAATTTGGAGTATTTGGATAAAATGAGTTTTCAGGAAACTGTACTGATTTGCTGAATCAGTGAGAATACATGGACAAGCAGCAGCTTTGGGTTAAGCAGAAATCTTCTTGGTTTTGATCAGAAGCTAACTTTTCAGACTCCCCATACAGCCTTTAATAAGGACACCGTGGACCTGGCCTAAGACGTGTTTGCCTCCTTCAGACCACAGACACACTGACAGACTTCATATACCAGGCACTTAGTCTGGACACCTGTCTAAACTCAGGTGAAAGTCTCTGGTTTATTTCTAAGGGAACTTTGCTGCATTGCTAATCCACCACACTACTGGGTCTCCTGCAGCCCAGGTGAAAGCCCTACATCTATCTAGGAGACTACTGGCTTGCTCTTTGTGTGGAAAAGTAAATAAACAAATAAATAAATGTTTTTTAGAAAGGTCTTGGATTCACTTCTGTGAAAAGAACATATCTATTCAATAAAATAAGTTTCAAAAAATAATAAAATCTCTGAACATTTTAATAAGAATGGAAAACTGATCTGTAATCCTGTTGTTCTGCCTGGGTCAGCACTTGGAATAAATACCGATATCCCACACTATGATTTTTACAAACAGTATTAAAAAATCCAGAACAAATGAAGCAAATGGCAGCATATTCTGTTGGGTCTGTGGTGAAATTCATATACAATACTATGAAATTTACTTGCCTGTAGCATGTCCTTCTAATGATAAAATGTGTATGTACTGTTTTGTTTGTTTTCAGGGATTGGTGCAAAAGAGGGAACAAATTATATTTTTGCTCTAAAGGAAAACAGTGTTTATAATAATCTACTTAGTAACACAGGTTGCTGTGAGCACATTAGACTATCATTACCCTCTCCAAGCTGCTTCTCTGCGGAGGCAGCGTGCAGCTTAGAGCCTGCACAGCAGACTTTCATCATCCCTATAGGGATCCCAGCACTGCACTTGAGATGTGGTCTCTCTCTCCAGGACATCCCACACTAACAAAACTGCTAGCCAGCAAAGGGGGCTTATAAATCTGGGCAGCAGGATTCCCTCCAAAGCTGGACTCAGAGTTCAGAGCAGATCCCCAGAGCAACCACAGATCTCACCACCACCAGTCAAAGGCAAAACTCATTTTCTTCTTTCCCTTCATCACACTGGAACACATGAACATATTCTCAAGCAAATGGAAGTTCCACAACAATTTCAGCACAATGAAAGAAAAAGATGGCTAAAAAAAAAAAAAAAGGTCCTAAAAACATAGATGTACATGCCTGCACATAAATAAATACATTAGGAGTATGCAGGTATTCCAGCAGTATAAACCACATAATTACCTCTAAGTGTAGATAGGCCATAACCCTGGTATAAGTGATGAAATTTAAAATCTGCCATTACAGAACAGTGGCCTGAAACATTATATAAGTGACGTGAGTTAAGGATGGAGTAACAGCCTTTGCACTCAATTTCCTGGCTTTCCTTGGTTTGCGTCACACCCTTAATGTTATTTCAACATTGCATTTTGTCCTCTAAATTAAATGTACAGTAGGTGTTTTGTATTTAATTTCCTTACTTTTTTTTCCCCTCCTAACGGAAAAAGAATGGAAGAGATTCATGAAAGGTTATAAAACACACATTGTGTACTGGAGAGGCTGGAGCAGCACTTTTGGAGCCTTTTCATTCTCCTGGGAAAATATGTAATTAGGTAGTTTTTTAACATGAGTATTATATACTGAATTACACATATTTATATATTTCTCAAAGGAGTATTGCTTACACAATAGCCTGGAGCAACTCCTTTGGAGCCATTTAGGTCTATCATGTAATTATGTACTTAAGACTTGTTTATAGTAAATTTTGTTCTGCCTACATAGTAGCTTTTTATTTTTATTTAAGATTGATTTTAAGGCTTGTGAAGGGTGCTACGCTGACAGCCATAGAGACTGCAGGCTTCTGTTTATTTACAGAAAGAGAAAACAGGGGTAACAAAGATGTCTGTGGACATCCACAGACTACCCCTCCAAAATTTATCTTATCTCTGACTTCAGGAACAACTCTCCAAAGTAGATGGTAAATGAGTCAGTATTCAGCTTTCTTAGCAACTTGTTATGGCAGGTTTGGGGATGAGGACATCTATCTGCCTGGAACTGGATTAATACCAAAAATTATTTCACATGGGCTGCTAAGTATTTACCATCTGCTAATCTGCAATTTATCTCATTTCATTTTCTCTTCTCATACAGGAAAAAAGTCCCGCTTGGAAGTTGGATTTAGGTGCTTTTAATCAAATGTAGGCCCTATGGAAAATGGTAATTACATATGTTTGTATTCTCCCAAGATACAGCTTTTTGATTCTTTAAATATCAGAAAGAATTTAAAGGTTCTGTGGCTTTTTTTCTTTCCTGAAAAGAAAGAATGCATAAGCCAACATACTTTTCTGCTGAAATCATAAACAAAAATCTCCTTTTCCTCTACTAAATATGCTAAATGACAATGTGATGCTGACAAGAAAGCACAGTGACAGCCATAATATAAATGCATGAATATACATAATTTTATATCATTTAAAGTCCTAAGAAGGAAAATGGCTTGCTTTGAATGATAGAAGATGAATCATCAGGCAGTAGTGCTGGACAAATAACAGACTTTCTTAACTAAAAAAAAAGTTGGTACCAACTCTGAAACTAGTTTGATACCTCTCCCCCCAAATGTAATTCCATTTTACTTGGATTTATTTTTCTTTTTAAGCTATTTTGGTTATTTAAGATGTATCTGTCAGATTTTTGGTTTTTGTTTCTTTTTTAAACAGTCTTGTTTTAAACAAAGCATAAGAAAATATTTTTCAAAAATGTTGAGGGAATTCTGCATTTCTCAAGTAACACTTTTTATTTAAAATGCTGAAAGAGGCTTACCGAATACTCTTTCTTTAATTAAAACATGACTGGCATTCAGCCCAATATGTGAAGTTTTAAAACCTCACAAAAATAGTTTTTGGGAAAACCTTATATACATAGAAAAGCCTTCATCACTGTCTCCCAAGGAGCATTCAAGAGCACAATACTTGGCTCCAACTTCCCTTTTTCTTGACAGCATGCTTTGGGGAAAATGCATGAAAAGCAAGGTTAATGATGTAGGTGAGTACCAGAAATGTTTTTTTTTCACTCTGTCAGGGCAATGTTCTCCAGCAGAAATGTACCTTTTCCTTACTGAGGTCCATCAGTGGCACAACACAGTAGCACACCACAGACAACGTGAAGACAAGACACATTCCCTATCCTACATAGAAGGAATACATGATGTGCAAGGAAAAGCAATCAAAACCCAGAGAAGATTACTATAATTGACACACCGCTGACTGTGTACCAATGCAATCTTTTTAAGGTTGTCTTTAGCTATGCATTTTTCCAGATTAACTCTCGATACAGAAAGTACCTTTGTGCACAGAGCACAAATTTTGGCAAGTTACATCTGACTCAAATCAAAGCTACCAAAGTACTATGTGTCAATCTGCTTCCCAGGAGGCTATTTCTGTGCCTGCTTCAGCTTTTTCTCCTCAGCTCTTTCTGCAATAGAAAGGTCCACCACCAAGTTTACAGGCATTTACTTTTGGAGTTTTAGGAAAGAGAGAAGTGCCTAAAATATCAATGATGAATAAAGGAACAAGCTTGGAAAATTTCAGCTCAAAAGACAAAGATTCCAAATGAAATTAGGGACAGAAAAGAGTGGATAAAAGCAGAAAGACTGTTAAGTATCATGGGTGTTGTCATTCAAGAGGATGAACAGTGCAAGAGGCAGACCCTACAATTGAAAACCAAAAGCCTGGCATCTTGACATCATCATGCCAACCTCCAAATTCCCAAATCCTCTGCACTCTGGTTTCTTTATCTGTTAAGTTTGTACAATATTGTTAGTCTCACTGCAGCACAGAAAGAAATGTGCATCAGCTTTAAAGGTCATATGATTTTTTAGCAACATTTAAAAAAAATCATTTTGGTTAGTAAAAAACCCCTTCTTCTCTGTGCTGTTATTTTCCAGATACTTCTGCCATTTTCAGTCAGGGAAGCTACTTTTCCTTCCTGGTGTTACAAAATTAGAAGCCTAATCCTGCATCCCTTCCTTACAGAAGGAAATTTATTGATATAAAAGCTCCTAAAATATCAGTAGGTATTTCGGCATCAACAGAGTTACAAGCACAGTTGCAAGAGGTGCAGAAAATTTCCCCAGGCATTAAAGGACACTTATTATAGCTATAATTTATCACAAATTATTAATTTTCATCAGAAAAAATGTTCTTCTCATGACAGGGGAAGACCACCAGTGGCAGGACATGTCTGTCACTGCAGTACCAGTGCAAGTGCTAAAGAACACAGGACCAGAATGAAACTATGTAGCCATGAAATTTGTGTCACTGTGGGCACTGTCGAACATGGTCTCTCTTTTTGTCTACAAAAAGTACTCATGCCCTTGTTGTTCCTTCTGGGAGGCAGTTTTATGACCTCACTGTACTGAGGGGTAGAAATCATCTGATTTCCATTTTAATCTCACTCAGGGCCAAGTTTATGCCCACTTGTTCTTATGCAAATATTGCTCTTGGGTTTAAATAGCTTTTTCCCCTTTCTGGCATTTAGCCCTGGATGTATTTATAGAGTGCTGTCAAATAGACACTCAACTCTATCTTACTAAACTAAACAAGCCAATCTCTTCTAGTTCCTTCCCATAAGATAGGATTTTCAATCTTTTAATTTCCACTCTAGACTTTCCATATGTTCTGGTTTTATTTCAACTTTAACACAGCTATTTTAAAGTAAGAATGCAGCATTCTAAAACATGATTTCATGTCCTGTACAATGGTAACAGTGCCTTGCCTGCCGTATTTGACTTGTCTGCTGTTTCATCTTTGACACACCATCATGATGTCACTAGTTAGAATAGGATGTACGATGTCACTAATTAGAATAGGATGTATAGAGTTAACCATAAAGTTTTAGCCCAAAACTCAGCCACACACAGTAGTAGCACAGTTAGGTAAGCATTATGTTAAGGGCATTTCCACAGTTAGGTAAGCATTTCCAATCCTCAGCACTCTAATTTCGTAATAGGTTGAAGAGGGAATTTTCACTGGCACGTGTGCAACATCTCATTTTTAAGGTGAATGCTGACCATTAAGAAACAAGAAAGTAAGATGCTCCACCAAAGTTGATCTTTTCTTCTCTCCCAGCCTCCCCCAGCCCTAACTGGAAGAGACTGTCTGTCCAGGCATCTGCTTTTATTTTAAAACCAGAGAAATATTAAGTCGTCTCCAGATATTAGTCTTCATGAATCCATCCAAATCCACAGATTTAGACAGGAATAGTTTGGCCAACTGTCTCCCCCTTCCACTGCTACCCCTGCACAGCAGAGCACCACTGTGTATTGGAGGCTGGTGAACCTTTTGCTGCTGCACCAACAGTTCCAAGGCTGCACTGGTGCTGCCCAGTTTTCCAGCATGATTCTTTTCAAACCACAGCTAAGCTACAGCCATTCTCTTCCACTCTCAGCCACTCTGTGCCAAAATAAAAATCAGACAAATGGAACAGAAATCCCAGAACAGTCAGCATGCCGCTTGTGTTGCTCTCTCCAGCTGTTATGTCTATGCAGTAGGAGTGGAGCAGCAGGCAAGGTGTACAATACATGGCAGTGCTACGGCAGTGGGATAAGCCCCAGTGTTGTTGATGGGTGCACCACTCTCTCCTCTCTGCACCTCACTTCTCAAGGCCCTTAAGCATTTTCTCTTACTCTTATCTTTCCCCTCTCCAGAACTGGTCCTCAAGTCAGTGCCCAAAGAGGCAATCTCTTGGTGATAAAGTAAATCTAGCTGCCCAAATACTACAGTTCTGATGAGCATTTAGCCTTAATAAGTATTTCTTCAAGAATCCTCAGCCACTGACCTTTACAAAGCATGTTTTAAGAATACAAATGTATTAATAGCATCCTCAAGATGTTTCTTCTTACTGTTGTTTTCCCTTTGGTGCCAACGAAGGATGCTTCTTAAGGGACTCACCAAGTGATCCATTAGGCAACAACAGGACATCAGCCTTTGGTGCTAAGAGAATAGATAAGTTAAACAGCTAAGAGTAGGTGAAACAACACAACAAGTAGTAAAGTAAAGCACTGTAAGTTACCAGTTATCCTCATTACTTGATGTGATCTAGCTATCTGTGATCCGTTTTCTCTTCTATTGCAATTCACATGTATTGCCTTGGCACCTGCCCTGAGAGTTCTGGCTTCTGCTACATTTGTGCTCTGAGATTTTTACAGATGCACATGCCCAGTCATCATTATTCTTGCTTTTTGCTAGGCACAGATTCAAGAGAAAGAGATACAGAAGTACTGAAGCACCTTCCTTTCCCTTTCCAGAAGGGTGTAATCCTCACAGTACCCTAAAAAAATACCGTACTACCAGCTGGAGCTAAACTGGGTTTACAAGTTAAAAATCCTTCCTTGACCTTCCACTGAATTTCCTGTACAAGCATCCTACCATCTTCATTCACATATACAGGTCACATCCTCAACGTGTAATACGTGTTTTTGTCCTTAAGATTTAGAAAGCATTTGCACATTGAAATAACTCAAACCTATAGATTCCCACTCTCTTGCTCACATTGCCAAATTTGCAATACCAGAAGAACTCTCAGTGGCCTACAGAACAGATATTTACAGCTATTATAATGGCACAAAAACTAATCTATCTTGTTAAGGGAGAACTAAAACCATCATTTGGGCCTTGGTTGTCTTGTTGTTACCTTCACATGCTTGGACTTTGAAGAATAAATCTAGCTTTCAGACCCTGCATTCCTCTAATTTTTTACCCATGCATCACTGAGAAGTGCAAATATTTAACTTACTTATTTTTTATTCTTAAAAGAAAAGTACATTTGAAACCATCAAACAAGAAATACAGAATTTTCTGCTGCATCATCAAACCACTAACAATATATGTCAGACATAGTTTATCTTGAAGTTCAAGTCTTAGATTCACCTGTCCAATCAAGATGCTAAGTGCAGCTTATCAGGAACTTTGCACTTCCACAGCACTAGGAGGTGGCTTGAGTCCTATAAATACACATGAACACAGCACTGAAGAGAGAAGTGACCAACAGAACAGCAACAACAAATTATTAATGAAAATATTATTCTGGTAGTTCTCATAACAATACTTACAGCACACAGAGCTCTTGCACACGGGTTGGATGCTGAGGGTACTAACCAGCTTCCCTGTTTTATAAATACAGTATGTATACTAAAATATTACTGTTTGATGCATTATATGCTTTTAGTGATTACATACATGCATGTTCATCTACATGCAATTTTTTTATATGTAGTGAATAGAAACTTTACAATTAAATTTAATAACCAATAGTTTGAAGTGATAGAAAAGAATACCTTTATTTAAGAAACCCTGTTAGGGTTTCTCAGGTTAAATAACTTCCTTACTAGTTTTTACAATATTTATTCTGTTACTAAATAAAATAAAAATGTGTTATGTTTCCACTCTTATTTTTCAGTAAAATAAGAAGGTTAACATCACAGATTTGGATGAAATCAGAACACATAATCTTGAACCAGAAATGATCTTCACTACAAGAACTTTTCCCAGAAAGAGCACATCAAACTTATAGATTCTCTTTTTTTATTTAAAGTGCCCTGTAGCTTTTTGGAAGGTTGGTATGGCTGTTGTCTCAGGGTTTGAGTTTGTGTTTTTTTAGCTTGCTTGTTTAATTGGTTTCAGAAAATTTGTGGAAATGTTAGTTGAGTCACATGAATTTCACTGCATATTGTCCCAGCAGCAGTTGATATTTCTTTGAAGATGCTCTCTAACACATATAAATACTTGGCAGTCATCTACACTGAAACTTGAAACACTCCAGAAATGCTGAGGAACAGATATTTCAAAGATACCATCAAACCTGAATGCTCAGTTCCCTTGCAAAGAATCTCTGAAAAAATATTCATAAAAATTGGGAAACTCAACATTCTAGCACAAGAAATTTCAAAAAAAAATCCTGACAGAAGATTAAAGCCGTGAGATGCAAGAATTCAAAATTTATACATTGGTATTTTTTTCATTCATCCTTCTTAAACACATAAATGAAGTCTGAGAATCTCTTGCAGAGTCTTTAAACCTTATGAAAAAAAAAACCATAAAGCCTTATGAAAAAAAAAAAAAAAATCAAAGCCAAAAACCTGCAACATGCCTACCATCATGGCTTGAAGTATAAATTTCCATCTGGGAGAAATAGGTATCTGCTTATTATCCCCTTAGCGTTAATAAAATAAAAGAATATCTACCCATTTTAGGGTCTTTTATTGTCAAATGTATGAGAATATATGCCTTACCCTTCCTGGATTATACAGTGAAATAAAAGGTCTGTGTGAGATTTATGATGTCCTTCAATTTTCCTCTCTCATCTTGGGGGCACACCATCCTCCCCTCAAAAAACAAACAAATAAACCAACAAAGAACCCCATACCAAACAACAAAAAGCCAAAAAGTCCTAAGCAGTTGCTGCTGATATTCAGCCAAGTTTAATAAAATTTTTGTTAAGAGAGAAAAGTGCTACTGAGCTATTTTAATGTGCTTGACGAAGATGGTTTCAGATTCTGAGCTAAACTGATCTCTGGGATTTGTTCCATTCTATCTTATTGTGACTCACCAAACAGCTTTCCCAGCTTTTTCCTCTACCAAAGCACAGTTGCAACTCAAAACTTATAGTTACGGCATAGATCACTGCCATGAAGTGTGGAGTTTTTGCAGCAGCAGTTATAATTGTTAAGCAGCACTAACAAGAGCCAAACTTCTTAGAGGGTCAAAAATGCTTTCAATTGCTTGATCTACCACTCCTATGCTTATGGGCATCTCCACCAAGAAGAGTAGAATCTGAATCCAGGTCCTAGGTATTAGGAACATTGTACTACAGCTACTTATAATTATGGTTAACTATTGTATAAAACTTGATGACACCAAGCTGAATGGTGCAGTAGATACAGCTGAGAGGCAGGATGCCACTTAGAGAACCCTGGAAAGGCTCAAGAAGTAGGATCATGTCAACCTCAATGTTCAACAAGGCCCAGTGCAAAGTCCTCAGCCTGGGTCAGGGCAATCCCCAGCATCAATGTAGGCTAGGGGATAAAGAGATGGAGAGCATCTCCTTCTCCTGAAGAGAAGGGCTTGAGGGTGCTGGTGGAAGAAAACCTGTACATGACCTGGCAATGTGGGCTTGCAGACCAGAAATCGAGCCATGCCCTGGGCTACAGCAAAAGCAGCTTGGCCAACAGAGTGAGGGAGATGATTCTGCCATTCTACTCTTCTCTGATGAGATCCCACCTGGAGTGCTAGACTCAGCCCTGGGGTCCTCAGTATAGGATAGACAGTGGACTTCATTCACCTCTTCCCAGTGAGGTTGATCAGAAGGCTCTAGCACCTCTCCTGCAAGGAAAGGCTGAGAGTTTTGGTTGTTATGTTAGCCTAGAGCAAGAGAAGGCACCAGGGAGACTTTATTGAAGATTTTCAATACTAAAAAGGCTTTTAAAAAAGTTGAGGACTGACCTTTATTACGGCATGTTTCAAAGTGACAAGGGACTACCATTTTAAAGAGACACAGGACAATTGTTTTAGACTAAACTAGGGTAGATTCAGACTAGATATACTGAAGATTTTTTTTATCATGACAATGATGAAAGACTGGAACAAGTTGCCCAGAGAGGTGGTAGATATTCCATCCCTGGAAACACCAAAGGTCAGGTTGGACAGAGCAACCTCATTAAGTTACAGATGTTTCTGTTAATTGTGAGAGGGTTGGACTACATGACCTTTAAAGTTCCCTTCCAACCCAAACCATTCTACCATAATTGGTTTTTGCATTGAAAGCTTCTGAGTTTTGTTATGAAGATGTATTTCTGTTATAAAAGTCATTATGATAAAGAACCTAAATGTACTCAGATGATAAATACAGGCTCAATAAAAATTGACTCAGTAAAAATTGACCATGCCTTAAAGTAAGTGTACATATCTGATAACAATTCATAAAACAATATTCCTTTTCTCAATAGAATAAGCCAAAAGCAGGAAGGGAAGGGAGGCACTGGGGAATCTTGGGATGTCCAATTTACTGTAAGTGGGCTCAATTTCCAAGTGTTCTTTGTCTTACAAGGGTCAAGAAGGTTTACTAGTATGTCAATGTGTATGGCTGCTGGTTTAAAAGAAATATACCAGAAAAGCAGTCTCAGGCTTGAACAATATTCTTAATAACCCTTTATTTTTAAGTTTTTCCACACAGATAAAAGACTCTGCTTAGCAGCAGTAGTGACAGATAGTTGCCACACCACTAGCTATCATACCAAATCAAATCTGTTTATCTTCATTTAAACAAGCTAGATTTCTAAAGGTTTTGTTATCCCTTGAGCTGGAAGAAGAACATCTCTTATTTATATTAGTAGCTTAAAACTCCCCTGTGCTATGTGCAGTACATTGGTATAGTAAGTGTTCCATTCCGAATCACTCAACATATAAACATAAGAGATACATGAGATATTTTTCTTGCTTCTAATAATACAGACCAAATCAAGGACTGACTTAAGCTTGCTCAAGGTCATATAGGAAACTTGTAGTACAGCTGCAATATCTTTATTTTTTTCAGCTCTGACCTGTCAGATGTTGCTGTTGCTGTCTACCAACAGAATTGGTTCACCCCTTGAAAGAGATTAAAGCTGTCAATACATGTTCACTCATGTAATGTTCACTTGCATTTGTCTGTCAGTCCTATCCACATGCAGCCCCAGACTATTCCAAAGAATTAGGGGTCCCAATGAAGCTGAGTCACACTCTTATGTTGAAAGCATTTGTAACACTTCAAAAGATAGCTCCACCGTAGCAGTATCCCACCACAAAACCCAGGGTGCTGGTTTTCTGTTGCAAGCATAAGAACTGCTCTAAAAGAATGCCTATGGATATTTCTTTAAACACAAACCCAGTGTAATTTTGCAAATAAATTGAGACACAGTTCAATTCCCAGCACAGACTGGTTACTGTGTACAGTAGAAGGGAAAGCTATCGACCAGGGCAGCTGACATAGTTGAAGTGATACAAATCCTTTAAGAAAGATCTGTGCTACTGAATCCACTATTCTCAGTAGTGTACTGGGGGTTCAGAGAATACAACAAACATCATGTGAACTTTAATTAAGCACAAGGTAGAGCTCTAAACATCTTTAACAGTAATCATGGGAATTTGGAAGGCCTGATTACCCTTTGTGGATGCGTAGTTCCACCTGGCATCTTCCTCAGGATCTTCTTTCCATCACACCCGTGGTTGCAGCCACTGTCACTGACATTTCCAGAATAGATATAGTTCCAACATGTATTTCAAGGGTAACTCTGGAAACAAGGATTACACCTGCCACTTCTACATGCCATTAATTCTGGAACATAGTCACTGCATGCAGGCTCTTGGCATTTCAGTTCTCTGACAAGTACTAAAGAACCAAAGTGAGCACCTGTCCAGCTGCTTAGCAGAATTAGGGCCTTCATAACAGGCAATATCGCAGCCATTAAAATTAGGCTTGGGATCATAAAAGTCTATTGCACACCAAATTTGCTTGATAGAAAGTAAACATTGACTACATATTCTGTTACAGCACATGAACAGCAAGGTACTTTTTTAAAGTTAATACAGCTATTACAGCTTTTTTTTAAAAAAATTAGCTATTACAGCTAATACAGCTTTTAAAAAAAAAAATCTGAGCTAGGAAAAGTCACTTCAAAATCTATCAAAGGACCATTACCACACTCAGTTTAAGAGCAGGACTGACATAAGTGCTAGTGCAAAACACCAACAGAGGAGAGCATAAATCTTTTCAGCCCAGAAAAGACCCTTTTCAGAGGTCATTTTTCCTTCTATAGGGCAACAATGTAATCTTCAAGCAAACAGAACAAGGAATGAAGGAATAACTGACTGAAGGCCAGGCTTGCTTTTCACCAAGGTAAAACATTCACACTGGAACAAACAGCAAGTTATTCCCTTTCCTTGTTCTTCCTGTTATTACAGCTTCTGGAAAGAAAACCTCTTTTGAAAGGATGATATCTTTGTATGTGTACATTCATTTTATATATATACTATACATACATATTCATATTCACATATATTAATGTCTGTTGCAAGTAGAGGTGTTTATACATATGGCCCCAACATTCAACCTCCTCTGTGAACCATACTGATACACACAAAGTCTATTTCTTCTTTTTTAAGTATGTAGTTATTGTGATTAATTAATCAGAATATTCAGAAACTGGAACAGATCCATATGTGAGACTATTCTCTAGGACAGCAGGGAAATAAGGGACAAATCCAAAATAGAAATTTGGGGAATCCTGACAAACTACACTGGCAAAAGCCTCTCCAGTAACATGAAGCTCATTACCAGCGTGTGCTTGTTTACTGAGGCACAGATTGTTGTTTCAACCAGCCTTTAAATTCCCAACAAGCTGCAGCCTTCAAACCTCCGACACAAGGACTTCTCCTACTAAGGATCTGGGCAGCCTCCCTTCAAGCTAGGGGAAAACGCAAAGCATGGAAAATTTCAAAGCAGCAGACAGAAAAGGCTTTACAGGGAAAAGGAGACAGATCTTTATATAGGACCAGAGCAGGCCAGGTATGTAAACATTTGCAAAGCTATAAGCTGTGGGAGCACTCCCGTTGTAATCAACAAGATCTTTTAAACATGCTTAACATGAGGCTTGTGCTTACATACCTGGCATAAATGGAGACAGAACAAGCAACTGCGGGGCCTGCTTACAGGGGAGCTCTCCAGTGCACATAGACAGGGAGCAACGGGGCCAAAGACCCAGATCCATATTCCTAAAAGCCACTGATAATTCTAGATGACTTGTTAGGGTGAGGCTGATATTTACAGATATGGAAACAAATGTCTAAGAACATATATATATACTATATGTGTGCACATGTACACTTTTATATATATTTTTGTTTGTTTGTCTGTTTTTGTTTTTAGTTTTAGTTTAGTTTGTTTGTTTGTTTGTTTTTAAAGATATATGTAAAAATCAGGCCATAAGCTACTCACAATTTCTGAGATTCCCAAACCTAGCAGCAGATGATGCTACAAACTGGGACTTAAATGTCAAGTACCAATGATGTTTAAGTGCTACTTAGTTAAATTAGAAGAGAAATAGCATTCATGCATTGATTCACTCATTCAGAAGGATTTTATGCATTCACAGCAGGAACATAGCTTACCCTTTAAGCACTCCAAGTTTTCCCCTAATGGCTTTTTATTGGCAAAAATGCCTCATCTCTGCATTCAAACAAAAAACTGTTCATTTATCTAGCCTTTTTAGGTCAGGTGTCTATTGTCCAGATACACCCCATACCTTCCTCTTACAGTCTGTAGCCCAGATCATCATCGAACATAGCTCACTTGCTCCACAAAAGTGCCCTTTGATCTCAATAATGTCCCATCAAGGACACTAATGGCAGAAGCCATCACAAACTGAGTTGATACTCTGAATGCTTCAGTGAAACAAGGAAACACATTAGTTAAATGGAGATTAGCATAATATATATATCTGAGTCCCAAACAGACCTGTGAGGCTCAATTATCTGCAAAACAGGAGCAGAACTTTTTTACTGATGGAAATACTAAAACCTGCATTGCATAAAAGGAATACCATGAAAAAGAAAGAGTTAAAATTAATGGACATATGGAATACACATGTGTAAGTAAAAATTGAGGTTTAATTACTCCTATAGTATTATACAATCAATGAAGACAGCTTAAATGTCAACCTAAGCTCCAGAATTTTCAAGTCAGCAAGAGTACACTATTCATCTTGAAGAACTAGATTAATTGCATGCACCAAAATGTTTTAATAACAGTATGTGACAGGAAAAGAAGAAGAAAAAATTAATCAAGTCACATAATCCAAACCTACATCCAATTTCTAAGTAAAAACAAGAGATGAAAGAATTTAGAAAATTTCATGTTTAGAAATTTATTTTTAAAATAATTATTGATTTTTCCATGAGAAATTACGTTTAACAAATTTTTCATGTCACCAGAATCCTCAAATAGAAATTTAGTTTCTTCAAGCATTAGCCGATTTCCTTAAAAAAATTTTTTTTGAAAAGGCAACTATACCACATGTAATGAGTAGTATTTAAAAAATAAAAAGAAAAGCAAAAAAAACACCCCAAACCCCCCCCCAAAAAAAAAAAAAAAAAACAAAAAACAAAACAAAACAACAAAAAACCTAACTCTTTCTTCTGCTTTTTATGAAGAAAGGTCAGGAAACACCAACCCCCTATTTTAGCATGTAATTTTTTTTCCTGCCTCTGTAACTCTTGCCAAAATCCATTCTTTATATGAGGCAGATAAAGAATGTGTTTAATGTAGAGCACCTTATTCTTCTAAACACCCATGTAGCTTTCTGAAGGTTAACAGATGCATCAGAAAGAGTAACAAGACGCTGAACTGAACCAGAATGGTTTTCAAAGTTTGATTGCTTTGTTATACTGCTGTTAGCTGCCATGCAACCAAACAAAACCAGTGCTCCTTTTGAGGAAAACTTTGCCATTTATATCAAACTCAGAAGAGTGAAGTGTCAAGTTTTAAGTTTACTACACATTACAGCAGCTTCTGTTTAGATAACTTCCAGGAATCTGTTTTCAAAGCAGAAATATATGTATTATACTAAGAGAAACAGCACAACTTCGCTCTAGCATCATTGTTACACCAGCTGCATCCCTCTGCCATGGATGGATACTTGTCTAGCAATGACAGCAGAATGAAAAGAATACCTGTTGAGACCACATTCCACAGCTCCACTGCATTTAGGACTAAAGGTGCTCTTCAACAACATAGCTTTGGCTGTGATTAACTGGGAGGTTAAGTTTACATCCTTCAACACCTAAGAAGCAGTATTGAAAGATAGGACATTACTGTCTAGTGGTGAGTACTGCCATGACAGGTACCAAACTGTGAGTTATAACCCTCTAATCATCAATTGTCTGGACAGAAGTGCCCTGCTGCCCATTCCCATCAGTATCATATATGGGCCCTCTGTGGGCCTGGTTCCTCCCACACAGTGAAAGAGCCAAGTGAGTACGATCTCTGCAGTTTCCAGGGAAAGAAAATGAAAAACACCAGTCCAGCTACTGGAGTGATCAGTTTGAAGAACTAGACTTAACTAAGTCCCCCACCACTTCTGCTCTGATTTGGCAAGAGTTAAAGTTAGAGGATTAGAGAAAACAAATGTACTGTTATTTTAGAAAAGTTAATTCCTGGAATGATTGCTGCCAGAGGGCCACAGCAACAAAACAAACAAAAAGAGAGAGAGTCAGGGCAATTCTTTCCTATCAAGTTGGCATACACCCCAGAGATTGTTCAGCAATTCTCCAGGATCAGTGAGAAAAAGTCAGCTGTGGGAACCTAGCATTGCCTTTGCAACCATCAGTAACCTTGCAAACACTGAGTGTAAGCACTCCAAAGTGAGACAGAACATGAAACCAGGCTGTGTTCCCAGCTGGTGCATACTGGTGTCATTCCACTGACAGAAAGCTGAGCTGCATGATTCAGCTCTGCTCTTGGGATTGTGCTCCCAGGTACCGCCAGTGCTTCCAGTTGCAAAACAACTGTATGCAGAGGCTCTGTGGGAATGTCCCTCTCAAGCCTGCATAGGCTGCTGTTCCCGACTGCAACAGCTGGAGGACACACAATTCTTTGTCACTGTTTTAGATCTCACTAGGGATGAGGAACTACACTTTGATAGGGCACCCTCAAGTTGCTCTACCACAACACTCGAAGCACTGGAAGAGGCATATTTCCTCTTTTTTTTTGGCAATAAAGTGTCAAAGAAAGATTAGTTTAAAGTTAACCACATAGGACTCCCTCTGAGCACCATGAGGCAGAGGTTAAAGTCAGAACAGAAACCAAACAGTTAAGCTGCATTCTTGTCAGAGTACCCATTAAAAGAAAAGCCCTACTATTTAGCCAACTTCAAATCCAGTATTCTGCAAAAGTGAATTAGAGTGGCTGGAACAGAGCTTTTCTAAAGCAGTTTACATTGGACAGATCACAAGAACAATAATCACAAAACATGCTTTCTGTGAACCTTCCAAATTATCACATTTCTTCTTTTGACAACTGAAAACATTCATGGGGTGGGGGAAAAGTCTGAAATCTAAGGGGTAAATGTAAGGTGGTTTTAAGAGCTGATGATCTGAAATAGGAACAAAAGCAAAAATAAAAAAAAAAAAAAAAAAAGGAAAAGACAGGTCTTCTGAGTGTAGCCCAAATCCATAGTAATAGAAGAAATCAGATACTTTCTTGGTGACAAATTCCAAAAGCACAACAAGAAAGACAGCTACTTTCCTCAAAATTTATAGCTATGAGAAAAGACTAGTTATTCACTGTAACATCCAAGTAAAATCAGTACCTCATTATTCTGATCAGACACACAGGAACACTTGTTCAAGGGCAGTCCTTGCCCAGACATATTGCAAATCAACAGGGTAAACCTGAGAACAAGAGGAGGAAGTGTGATAAAGACAAATCCCGGGTGAAGCCAGTCAGCAAAGCACTCCAGGGATGCCCTTTTATGCCCTCAGATTACCTGCCATAAATTTCTGAGCAAAAGGGTCACGTGTCGTCGCATCCTGGTCTTTTTACACTTATAGACCTTTTAATGTTCTGGCAGTTTTGCTGGCTTGCTTTCCCATAGGCAGACACTTGCAGATTTAGCATGACAGAGTGACCCAAATCAAACAGGTAACAGCCAGCAGGACCTACCCTGCTCCACAGCCTAGAAGCCTTCCTTCATCCCTGCCTGGCTTTAAAAGTCATCTTGGCTCCATCGGAGTCATCTCCTTTCCAAGAGAGGGACAAACCCAAATTTTAATTTCCAAATACCCTACCAGGCCTCCCTCCATTGGGTCCTCCAAGCTGTCGTTCCTCCACCACAGGCTTGCACTGAATCCTTCCTGCGGACCTACTTCTCACCGGGGTAAGGTCTGTGACCGCAGCTGGCTCTCTACACACCCTGCTGTGTGCTTCTCCTCCCTGCAGTGCCCACCACCGCCTTCCTTGCAGGAGAGAGAAGGACACCACAGATACCCCTCACCTTTGCCTTACTGCTCTTCTTAGCGGTTGCTCTCAAAGGAGTGAAACTGCGAGTCTATTGCTGGTGCACCCACAGGCAGCTGCTCTTCCTGAGCAAATCCCCTTTGCATTGGCAGCATAGTCTGGAGATGTAAAAGTAAGGACATTTTTCAGATGATAATGTCTAACATAAGTATCTTTTGAGCCCAAATACATTTTCACTTTCGGTCTCTTCAGGACTTTAAATGGGAAAATTAGGATTTTAGCATGGGAGGCTTAAAGATAAGTTACTGACATTAAATTTGAACATCACCCTGAGTTCCTGATTTTAATTTCTTTGGAAACTGTTGCATTTCCAATTTCCACCCCGACTTGCCTGGAAGCTGAACATTTGAACTGTATGGTTTGATGTTACTGTGTAGGTCATTTAATTACTCCTCACTTTTCACTTTGAGTGCAGTTTGCAAAACTGGATATTTGCTGAAATCAAATGGACCTTTTGTTTTGCTTTGCTCTGAATGGCTGATTTCAGTAACTAATCAGCAAGGCTCAAATGACAGGTTTAGCACCTCTTCAGTAGTTTTAAATTTCTTCTGTATTTGAACATGCAAGATTTCAATCCACTTCTCATTGTTATCTGTTCTTCTGGAGTTTAAATAAATGTCAGTATTTCCTGGAATGCATATGAGCATTACAAATAAAATCAGATTGAAACTCACTTTCAAAAAGTTTAGCATTATTGAGACCTACTTTTAAGTGTAGGCAGATTTAATGTTCATTTGTGTGCAGGGAGTTCAGAGGGCTACACACACACACTTTGAAAGCAGAAACAAACCATCTGAAATTAATGAGTTAAGTGTGGGTTCCATCTTTCTATCTGGGAAAGGTGGAGAGAAAAGTTCAAAACCAAAAACTTTATAAAATCAGGACTAATAATTAAATGCTGAGCTAGAATGTATCAAAGGCAAGGAAATAATTCCATGTGCTTCACTTGGCATGCGATCAGGTCCTTCATTTGAAATTTTGCAGAGTGAGGAATATGGAAAACAACACAGTGTTACCTTCTGCTTTTTAAAGGGAAAAGTCCTTTTAGACTCCTTTTTAGAAGAGCATCCTTTTAGAGAAATTCTCTAACTGGGAAAGCAGCCTGCACATATTTCCAGATGAAAGAACTGATCTGGAATAAGTGCCTAGGCAATTTGAACACATTTTCCAAGATTCAAAGAGCTTCATTTACAGTTAGACATCACTGGGTTCTTCCCTGCTCTGGTTGTAGAGGTAGCTATGCTTGGTGGTCTGTCCACGTGTCTCTCCTCCCCCGCGTAATTTCAGCCCTCTGCTTGGTAACCACCAGGCACACTCCAGTGACCAAAAAATGCAGTGCCTAAGGCCTTCCTGCAACCCTACTAAAATTTCTCCACAAGGCTAGCCCAGGTCACTGCTAGTGCTCTCTGCCTTTTCATGGCTGGGATCATCCAACACACCTTTAAAGCTATTTGTCCTACCAAAAGGATCAACCGCAGCTACCTGTATATGGCAGGTTTTTCTCAGTACACCAAAGCCATTCCCTTCCTTCCTATTCTGTTTCCCACTTTTATTTCTTCTCCTATAATTTCTTTTATGTTTTATAATCTCTCTTCCCTTTCTTCTCGCATCTCTCGTTTTCCTTTTCTCTTCTTTCTTCTTTTTCCTTTCCTTTTTTAATTTTCTCTTTTACCTCTTTAGTTTGGTGGGGTTTTTTGCTTTGCCCTTCTATTTTTTCTCTGTCTTAGATGTAAAACCTTCTTCTTTCAGCTTCTACTAGACCTGTCAGTAGTTCTTCCTGGGAATATACATTGCAGCTAATCTCCTTAACCTTAAATTCACTATCCCAGTCAGAAAATAAGATTAACTTCCTGAACTTATTGCAGTTGCTGCCAGAGAAGCCAAAGTCTAAAAGCTTGTGATCTTTTTCTTATACATAAGCAACCACTAGGTACAAAGATACTATCTGTTTATACCCAAATGATCTGTGGAGGTCTTTCACAAGCCCTTTAAGGAGGCTCCTTTCTGTTTCAGTAATGGAGATTGGGAAACTGTGGTTGTTCATATTGGTTTTACAGGAAAAATAGAATGTCCTCACTTCGCAAAAGAATTTAACTTCTCTGCTATGCTGCAACACATGCATTTTTAAATCAACACAATGTCTCTGCAAGACAGACAATGGATTCCATCTGTCTAAACAGAGATAGCCCCTTCTATCAAGTCAGTTTGCAATCTTTTCTTTGTCCTTCTGAATGGAAAGTACCAAACTACATACAGATAACCCAAAGGAAAGACTTGCCCAGCACCAAAGAGGAAATCTGTGGCATGCAGATTTTCTGATAGTCCTCAGTTTGCACAGCGACCACTGGACTAGTCCTCTTCACATGAGAGTAAGTTCTTAAAAGATATGGGAATCAAAAGAGCTATGATAAGTTCCATCCTTTCAAGAAGTAGTCCTGTATCTGCTACTACTAATCTTCATTCCCCCTTAAGAATTTTGTCTCTCTCTCCTTTTTCTGGGAAGAATTTGAAGAACTTCCTTTGATTTTACTTGTAGAAAGAGGTGGGGAATGCAGTTAAAACTGCTTTCAGTCATACAATGCTTATTTTTGTCGCCCTTTAAATGTTCACATCCAACCTATTCAACTACATGCTGCATAACATGAAAGAGAACCTTTTTCAATTTAGCTAATATCATCAGCTTGATCCCAGCTTCCAGCTGCTTCTATCAACAACCAGATATTTCAAAATCATCATTATAATTCACTTCCAATGTTTTCCTAGAAATAACTTCTAAAAATATCAGCTCCCTAAAGCTAAAAGAACCAAGCTGGACAAATTCCAGGCCTGCAAGGAAGCCAGCAATGACCTGCATTTTGTTCCATGGACAAATATGTACAAGAGATGTTCCCAGCTCTTTATCAAAAATCTTGCTATAGCTTATTTTCAAATCGCATCTAGGTATATTTTTCTATCATAATATTCTCTTCTGAATTTTTTAACTGTTCTTGATTATTTTAGGGTCTGATTCTGGAGTTTTTTGAGTGCTCAAGACTGGCAATAATCAACAGTTCTCACAAAAAGCTTAACAAAAAAGGACGGAATTTCTCCCTTCTCCAAACACAGTTCAGAAAATGATGACACTAACATTGCTAATTGCATGGTCATTAGGGCAAGTACAAATACCATATAAAGCCTTGTGTGGTATTTGATGCAAGAAACACATCAGTTTTTATATCATAATTTAAAGTGAAAGTGCAATGACCCTGACAAAGGAATAAAACCCCTAATGATTTAAGGCTTCTGGATGAGAGCACAGAAAAGGCAGAGAACTTTTACCATAGGAACTTAAAGAAATGAGGTTTGGTGTACCTGAATGCACAAATTCATGGTGCTGAGGTTCAGGCTTCAACACTACTGAAATCAACATGAATTCTCCTTCATTGCCTTTAAAGGACAGTGGATTAGGTTTTTAATTGTCCAGTATCTATGGCACAAAATAGATCTGTAATGTATTTGAACAGTTTTCATGCTTTAGGAGAATGAATTCAATGGTCAGAGGTACAATGTTTTGGAAATCTGTGCTCTAAAACTTCACAAATGCAGCTGTAAATGCAAAGGGGAGAGGACAACCAGTGCATTAGGAGGCAATTTGAAGAAAGCAAGTTCATAAAACCACATGAAATGAGACAGCAAGTAGGAGAGACTCTTCAAAGGTATTAATTGCAAATTTGTTAACAAATTAATACTTCCACCTATTTAACATCATTGACTGAAAGTAACAGGCCTCACCAGGTGTTTAAATGAACTTCAGGTAGTTCATATTGTTTTGCAACCAGGATCTGTGATCATTCAGTTTGGTCATGTAAACTTTTGTCAGATCTGTTACAATCTCTGTTCTACAGAGGTACAGGAAGACTTGAGCTGAACTCAAGGCTATCGGCTCTACTATCATACTACAGAATCTGAAGTTTTCTGTTAACACAGATGGAACTAATTCTCAAGCAGTGTTTTCTCTCTTTGATCCTGAGTATTCTTAAGGTTCTTTCACTCTCTCAACCTGTTCCCCATCAAACATGCATCAAGAGTTTAGTAGAGTGGACATGATACAATGAGTGGGCAGAACTGCCTCAGAGCACAGGCAGATGGACAATGTGGTTTGTTCCTCAAGAATTCAGAAAAATGGTGCCCTAGTAACACCTGTAGATGTTTGTAGACTGACTGCTTCATTATCACATTTTTCTCTGTCTAAACTGCATTTACCTGTTTTTCCTAAACTGTACAAGGAGCATAGTGTACTCACAGGATGAACACAAGTCATATATCACTGGTGTCCCAAGGCCACCTGGCATGAAGATGATAGGGGTATGAGAAACTGTGGCTTTCAGAAAACTCTGCAGTGGATTTTTCGAATTCGTACTTCCATCTTTCTGCTAAAAGTCATTACTGTTGGCTTTAAGAGAGAGAAGGTTTTGATTAAAAGACCCAAAAAAAGATTACCGAAGAACTGTCACTTTTCTCACATGTTTGATTTTGTCAAGGCTCAACCTATCAGGTGATGGGAGTCTCAGTGGGAAATGTACACATTGCTCTGCATTTTTATGCACGACATTTTAATGTGAAACTTTACCTTCTCCTAATATGGATCTCCAGGAAATGGGACCTACATATGCATTCCTCTACCAGGCTACACATCTTCAAATTTCTTTTTATACTTAAAAGGTCTTTTGGATAGTTTGGGGTAGTTGTTAGACAAATATCGAAAAAGCTGATGCACAGACGCAATTGCAGTAAAGTGAGCTCCTCCCCAGTCCGCTTCCCTGAGTACCTTTTAAATAAGCAGTGTGACACTGCTCAGTGTAAATTAAACCATACTGAGGTTTTTAAGGCAGGCAGTTTAGTGTACTCTTCATACTATAATTTTTAAGAATTTCTTGATAACTAAGGAATAAGTGGTACTCACTAATTAATTTTTAGCTGTAGCTCTAGGGAATTATAAAAACCTGAAAATCAACAGCTTGTGTCCACCTTAACCCTTGCCTGGGTCCCCATTCATTGTTCTGCACAGTCTGTGCCAAAAATTAGATCTTCTTTGAAAAGTTTCATGGGCCCTTAGCATATGTGATCCCAGGCATTTTTCTCATGTCTGTTCCAAATTCCAGTCACAATAGAAACATACAGTTGATTGGTTGTCAGCTTTAAAAAGGTGACTGTATCACTTTATCATTGTATTTTATCACATTGGCCAGTATCATGGAGGCCTCTGTGTAGGGAGGTTACTTGAGCAGGAGCTGCTCTAAGGTTGGTTGGGTTTTTCCTTCAGCTAATAATCTTTAGCATTTCATCAGGCCACATTAAACTTAACGTACAAGCAGTTAAGAAAAGTACTGTATCTGGCACTGTTTAATGTCACTGACATGAAATGTGAGCAGCTGTGCCAGCATTCTTGAACTCTGAAGTACTTTACATTTCCTCTGTCTTTTGGAAATTTAATACATTTTAATATGTTTTAGGGAAATAAATATGTTTTAGTACACTGCTATAATGTTAGGAATGTCAAAGGATTAACTGTGTCTTGTCATCTAGATAGTAAAAGAAATCAAGATCATTTTAATCACAGAGATGCCTAGCTACCTTTTACCTCCAGGTTCACCAAGGCTGAGGATTTACAGTGCTCTATGAGTGGCAAAGCTATATGGCAATTTAACGAAAATGTATTCCCCAGTTTTTGAGTACACATGCACACTTCCTGGAAGAACTATTTCTGTTATTTTAGCTTCAACATATTGTCACTAGAAATGTTTGGGACAAGATTTAATCTATGAAGAAGCAAGACCAAAAATCTGATTAATATCATCAGGCATCAGTCTATTTCAATGAAGTTAAAAAAGAAGGATTTTCATATTTTGTATGCAAATCAAGGAGAGGGATATCCTTTCTCTGATTTTTTTTTAATATTAAAAGATACAAAAATTACAAATTAACATTTTTATTTTGATTTTATAGACCTGAGAAGAAAAAGAGCATTTCTCTTCATCACAATTAAGCTATCTTCTTTAACAGACCATTCTTTATATCAATATGGCTTCACTGGCATTTGCACATCAGCTGGATCACTGCTGAGGATGGTGAGCTTCTTATAGTTAGCAGATTGTTCCTCCTGGACACTAATCAAAAAAGGGCTAAGTTTTTATGTCAGTTCCAGGGCACCCATTGCAGACAAGCATGTGAGGACTTCCCAAGTGAATGGGAAGGTTGTGGGGAAGAGTTACCAGGAATAAAATCCATGCAAGAGAAGAAAAATCCATTACTGTCCATTTGACTGTTCTTTTGATGCATTAAAATATCCCTCAGTGAGATCCTCAGGCTATGCAAAATCTTCTTGACTATGCCTGACCAGTTTTGCAGTTTTCTGGGTGATTTATACTTGGTGTAGAGCTTTAGTATTTTGCACGGAAAAGAAAGGAAGACCGTTACATGAGGAGGACTGAGGAAACATCTTTAATAGTGAAGATAATACAAAGAACAATGGAATCTCCTGTTGTCCCTGAAAATAAACCTTCTGATTTGTTTTAGTATAGTGGAGTCAGTTCTCATGAATTGTAAGATAAACAAGAATCATGTTTACATTCCTTTGTGAAAGATACACCTGATAGACTTCTCAAGTGACCAGTGAAGATGGAGAGGTAGGAACCTCTCTATCCAATCTCTGATCACTGTCCAGAAACTTGTATATACAAGATCAACAATAAACTAGAATCTTCTTCCTTTCTTCTTCTCTACCTGAACACCTATTGTGTGTGTTACTGTGTGTTTCTATCTACATCACAGTAACAATCTCCCAATGCAG
This sequence comes from Sitta carolinensis, assembly GCA_032173965.1. Classification (NCBI taxonomy): domain Eukaryota; kingdom Metazoa; phylum Chordata; class Aves; order Passeriformes; family Sittidae; genus Sitta; species Sitta carolinensis. The sequence goes on along the minus strand of CM063284.1, from coordinate 54,220,774 downwards.
AAAATGGAGCCAAAGTGGCCATGGACCTCAGCACCAAGAACAGATGCCAAAATGGAAAGCTCCTTTTCCAATGCAGTTAAGCTTCCTGGAAAACACATATAAGTGGGTTCAGTTTGGAACTAGACAACAAGTGTGTCTTGTATCACTCCTTCACTTTTAGGGGCTTTTTCTTCTTTTCCTTTTTTTTTTTTTTTTTTTTTTTTTTTTTTTTTTTTCTTTTTAATACAGTGATGTATAAATCAAGTCAAATTAAAGCAAATACCACACACCCTCTCACATCATGGCAGCACCAGAAGATTCTTTTCCAATTTAAGCAGAGGAAAACAAACATTCATTGCCAGAGGCAACTGTGTATATTCATCATAAACTACATTTCTTCCTTGAAAGTGGAGGGATCACAGTTTATGAGTTCCAGAATCCCATGTGATGGGTGATTCCAAGTTTTGAGGTACAAGAGAAAACTATTTTGAAATTACAATATTGACAAAATGCAACTGAGCTCTAGAGACACCTATTCGTGAAGATTCTTGGGAGAGTGCAGTAATTTTTTAAAAATATTATTTTCTACATTTATTTGTTCAATTTCAAAGGAAAAGGGTATTATAATAGCTTAAATATTATCATGGTAATTATTTAAATGTATTCCAAATAATCCAAAAACCAAAAGACCAAACCTTATTAAAGGGTAAAACTTCATGATCAGATGTTGGAAGCTAAAGGACTTTCTAGCTGCCACACATCCACCTATTTAAAGGCTTCCATTTATTTCTGACATAAAGAGTAGGCACCAGTCTGTGTGTGAGTGTTTGACTTAAACACTGAGAAATGGTCTCTGGATTTCTCCTGTTGCAGTAACTACTGGAGGTGAGACAAAATAGTGTCTCTGATTATCCCTTTCAGCATTGGACTGTCAACAGAGCAAACTGGAAAGGAGAAACACAAATGAAAAAAAGAAAAAGAAAGGAAAATGCTGTTTTCATGTGAACTCTGCACAAAACACTTTATGGAGTTTAAAGCCCAATATTCAGCTTATTTAAACCAGCATTACTATGTCAAAGTCAAAGTGGCTCTGCCAATTTACTGTAGCTAAGGATGTGGTGATCAGCTATTTCCTTTGCTTGGAAAAGCACAGAAAAAAAAAACCCTGATTTTTTCAGAAATCCTTTAACAAATCTGAGAAATATTTTACTATACCTTGTGTATGTGATTCTTAGAAACATGAAGAAAAGAACCCTTTGGAAAGTAAACCCAGAAAATTTATTTCTGAATGTTATCTGGCAGTGTTTTTCTTTAGTAAACAATGTTTACTTCAATATCAGATTATGCATTTTATATGAGGTGGAATTCAAATTTCTGCATTTCTCATTAAAAAGGGGATGTTCCCCTTAGATTAAAAGGAAGGTGGGCTATATCAAAACATCTTCCAGTTCAGTTTTGGTTCTTCCCCTACGGTGTCCCAATTCTCAGTTCAGACTTATTTCTATATTTATTTTAGAAGTCACTCTTCCAGGATTTCATGATGTGTTTAGCACATGGATAGAGTATGGTGTTTGTTGCCAGCAATGCAGTGCAGTTAAAAAAATTAAAACACAAAAACCCAGAGAAAATAAGGAAACGAACCAAACACTGGGCTTCAAAAATGAGCAACTGCAGTGGGGTTCCACAGCAATTTGATTATGTAATAACCTCTTTTCTTCCTCCAGAAGGTAATGCAGAGTTGTCAAGTTCAAATTTAATACAGAGGATCTTGTTAGAGTGGAAACAAAGTGACAAGCTAGTTATAATGCTAGGCCTGTTTCTGATACTTTGAGAGAAACATGGATATTCTGAGTGTCAATTTTAGTTTTATTCAATTCTAGGAATATAAAGGCTTTGTGTCACTCCCAGTGGGCACACAACAAAGGTTAAACCCTTCCCATACACTGAATTTACTTTAGCTGTAAATTATATACTGTCACAGAGGACCCAGGGATGTCTTCTGTGAGTGAAGAACTGCCAAATTGTTTTATAGAGAAGAAATGGCTCTCCTTTAATCTTTTCCTCACTATTTCTCATGGATCAAATTCTTCCACCTTCTTCCACTGTATGGTGCCATACTCTCAAGAGTATGAAGAATTCCATATTATGAAATTTGAGGAAGATCTGTCAACCCTCACCATGTTTTAATCAGGGAGCTTGGACTGAGTCAAAAATTTTGTACAGATTTCAACCTGTGCTTTCTCCATAATGAAGGTGGTTTGTATGGTAGCTAGAGCCAGAGACAGAGATCAGTACCCACTCACAGAACCAGAGTGAGCCATCTGGCAAAGTTTTGGTATTTGACATTCTGTGAACCAGTGTTTAATGAAGAGCACCCTGGCCCTTTCTGAATAAAATTACACCATACTATTCAGCCACAGTTTGTCTCTCAACTGGTCTCGGAACAGGTATTAGTGATAACTGAAGAACTGTGCCAATTTCAGCTTCTTTCTGCTAACATGTTGAGATTGTCATGACTATGCAATGTAATATAAAGTCATATTAGTAATTTGGAATTCCAGGAAATAGAGGTAAATTTTGCAATGGTTACTCTACTCTTGATCTAAAATAGAGATGAACAAAGTATTCAGGATGGATAATTCTGTTCCAAATCTATCAGATCAACCACCAATTTATAAATAAGTTACTCTCTATTAAAATACAAAGCAGATTTCTGTGAGTGGAGAGTCTAGTATACAGATTTTAAAGGTTCTGCTTCTTTTCACTAACATCATGTCTTTCTGGGGACAAATGTTTAGGCAATTACTGTAATTATGATATGGACTCTGTTTTCCATGTGAACTACAGAGAATGAGTAGTCACACAGAACTGTATAATTACATTTATTCCCAACCCCCTCAAGAAAATCTTTCACTCAGACAGCATGAGATTGTTTATTTGATACATCCGTGTTAAAATCATACAAACACACGTGGAAGAAAATTAGGAATTAAATTATGTCTTCTCTTTGAGTCCCATTAGGGAAACTGAAGGGAGCAAAGAGAGGACAAAGTAATGTGAACTCAGTGTGAAGGAATTTAGCTAATGTTCCTTATCTGACCTCATGCTGAGCCACAGCACCAGTGCAAAGCAATTCTTCTATAGTGTCATCCTCATACCCCAGCATGCTCTTCAGTATCTCCACTGTGTGTTGCCCAACAAGTGGAGGTGGTTTTGGATGTGACACAGCAAATTCACTGTATCTGACACCTGGTCCTGAAAAAAAAAAATAGGAGGGAAATTATTTTCCAGAGTTACTACCTGTATTTATATTGAATTTTCTATGTTAGTTTAAAAGAAAATATCTAATTTTCAAATCAGTTTTAACAGTCCTTATCATAGAAATGTTATATTCTGAAATTACAGACTAAAAAAATATTCCAGTTTGCAATAATATACTAATAAACCAGTTTTAAATAGTTCAATGCAGATTTGCTGGATAATCACCAGTTAAGATAATTAGGAAAGTCTTCCCATTTTTTTTCCAGTGATACGTATATCAGGATGCTTTGAATCATATTATGTCACTGGTCTTCCACTCTCTGCTACCTGAACAGCAATGCCCAGCCCGCTCAAGATGTGATGCAGAAATCCCCACATTTCTACAATATGAGGCAGCACAAGCATGAGGACACAATTAAATGTCATGTTAACACACTTTTACAGATGTAAGAGAAGTGTACAGACAATGGGTAGCACCATCTCCAGTTGGCAGCAGCTCAAGTACCTCTGCAGTGTGCTCCCTCATCCTGCAGTGACATAGAACTGACAGCAGGCATAGGCATGTTATTCCCCAGCTTGGTTTACATTTTTTATCAAAAATACAAGTAGCAGAAGCCATAAGAAAATCAACAATTATTTATTTGCTCTAGAAACAATAATTTCAAAAGTGAAAATATGGAAGCTGGCAATGATACGAAGACCTCTGTGTCTTCTTCTGTTGCAGGTGGTCAGATCTCATGCTTTAGTGATGCTCTGCAGTGAACTGATTTCAGTGTAGTTCCCTGCAGACAAGTAACTATACCTTTATTACCAGACTCAGACACAAATTTATGCTGGGATCAGAAGTAAGGTATGCACACAGCACATGCATAGAAAGATTACCAATAAAGAGAGACAATAATTTCCTTAACTAGTAAAGAGAGACAATAGTTTGCTTAATAGCTAATTAAAAACTCTTATTTAATACAAAACTGAAAAACTTTTGATACTATTGACAAAAGGACTCCTCTATTAATAGTAATGGCTTTTATTACATCATTAAAAGAATTTACAGAAAAGGTTATATTTCATTATATCTTTGTCTATGAAACTACAGCTTTACTTTGAAATGCAAAGAAATACAAAGAATATTTCAAAAGCCAGAGCAGTGTTTGTTTTATTTCTGAGGAAAGAGAATATTGACCAGCAAGGGAAGTCAACCACAGCATGAACTGGTAAATTTATGAAGCTACTACTTATTCGAGGAGAGATGTTGACAAAGGTCTGTCAGGATGCCAAAAAATGCCATTTGATTAGTTTTTGCCAGACTTCATGAACTGTAATCAAATGCTTAATACAGTAAAATATCTGGAAATACAAAATAAGACAAAAGGGGCCTAGAAAAACATTTTTTTCAAGCTGATTTGGTGCATTTCTGACAAGTATGCTCCTAGAAGAAGTAATGGTTGGACTTGATAATCTTAAAGGTCTTTTCCAACCCAGATGATTCCAGGATTCTATGTATAGTTTCTGAGTTTAAAAAAGAAAGGAGTTAGAATTGGGGAATTGCAGACCAAATAATTTAACTTCAAGTTCCATTCAATACTGGAAAAAATAATCATAATGAAAGTACTCAGCAGATGAGTAACAGCCAGCATGCTATATGTTAAGAACAAATAGCATATATGATCTCTCATCTTTCTACCAGGAAAAGGGCTGGAGGTCAGATATATCCCATCTAAATTTTGATATCAATAATCTAGATATAGAAGTTTACTTCCTTAGATACTCTTTGGAGACACTGAATATAAAAGTACACACTTACAGTGTCTTCTAAGACACTGGTAAACAAGTAAACCTGGCCAGATGAATTGTGATCACATGTGTTTCTCCATAAAGGAAAGGATAGACAAGTGTCCTAGATGGGGAGCTTTACTACCCAGACATCAAGTCAGGTGAGATGACCCTCTGTCATGGTTTAACTTCAGTCAGCAGCTAAGCCCACACAGCCACTTGCTTACTCACCCACCAGTGGGATCAGAGGGACAATCAGAACAGGTAAATATAGAAAATTCACAGGTTGAAATAAAGACAGTTTAATAGGGAAAGCAAAAGTCTTGGACACAAACAACAGGAATTTTCTACTTCCTATGGGCAGGTGGTTTTTCAGCCGCCTTGAGGGGAACAGGGCCACATAGTGACTTGGGAAGACAAATGCCAAATACTCCAAAAGTACTCCCCCTTTATCCTTCTTTACCCCACTTTATATGCTGAGCTTGATGTAATACAATCTGGAATGTCCCTTTGGTCAGTTGGGGTCACCTGTCCTGTCTTCTCTCAATCTCCCATGTGCCCCCAGTCCTACTAGTGTGGCAATATGAGAAGCGTGAAAGGCTTTGTGAGAGCCCTGCTCTCCACAATAAAAAGAAAAATCTCTATATTATCAACCCTGTGTTCAGCACAAATCTGAAACACAGTCACCAGCCACTGTAAAGAAAATTGCCTCTAGCCCAGACAAGACCAGAACACCCTTCAACCAGTAGGATGCCAAATCAAGATTAGACTCTCAGAAAGAAGATTCTCTGCTGTTTTCCACAAATTGATTAAAGAAACAAGGTCTAGATAAATCCAAAGCCAGTTGCAATACTGAGAGGGAAATCATATTCAGAGAAATGTTTCTTGGGATCTTGTAAAACAGAACATTTTAAGTGAGCTCCAGAGGAATCTGTTCAGCATGAAGCACATCTCTGGCTTTTTTTTACCTGGATGGGTGATGGAACTCAGATCTTACCTGCTCAGCTTTCTGAGGACTTTAAAAGCTAAAACTTCTTGTGAAACACATTTCACAATGACCTGGCTACATTAGAGAAATGGTCTGATAAAAGAGGGTGAAATTCAATGCTGTCAAGGGGAAGGAATTATTTTCATTACATAAATACAAGACGGGACAAATAGGAAGGTAGGAATAGTTAGGGGTTATTCCAGATCGTGAAGTGAAGATTAGTCAACAACATCATGCTGTTGCGAAAAAGGCAAGCATTGAACAGGGGTCTACGAAAAAGAGGGATGCCTGCAGGACACATGAAATAATCTTTTTGCTCTAGTTAGAGCTGGCAAGTCACAGCTGGAGCAGTGTCTGGTGTGGGGCCCCCACTACAGAGCCATCTGGCACTCCTGAGAGCTTCCACTAGACAGCAACTGAAATTTTCACAAGAAATATGATAGATTGAACCAAGTGGGATCATGGACCTAAAGAGAAAGGCTAGAAAAAAACAACTTCAAAACTGTTTTCAAAAAAATATGAAATAACCCCACCACTACCACTAAAATAAATCCTAACCACTCCCCCCAAAATACATGCAAACTTCCTGGAAGGAGGAAAGAAATCCTTTTTCATGTCTATGATGAGAAATACTTGACTTTAATTGCAACAAAGGAAACTGTAGCAAACAAAAAAAAAAATTCTTATAATGGTAGGGGTAAAAAATGCTGAAATGTGCCATGGGAGAAGAATGTGGAGTTTGTATCAATCTGGTCTTTAGGAAAGAGATTTATTCTAGAATAGTTGATCCCACAGCTGATCCCTGGGGCTTGCTGATGGATTAGATCTCTCACAGACCCTTTCACCCACTATAATATGAAAGCTAAGAAACAGCTCACATCGGGGACAAGTTTTCTATTAACTTGTTTCTCTAATTCTACTCACTTCAAGCACACTGAGTTCAATTTTCAGAGGAAACCTTCAGGAAGAGATCAGTACATTTTAAAGGGAAAGGTGACATCACTGGGCAATATTTGTATTAATTCCTCTTCTTAGGAAAACTTCTTAGGAGTGAGCAGGAGCCCTAGGAGAGCAGAACTGGCACTCCACAGTGCAAACCACACTCTCTGTGATCTCTGTGTCAATCGAAATGCTTGTGACAATAATTTCAAAGTAAAAATGCCTTTCAGAAATGTATTTGTCTAGAAATTCAGCATAGCTACAGAACTATTATGCAATTTCTATTAAAAAGATAAGATATAAAGCAATCTTATTTCAGGGGTAGGTATCTGGGAACTCTACTCCAAGAAATCAGCAAACCCTCAAAGGTTTAGTAGCAATAGACTTTTCATTTCCTTGTGCAAATTTTTGCTATCATAAAAATTGTGGATCTCAAACCCTAGGAGTTTTTGCAGTACTATTGAAAGATGCAGAATAAAATCTCTAAAGAGAGAAAACCAAAACTGACATTATGTGCAACAGATAGAATGTTTCATGCTTCCCAAAGAAAATTAATCTTACAAACTAGAGCATGCTAGAAAATTGCACAGCAATTATAAAACCAGTGTCTTCCTTGAGCTTTTATTGTTTGATGCATAATTCATCACGCTACTTTTCACTTTGTTAGAGTTATAAAGTTATCTACATTCATTCAAAGGAGCTACTTGCTAATGATCCATCATTAACGATTCTCTGTTCCTTCCTTGTGTAACTTCTACTTGGCTTCTGTGTCAATTAGGAGGGTGCAAAGCTTGCCAGTCAGGCTTCAGCAATCCCACGCTCCTACTGAACAACGCTCCAGGAAAGCAACCAGCAGAATGCTATGCAAATGCTAATTAAACACAACTGCCTTATGAGGAAACCATCCCTAGAGGCAGAGAGAGGTGAACTGCCTTAATTAAGGTCAAAAGCATTTGCATGTGGGTGAGTTACAGGAGCCTTGCAGATGAATACAGGCCTTTGCTGGGGTAGAAGCAGGGTGAGTAAGGGTGTAAGGTGGTGGTCACCTGTGCATCCTTACTGTCAGCAGGACACTATACTCCATTCAGGCATGAAGTTAAGGGGACGTTTATTGTTACCTGGTTACCTGAAAAAAGCAATGAAAGAATAAGTGGTAGCTGTAATTTACCTTTGTCCTATTAAATTAAAAGGAATCTGTTTCTCTTTTTGCTATGATTATCACTGACAGCAAAGCAAAGAGCTCTTTCACCACTTTTAAATTCTAAGCTAATATTTTATTATTATCAGCATTTTGATTTTGACACATTACTAAAATACATGCTGTGCACACCACATAACCAACAAAAATTAATAGTGTGACAATAAATCAAAATTTTTATCAGTTGTAACCACAATGACAACCAAGACATCTTGAATACTTGAACTAAGCTTCATCATAAAAAAATCTTTTTCTTTGCAGCCTATCTACTAGGGCACTGCTAAACATTGCACTGAGCTGTTAGTTAAAGACATACCAAACACATTAAAACAAAAGAGAAAAATGAGATAAAACCACAGAAACAGGTCCAGAGGAAGGATCCTGCAAGAATGAGATGCCCTTGAAAATTCACCCCAAACAGGTGAAATACACAGCAATCTTTGGTACATGTCTCTGAGCATTGCTGATATTTGGAGCTGCAGAAGTAAAGTCAGTTTCACTCTACAAGCAGCAGAAATTAAAGTTGAATTTGAATGATATAGTATATAAAAGTGGATAAAGGTAATAATCTTTGCTTTGTTCTGACAAATAGCAGTTCTGCAGCATTGTACAGCAGTCACTGGATAACACATTTTCTACAGCACAGGTTAGAGGATATTGAAGTAATCTAACTCTCAATCTATGCAGACAAAATCAGGGCTGGGGACAGCCAAGCTCAGGAGAAAAGTCATGATTATTTGTTACTATTTAAGTGGGACAAGGGAAAAAAAAGGGAAAATTTGAGCTAATGAATGTGCATGCATTCTGCTTGAAATATATAATCTACCTTTGTAAAAAAAAAGCAATGAGAAACACAGCACCACTTGTTAGTTAGTTCTATCCTAGCATACAGTGTATTTCATACAGATAGAGGAATCACATGAAAAAAACAGTATCTGGTTTGCATTGCAAGGTTTTGGCTACAGGGGCAGCTTCTGGCAGCTGCCAGAAATTTTCCCTATGTCTGAAGCCATTGACAGCCAGCTCCAAGACAGACTCATGGCTGAACAAGGCCAAGTCAGTCAGATGGTAGCAGCTCTGGGGCTACATATTTAAGAATAGGAAAAAAACTGCAGAACAGTAACCAGAAGATAGAAGTGATAATGTGTGAGAGAAATAGCTCTGCAGATGCCAAGGTCACCAAGGAAGGAGGGGGAGGAGGTGGTCCAGGTGCCAGAGCAGAGATTCCCATGCAGCCCATAGTGAAGACCATGGTGAGGCAGCTAAGCCTCTGTAGCCTGTTGGGGTCCACGGTGGAGCAGAGACCAATCTGAAGCATCTGGAGGACCCCAAGCCATAGCAGGTGGATGCCAGAAGGAGGCTGTGACCCCATTGGAAACCCACACTACAGCAAGCTCCTGGTGGGACCTGTGGACCAGTGGAGAGAGGAGCCCATGTTGGAGCAGTTTTGCTGGCAGGGCCTGTGACTCCCCAGACATCCACACTGCAGCACACCATTTGAAGGGCTTCAAACCATGGAAGGGACCCACCTTGGAGAAGCTCATGAAGAACTACAGCCTCTGGAAGGACTCATGATGGAGCAGTTAGTAGAGGACTGTATCCTGTGAAAAGAATCCCACACTAGAGCAGGGAAGTGTGTGAGTCCTCCCACTAAGGAGGAAAGAGCAGCAGAAATTTGTGATGAACTGTTCACAATCCCCCATTCCACAACACCCTGTGCCACTGTGGGAGAGAAGGTAGTGAATCAGGAGTAAAGTTAAGGCCAGGAAGAAGGGAAAGGTAGGGAGAAGATGTACTTAATATATAGTTTTATTTCTCATTATCCTACTCTGACTTGATTGGAAATAGATTAACTATCCCCAAATCTGAGTTTGTTTTGCTCATGACACTGATTTTTCTGCATCCTTATTTCAACCCCTTCCCCTGACCAAGAGAGGAGATGAGTGCTAGAGCATCTTTGGTGGGCAACTGGTGTACAGACAGGGTCAACCCACCACACAAACCAAACACATATGCCTCTTTCAATAACATGGTATTGCTACACAACAGTTTTGCAATTCCAATGAAATATCATCAACATTTAAGAATGATGGCCCACAGTCAACATATTTGCGCGCAGATCCCTTACATGCTACAGGTCAAGTGTTTGGAGTATGCAATCAGCTGGTTATGAAACTGGCCTGAAGGAGATCAGCAGGAAAGATGCAGAGACTTTTAAGGCAACGAAAAGGAAAATAATACAACGTCCATGAAAGGAGCTTCATGGCTACTATGAAGAATATATGGGTGTTGGAAATTATGTGTTCAGGGATATGATATGAGGAGTAAACCAGGGCAATTACATTTTGAGTGTATGGTTTCTTCCCATTGGTCCCAGCCACGATTTCTGTCAATCTGTTATTCCCAGCTGAGAAGTTGGTGTGCCCAAGCACACAGCACAGCACAGCTTGGCTACACCACTTTACACCAGGTTTCTTCCCCTTGATGAAACTCAAAACAGAAAAGTACAAAAGACAAAAAAGCTCATTATAAAGTACTTTCTAGTACAAATAGTGCACACAGGCTTCAAAGTAATCTCCAGAATTAATGGCCTGCTCCATCTCAACTGGAAAATTTTTATATTTTTTTTTTCTTACCATAGATCTGAAAGTTTGGGAGACTTTTTGGGAATCTCTTTTATTGATAGGAAAAAATAATTTTTTGCATTACATTAGAGCAGGTGATCTACCTTTAAGAACAACTCACAACAGATTGGGAAAAAAGTAATTTAGGAAATAATATACAAAGTCTTGCTCCGCTTTCCTTACTGCTCCACTTCCTCCCCCACTTACAGCATATTCACACAAAGTGTTCACCTGGCATCCAGCATGGCTGATAGGATGGAAAACTTTGGCAAGATTAATAGGAATCAGTAACTGAGACTGGAGAGGATGGACAAACTTACAAATGGTGACAAAAAAAAAAGTAAACCTTGTTCTAGGTGCCATAGAAACATACATATAAATCATCAGTAAATACTAAACAGTAAAATTGGTAGGGCAGTAAATAGTGTCAATAGAAATATCTACAAGCCACCTTCTCTCATTTGGACAATTCTGACTTCTGTGGAAGAGGTATGAGGACAATTCAACTGCACACAAGTCAAGAATTTTAAAACAGAAGCATTGTGGGAAGAATTACTTGACACACAGAGTGTAAATATATATGAACAGTGTTAGCCATGATGGGCGTTTAAAAATGAGACATCTTTTAAACCAACACTTAGGCATTCAAAACATCCCCTGCGCAATTCTGAAAATCCTTTGCCAAGTACATTTATAAAAGTACTTTCTCACCTGAAGCGGCATGTAAAGAAATGCATTAAAAAACATTTTATATATTTCCTATCAACCAACATCCTGGATATGATCAGTGTAAATACCAGTCAACATTTATATAACTCTTTACATTTTAAAATAGTCACAATACTAACTGTACCTAATTAATACTGCAAGACTGCTGGAGTAAAGAAAAGAATTTATCAGTCACTGTGGTTGCATTTTTGAGAGTAATCCCACATAACTGTGCTATCCAAGTAATGCAATTTTGTGATAGGACTCTTGGCACTCAAAAGCTTTAAAAAAATTTCCAGTATAGTCTACTCCTTCCCATGTGTATCGCCTTGCAATACTGAAAATTTGGTCCAACTTTTTGTATAGACTCACAGGGTCCCATTCCTGCCTGAAACCCCCAAAGACATCAAGAGAAGATTTAAAGAAAAACAGGAAGGAAGATGACCAGTAAGAATACACAGAGGTAGCAATTTTAAAGAACCATAAATTCCCTAGGCAATAACCTGTAGCTCCATTTCCTGAGGAAACAAGTTTATGTGTCTGTGCTGTCTTTCTAATCATCTGTTTGTCTGCCTTGTCCCCACCACACACAGTAGCTTCTGAATCTGTCAATCTTGACAAAAGCGTAGAAATCCCAATGTAAATAAAGTTCTTAACAGTGTTGTGAAAAATGCCAACTGCTGAATGACAGGTGCCCAAATTACTGCCCTGATGATATGCATAAAAGAAACCCCAAAGAATGCAGCTGTTATATAATATATTCTGTTTGGCTGCAAATGGCTTACCAGTAAGTACAGGCACAGCTCTGTCAGATGCATCTAACACATACTGTAGTCCTCTGGGGAGACAAAGCTTAAAGGACATGAGGATAGTTCAGATCATAATAAGGATTAAACTTAGAATTTATCAAGGATATAAGTTTAAAGGAAAATTATATTTATTTCCAGAATTTCTTCTAAGTATCTTTTCTACAGTACTGTGGAAGGTGTGTTCTAGGTTTTTTTCCTATTTTTCTTGCAGGAAGGAGCTGAAGAACTACATGGAAAAGACAAGCTGCTGGGAGAATCCTTGCAGAACTCTTAAAAGAAAATCCTTAATGCACAAGCCCAAACTACTGAAAATCCAAATTAAAAACATAATTTGTCTCAAGTCATAACCTAATCAATACAAAATGCAATACATAATCCCACCACAGGATGCTGGTTAACCACAGGTTGTGTACCTAATGCAGAAATTACAGACTGAAGCTGAACTTGTACTACACAGGAGGTCAGATTAAAATATCACAATGATTATTTCTGAGCAAAAAATATGAATTTCTGAAATGCCCATAAGCAAAGCTGTTTCCACACAACAGGGCTGGGGTTAAAATGGCCTATCTAAATCTCCTGAGATACTTAGAAGGTCAAGCCACACACAATTTTGTGTTGCATCTTTACTGTAAGCCAAAAGGCCTTAACTACTGTATCGTATAGAGAGTAATTAGAAAAAAGTATGCTTACATGCATGGGACAAGAAAAATCAAAATTTTACCTGAAATGAGCCTCTTGTAAGGACAGAGCATTGCCTAGTTGCAACACTCGTGATCTGGAAGGTGAATCATGCCCCCAGCTGAACAGGAAGGCAAGGAGCTCCTGGGGGCTCTCCTACTGAGCCTGGTGAAAACTATTTCCAAGTCCCATGCCTTGTGGTTAGTGTGAGGCTGCATGTTGGAATAAGACACTCCAGCCAACTCAGAAAGTGTCTGTATCTCTTCAGTACACCAATTTGTCCTTTCCTGTGTCCTGTCTCCAGCTATAAGTTAGATTCCTTGGCTCTTCAGAGACGCAAAAAGTAATCCTCTTGGCCAGCTGTGCATCATCAGAGCAGAAGCAGATGAGCCCTTCCTTGCAGATGAGCTTTTCCTTACTCTTTAAGCAACCAGCTGAAGTCCACATACATGAAGCTGATCATTCAGAGATGCAAGACAATGCACACTGAAGCACATGCACAGCCTAATCCAAAGTCTGGGTATAATTTGTCTTGCTTACTCAAGGGGCACTTTTTCAGGATAGGAGGCTTTAAGCTTTCTCCAAATGACTGGTGAAAATAACTAAAAATTAAAAACATTTGGGCTTTCCATTAACATGAATTCAAAAGAATACTCAAAAAGCTCTCCTAAGCAACTTTTGAAAATGCATTTCTTGTTCCCAAACACCCTGACAAGGTTCACAAGGCTGATACTCCAGCTCCTAGGGAACATTTTTCTGTGGCCTGTCCTTTAAGCATTACTCTTGTTATTTCTGTACCCTTCTGTAAACCTGGACATCAGAACACAGCACAGATTATTTTGCAGAAGATAAATAATTTTTCTATGTCCCTTTTTTATGCCTCTAAAGAGCAGACCCACTCTTTTCAGTATATTATATAATGGGAATTTATGTTAAAATTATTATTTTTGATGGCTCCCATCATGCTTCTTTAAGTCTCTTTTAAAAACCAGAGGTGGTTGTTGCACAGTCCTATTCTGGCATTCCTATCTGATAGTATTAAACCCCACTGCAACATCTCCTTTGACAACAGTGGTTGGCAGCCAGAATGGAAAGTGAACTGGGTGGTAAATGGTTTGTGGCAGGAGTAGTCTACCAAATTGCTTTGCTGAAGTTTCTTAACCTCACCACAACCCACTTGTATATTAGTACAGGTTACTTATTAATTTATACAGGGTGATTAATGTCTTACAACATCCATCTTACTCCATCAAGAGAAAGAAACTGAGAAATGAAAGCCTTCCTTAGTCTACCTGTAGCAGAACTACTTTCAGTCACTTTTTAAGACTTTTACATTGATTAATTTTTCCACAACAATCTCTTGCTATAGCCAAAGGCTTAACTCTCAGGAGGAATATATCATTTTTAAAAGGCAAAGATTAGACATTTAGTAAGATGTCAAATCATGTGTCTGTCATGTGCTGTGTGGATATTGCCACACTTCCTTTATTCTATGTGTCTTCAGATTGTTCCTCTGTGACCACAATATACAGGCATTTCCACACTTGGAAAATTCAACAGTCAGTAGATACTTTCTTGCCTGGTTGGTGACCCACACAGAATAAGTATCTTCAGAGTGAGTATTAAAACAATGGGAAAAGCCATCAGCTGTAGCACATCCACAAGGAAATTCTGTTGGTTGAAATTCTTCAGCACAGACAAAAGCTAGGTAAGTTTATGTTTGAGCACCATGGAAATATTTGGAACTCAATTTTTGAGCAAGACATCTATGATTAAGTAGGGTTTGAGCATTGTGCACAGCCTGATCATTCTCCCAAAAACTCTCCTACTCCACCCTCCATTTACTTCTGCTGTTTCCTGTGTAGCATAATGAGGCAAGTTCTAGTGCACAGGGACCTTCCCTGGCAAAGGAAGATGGGAAGGGATTTGGTACTTTGTTTTGGATTACTTGAAGAACTGCAAATTACATTTTTAGCTCTTTTTGGGTAAGGTGCCCAGACTCCTTGAGGCATAGGTTACTAAAATGCTGACTGAATTTTGAAGAGCTCTGTGCAACTTGGGATGATTCTTTGGTTGTCATACTTGAGACATCTTTAAAAGGCCCCATTTTCCAGTAAAAGCTGATGACATTTGAAAATCTTGCCCTTTCAGGATGCCTCAATTTGACTGTGCAGAGACATCCAGCATTCAAAGTAGGAAAGAAGAGAGAGTATCCTTTTTGAGCAGAGGAAAGTTAAATTCTAGACATATAACTACTTTCAGCTATTTCAGTTTTTTCCAATTTCATATTTAAAAGAAATCATCAGGTTAATCTTAAATTCTTTAAAGGGAAGCACTGTGCTTAAATCGGAGTCTGTAAATGAATTTAGAGAACACACTTCAGATTAGGCTGGGTTTTTCCATTGATACGTAATTTGTAAGTAACAACTTGATCAATTCTGTCTCATTGTGGAGGGCTGGGAATAGTTTTCCTGCTGCTAATCCCTGATACGTGATATTCCACTCATCTTGCAAATATCAAAGCAGTATGGGCAGGAGAAACAACCAAACAGCCTTCAGTACAGTTTTTGGTTCTGCGGATGTGTCAGTGTGAGCATGTGAATGTCACTTAAGTATAGGCTGGTTCTCTATCAAAGTTCTTGTGGTTTCTAACATTTGCCAGCTTTTACTCCATCAGAAGGATTTCAGTTTTGTGTTCTACCCTACAGTGGGAAAAAAAAGTTAGAAATCATTTCTCCTCCCCCACAAAGACTAGAGTAGAATTAACAACCAGAAATTTAAGTCAGGCACACCCATGAAGAGGAATGAGGCACAAGGTTAGGAAGCAATCCAAAAAATGGTTGCCTACCTCCTTACTAAACTAAATTGAACTACAGTCCAGTTTTGCTCAAGAAGACAACTGAAAAGCTGGGGAATAAAAATTGAAATCAAATTGAAACCAGCCATGCCTAACCAATACCCCACCTTATATGTGCAGAGATCAGTTTCATAAAATATTTCCCCATTCTCTTTTTCCTTAATATTTTGATTGTTTTCTTCAGTTACCCTTTAAACTGCAAAACAAAACGCTTTTACTGACATGGTTTGTAATTTTGAAGCCCAAACCTTAAGCAGCAGGTGCTTAGTTTTAATGGAATTTTTCCGTCCCCAAATGTCTGGGATCATCAGTTGCACCTCCCTCCTACACAGCCCCTCACCTTTTATCCTTTGCCGTTTGTTTTTGTGGATTTTCATTTAATGGATTTCTTCTGCTTTCAGCAATCTGCTTTTTAACTGCAAACCCTTCAACCACTCTTCTTATTTTACTTCATACAATTGGCAAGTGCCATCTCCTAAAAATCCATATAAAATATGAAAGACTGTGCTGCCTCTGGTCTTGCTGTGTCTGACTTCATTTTCAGCAATGCTGTGTCTCCTTTACACTGCACAGGCAATTTGAATGGGCCTTAGACTGGTTGTAAATATTTGCACCACAGGAACAATTACATTTTAATTGTCAGGGGTCCTATGGCTTCTCTGCAAATGCATATACATGCAAGACTCACAAACAAAAACAAAACCAAAAAAACAAAACAAAACAAAACAAAACAAAACAAAACAAAAACAAAAAAAACCACACACAAAAAACAGCAAACTGAGAAACAAAAAGTACAACAATAACAAAAAAGAAATCAAACTGAACCAAAATAACAGTTGGATTTGGTTCATACAATTATTTTGAGCAAGTCTCTGTGTGGGTACATTTGTCCCACACTAACTGGTTTTGTTCCCATTTAATTTTAGCTTTTTGGTTGATTTTCCTTTAGCCAATTTTCTCTTATAATTTCCTTTTTTTCGAGGTAATATAAATGATTTTTTACAGGCCCAATCTTAAGGAAAATTCAAGGAAAAAGCATCCATAGTCAGGTTGAAATAGCATATATAAAAGCATGGATTAAAATTAGTTGTGTTGAAAAAAATGGGATTCACGTACTAATGCTGGAACTAGAGATGTTGAAGTAAGTGAATGCCTGCTCTGCCATGGTGCTGGTAGATTGCTCCTGAATACAGTACAATTTAACAGAGTCTCATCATCAGCCTAATTACCAAATTACAATTCCAGTATAAGAAACTGATTCCTTGTATCCAGAAAGACCTTTCCAAAGTTTATGTTTTAGTTAGTCTTCCTATTGTATTTGTATTTGACTATTAAAGAACAGTTTCTCTTTTCGTTTGCCTTTCTATTGCTTGTCAGATACACTTACATATCAGTACACAGCTCTTGCCCAAAAAGAAATTACATGCTGCAGAAATGACCAGAATATTATTTGCTAGTAGCTTTGAAATTAATTCGACTGAAAACTCTGCCTTTTAAAATATGAATTTTTATTGCTGAGCAGTAAATCACAAAGCCTCACATAGGTTTCTCACAATTAATTTTTAACTGAGCTTTCCATTCTTAGTAAGGCAGCCCAATTTCAGAAAACCATACCAGCCACTTCCTAATCCACAAAGCTCAGAGGCTATCTTCTGCACTGAGCACACAAAAATGTTTCTATTCTGATTCTCAGGCTGATTTCTAAGCCAGCTGTTCTTAGACTGATTCAATGTGCAGATTTCATTTTAAATCAAAGTAATTTCCTAGTTACCTGCCATATAACTAGATTTTACAGGTGTAGGGCACGTTGGTAATGCTTGTTAATCTACTTGCAGGGAAAAAACAGTATAAAATAAAATAATTTGTGTAGCTTTCTTGGATTCTAATGTTTTCTTCACAACTTTCAGATACTATGTTGACAGAAGCATGCCAGGAATTACTTCATGCTTTATATATGTACCTGTTACAGATTATATTCATTTAATTTCAAAGCCAGATGCTTTTTTTTGTTTAAAGTAATCCTTGATGGTACACTTTTTAAACATATATACTATATATGTATTACGTTCCAGTAAGAGTAACTGTTTGCTGTGAGATACAAACATTTAAATTTACCTTGTTTATAGATCTGTTATAGCTTTGTTCTTTTCCACAGAAGTAGTGCAACTAGCTTGCTGCTCCTTCCAAGGCTTATTCTCTGTAGAGCAGTGTTGATAAAGAAACACCACCAAATACAAAGGAAAATTATTAAAATGTATGAAACTCATCAGAAGAAACTAATCATCATCTAATAGTAAGGTCAACCTTAGTACAGTCTGTTGAGCTGGGAATTCAAACAATTGGATTTTAACAAATCAACTCTGTGATCACAGTCAAATCATGTTCCATTGCCATATCTTTGTACTTCCTGTACAGTTGCATTAGACTTGCCCATTTAGATTATGAAATGTTAGGAAATCCAGTTGCTGCTTGATATTTGTTTATACAGTGTCTGAGAGAATGGGGTCCACTTTGTATTGGAATGAAATACAAAAAACAATTGATATTCGGTCTCCCAGAGATACTTCAGAGGAGTATGAACCACTGTCCCAAGTTATATCTGATATATTGTGCATTACTCTGTGGTGGGAAATATTTCTTTCTAATCCAAAATACATCTGTCTTGCTGTGCTGCAAGTGATAGTTTCAGGACAGAGGGCATACTAATTGCAGGATTAAACTCTTAGCTAACTCTTGGGTGGAAAGTTTCCCATAACATGGTAGAAAACAAATGTAGGCCTCTGTCTGCAAACTCTTGAATATCACAGCCCTGATCTTCACTGGGATATTTAGATACTCTATTGAACTATGTCTGCGCAATATAATGCAATTAAAATAAAATAATAACTAGCTATCAGAAAGTATTATTGAGATTTTAGTGGCTCAAGTACTGCTTAGCCTGGCTTAGTTACTCTTTGAAGTCAGAGAAAACTGTGGTGAATTTAATGAATTCTGCACCTCCTTCAAATAAGCAGCACACAAACTTAGATCTGAAAAATTAACTGTGATTTCTGCTAAGCATCTTAGGATAATTTCAACTTTATAAAGACACAAAGATCTGAAACTTTTTAAATCTAAAGTGTATCTTTGCGTATAATATTTCCTGTAATATTTCTCATTTCTGCTAATGGACATATTATATTTATTCTCAAAGGTGAATGACTGACACTGCTGATATGACACAGACCCCATTGGCAAGCTTCTAGAAACAGCTGGCCCCCAACATCTTTTCTTCCCATGGCTATGTAGAGCAGGCAGATACCAGACTGCCAAACACAAATGCGGAGGAAATATTTCAGAAATTATTCTGCATACATCTCATCTTGTTAGGGGTCTCCAGTGAAAAGAAATATTGCTAACAAAAAGACTTAAAATTCCTGTATTGTTAAAATGTACTGAAAATGCTGGAGGCAAACATACTTCTCAAGAAAAGCCAGATTTTTTGATGAAATTACTTGTTGATTCAATCTAATTTTTATGGTTGTGGTTGCAGTGCAAACAAAAGCAGTACCACTCAATCAAGAGCTCTCTATTTTGCCATGCTGAAGCAAATCTCTGTGCCAGAAAGAATTAGTAAACCTAAGAGCAAAATTAGCTTGGTGAAGGGGGTGAAAGGAGTAGGATGAGGTGTATAGTGCTCAGGAGATCACAAAAACAGATTTGTGTTTGGGAAAACACGACTCTTCTAGAGAATAGGATTAAGGATTAGAAAGGACAAGGCAATGACTCACATCCTTAGTTTCTAATCCCAGCACCTTCTAACTTCTCTCTGCCCTTATCCTAAGGTGGCCTAACCAATCACCTGCTACCACAGAGAGGTCTGCCTTTCCAGCTAAGCCGTTTCCATATTTCTCTGCTTGGCACTGCTCTTTGGTCTCATTTGCCAGCTATAACCACATATGGACAAATCTTCTCCCTTTCACAGAGACCACAAAAACTAACATAAAAACAGAAAAACATTTGTAGTGGCTCAGTACACAAGACCAGTCTCTGAAAATGGTTAAAAGTAGATGCTCTTGAAGGCATGTGAGAATACAGGAGGATAGTATTACAACCTCCAGCAATTCACTATGCAGTTCCTGTATCCCACCCTCTTCTTACGTGTACTGCCCCATTCTTCCCAAACCCCTCTCCCTAGTCTCCTATTGACCAATGCCTGCTTAAACAACCTGAGGTTAATCAACACAAGGAACTGAATACACCATGAGATAATATATCCCATATAACTCAATTACTCATCAACTTTTAATGCTCTTTTTTGTTCCCAAAGCCCACTACTCCCCACAGCATTTTCTACTGAAGCCTAAACCTTATTCTCACTTGATCCTTTTCCCAGTCCTTCTCTAAAACCTTCTACTGACCTTAAATATAAAATATTCTAAATGTTTGATATTCTTCATTATTTACATTTTTCCAGTTTCTTCATTAACCAATGTACTCCCACACCTATTTCTTCCATAAAGCTGATCAGTTGCACATTTTACAGTGAAAACAATGCATGAGACAGAAAGATTAGAAAGTTTTTTTAACTAAATTGACCATATTTGTTAAATTCTTATTCTGGATTTCTTATACCTCTGCAGCTGGGATTTATCCTTAATGATAAGCCAAGTAACCTCACTTTGCAGTATGCACTGCATGAATATGT
This sequence comes from Sitta carolinensis, assembly GCA_032173965.1. Classification (NCBI taxonomy): domain Eukaryota; kingdom Metazoa; phylum Chordata; class Aves; order Passeriformes; family Sittidae; genus Sitta; species Sitta carolinensis. Next base: position 54,200,270 of record CM063284.1, on the reverse strand, counting down.
TTTAAGCAGGTGTGGGAAAATTCAGCAAAGCACCAATGACTCCTAAAAGTGCTAACAGAACCTCAATTCATGATGAAAGATGTAATGCCAATTTAATACATAGAGAGAATTTTTTACGATTTCTGTCTGGGTCATCCAGTCTTTAGAAGCCAACCACAAACCAAACAAAACCAGAATCAGATCAAGAAATCAAATACAGTGGCCTTGTTCCATTTTACATTATTTAGAACTTTCAGGGAAAATATATCATTTGGATATATGCAACAGCAATCTTAGGGTACCACAGAATACTACATTGGATATGAGAAACAGCCTTTCTTGTCAGAGAAATCCAAACGCTGTTTTCTTGAGTGACGCAAAGGAAGAACATGGCCAGTGCATATTTATTCACTCTCCTAGGTCAACCAACAGGAGTGGACTCTTTTGTGTAAAAAGTCTAAATATTCAGCTTCGTGAAAATGGCACTGCAACAGGCTTATCCAGGAGAGCAAATGCTTCCTCTCCATCTTTATTCTCAACCAACTTTGACTCATAAAAATGACTAGAGAGAAATAAGACCACATTACCATTAGTTTTCACAAATGATTGCATAGGAGCTCAGGATGCTTTTACTATTAGATCTGAGATGCTCGTGGTAGTTCTAATTGAAAGAAAGAACATTCTCTGAAGCTCAGTCCTTAATACAGCTTTAGTAAGGTAACCAAAATCAAAAAATCAATCACTTATTAACTTTGAAAAATTTAACCCAATTACTATTTCTGTGCTCTAACTGTACTCTTTTGTCAAGACTTATGAATCCTTTTGAAAATATACAATATCAGCCCAAATTCTATTAAAATAACTGTGTTCTGTTTGGTTTAGAGACACAGATATGTATGTTCTGCACATATGGAGAACACATCTGATTTATATGGCATACTTCCCATGACATGTGGAAACTGCTGTTGAAATCTATGGCAAACAACAGCATGCAAATAATCCTTATATCTGCATACAATATCTGCAATCAATATATCTGCAAACTCACAAGTTTCTCAGAAGTTGCTCACATTGGATGTTTTTAGATTGAGAAAGACATAAAGGAATATCCTGATTTTTTTTCATTATTTTTAATGAAAGCAGTGAAGATTTCTTTAATCCCACTCATACTAACTTATATTTTACAAGAACAGTTTTTCATGGGGTTCAAATCCGAGTTTTTAAATTAAGCTTTGACTCTTGCTATCTCCATATTTAAAGACCATAAATAGTCATGCTTTGAAATAAAAGACTTAGAACCAGATTTGAGAAATATTTAGTCTTTTGAGCATAGTGTAAAATCAATTTAAAGAATTGTAAAAAATAACTTAGGAAGTAAGATATTTTGGTAAATCTGGGTTTTCAGATTTTCTGAGCACAGAAACAAGGTTCCTTTCTGAGAGACCACAAACCAATAGTTGGGAAAATAAATCACTGATGACTTAAAATCCTTTATTTGTTTTCTGGATAAAAATGTTAATGAAGACATACAAATAATGTGTTATTTTCATTACAAACTAGTACCAAGTTGAAAATAACTTTTCAGGGAGAAACTTCAGTTAAAGGAAAGTTCTTAAGAAAGGAAGGAAAAAGAAGGAGGAAAATAGAAAGCAACAGTGAATGTGGGAAAATAATGGAAGAAAATGTTATGATTTAGAAGAAGTGCTTATGTTCATCCAGATATGTCAAAATCAATGGTAATAATAGTAACATGACCATGTGGAAAAATTCCTTGACTCCACTAAAGCACTTCAGCATAGGAATGGGAATACATTGAAATCAACATCTTTCCAAGACTTGGAAATTTTAAATTACATGGTAGAAACAGTGAATGTCTGAGGTTTATTAACAGATTGATCGACAAGGTGTGGTGTTTCCCTTAAGAGCAAAGGAAATATTGCCCCTGATGTAGGAATAAGTTCTTCAGTTAAAAAAGAGGGGGAAAAGGATGAAAAACTACAGAGTTGTAATACATTGTGCATAAGAATGGATACATGTAAAGACCCCACTATTTATCATGTGATTATTCAGTATAAGTTCTTGATCTTACACTCCAGTATGAGTAATTTACATTAATTAATGGTAAAAAGAGTTTGAAGAAGAAATTAATTCCATAGCAGAACATCTAGATTTCCATTTCATCTGGTTACATGCAGGTAATCATCCTACTTATATACATAAATGTATGGTACTATATAGATGCATGCACACTTGCACTTATAAAGAGATGGTTACAAGATATATCTATAGATTAGATATAGATGGAGATAGATAGATAGATAGATAGATAGATAGATAGATAGATGATAGATAGATAGATAGATAGATAGATAGATAGATTATATATATGATCATAGAAATTATGATATAGAGATAGAGATAGAGATAGAGATAGAGATAGAGATAGAGATAGAGATAGAGATAGAGATAGATATTTACACACAGAGCAAACATACAGTCACTTCCATTTCTAAGACACTGGGATTCTCAGGTGCTTACTGTCCACATGGAGGATATTATTAAGAACAGGGGGTGCATAGTTTCAGGTTGCTACCTTCTCAAAAACATCTGATCCTTATCTACATCTTTGACATTCCCAGTACAAATCTGATGAGGAACAACCATTGGATAGAGACATAAAATTATAGCACTTGCACTCACTTGCAATACAGCTTTACATAAAGTAGTTACTCTGTGAAGTTGTGATCCAGCAAAACATTTCAGCATGTGCTTAAATAACCCAGCCTCCTCATCTGCAATGAGTGATGATGTCATTTGCTGGTTTAACTCTTAGGTTATTGAGAAGATCTCACTAAAAATAGCACAGAGAGAGGAAGATTTTAGAGCAGCTACAGCATTGTAACCAATATGACCAATAAACTTTCCTTAGAACAATAAACTTTTTTGTGATCCATGCCAATTTGCCTGCCTGCACCTTCCCTTCATAGTGTGTCCCACTCAACCTTAATCTCCTTACTGTCCACAGGTTAGGCATGCCATTGTCTCATTTGCACTGGAATATCCTGTTTTCTTGCCAAAAAGAACTAGGGCAGGTGAGAGCAAGGGGCAATGAGAGTGCAGACCACAGAGAGTGGGGACGTTTAGCCAGCCACATCTGTGAGGTGTGAATGCCCCTGGGTTGCAGAGAACAGACACTTAGAGATCAGACATAAAGACCAGTAGAACAGGCAGTGATGGACCAGAGCTGGGAACACGTCATTCCTCCTCTGAAGAGATGAGTAGGTACTCAGGGTAAAGAAATTCATTTATTGTGAGGTTAGGAAAATTGCTCTTTGACCCTGTTCTTCAGCGGTTCCCAAGATGAGGTTTATAAATTAATCCATTGCTTTGATGAAATGATAATAGATCCCTTAAAGTATCTTAAGCAAAATGGATGTGTATTTTCCAATTAAGTTTACGCAAAAAAAAAAAAAAAAAAAAAAGGTTAACGTTGGTACAAATGAAAAGCCAAACTTATTTTTAATTGCTACTTGTGACAAAAATGAAATAGACTTCTATGATTACTAAGGGCACACTGCAATACCAAAATGGACACTTCCTTGCTTATTTCAAAGAGAAAAGCAAAGTCACTTCGAACATTTATGCACAGGCATTAGCCTTCTTCTGTGAAGAACCAGTTCAAAGAAAAACAGAATTTTCTTACCAATACCGACTGAAAGTGCCAAATTTTTAGAGACAAGTCAAACTGCTATCTTTTTGATGCAGGTACCTAGTCAGGAACATGCCTACTACCTGCCTACTAGATCAGAACAAAGTCCTTGAAGTGATTTTATACAAGTAGCTTACAATTGCTTTCAGATGGATATGATTTAATAATTTTGAGAAAAGGCTTTTAGCAATTCAGATCTCAATGGCCGTATTTTTGTCATAACATGAAAATGGTCTAATCATCATGTTTTAACCAACACCTCTTACAGCACAACTTACTGTCCTTGTCTGTTTCCTCTCAACATACCAATGACAGACTCTGAAAAGGATCAAATATTATAAAGTCTTCCAAAGGACAGCTTGTACAAAGGACAAGATACGAAAAGCAAAAAAGATGAACCTTCATTTCAGCAGTGAGCCTTTAACGCATTAATAACAAAAGCTAAAACAGCAACAGGAAACTTTTCCAAACTGCTTATGTTCAGTTGTTCTAGTTCTGTATGCTGCCCCAAGGAATTTGGGCACTCATTGAAACCAAAGATCTTCCTTTACACAAGGAGACATAAAACATAATCCCATCGACTTTGAGGCAAGTAACTTCCAGGAGATAAGCTAAAGTGATTTATTTGCAACAGGTTTGCTGCAATAATAACTTTTCACTACAAGTACACAATGTTTGTCTTCCACAGAACAGTTTCACTTCATTTTCTATCAGAGGGCCACCAATCCTTTGTGCCAGGATTTCATAAAATTAATAAATTTACTTCCATAATCCTTGCTGCTTTTACTGACAATTGTAATAAACTACAGGATGCAAAACTCTGCAAGTCTACTGGGATCAATTTTCTTTTTGTTTCCTTGAACAGCAGAGTGGCACTTCTGAGACATGCTCATGTGCTGTAAGCCTAATCCATAGCAATTTCCTCCTTTCCCAAATAACCCAAATACTTTATGAATAGTGAAGGATTTCCTTTATCAGACAACTCTTGTTGTGTTTGTTTAGGGTTTTTTTCCCTATGTGAGTTTACACTTTAAAGAGAACTGAGAAGAACTGAGAAAGAGAACTGAGGCTAAACCTGATGGGACCTACAACCAAGAGAGTCTTTCTAATGCTCTCACAGCAGGCATTTCAGTGCCACTTTTTATGCTTTTATCTCTGTAAAATATTTGCCTTTTTTGTTGTTGCAAATCACACATATATTGATTTTTCAGTATTAATGAGCCAGTGAGGTCACATCGGCGCCTAATATTTTCTGTTCCTAGTCCTCCCCAAAATTTGGGTGATGCCCACCACTCCACCTGTAACAGAAGGTGTTGCCCTACTCATAGAACAACTACTCTTACATGCCAGTCTTCTGCAGCTAGGTGTGACCCTCTGCTTCTGACCCCATCCTTTGCCTTCCATAATTTTAGTAGGCAAGCATGTTAATGCATACACACAGGTTTACAGTGATGTGACATCAAGTAATCTTGTGGAAATTACAATACAATGTAAATCAACGTAGCATTCATCTATCTGCTAAAAAACTCTGATTTTTGCTCCATAAAGAGCAGTCTGAAATATAGCTCCTCAGGAAAAAGCACACTCGTTTGTATAACCTTCCTGCTACCCCACACAATGGCTCTAGTCACAACTTTACCTTATCCTTCTGCTGCTGAGAGACACCCTTGATTTGCCTGGGAAGTGGGGAACAGGGCATTGTAAGCACAACGACTCAATTATTTCTTGTTTATTCTGAAAGGACAAATAAAGGGATAAACACAAATCTTGGCTGGAATAACAGTAAGAAAAAACAGCTGAGTGCGTTTCTTGACAGTTATCTTCAGGAACTCTTAAAATAGTGTAAAACTCCCTTTTCATCAAGAAGAAAGACTGCTCAAAATTTCTTTAAACTGACAAGCAACACTTAAGAAATTCATCAAATGAAACAATTTTCATTTTGCTACACATCCAGCTCCAAATTAAATATTATACGAGCACTGAAAATCTAAAGAAAATGCCCCATGAGGCACAGAAAACAATTAGTGGGCAAAAAAGGAGACGCATTCAGTGCACCCCTCACCCTAGAAGTCCAAGCCAATTACAGTATTTCACTATTTCAGTCATTGATTCACAAAGGTTCCTTGGCAGAGTAGTGAGAAAAAGGCACAACTCCAGCTGGGTCACTCAGAGAAAGAAAAAATGCAATAGTGCATCATAAGGGCAGGATTTGAGTTTGTAGCCTGTAAAAGGGGGAACATTTAATTCAATTCATATAATTTCTAAGAGGACCTTCTTCATTTATATTTGCTCTCAAACCATAAACCTAAGAGTTATTTGTTACCAAGGGTCAAAAACCCCTGCAACCATCAAGGATCTCTCCCATAGCTTAACTCAAAGAATGATGCATTTCTGGAGGGGCGTACTCCGATGCTTCTGAGAAGAACAGAATGTAACACAAAATTTAACTATTAGGGATTCTGTCATCCTTTACCCTGAAAAAAAGAAGAAGGCCAGAAAGAGGAGCTTCAGGTAGTTGCTCAAAGACATGTTAAAGGAGTCTTGATTTTAACCAATGACAGAAATAATCAGAAAAAGAAGTTTGAGGGTTGTTTGGTTTGGTTTGGGGTTTTTTCTGACAAGGGAGCCAAAATTTTAGTCATTGTCAGAGACAAGACGAGATGCAGACATTCTATCTGCCATAAACTGAGAACTCCAGTTCTTGAGTATGCACAAAACATTTGTAAAATTAATCTTGGAAGAGCTATAGATTAGAAAAATTATAATGAAGAAGATAAAATAGAGGAAGGTATCACAAAAAGCGGGGAGAGTACACAGCTATGGAGATAAACAAAAAAAAAACCAAACATACAAAAAAAAAAAAAAAAAAAAAAAAAAAGAATTAACTTTTTAAGGCCCAAAATACTAGAGAGAGCAGGAGGAGAAGAGGAGAGTTTGATGTTAAAAGTGATGAAAAGGTGACTGAGATGCTTACCATTGAGATTCAGAAAAAATGCTGGAGCAAGAAGATGGGAGCTATGAAGCAGAGTCATCACCTGCAGCTGAGGAAGCTGTTATGATCACAAGAATTTTTCATAATGTGCTCAGCCAACTGTGGTTGACTTAGTGAATAATGCAGTTAGGAATAGGAGTGAAATAACTGAGCTAAGGGACAGTGTCGCAGAGGCCAACAGCTGATTTAACAAAAGACAGCAAAAAGAAAAAAGCTAATTTGAATTGATTGTGTCTGAAAAAAGTCAACCGCATGGGCTTAAGCTTCACACGGAAAGAAAAGGAAAGCAACTTCGAGATACTGCAACTTCTGCAGTTTTCCAAGAACTGGTTTTAGCAATGGATTTATCTTGAAGATAAAGCTGTAGACAGAAAAAGAAATTTCTCTTTTAGGAATAATTTAAAAGTGTATGTATGTATGATCCTATTTGCCTAAAAATAAAAAGATAAAGTTAAAATAAAAGCTTTTACCATATAAAAAAATAAAAAATATCCCAAATGTATTCCATGTCTTCTTACCCTTCTAATAATAGAACCACCAAATACCACAATACAAATACTATACTTGTAAAACTATTGTCCTTACAGTGATACCAATGGTTCCAAAAGTGTAAGGTTCTTAAATTTTACAGTCCAGATGGAAGAGTATGTACATGTCTTACTGTTCCACAGCATTCATATAAAACATTTATAAAATAACCATTTTAAGGTGACACTGTCAATATTTAAATAATGTTAGGTCTCTTATCTTTTCCAATACTTTTGTGTCAGATGACACTTGGCAATTTTGTAACTAAAAGAGAACAAGGATTTTATTTCCTACTGCTCCAACATGGACTACCTGCAGAAAGCAGGTTTCACAAAAGTTTTCAGATGAGACTGTGGAATCTCCACCCCCGAGGTTTTCAAGGCTCAACAGACAAAGCCCCAAGCAACCTGGTCTGAATTCAGCACTTACTGCTCTTTTCAGCAGGATTCTGGAATGCAGAACATCCATTATGAACAATTCCAGTATTTATCTCTTGGCAGACCATCTTTGTAATAGACCCAAAGTCAAGGATGATGTTCATGACTCACTTGAGCAAATAAGATTAAAGAACATACAGAAGTAAACCTGGTATTTGAACTTCATTTGATGAGGGAGTGAGAGTGATAAACTCAGTATCTGACAAATGGAAATGAGGAAAATTCTGACAAAGAAAGAGCAGGAGGATCACAAGTAGTCTCCATCAATGTTGTCTTCTGTATTGCTCTGAACTTGTGTATGACATAAAAGATTTAAAATATAGTGTTATATCACTTTTAATAAGAGTCAGTTCTACCTGTGTCCTGGTTCTGGCCAGGACAGAGTTAATTTGTAGTAGCCTGGAGGAGGCATGGCTATGACCTGGAGATTATGTACCACCTCAGTCCATTGCCAGGGGCAGGGGAAAGGGACTTTTTTCCAGGGAGAAGAGGTTCCTTCCAGTTGAGAGAATGTGGCAGAGGGAGCTGTCTGATATTGTCTATTATTGAAGGTATTTTTCATGTGAATAATTTATTTTCTTATACCCTGTGTCATTAGCATTGTTGCTGTTAATGTTTGTTTTCTTACCTCATTGTTGTTTCCAGTAAATCTCAACCTAAATGTTTCCTAAATCTCAACCTGAGATCTTTGTCTTTTATGCCTGAAAATGGAGTGAGAGAGCATGGTTTTAGTGGGAGTACTAAATTGGAGATTATCATTCCTAAACCACAACAACCTGCAATGTATGAGATTAACTGACTAGCCTTCAAATAGATTTTTTCGATGAAATAAGGCTCTTCCCGCTTTCACTGCAGAAAAATGGGAAATATGGCTTAAGGTATTCCAAGGTGTAATGCAAAGCTGTTATCTTGAATCCCAAAAGGCTTATGGGGCCTGCAGTACTTTGCCTTTTGCATGAGGGAAATCAGAGTGGGTGAAGCATTTTGTCAGCAGTAAACTGTGATTCTGAAGACCTGGATGTCCCTGTCTCATCCTTCTTTGTATAGCTGAGACCTGTTCTAACAGATTTGTTTTCAATCAGGCCAGTAAGCAGTGCCTAAAAATCAATACATTTCTTAGAAGCACCTCAAGCATGGCATGCAAAAATTACTTCTTAAAAACTCACGTGTTAAATATACTAACCTGCGAACCTGAGAAAACAGAAACACATAAGTCTTTATAAATGATAATTTTTCAGATTTTCTCTCTGCCTATGGATATATATAGCCCCTGCAATATGCCACAAACATTAAACTTTCAATTGGAAGAACAACTTTGAGCCACCTCTTTCATAAAAACCTGTCAATAATTTGTAATGTTTTTTGACTGATAAATAATAGCGCTGCTTCACTGAACTATTTAAATCATATTATTTACAGCTGGAGAAAAATGAGGGACAGCCTATGGAGGCCAAAATATATGATACATTCATGCAAACTAAATTAGTTTTGTAATTTTTTTCCCATTAGTTTGAAAAGATAAAGGATAACCTTTTCAATTTTTACTTTGCTTTGCATTGCATTTATATTTTCAAATGAAAAGATCTTAAACACAGAACTTCACAAGTGTTAATAAGTTTCAGTGTTATTGCTGATGTGCTGAGACTAAATCCAGATGGAACTACTGAAGTATTATTGTATTTGGAATGCCTATGCTGAGTCTTTTAAAACAGCATTCAGTGGCACTCAATTTCTTTTTAATCATGTGGTGTCAAATTATACACCACTATGCAAAACCTTGTTAAACAGACTCTTGAGAAAGCATCTTTGCAGTTTTTGGGGTGTGTGTTTGGTTTGGTTTGGTTTGGTTTGGTTTGGTTTGGTTTGGTTTGGTTTGGTTTGGTTTGGTTGTTCAGGTGTTTTTAACAGGAATTGGTGGGAAGAAGGTAAATCTGCAACTCTGACGTTTTCTCTACAGTCTCACTGCTGTCCTCCTGTGTGTACCAGATACCTTTGCAGTCTTGGTAGCTGCAATAATGACAGTACACAGACATGTGGAGAGGAGCTGGCAGCTAGGACCAGGAAAAAGACCATTCCTCATGTTGGCCTTGCACATACAGGGCTTTTCATAGAGCATGCGGCAGAGAAATATTTCAGTTACCTGTTTGTACAATTATAATTGGTTTTCAAAGCCTGTATTTTGACCTGAGACTTATATTGGACTAGCATGTCTCAGCAAAGCTTCCCCATAGGCAGTGGAGCCCTTCTAATGAACAAACAGGGCTCCTCTCCAGTAGCAGTCAATTCCTATCCTGCAATGCTTCCAGAATCACCACCAAGGGGATCAGGAAGAAGAAAAATAAGGGAAGCATAGTGGATCCATTGTATTCTGAACCTCCTGCCATTTTCCACCACTTTTGCATTAAAAAATGGAACATTTGAAGGCATCTTCAGGGTACATACTTATTTTGAGTTATTGCTATTGTTTTTAAGCAAGACAGAGGCTAAGCTGAACCAAGTAGTGCACAGACAATTGGAAGAAAACTACCCTTAATCCAAAGAGTTTACAGACTGAATTTACACTACTGAATTGGGCAGCAGGAGAGTCTCAAAAATATGGCAAGAGATATCAAAATACCTGTATTAAAATGAAAGGTGAAATAAATAGACAGAAAATGCTCAGCTTTTTTTTTTTTTTTTTTTTTTTTTAATCCAAAGTCTATGTTAAACTCCTAGCAGACAAAACCTGCTCCTTTGCACCTCACACTGTTCCTTAAGAGATAGTTTTACGGAAGAAGAATATATTGTCAAATCACTCATTAGGTAATCTCTTTTGTACCTTTTACCTTCACTACCAGAAGCAACTCAGGAGTTTCTCAGAAAACTAATCTTCAGTGAGTAGCTAAAATATTCATAATAAGAGCTGAAACCATTTGCTGTATGCTGACTTGTACTATTTCAATGCTTCTTCATGAACTTTATAAATTTTTGCTCCTGTATTACATTTAAGATTACAGACATCATGGGGAAGAGGCCACCATTTTATTTTATTTTATTTTATTTTATTTTATTTTATTTATTTATTTTATTTATTTTATTTTATTTATTTTATTTTATTTTATTTTTATTTTGTTTTGTTTTATTTTATTTTATTTTATGTATGCTGAGAGAACAGCACATATGGCGATCTGTTCTCCAAATATATGTTATAATAAATAGAGTAGGAATTTCACTACCATCACTAATTTGTCCAATACAGAATTCAGATTTCTAAGTTAACTTCCTCACCAATTTCATGTCAATAAATTAAATAGAAATGTTTAATCTAATTGTATTTAAGAACAGGCAGAATCTTTGAAGGGTTTAAGTAATGAGAAAAAAAAATCAGAGATGCTACTTTCTATAAATAAGCTGATGCATTACAAGAACCATCCATCTAGCATTAACAACATCTACCTTTTAGAAACTCATAGCAAAATAAAAGCATAAATTCATTAATCATCTGCATGGAGGACATTAAAGAAGTAATCCTTGCCCCATTATACCTTGAACTAAAATTATGGTGTTTTTCCAAGGGCAGAAGAAGCCAAGAGTACCAATTATGGTCCCCTCATTTGAACAAGTTAGTTTCTTTCCCTGATCACACAACCCAAATGCATGCATGAAACCACTCTGTAACAGTTACAGGAGTGTCAGTAATTTTGATTTCCATGTATGAAAAATGTATGTAACTTAGCAATGCGTATTGTAGATGCAACCTCAAATAATTGTTTGCGTAGTAAAAATTTGGAAAACGAGGAAAAATAATATTTCTCAGCTGTGGTGCTGGCTGTGGTTTTAGTTTGTTTTGCTTTTCCATTAGGAATCTGGCATTTGTGGCTGACATTTTTATTGCATTAATGGCAGGAAACAATATGAAAAGAATGCAGACAGAAGTGGAAAACATTAGCAGAAATATTTTGACCCATTGCAGGGACATTCTAATTATGATGGTGAGTAATAGACATGTAGCAGAAAAGGCCAGGTTCAGTAAGTGTTCACGGAATTAGTTTCACATTTTAAATTTGAGTTTCAAGTCTAAAAAGCTGAAGACTTGTAAAATGCTGGAGAACCTTTGTTCTCCATTTTACTAGATATGGGTCCCTCCAGGTCTGCAAACTATGAAGTACAATAGCACGAGACAGCAAACATTTAAAGTAATAATCTAAGTTGTATCATCACACAGCTTCCCTGTAAGTCTGATTATTAAAAAACATCTGGGGTTTAGTCTTCAATTTAAGGTGCTGTTGGCTGGTTTAAGTTGTTTGTCTATGAAAAGACTGAGTTTCTGGTATTTGCAGTTAAAGGTTGAGGCATGATGAAAATTTGGGGTCAATGTGTCATGATTAATTTGTTGTTATAAGAAGCACAGTATATTCTGTACTAATTGCATTTACTCACTGCCATATTTACTTTCATTAAAAAGCAACTAAAGCAACATCACTATTTAGTTTTACTCAACAATGCAACGGATCTTGCCATTTGCTGAGAAACTGAACACACAAAAAAAAACCCCTTATCACATAATTTATGTACAATTGGAGATGCATCTAGCTTTGTCTTGTTTAATGAGGATCAGATCTAACCACCAGTGAAGTTAACAGAAGACTTCCCCTTACACTTCAGCAGGCATTGGATTAAAGCATTGTTTTTTGGTGAGTCACAATTTGCTACAGCTGTCATTTTATCAGTGTTGCAGACCTTATTTGTGTGTTTCAACGCACAGTTTCTTCTTATTTTGAGCTTTGGATGTTCTCTTGTGGGCAAGGTAGGATGGCTTTTTCAGGAACTGATGTATTTATTTTTTGAAGAAAACTGAACGTGAAATATATTCAACTAAATATTAGTTAGTTCAGATGCAAAGGTTAGCAGCTAAACTCTGTACAGTGGTTACAGTTGTGTCTTACAAACATGTAGAAGTTATTAACTGTACCTATTGATAGTCCCATAGGTTCAATGGGACTACTCACTTCAGGAGTTACTGATGTGCATGGCTGTTTGCAGGATCAAAACCCCACTATGAGGCAGAAAGAAAACATCCCCTTGGAGGGAGCTACCAAATAGAAAATACATGAGGGGTTAGGAACAAAGAGATATGAGGTACTGCACTGAGAATAGATGAGTCATGGAAAAGATGCTAAGTGATTCATTAATAACAGAAGCTTAGCCAATAAGTAATGTACAAGTATGAAACTAATGACTGTGCTTTTACAATACTACCAAACAATTTGCTTTTGTAAACTTAACAAAGGAATAATTTTCTCCCATTGTGAAAATTTATTATGCAATTAGTTGTCACTTTAATAAACTATATGCATGGCTGTGATAACAGTTGCTCAAAATACTAAGGACTTTACAGTTTTTGTTTTAAAAAAACACTAGGAACTTCAAGTCCTGCCAATTTTTCCTCCCTGCCAAGTCCTATTAGCATAAATGAATGGTTTATTTTAAGAAATGCCTGATAAATTACTCTACACAATCAGTAATGAGGGTACTGTCAGCAAAGGAGAATCATTTCCAAAATTTACTTGGCACAAATGAGTGGTTGACTAGCTCACAATCATGTTACATGGCCTGAGGCCCTGTTTGATTCCATAAATCTGTCTCACCTCTCCAGGGTGAAAATTAGTGATTCCATAGAAAAGGTAGCTGGGCAAACCTTGTCTGTTCATGCATTTTCTCCTTTTTAAGAAAAAATTAACACGTTCAAACTATCTGTAGGACTATTTCAATAGCTTCCTCTTTTTTGGCATACTGAAGCTCCAAGTGAAAGCTACTGCCATAGGTTGTGTGTTAAAATTGCACATCTTTTATAATCACAAATGACAAGAAAAAACATAAATAATTATACCATTTCTTAAGAAAAAAAAAAAAAAAGAGAAGCATGTATCTCCATCATATTTCAATTAATCTCAACATCAGTTGAGATCAGCGTGTTATCTAAAAAAATCAATTCTCTTTTCTTTCTAGAATATAGTTTCAAAACTAGAGGGGAATCCCTTGGCACAGACTATTGTGTCAATTGTGAACTGAAGCCAATAATCATTCATCATGTCTTCCAAAGAATCTCTGGTCAAAGTCCCTAAATACTTAATCATCATTGCTTCAGAATTCATTACATTAAAGCAGGGAGAAAACCTTTCAAATATGTAGTTTAAGATAATAAGGTTTAAAAAGAAAGGTTTAAGAAATCACTTATGCTCTGCTCTTCCACCACTGCACATTACTTCCAATTCCTCTTTTTAAAATGTTTGACTTTTACTGCTTTGTCCAGTCTACTTTTCCAAGTCCCAAATGATAGTTTTCCCACATTCTCTTGCCGACTGCTTGACTAGTTCAAATATTTTTATTCCAATTTTCAGAATTTTTTTTAATATAATCTGCTCATACTTTTTGTATCATCTGCCAAGTTCTTCATGTCTAGCAATGTATGTAGTTAAATATTCATATCCAAATACAATATATAATACAATATGAATACACAGGCAATCTGTATAAAGTACAGATGAAGATAAAAGTTCCCACAAGTCTTGCATAGTTTCATAGGAAAAGAATACATACCAACAGCCTCCCAAGAGGTCTGATGTGAACCCGAATCTGCTCGTCAGTGCACAGCTGTGGTGCTGTTAGTGAGATGTTGCACTACCTGCCATTTGACAAGGAAGCAAAGGGTCTGGAGAGCTGAGGAAAACACCCTGAGTGCAGGAGAGTGCTGCGCAGACTCACTTCGGTGGCTCAACCCACACACTAGCAGACAGATCTAGAGAAAAAGTTCTCCATGACACATCCAAAGGTATCCATAACTACTATTAAACCCAGAATGGGCTAACAGTTATGGTACTTCAAGGCTTTTGTTCAACAAGAAGTTTCAGTCCTCAGATGACTGTGACAAAACGAGTCTCCAGCAAGGTTTCTCTTCTCTGGGAGAAGGATTTTAGTCATGTTAAAGCACTCATTCTAAGAAACATACGCATGTTAAAATGTAGCCTGAAATTTCAGAAAAGTTTATCTCTGCATTAAGTGTAACTGTGTGGAACAGCAAGAAATTGTGTACTCGGAGACTCTAAAATCTCTCAAGCTTTCTCACTTTTTCATATTAAGTTGAATCCAGGCAGCTGACTAATGAAATGCTTCTTTTCCAGAGTGAGGTTCAGAACAAAACTTTACTTAACCCATGTAAAGCACATACCACATACTTTCTTAGAGCACTGAAGAACAACAGAACAAACCTGCCAGGTCAGATACCTTTCTGAAAGGCGGCATTTCCTCTCTCAATCACAGGATTGGACATCAAAAGGGAGGAAAGTTTTTCACTTTTTGCATTTTGTCCTGATATGGCAAAGGGTACAAGGGATAAGCAGAAACAAATCTGAAGTACTTTTAAAGATTTTTTTTTTCCCAAGTATTGTGTAAGACTTATAATTAATTGCCTTAATTACTTATAGGCACATTGTAATGGAATGGTGATAACAGTTGCACCACATCAGTGCTGTGTTGTCCTGCAGCTACAGCTTTACAGTCACTAGTTCTGACCACAGAACGACTTCAACATGGCCTGCAGAATAGTTCTGATGAAACGCAATGAATCAAGAGTATAACCTCATATTGCCATTGCCATGGACATATGTATTTTTACTTTACTTTTCCTTCAAGCAAACAACAATTTTTTAAAGAAATGAGATTTTGAGCTTCTGTTGGCATCAAGCCTATAGTAATGTCTTTTTTTACTTCCCTTTTGTCTTAGTTTGGAAGAGAGGTATCTACTAGAAGCAGGAGCCTCTCCTGGAATGAAGAATGCAAACCTCTTCTCTCCAAATTGTTATGATTTTGAAATTAAAGAGCTCTCAGGCAAACATATGAGGATAGGGATAACAGTTCCTTACTTGTGTTTAACAAAGCAAACAGAACAACAATAACTATGGCATTAACAACAAACAGAACCAGGGAAACAGTCACAGTTTTCTCTGCCACTGGCACCCTTCCCCTTTGGTGCAGTTACCGTCACACGCGGCTGGAGTGAGGAGTCCCAGGATGCTGGAGATGTAGCAGAAGCTCAGCGATGGTAGCTGGAGCTGCAGCAAACATCCTGGCAGGCAGGGGGTGCAAGGCTATGGTGTGGAGAACACCCAGAGTAGGAGCGAAGGGACAGCGGGCACAGAAACTGCAGTGGTGCAGCTCCCGGCGGGGCAGAGAGGGGCGAGGTTCAGAGTTCCCGGGGCACGCACGAAGAGACGGTGGCAGCCACCCCGAGCTGAGCTCCAGTGGTGCCGGTGAAAAATCTCCCTGAAGTCAGAAACCCACAGCCTCGCTGTTCCCTGCTTGAGCCAAGAACTCCCCAGAGGGAAGTGAAGTCCAGGTGCCCACCCTCTCCTCAACTTCAGCCACTTTTTGTCTTTCTTAAGTACCCATAAGTGCCCAGCAATTAGTTCCTTAGCAACTTATGGGAAAAAAAATCCATAAGAAAGAAACCCAACCCCCAACGCCTTTATATCACTTATTTACTTTGATTTGGATTTTGATTTTATATAGGTACTATCTTCAGATTTCTCTCTGCTAGTAACATCAGCCTTTACTTTCTGTTATTGCTGCAAGTGGATTTTTGGTGGCTCAACCAGACCTGTTCATCTACACAATGGTATCAAATCATCAGCTTTTTTACTGATTTTTACTAGTTCATTGCATTGTCTATTGTTTCCTTTCTGCATCGTAGACTTGGTTTATCTGTGTCAAAGTAAAAATTAGAAAGGGAGATGGTAGACTGAAGGGAAAGAAAGAAATGCAGGAATGTGAAAGCTGAACAATGCAAAGTGAGAACTATTCACCAGTACTGTTCTTGCTTAAAAGCTCTTCATTAGCAGATGGACTCTCCTGTTACCCCTTGAGCATCCAGGCTAATATGACCTATTTTGAGCTAATTTTGAAATCTAGTGCCAGGCATGCTAAGTTTCAGACAGTCTGATACCATCTTTGTTTACCTGTCGTCCAACAAGTATTACAGCAGCTGCAGCAGAAAGCTTGTCTATTGGTTTTATTATTTTATTTTTCTTTGTTTTCTTCTTTGGATTTTTACCAGGGCTGATATTGCATGAAGCTGTGTAATCTCCTGTGGCCAGTCAGAAGTCTGATCACCTCAGATTGCTATTTCTTTGTTCCTATCTGGGCATACATTCTTGGTTGACATTTTATTCAGATCTATTTTAGTAGGTCTGAAGTATATTTCAGGCACACTGTAGCACCCTCTAAGACTTCAAGGGTTGTTGTTAGGTCTACTTCAAAAAACAAAAATCTATTTTGCTTATACAGTATATCCCTCACAGACTAAAACAGAGTAACTTCTTGTGATAAGTGCCCCTTCAGACTGCCATGGTTGATACAAAAGAGGATTTACTACTGCCTGGTCTTCAGGGGGCTGTGTGAAGCCCACCATCAGAGATGCAGTTTTTGTCTTATGAAATAATGTCTTAGTATTCTGAAATGCATGCCTTGTTAAGTGCATCTATCATATGCAGGGATTTTCTTGGGAAGTGCCTTATTTTCATATTGTACAGCTAAAGTTTTACAAAGAAACAAATCCAAGTACAAACTCACAGTTTCATCCAAGTCCCTTCTAGCAGATTTTGGGCTAGTGCTGAAAGGTGAATTGAGGGAACTGCACTTCAGAAAGTATGGCTCTGTGTTTCCTTTTTATTTCCTGTCCATAGTAAGTATTCTGGGCTGCTTGGTGCACATTAACACTGTCCCTAAGCTCCTTCAGAACAAAATAATTTTGTTTTGGTTACCCTACAGAGTCTTAGGAGCAGTACCTCCTCATTGTTTTAAAGACCTTGGATAATTCCAGAAAAAAAAAAATCTCTATGTCTAATAGACATTGGACTGCTTTAATTTTGAGTGCTTTCCTAATTGCACTGACTTTTCCAGGGTCTTGCTGACATCTCTCCAGATGTCAACTAACGGAGAAAACATATTTTTACTCAAGTTCTACATTCAGCTTCATATTTTGCTTATTACATAGTGACATTGATTATCTCTTGTCAGATCATTAATTTTTAATAGCTCTGTCATCAGCTTCAAGCCACATGTTTGGGAATCCTTCCCAGCTTCAATTTACATTGCAGCACCTTAGAAGTTGGGCACAGATCAAAAGCATTTTCACCAGGCCATTAGCTTCCAAAAGGTGTAGTAAGTGTTATCACATGGTTCAAATCACAGAGTGGAAAAAGTCTTAGCAGGGGTGTTTAAATGTCAAACAGGGGTGTTAAATGGATGATAGCTTATAGAATCTAGTGTCTATTAGTGACATACATACATACATACTATTATATGTTTTGGGGTTTGGCTAAATTAAGATCCTCAGTTTACTTGAAATTTTTCTCAGCAACAGTTAGGCATCTGAGTCATTCTCTGAGGGATTCAACAGACATAATAATGTCAATTCTTGTAGAGTTATCAACTATTTGTTATTATTCTGCCATTATCAAAAACTTAATTTTAGTCATCACACTGTATTGAGGCTTATTTCTGACTTCCACTTCATCTTTGCGTGTCTGATTCCCTGAAGTGTGACATTACATTTCTGAAAAGGAGAACACACACAGAGAACTTGTGCGTTCTCTCCTCTACCATGTTCAGAAAATTAATACCTTGTGTATGTAACATCTCTTGATTGTCAAACTCTTTCACCACAGGCTGCATTTGCTCATTGACTTCAAATACCTGCATAATGAATTCTAATTCTCCAGATTAAAGACATCCATCTTGGTAGGATTAGGCTGCTGATGGTTTCACAATCCAACTGGAGTCAACTAATTAAGACCTGATAGAACAGTTCTGAAAACAAACAGGCTGACATCATTCTTCTGCATCCTATTGTGCAACTGATTTATCTGGATTTATGCAAGACAACCAGAAGACGTCTTTCTTTTAACTGTAATCTCTATGTCCTCCATGCCTAATACCACTTTCTCTGTTTCCTGAGCTACAACACACTGGACAGAAAGTCTTGCTATGCTCTCTGCTTTTTCCATGTTTTTGCTGAGACTCAGACAGGGTTCATACTGTCTTGTGTACTGTTTTGCTCACTACATATACTGCAACACAAATCTTGCATTCCTGTCCGGTCTGTCTGTGTCCTGTTTCCGAATTTCCTTGGTTTTGTCCCTATTCTGCACTGATAACACTGTTTTGATCCTCTTACTAGACAGTTCAGCTGCCCTTTCCATTTGAAGGAATTTATCTTTCTTTCAGCATCATCCCCTGGATGTTGGAATCATTTGCCCCATATATGTTTCTGTGTCTCATTAAGTGATCTTTTATATCTCCAAAAGTACATGTGGATGCCAGATTATGTGACTGTGAGGCAGGCATACATTGCCCCTTATGTTTCTTGGGTTCAGATAAAAACACAGTCACATCCCTTCTAGAGTCACAGTATATCAAATACTTTTATTAGCTGCTACTATGTTTTTTGTATTATTTGTACCACCTATGTCTCATTCACTTCTCTTTTTCACCAGAAGTGATAGTAAAAATGTTTTATTGTACTTTTCTTATCATTACACTCCCCAGCCAATGCTTTATTTACTAGACATTAGTACTGTTATTCTTGAGTAAGGATTTTTTTATATGAGAATCCAGCTTTATTAGTGGACTTAAAGTTTCATGGCTGTTCATTGCCTCATGGCTACTTCTTTTCTCCCTTTAAAGCTCCTGGTTTCCTGTTTTGTGTTTTAGTAGTGTTTTATTCTTGTTGTTAGTGTCACTTGACTGACTATTGTATCACACTGTTCTTTACTGCATAAAGCGGGCAGAGAGTGCCCACATCTGAGAAGTCAAATGTACTCTATTACATTAACTGCAGAGATCATTTAATTGCCATTAACATCCCAGCCACAAGCACACAAACTAGTTCTTTGGTGACTTCTCCATATCCATTTTTCCTTCTCTGTGCCAGCTCCATGTCTTGCTCAGCAAGGATAAACTTTTGAGAAGACCAGAAAATAAAAATCTAATGAGTTTCTCTACACTGGTAAAGTAACAGATGACTTCTCTACACCACATGCTGCCTCACAATAACTGCTATCTTTATTCCATGGCGGCTCCCTATTCTCTCTTAAGAAGTAGTCCAACAAATTATTTTAAACTAGTTGCTGAGAAAAATGTTTCAATACTTATACAAAGCATGGTGAGCTGAGTCTAAGACAAACTGTAGAAGAATATCTCCCTTGAAACAATAAAAGAGAGGTTTATCCATTCAGGACCTTGAACACTGCAGCCAAAACCAAGAGGTGAAGCCAATGCAAGATGTCACTGACAGATGACAGCCCTTAGGAAAAGCAGAATAAAAGGGGGGGGGGGGGGGGGAATCCCCAAAAGATCGCTTTCTTTTTCAGCTATTTGTGCATTAGCTATTCTGCCTGCCCTATAATTTCTGTGACCTCTAAACCTCCCCAGGATTATGAATACCTATTGTTGACTTAATTGGCAGAATAAAAAGAAACATCTGCCAAACAAACCCACTTTCTTAACCTCTGATGGTCTTGGACACAATATGACTGTGAGAGAGAATAACACATTTTGTCTCTATGAAAAAGCCTGGAACAGATCCTTCCACAGTTCAGGGAGACATTCCCAGTGTAAATGAGAGAACTAATACACAACAGAAACTTCATAAAGTCTGTCTTGTTGTCAGGTGCCCATCTAATATGACCTGTGGGATATATCCATAATACAAATGTTATGCTGGAAGGGAAGGGTAGAATTAAGTTGATGAAATAAAAAGGTCTTTCTTGCTAGTAAATAATTTTTGAGGGAGGTGGGTAGGCACACAGGTGGACAGTAAGTCTAAGGAAGATGTAAATGAAGAGGTTTTTAAAACAGAAAAAAACAAAATGGGATAGATGATTTGGAAGGGACGTGTAGATACCATTTAGTCTAATTGCCTCACAACTTTAGCTGTCTAGTGGAGGGCTGGATCTGCTGGTTGTGACTGCATGGAGCTCACTCCAGCAAGGTATTGATGGGTAGAAGCCTCCCTAAAGCATCTCTGAGGCTACATCCTTCATGCTTTGCTGTCATCATATGTAGGAAAGAGGGAAGTTCAAGGTCAGATCCTTTGAATTTAGATTTCAGAAAAACATGAAGAAATGTAGGTTTCATTGTCCACATCATATTCTGGATTTCATGGCATTCATCAGTCAAAAGAAGCTCTGTCTCATAGCACAGTTCTACAGCCCTCATCCTCCCCACCAGCTGAATCTCTGACAGAAGAGACAATTCCTACATCAATAAACACTCCTTGCATGAGGAACAGCAGAGTAGAAATAGGTACCACCATGTCAGGTGGAGTGCCATGAGTTTTTGCTCCACTTTAGAACTATCAGAGTAGGAAAATATTTCTGGAGGCATGAATAAATCACAGGATGACTGTAAGCTATGAATGTGATACAGGCAAATACATTCTTGCGTGTCAGGCAAGATATTTCCATAGGAAAGGCAGGAATTGTGGAAAGCCCTGATGAGAGCTCACCTGTACCACTATGGAGATTTTTCATTTCTCAGGTTCAAGAAAGATAACTTCCCTTTGGAGTGAATTCAGGCAAAAACTAAGCCCCCTGATATGCAGCCTATAGAAGAAAATGACAATTGGAAGGAGCAATACAAAAGCTTGGAGACCTACCATCACTTTCAAGAAAGGGATAAATGATTAAGGCCAAGGAAGAAAAAGAGCTATTGAAGAACAAAAAAAAATATGGTAAAGAACACAAAACCATTTGGGACTTCTTTTCAAAAAAGTAACCTCATCATAAACACTGTAGTGGCAAATGTTCATTGGTGAATTCATGGGAAATCATGCATGCTATTTATATCCCTGCGCGCCCAGGGAACCAATCCCCCACCTTTCATCTCTGACATCACCAAAACAAAAAATACTTATATATGATATAAATGCCCTTATTTACATAGTCTAAAATTGCATACTATTTTAGGTACCAAGTTACAAAATGACAAGAACAATACCTTCCTTAGTCTTTCACTGCTTCTAATCTTAAATACTAAAGGCAAAAAAGATTAGACAGGGTTATAGCTAAGATCTGAACATGTTCCAACAATACAAAGTAGGCAAAAAACTCTTAGAAAGGTTAAAGGGAGAAATTAACTCTGAAAGTTTTATCCTGTAGCTGAAGGGTGTTTCACATCATGTATAAGTATGGCCCATGGTTGTGCTTAACATAGGAGCTGTGTAGCTAGATTTACTTACTAGATTTAAGGGGATGTGATGGTAATAGCAGCAGTGAGCTATATTTCCAGTTTGTGACAGTCATCTTCATCAGAAGACAGGCCCCTCAGAAAATGAGATGACCCATCAACCCCTGGAGGTGCTTGAGGCTGTCAGGCTTTGTCGTGGCTTCAATTTGAAACCAGGCGGAAACGCCAATTTCTGTTCTGGTTTGATTTTTTGCCAATTTCAAAGTTTCCAATCAAGAGCAAAGCAGGCTTAAGCTTAAAAGCAATAAAACTTTATTAACTGACATTAAAAGAAAGGAAAACAACAAGAATGAGGATGGAACATTCAAAGCACTCTTTGTTAGTTATGAGTTCTTTTCTCATAACTAACAATGTAAAGAAAACAACACTCAGAAAATCTCAGTCAGTTTCTCACTGGTAAAACAGTCTTTCTTTAGTTCATTTAGAGAGAAAAGTATTCTTGGCTAATGCTATGGAAAACTCCCCACAAGAAAAGAACTCTTGTGGCTTCATTTCTCATAAACCGCAGCTGCCCGGGATCTGCCTTTGTGAAGTCTTTCCCATCTTTCACAGTTTTTCCTCACAACTGTGCTTTTGGTCTATGTCAGCTTATTGGGGTGCTATTTTAAGGATGCGCTGTTCTAGCATCCTTTCACCCATCTCTGGGAACAGAGGTCTGCCCCTTTTATCCCTTGGGCCAATGTTTCTCATCAAACTTCTAACAATGGTGCCTCTGCTCATGATTGTGGCTAGAACACTACCAACCCCCAAAGCATTCCATGAACTTACCAGCGAAAACCTAAAGTCTGATATATCAAGCATATCTTTACCATAGCTTCACAAAAGAATTTTACAGCCTAAGCTTAAGAGAAACTTCTCAAAATCCCTTCAACCTAAATCTAACTCTTTTCTTACCTACTTCAATTTTATGTGGTTGTTCTTACAAAGTTTCACCTCCTTTTTTCCTTCTTAGCCCAAGAGAGAATTAGTGTTCTTCCAGTACAAAGTCTTGTAACGCTGAAAAAAGTCAATTTAGTCTAAGTCCTGTATTAGAAACAAGCTCTCTCTGCTTTTTTCTGCTGGCCACGTGATCTTTTGTCGACTCCATGGGAGCTGTGCCAGCTGCTCTCAGTCTGGAACAGGGGGCAGGACTGTTCAAGGGCACTTTTAGCATGAACCACAGGGGGGCCCGCAGTGCTGGTCCCTGCACAGCTCCTTTGGTGCCCATACAGGTGCCGGTCCCCATGCACAGCTACTCCCGATATCGACACAGCCTCAGGCCAGTGTGGTTTGGTGATTCGACTAGAACAAAAGATTTGCAGGTTCTGCCGGCTCCTTTACCCCTACCAGGATGGGGCCCGATGGACTCCTCAGTGAGGGGCTCAGCAGCCGCTCTCCACCCCTCCAGGAACAGACAATCCCAGCCAGGTCGAGCGGGCCAGCCCACACCCAGCCACATGGGCCGAGCGAGCCCGCCCACATCTGGCCCACTGCCACCTTCCCCTCCCCCTCACTCGGCCCAGGGCCGAGACAGGGGAGAGGTGTGTGCTCCCTGACAGCCAGAAGAAAGAGACCTTCCCGGGCTTCGTTCAAAGGTAATAAGAACTAGAAAATGCTTTCTCATTGGTCCAATAAAATGCCAATCTCAAACTCAGCCAGCTCATTTCCGTGGGCTGGTCAAACCAGGACAGGCTTTTTCAGCTCAACAGCACTGGCAAGACCAAGGGAATACCTTCTTGAGAATCACTGCAGAGCTTGCCATCCTCATCCCCTGGGGAACCTGGGACAACAGTCGTATGAAATGAAATGTAGAGATGTTTCCAAGGGTTCCAGTGCTTTGAAGCACCCACTGGTGCCCTGTCAGACATGGAAAGGATTTTTGCTCCCAAGGTAGCTCAGACCAGCAGCATTTGGCCACTCTTAGAAGCCTCTGAGATGGCTCCAAGTAGGGCAGATTAGGGTTTGGACATCTCCTTGAAGGTGTGAACAGTCTGGGGAGCTAGAAGGTGACAGGTTTTCTTCATGTGCTCAGGAAATAGCCAATCACCAGCACTGGGGTCAGGAAGGACTCTTCTCCTAGAGCAGATTGAAACTGGTCAGGGCTCCTTCGGCCTCTTTTGGCTCAGTTGCTGCCTGCTGCATATGTCCCATGAATATGGCCTGTCATGCCCTGCAGCTTGGGAGAGAATGTTGGTTTTTTTTGCTCATGTTGGACTAGAAAGTGTCCCTGGGATTTTTTTATCTTCCTCTGTAGCATTGACCATGTCCTGTTGTCAGAGCTCCTTTGGGCCATTTCAGCCATGTACTGCTGGTCATGTTTCACAAAGGCAGCCCTCATGCCCCTCATCTGCTGAATGAAGCTTTCTAGACTCCCAGGACAGGCCTCAAGAGGGGCTCCCAGGGGTTGGCAACCATTCATTGATGAGCACATCCGGCTTCAAGAAGAATAGATTTGAATGGAATGGAATAAAAATAGAATTGAATATAGTTCAGTTGGAAGGGACGTAGAGTGATACACTGCAGTGTCCCACTGCCTGACACTTCAGAGCTGAAAAAAGTTAAAGCATGATTTTAAGGGCAGTGCCCAAATGCCTCTTCAGCACTGACAGGCATAGAACACTGACCATTTCTCCAGGAAGCCCTTTCCAGGGTTTGACTAACTTCTGCGTAAAGAAAAGTTTCCTCATGTCATGTCTGAACTTCCTCTGATGGATGCAGATTTCATCCATTCCCACATGTCCTGTCATTGTGAGGCCTAGAAGATTCAGCACCACCCTGTCTATTTCCTCTCCTCTGGAAGCTGTAGGCAGCAGCGAGGTCACCCCTCAGCTTCCTCCTCTCCAAACCAGAAAAGCCCAGCGTCAGTCCTCATTCACTGCCTAGAGCACATTCCTGCTGGCCCTGCTTTTGTGCCCTTCTCAAGACACATTCAAGTACCTTCATATCCTTTTTAAATGGTGGGGCCCAGAGCTGCACATAGTACTCGAGGTGAGGCTGCACCAGTGCTGAATTCAGCAGGATAATCACCTCTCTTGACTGGCTGGTGAGGCTGTGCTTGATGCACCCCAGGATGAGGTTTGGCTCCTTGATGCCAGGGTACACACACTGCTGAACCCATTGAGCTTCCTGCCAACCAGTACTCCCAAACCCCTTTCTGCGGGGCTGCTCTCCAGCCACTCCTCTTCCAGTTGAGACTCATGTCTGATATTACTCTATCCCAGGTGCAGAATTCGGCATCTGGTCTGTCTAGTTTTGTTTCATGTCATTAGTGACTTCCCAATGCTACAATCTCTCCATATCCCTCTGCAAGGGCTTTTGTCCCACAGTAGAGTCGGCAGCACATCCTAGTTAGGTAGAAACACCAAACTTAGAGTGCACCAGCTGCACCCATCAGATCACTGGAAAAAAGATTGAACAAAACTGACCCTAGAATGGAGCCCTGAGGATCACCACTGGGAGCTGGTCACCTGAGAGATGTTGCCCTGTTCATTGTAACCTTTTGAATCCTGCCATTCAGCCTGTCCTTCACCAAGTACACATATGTTAGTGTTAGTCTACACAATAAAGGAAGGAACACTCAAGGGATAACACACCTTCATGAAAAATTACTTAATTCCTTCTAATTCAAATGGACAGTGTAAATGGCACTCTCAGCATATCCTGTTGTGCAGCATCTCCTTTAGTATATAATATACAGAGTGTGTATGTTTCCAGTGTATGTGTCCACGTTATAGGTGTCTGGGACAAATTAAAAAAATATGAAAAAATATGTCAAAGAAACTAGGGTGGATATGGAGGCAGTAAACCCTAATACACAATATTAGAAAAATATGGAAAAAAACCATAAATTTAAACCCATCTACTTTTTTTACATAGACAAAATAAATTTCAACATCATATAGATAAAAACCACAATGCACAATATGTATGGCTTAAATCCATCCTTTAAACCTTTGAAACAGAAATAAAAAGGAAAGAATAACTAATTGGCTCTATTTTATCTTTTTTTTTTTTTGCCAATAGATGTAATAGCATTGGAAAAGATAATTTATGTCATATCCTGTATGGTAAGCGGTTATATGAGAGTGTACTCTCATTCATGTCTTAGTAATTTGCATTTTTTCCTATTATATAGCTCCCTTACAGCTCTCTTACAGCTACATAGATATATATGTAACCTGGAGATTTTTGTATGCTGAATGTTACTAATTGAAGAAGACTACTTGTGAGTGAATTTTATATTCATTATATCTTTTTAATTAAATTTGCAATTAAAAATTGCAAAAATTATTTTCTCAACCAGCATGTCTCATTATTTCACAATTTCAGTATTCAGGAAAGACTGGAAATATGAAACCTGTGGAAGAAACCAATCTACAATCCAAAGTCATAAGTCTTTCAAAGGCTGAGTTGTGCACCAATAACATCTGCACCCAGAAATAACTCTGGAATTCATTCCTGCCTGAATTAATGTCTTTGGGTAGGTATTTTTAGTTAACTAGATAAAAGCTTCAAGGAAGTAGAAATCAGCTATTATCCCAGTATGATAAGCAAACTAAAACACAGTATTTCCTCCCCAAAGTGGGGTTCAAATGTCCTGGTTACTAGGAGTAGGACTTCTTTCTTTTTACAAGATAGGAGATGGTAAAAGTTGCATTCTTCAAATATAAAACTAAATCTTGAACTACTAAAAACTCTTCTGGTAAAGATATTAAGCACTAGAAGACAGAAGTTTCCTAAATTATGATTGAGCTTTCAATCTTATCTCTTGACTTTTTAAAGAGCCTCTACAAATGGATCCTTTTACTATTTCTCCATAATTATCAGTCATATATTACAAAGTGTACCATGGATTGGAATTTTTCATTTTGTTTTGCATATATTAGTTTCCCTATTTTACAGTACATTTCAGTTTATTACGTAGAGCAAATTTAGAAAAATTATATGACAAAGCTCCAAATAGAGTCTTCAAAAGAGAGCAGAGCACCTTTACTGAAGACATGTCTTACTGCAAATAAGACAATATTTGTTTAATTCATTCATCCTGAGTTTAAAAATTATCCACAATTTACTAAGGCATTTAACATCAACAATGAATTCACAACAAATCATCAGAGCATGTAAGTTCCCTGAATGCACCCAATATTTGAAATCTGGTTTATAAATAAATAATTAAATTTTTCCTGGCTTTCAAATTATTTTTTATTGGATATCGAAGATTTTTTTAAAAAATTACCCATAAATACTGTTCAAAGGTGAGCCAGTAAAAATTCAGTATGATACTAAGGATTAACCTCATTTTCAATTACAATAATTTTCTTTATACAAGATATTGTTTAAAAAAATAGTTTATATAGTAAACAAAAAATATTCAGATTTCTGAATTTTCTGAATCACCTCTACTTAAAAATTATATGCACTGTAATGACCTAATTCTTATCTCTCTCCAGTTTAACACCAAACAACCTCTTTGCATTGTTGTGGTGGTTTGAAAAGGAAGTGAGTTTTTTGGGATTCGGTGGTCAAACCAATGAGTGCTCAGGTTTGAATATTGGCACTTAGTGTGGCCACTGAGGACAAGGATCCATCTCTGAGAACACAGGGGGTTAAAAGCAGAGGGCTCCCAGGAGAACTCTCTCTTGGTTCCGCTCCGTGAGGGAGTTCAGGCCTCTCCTGCCCAGCTGCGGCCTGGGAGGGGCAGGGGAAGCCATGTGGCCTGGGCGAGGCAGGATGGAAGGGTGGAGAAAGTACAAGAACCTTGAGAGGTAACAGGCAGCCCCTCTTCCCCCCCACCCCCCCCCACCCCCCCCCCCCCCCCCGGAGAGAGAGAGAAAGACTACCTGTGCCACCTTGAAATTTGATATCGGCAGCCGGGCAGCACGGCCGAAGGAGTAAGGAGGGGGTGGCGCGAGAAGGTGCCCGGCAACTTGCCATGGGAGTTCTGGGCAGGCACAGCCCAAGGTTTTAACCCTTTCTGTAGATGATGGAAACTTTATAAATGCTGATCCTCCTGAATCTGAAGAAGGAAGATAGAGGTGAAATAGAGAGAACTCGGCAAAGGTGATGAAAGTTCATTTAAGTGAAAGATTGTCAGAGGATGCTGAAAAGAATCATAGGTGGGAGATGATGGAGTGGCCTTTGGCTGGACTTTTCTTATATAGCCATGGACGGACCCATTTTTTTCTGTGATGCAGAGACTGCATCTGGGGAGAGGCATTGGCTTGGAGCCAAGAGTGGACAGTAGAAGAGTAGTGTGAACAGAGATGAGAGGAAGATCTCTGTTCTAAAGGCCCCTCGGCCCCAGGGAGTGAAATTGGGGGGGACTGGTGTCCCAAAATTTGAGAGACTGTCGGTTTTTTTGGAACTGACCAAAGCATCTTTAAAAAGAGAAACCCTAGAAGCAGTTCTGGTCCATGCACAGTGGTGAGAGCACTGGACATGGAAGAAGAGGTCACAATATGGTGTAAGAAGGACTCCTATCTCTCCTTGATGAACTGAGTACTGATTATCAGAAGGATGGTAATGGACTGAAGATTAATTATCTGAGAAGTGGTAACTTGACTGGGAATTTTTAGTTTTGTCTTACTGTGTTGAGAACTTGGGTGGGGGGAGGAGGAGTGTTTCTAAAGTTTTCATCCCCTTCTGTGTGTATCTCCTTTACATATTGTAAGTAAATAAAGCTTTTCTTTCCTTTTGTTCCTAAGTTAGAACCTGTTTTGCTCTGTTTTTGGTCACATCTCACAGCAAACACCAGAGACAATATATCTTCATGGGGGCACTGGCCTTGTGCCAGCATCAAACCATGACAATTGCCAAGTGTGAAAGAGTTTATAATATATTCACATGTGATATACAAGTGTAATGGATAATTACGTTATTGAAATATATTATTATATTTAATTGTAACTGGTACCCAGTACAAGATTAAATTCCAAGAATAAGATAAGACTTATACCTTCTAAATACAATCAATGAAGCATTTTGATTCATATCTGTGTACATTTGGGGAAAAGAATACCAATCTATGAAAACGCCTGAAAATAAGTATATGCTGTGCCTCAAAATATGGCAACTGAGTGAAAACTTCCTGCATTTTAAAAAAAAAACAAACAACAAAACCAAAACAACAAATGTAAAAAAATGTGAAAGTAAAAAAGTAAATGCAAATTCATAGAAATGGTAACGTTGCTTCATGGATATTGTTGTGGGTGATGCTGCTTTGAGAGGTGAGCTTTCTAGTGAGAATCTGAAAGTCATATTATGTTACTGTGACACAGATAGAAACACACAGCAACACACACAACAGGTGTCCAGGCAGAGAAGACGAAAGGAAGTCTCTAGTTTATTGTTGACCTCGTATATATAAGTTTCTGGACAGTGATCAGAGATTGGACAGAGACGTTACCACCTCTCCATCTTCACTGGTCACTTGAGAAGTCCATCAGGTGATATCTTTTACAAAGGAATGAAAACATGATTCTTTTTTATCTTACAATTCATGAGAACTGACTCCACTATACTAAAACAAATCAGAAGGCTTATTTTCAGGGACAACAATATTAAAGTAGCAAACAAGTATTGCTTTCTTTCTTGAAGTCTGTCGGGCAGGATGAAAGTTTAACAGGGAAGTTTTACAAATATGAATGCTTAGCAAAAGGCTCTCTAGAAATAAAAGCAAATTTTTATATAGAAGAAGAAAAGATGTCTGAAAATAAAGATTGCTGAGCTAGTGGTCACTGGACAAAGGTTGAGATGAGCTGGAAAAAGATTTTATAGCTAAGAGCAAAGGATAAGATGTCTACAAACAAGTATGTTTTTACCAAGTAAAGATAAATCTCAAAAAAGCATAGGCAAACAGAAAACATATTTTTACCAAGTAAGAAGAATTTTCCACTGCAGAAAAACAGAAAAACAAGTTTTAAGCTTAAAATATAACATATTAACTCATGCGATTAATTAGTTACTACCATAATATGGTAATATTACTACTTATAATAGGCTATAGGTAATGGTAAGAGCATTGTGTATAATGCTGATTGGTTATTATGTACTAAGATATTCAGCAAAGAAAAGTATATAATGCATTGTAACCAGAACAAAAGTGGCTTTAGGCATGCCTATAAGCTGTAGCTGGCAGCTTATAAGTGTGGCTCTGTATCCACAACCCAAGATTGGTGTAACAACTTCTATGCAATAAACAAATTGTTGATGAGCAACCTAGAGTCCCACATCTCTCCTATCAGGCTCTTACAGAAGTCAACTGGAAGGAAGATTCCAAGGTATTACCACACTATCTAACATTTTGAAAAGCTTAAAATCTGTCAGAACAATAATTTTTAGAAGGAGAATGGCTTAACTGGAAGACACCAAAGATTTTCTTTTAAATTCTGAGCTACTCCCACAATTTATCTTGTTTTCTCTCCAGTAGGTTTCTCTACATTGTCATTCTTGCGAAAGTGCTTGAAGGGTATGTTAAAGTGGTCTCTTGCAATCTAACATTGCTATGTAGCTATGTCAAAGCTGCACTTTACTCCTATATTCTCACAACACTTTTAGAGGCAGTAAAGGCTAGAGCATGGTACCTGAATCTACAAGGAGCAAAAGGACAGGTCAGCATTTCTCATGGTTGTTTCCTCAGGAAATCCAAGCAAAAATGAGGAGTAGAAAAGTAAGCTGTTAAACTCTACATTCAGTTTTGAGATAAAACACCTACTAAATTATACCTTTGGGATATTGATTTGTGAGTAGTGAGGAAATCAGAAAGTAAAACTTTCCTTTCAGGAACTACAACACGAGTCCTTACTCCAGCCTTTTAAGAAGGTACCAAAGGTAAACACTACCAAGACAATGATCTGTGCCAAGTTTTTATAGTTTCTATTCTCCTATGTATTAACAAATGTGAAAACTAGAATGTTTCAAATTATATGAGAGTTTTTGTCACAGATTCACTCATATAGGGATCTATCTCATAATCAAAGCAATGCATCCTAATTTTTTAGCATTAATCTTGTGATTTCTTTAGAATACTATTAAATTGCTATAAGTCTATGCAAGTTTGCATGTCTGGGCTTGAAACAGCAGATGTGTGCACGAAGTTGTGTGTTGTATAAACTGGAATTGGGTATTTGTGCATCATCAGCCTTAAAACTTTTTTTGCCCCACATGTTTATAAATTGTACTGCCTCTTTTCACAAATGGGCTTGATTTTCTGTTCCTTGTGATGTTTCTAAAAACAGCCTGCAAAGAATATTAAAAAACTTGTTCTAATCTGCAAACTTCTGCTCCATTTCATCTCTGAATCTAGTTGAAAACTGATGAGGAACACTCAACTTAAACACAAATTAAAAAAAAAAAATATTATTGTCCTGCCAAAGGCACAATCCCTAAATAATTTTAATTCAAAGCAATGAACTCACACTGAGTTTTAAAATTCATTACATTATCAATTTCATTTAATAGATCATTTATTTGCTTTTTATAATCTGCTTTTATTTTCTCTCTTCAGTCTAGTTTCAGAGAGAACCCCAAACAAACAGGGATTCTGTGTTTTCTTAGGGAATTCTGTTCTGTAACTTAACAGACTGTGTCAGGAAGATTTTTCTAACCAGGTCTTGACCCAATGCCTAGTGTTCCCACAGACCCTGGATTAAGCTAGTTCACATCTATTTGATCTTGGTGTAAACCTTTTGCACACTGTGCTAGGATGGGCAAGCCAGGTTTATTCACCTAAAAAAAAGTTTATGTTTAGCAAAAAAGATGTCAACATTTGAATCGAATTTGGTGACCAATAACAGATAAATAAAAGTCCAGTAGAAAAAAAAAAGGATCGTTGAATCATAAAACTTTTGGAAAAATTTTTGGGAATTTCCTACTCTCCCAGAATCACAAAAGAGGTGCAGAATAGTTAGCAAAATGGCAGAGGGCAAAAGAGGTGACAGCAGTGCTTTATTTTTGATAGCCCAAATTATTAAGGTATCATTTAGAATATTCAAGACTCGGGTCAAAATCACCATTTTAGCTTTTGATTCTGACGTAATATGACATTAGTTTCTGGGCTGGAATTTACTAGCAAGAATGGTAAGTACAAGGAAGAGGAACAAAAATAATTTCAAGTTCACAGTGACTAAAAGGACTTAAATATTCACTGCTACAGGAGTTACAGAAAAATTTACTAATGTACAAAGAGTACAGACTATCTAGGTCAGCTCTTAATCAACTGAACAACTAAGCTAACTGTATAAGCCTTATTTTGTCCCTTATTTCTATCCAATGAATTCTTTTCATAGCAACAAGGAAAAATAGCATCAAATTTCACAAAATATAAATAATTTGGAAAAAAAAACATATTTAATTATGTGATCTATTATCTCAATCTTTTGCATGAAGAGTGAAAAACACAACTTCAAGAGCTAAGAGACTTGCCCAGAGTCAGTCAGGAATTTTGTGATGCACTCTATACAACTGCAGTTTTTCCTGTATATATTCAGTACACAGACTGCAATAAAAAACAAGAGTTATAAAATGGTAACTGCACTGTTCTTACACAAAGGACCTGAAAAGATCTGAGAAATTTACCCTACATAGTTTTTCAAAAAGTTATCTAGATAAAATTTTGGTCATATAAGTACTTTCATGGTAAAAAAACTATTTAAACCTCATGAAATACACAAAAAATAGAGTTTCTCTATTAAACTGAAGATGGTGAGGTTTTTTAACAACTAAATTAATCAGGCCTTTTAAGACAGATGCAGATATTTGGTGAATTTTCCATCTCTTGACAACTTCTGAAAAAGACAAACTATAGTCAAACTTATGTGAAAGAGTTAAATTGACAACATTCTATGGTCAGTGTGCTAAAAATGCAAAGTACATGACCTAATGGCCAGTGCTAACCACAAAATTGTTCAGTCTAGGTTCACAGAAAACTAGGTAAGTCCAATCACTCTTACCACTGATGGGAAGGCAGGGCTCAGGTCAAGATGATATGGAGGAAACACAAATGAGGATTAGTCTACTCAGTGTCCTAGGGATTAGGTAAAATTGTCTAAATGTTTAAAACATATTTTTACATTTAATGAAACAAACCCTTTTTTTACTGATAGTACATTCCTTTTCTCATCCAATAATTATTAAAGATCATAAAGATACATGAAAAATTTATGGGTGTTGAAGTAATTTTGTTGTTTTACAACACACCCGAGGCATGCAGACATATCTTTATAATCAAACACCCTGAACTGTGTAAGCACCTGGTTGTGCTTGTTACAGAGTAAGGGTTAAGAAACTACTTTCAAAGTTATTGTTATTTATAAAGAAATAAGTGGGAAACACATTCAAACAGAAAAAAAAAAAAACATTTTAGACAAAGCTAAATTCTAGGACAATGACTTAGGTGTGAAAATCATTAGTTTATTTGGCTATTCAGTCAATAGTTCAGCTTTCACCCCCTTCCTCCACCCACCATGTGACAGCAATGAGTTACTCTTGAGTTAACTCTCCATCAGAATTATGTCCAGTTTAAAGAAAATCATAGTATAGCTTAGGACACATGGAGAAAAATATAAAAAAACATATTCTTCAGTAACTAGAAGTACAATCACTGATCAACATTCAATACTTCAATCACAACTTTGCATAATTTATTATGTACAGAGCAGGAAAATGTCCCTACTTGTCCCCTGAAAAATTTTATTTTTCATTCCTATATAACAGTGTCAGATCCTGGAAAAAAATATGTGATGCAAGAAAAACAACTTTGATTGCCAGATCCTAAAGATCAACAAAGAAACCTAGGGTTTGATGAGAGAAGAGTCTGGCTCAGAGACCTTGAACAGCATTGGATAGCCAACGCTTGAGAGGCACAGTCAGTACTGGTCCCAGTCAGAACTGCTACTCGCTTACTTTGAGACTGATGGAAAAGTCTTCCAGTATTTCTTAATTCCCTCCAACAACTAAAGTCCCAGAAATAGGTAAGAAACAGTTGTCTTTTCTTCCTAAAAACAACTTTTAAAGTATTAACTGTGGCACTAAGACCATTCCAGAAAGTATAACAAATTTTGAAATATGTGGTAGAGAAATACTATGGAAACATATGTCAGAGGAACAAAAAAATTAAAAGGTTTGTTATTTATGTTTTACTTTAAAATGATTCTTAAAAGATTCCAAATTAAAGCATCGTTCATTAAAAAGATGTGCTAGCCTTTCTACATAATCACGAAGCCAAGAACATATTCCTTGCCATTCCTACCATCTCTTTTCTGCTTCTGCAATCAGTATGAATATACTGTTTATACATTTATTAAATTTTTTAAGTATTTTGAGGATAGCTAGATGAGCTGTCATATATTATTTGTATGTTCCTGTAATGGTCATGGATTTCTCAAAATTGAAATCAGCTCTGTGAATGTAAAAGACAAAAATAGTCATCCCTGATGACTAAAAAAGGCAAATGAGGTAATAGTAATGCTGGTGAAGCTGTTTGTCTCCAATGTACCATACACAGTGAAGTGAAATTAAATTTTTTCAATCAACATTGGTTATGCACATGCATGCATACACACAAACAGATACACACAACATATGATAAAATACCTGATGAGAAGAAGACAGAATCAGAATTTCAAGCAAAGGATCTTGAGAAAATTGTTGGGATTTTGTTGCTGTTGTTCTTATGTTGAAGGATCTCCTAGTTGCAGGAAGTAACGGATTGGAGTACAGACTCCCTTAATTAGACACACTACTTTTTCCTTAACTATAATTCGTCTTCCACATACATGAAGAAAAAAGTTAAAAATACATACATAAATAGATATAATTATTTAAAATAATAAACAGAGTTTTCCCAAGAAATTTCTTCCCTGAGGAATCAAAGTAGTTTACAACTATTAACCAAGATTCAAAAAACTGCCATTACTTTGGTAAGACACAGAGTGATTTATCCAAGGTTAAGGAAGAAATCTGTGGCACAATAGGGAAGTCCTATTAGATTTTTTGCATCTTTGCCTTACTCTTTAAAACCATTCTTCTAAAAGATTGATAGCAATTAGTCTCCATGGAACCATGACACCATTTAATGAATCATACAACAGGAATAACCTACCTCTGAAAAAAAATTCTTTCCCATTTAAGTAGTATATTTGTAATGCACAATGACAGGAGAAGACCAGAAAAAGAGACATTCCTCCTGAGTGGGTTGATTAATTAACATAAGTTGCCTGAATTCAGTCCAAGAAATCTATGTCACAGAGGAATCTTGTACTATTTTATCTAACTGAGCTTGGAGTAGTTCCCCAAACACTTTATCTCAAGAGCAAAGAAGGAAATTATGAAGTCAGGTATGAAATTTACCTTTCTGAACAATAAAGTAATCATCGATGCACGTCATGGGCCAAAGAACAGACATTGTGTTTATCAACTTAGGAAATGGGGATGAGAAGAACATACAACATAAACATTATCACAACTAAGAATATTTGTTTTGTCTGAAAGAGGTGATTTACAGAATGTCTACAGTTATATTTTTTCCTGTTTGACCAGAGATGATTCTGAAGCCTAGGGTTATATACAAATCCCCAAAGAATGGGTCAGAAATGAAATTTAGTTCACAAAGGTTCTTGCTAGTTAATGAATTCTAAAAAGGTTAGTTTGTTAGGGACAGCTGAATACATCGTGGTTTTTTTCATTAAAAAGAATAATAGTACGAAGAGTGCTTTGACTTTAAAACACAACCATCAGCCTTTAAAAGTCAACATTAGAGACTAGATAATGCAGAAACTGGGAGTATTATTATCTGAGTTTTCTCAACCATATAAGTGGACTGTAATTGAAAAGTTTGGGAAAGATAGAATCGCATCCATTTGCTTTTGTCTATGTAATCAGTATGGGTTGGGAGAACCCATTGTGCTCCATATTGACACTCAGAATACTCAGTGGCTTCCAAAAATCCACATACAACCACTCTTTGTAAAAGTCCATTACTCATTGGCAAAGTAGTTCAAGACCAACCCAGATGATAAAACTTCTTGAAATTTTGTCCCTTCATTTACCTGTAGTGTCCCTGTGCCATCCAGTATCATCTGCAATCTGGCACTGTATAAAACATGATTTTTTTTTTCTCCCTGAGAGCACTTTCTGTGCTCTACATTTCTCATTTGATTAAAGTGAGTCATTTCTCCTTCAAATCTCTGTGGAAAAGGCTAAGCACAACAGAGCTGAGGAAGAGATACTAATGTTAATCACAGAAGAACATAATCCAAGCTGAAAAGGACTTCAGGAGGACTCCACTCTTACTTGGAACAGATCAGAGTAATTTCCTAGGTCAGATCAGGTTGCCCTTGGCTTTACCTAGCTGTTCCTTGAAAATGTCTAAGAATAGAGTATGCAGATGTCTCTGGGCAACCTGCTCCACTGCCTGGCTGTTGTCACAATTAAAAAGATTTTCATGATATACAGGCCAAATGTCTCTTGTTCATCATCTTCCCACCATGAAATGCTATGAAGAACACAGCTCTTCACATTGACAATCTTCCTGTAGGTATTGGAGGACTTCTGACTGGCCCCCTTCTGACTGGAGGGCTGCCTTTTCCCCTGGCTCTACCTTTACAGCTGAGGGTGCTTCAGCTCCTGATCATCTTTGGAGCACTGCCCAGAACTAGTAATGAATAAGTTGCCTTCAGGTACAGAAACAGAAAAGATTCATTAGTTCAGCCCTACAATCAGATGAACCAGTTCTGGCAAGAATGACTCAAACAGGACTCTCTCACAGTTTTGCACATTCTATATAAGATATGTGAAGTGTATGCATATGTCAGTTCTAGAATAACACTATGGCACGGTTATACGGAATTATACAGGTGAAACATTACCCTAATGAAACAACTGAACTATCACAGAACCACATTTTTCTTCAGAATGTTCTCACAATTTTTTATAGAGTCACTCTTTGTGAGACACAATGAGCTCTCTTTTTCACATTCGTTCTTAAATCTGAGATATTTTGATAACAGTAACGGCAATGCAATGTATTTGTGCACATACATTTTTCATGAATACTTGAAAAAAATCAAAATGCAAGGTCTCTTTCTTTCCTAGCATAATGATACACTTTGAAAAGACAAATTACTAGAAAAATGTTCTTGTAGTACAACTTCTTCCACTCCCTTTTCACCAGCACCATATAATGCAGTTATCAGTACACAGCATACCGTACGCTGGGAATCACAAAAACAGCAAAGGGGAAAGGCAAGGAAAGAACCAAATTCAATAACCATAACGAAAGTATTTAAGCAAATGAGGAGAATTAATTACTGAGTCCAACATTAAAACTGTAGCCTACACTAGTGTCAATGGCAAAATCTCTCAATTTCAAGCTGCAAGATCTCCATTGAAAGATTCATACACAGATTTGAATCAACTCTCAAACTGGGGACATATCTGGAGAAGGACTACTGCAAATCAATATGCTAGACACAGAGGCCACCTATGATACTTGGAGCTGAAATCTGCCGGCATGCTTCACTTAATATGCGCCTGTCACTGCACTCACAACTTTACTTGGCAGCAAAAGTCAGACCTCTGTTAAGAGCCTCAAGTGTGATGTCCAGTTCAATTACTAAAGGACACATTAAAATATGACTTATATGGTTAAGAAATAACAGTAACCTATTTTTATTTTGGGATTAGAATCTCCCCAGTCTCTTTAAAGAAAAACATTTTCAGCCTATTCAGTTTCAACATTCACATTATTAACTTAATTTTCCTTAATAAACAATCCTGAGACAGAAACTGAGTGTTCAGTAAACTTGTTCTCTACCAAATACAAGATATTAAATTATAACCACATAAAAAACCAACCAACCAACCAACCAACCAAAAAAAAAAAAAAAAACAAAACACTTTTATTTTTATCTGTCATTGAGACAAAATTGTCTACTGTAGGCTTTCTTGCATACTCTTCCCTGTACTCTTCAGATATATCATTGAGCAGGACAAATCCAGAGTGCTTCTATTACCTATCATCAACAGTGGCTAAATTCACTTCAGTTTTGGGACAGAGTAATGCACTGTCTTTCCAGTGATATCAATGGGTCCATTCTGCTCGCACTGAATAAGTGTTCTTCCCCCTTTCCTTCCTGTCTCTCCCCTCCTTATCCTCCCATGTCAGGAAAGGAAGGAATTCTACTTTTCCTGCTCAAATATCCAACAATCATTTCAGCCATCTGTTTCAATACAAGCAACTCTTCATAGAAGTCTATCTAAATGGCAAACCATTAGAGACTAAGATGATTTATTTTAGTTTAGTGCAGTGTTACTAGTTTAATAAAATAAAAAATAACTAAGGATTTGGGAAGTACTATGGCTTACCTATGTAAAACCTCACTCTCTTGCCAATACATTCTATCGCTGCTGACAGACATTACAACATTCCTTTCATCTCTTTCCTCTTCTTGCAGTTTAACCTATCCCCTTAAGGAGTATTTGCTTTCTCTAAAATAGATTATAAATTGTCTGCAACATGAAAACCTTACACACTTCCTCTACCATCTGTAAGGCTTTTATTTCTACTTCATAAAAAATAATTAAGTCAAAACCTTTTATTTCTCTTTTCATTTGGGTAAATAAACAAGGATTACTTTTCTGCAAGAAAATTTTTTAAAAAGGATTGCTATTTCCAGATATGTGCATCTAAATTAGAGAAGTATTTTTTAATACAGTCAACCAAACATTCAAATCTAGTGAGACCAAAGGTGGAATGCAAACTGTGATAAGGAGCAAATATGGAGCATACAACATCCACACACACAAACACCCCCTCTTTTCATGAAGAAAACATGATCTAATATGGGATTGGTTTCTTTCAAATAATTATTTCTGCATCCCAGTGTTCCAGGATGTGCAACTTAAGAAAAATTTTATGGGTCAAATTCTTCATATGCTCAAGTCAACTGAAATTGATGACAACTGGATGCAATGTCAGAGGATGGAACTGGCATAGAAAATCACAATGTAAGGAGAAGTTCTAATAAAAACATATGACGTAGTGCTTTGAATGAAGGAGGAGACAATTCTCAATGTGGCTTGGAAGAAAGAAAAGCAGAGAGAAGCAGAAAAATTGATCCAACAGCTAACAGGTTATAAGATAAGGATCAGTTATCAAAACCAAGCCAACTGCAAGAATCTGTATGTTCATACAGGCTCTGGTTGAACCTAACCCCATTACATAACTAAGTCTAATGGAAGGAAAGCTACACCAGCTCCTGATCCATTTAAAGCTGTAAAGAGGAGAGACTAGTTTATTACTTTCATATATACTTCTCTATTCTTTGGAAGTACAAAATAGCTATTTAAGACTTCATTATGGCAGAGCTTCATTAAATCTTCAGTACAAATTTCCTTCCTCTTTCATCTTCCTTTTTTTTTTTTAACAGAAATGTCCCTAAAAGAAGCCTGAATAAGTTGCAAAATCAAACTAAATCAAAATCAAATTCACATATTTGTGTAGATGATTTAACATTTCTAGCAGTGGGAGTTTGCAAATATTATCAAATTCATGCTCACGTTATGACAACTGACCAGTGCAAACCAGAAGCTATTCTGACACACATTTTAACCCATTTTTCTGCTACTGGAATGACTATGAGCACAAATGTTGGCCTGGTTAAACTTTTATTAATTTGAGTGAAATGTGAAGATGCGTCATGTCCTCAGCTGAGTTCCAGAACCACTAAGGATGTCATGCAGCATTTAATTTAGCAAAAAGGATTAAACGTCTAACCTGGAACAGCTATCTTCCCAGCTGTTGGATGATTCATTTCCATCACAAGTTCATTGTGCAGTACCTAGGTAAACAAAACAAAACATATAGTAATATGGAATATAACCAGTTCTTAAACTAAATGGGAAAAAAAGAGATAAAAATTATCATGTTCTTTCACAGACTCTGAAAATACAAGGCGCTACAACACAACTAGTCTGCTTAATGTTTGACACTACTTTTCATTTATGCAGCTAAATAAATGCTTCACTAAGACTGCACGTCTAACATATCTTTATCTCTTATAGTCATCATCAAACATAAGAAACTGAGCTGCAAGCATGTTACACTTTCAACCACCAACAGACAACTGGTACCAACAAAGAATGACTATTAAAACTTCACACCCTTTCATACTAACCTGCAATATGTACTAAAGGCCAATACATACATTGTGTTCTCTTGTTTTTGCACTGTTAGTTTTGACCTTGTGATTGATCATACTGCAAAATGCTGTTTTGATAGCTTTTACAAACATTTTGGAAAGATTAAATAATTTTGATGGTTTTTCTGTTCTTTTGAGTGGGTATGTCATCCTTCAGGCACTGTGTATATCTATATGGGATGATTATTTATCACAATTTTCAGATCCTTGTTATTGACCTCAGCCAGAAAACAATGTGTGATACCAAACTTATCAAGTAACAGAGAAAAAGATATTCATACTAGCAAACTCACTGTTCTTATTTATACAGTTCTGCACCATGAACATTTATAATTTCTTTACCTATTATACTTTCATCCTTGTAACAGTTACATTAATCATATTATCAGAATTATTAAAAAAAAAAAAATAGCCATCCACTAGGCAATTACTTTAATTTCCAATGTAACAAGTCTTGAATGTCTTGCCAAATGTATCAGCTATAGAAAATGAAACATGGGAAAAGCCTTTTAAGTGATCATGTAATACATTTACCTATTCACCTCACACCATGAACAACATTAGCAACCTTGAATATTAATGACAAATGTTCATCTAATTAATCTTTAAAATTTCAAGTTAATAAGATGAGAATATTCTTATGTAGTCTGCACCTTATTCTGCTTTTTTATTACCAGAAATTTTTCTTCTTATACATAATCTATCTAAGTGTATCTTAAACATCTTTATTCTTGTCTTTTCTCCAACTGAACACAGAAAACTAATCACTATCATCTTTATAATATTCCTTTATGTACTGGAAGATTGTAATCACATCCTCTCTCAATCTGCTCTTTTCTAGACTAAACAAAACTAATTCCTTTAACCATTCTTTCCAGGTCAAATTTTGTGAACCCTTTATCTGTGTAGAATAGCCGCTTAAAAAATTCCCATTCCTGAACAGGTGGTGTCAAAAGGTCAGGTCAGCTTTCTCTTAGCTTGTGGGATGAGCTTATTTAGCTGACATTTAGAAATCCAGATATTTCCGATAATAGCTGCTGGTGGAACAATGTCTCTTCACTGGTCTAATTGCTTGGCGGTATACCAAATCATTAGTTCTATTTCTCTTTCAGAAGGTTAAAGGCAATTTTGGTAGACATTCAAGTGAGACATCCAGAATTTTTTTTTCCAAATGAAAGAATTATAAAATATAATTGCTTGTTTTAATTCATATTTAGAATCTTTCCAGTCATGACCTTAATCAAACAGTATTGAAAGTTTGGCCTCCTTTCTCCACAAATTACTT
Organism: Sitta carolinensis; assembly: GCA_032173965.1. Classification (NCBI taxonomy): domain Eukaryota; kingdom Metazoa; phylum Chordata; class Aves; order Passeriformes; family Sittidae; genus Sitta; species Sitta carolinensis. Next base: position 54,158,881 of record CM063284.1, on the reverse strand, counting down.
ACACAAGCTTGCTTTATGCATTTATTTTATTTGGAACCTGAACGCAAGAAAACACACTCATTTGAACTTGAAATCCACGGCATGCTCAGGTGAATAAGAAGTTTATTAGTTTTAGAAGGCAAGATAAGGCATGTACCTGAAAGTGGCTCGGTTTGGTTAAACAAAAACATACAAATTGCCTAGCAGCTACTCAGGGCTCCACAAAAATAATGTTTTTCTCTGTCCTGAGTCTCTGAATTCTTATAAGACAGACCCAATTTGCTTTTAAAAGACTTTTTTTTGTTAGACTCAAATTCCAGAACCTTTTTTTTTACAGAATAAACTACAGAACCCCTGAAGAATTTTCAAGGATCACCACTACTCCTTCTAAAAGAATTTCTTAAGATGCAGTCAAGGTTCCTTAGTATTTTAATTATTAGTACAGAGTTGAATTTCCCTCCCAGATATATTCTTTACTCAAAACCATTGAAATTTCTATTAATCTTACTTCCTACAGTAATTGAGCCTATATTGATATACTCAGTTCCAGCTTCTCTTTTGAAGAAAACAATCACCAAGCAATGACTGGTCAACAACTGTGGATTTTTTTCCCTACATGAGCAACATTGTTTAAAATAACTGTGTAATTTTCCATTCCATGCATTCCACTATTAGGATACCCAAAACCAAATTGAAAAAAACATCTTCACCAACTTCTCTTGTGCATTCTTTAAAACTATGAAGGATTACTGCATTTTAGCCTTGGGAGAATGCAACTTTAACAAATGTTATCAGCAAAGACAAGAAAAACTAGAGGAAAAGCTGAGAGACACAACTAAATGGCTTTCTCCTCCATTGTCTTGTATAGCTGAAATGATCTTATTTCTGATGTGGTAGAGCCCTCTATTGTGTCTGTATTCACCAGGGTTTGTAATAAGGACCTGATGAACCAAGAGTATCATGTAAAAGATGATGTCGATCAATAGATTGAATTTTAAATTTATTTTTTACATATCGCTTATTTTGCAGAGTAGAAATACTATATGATCTGCTACTATGTAAGATTTTCTGTATCAAATAATGTCTGGAAGGCATTTTACAGTGAGATCACTGTAAAGAAATCAGAAGCACAGTCTTCAGTCTTTCAATATGTATCAGGAACAGTGTGGCCAGCAGGACTAGGGAAATGATTCTTTCACAGTACTCAGCATGTATGAGGCTGTACCTTGAATATTGTGTCCAGTTCTGGGCCCTTAATTTAGGAAGGACACTGAAGTACTGGAACAAGTCTAGAGAAGGGCAACAAGGCTGATGAAGGATCTGGAGCATAAGCCTTTGGAGGAGCAGGTGAGGGAGATGGGGTTGTCAACCCTGGAGATAAGGACATTCAGGGGAGACCTATAACTACCGGAAAAGTCAGGTGAGGGTTGGCCTCTTCTCCCAGGCAACAAGTGAGAGACAGGAGAAGAGGACAGTCTCAAGCTGCTCCAGGGGAGTTTTGGGTTGAACATTAGGATATATTTCTTCAAAAAAAGAGTGATCAGATATTGACATGGGCTACCCAGGGAGGCAGTGGAGCCACTGTCCCCGGAGGGACAGGGAGGGAGTCTTTCTTTAAGGAAAGACTAATAGTTGATATCATGGTCTTCGGACTTATGATCTCAGAGGTCTTTTTCAACCTAACTGATTGATTTTGTGATATCATTTTATTTTATTCCAAATACAGACATCATTTCAACTCTGATGACGCATGTAACTAACCACCCATGAAAACAGTTTCTCTTAAAACTGCCGAAAAAGTTTCAAGTCTATTTCAGTTCTACCTAAGGTAAGCTTCCAAATCCCTATCAAAGGAGAAACTGGAATCTGAAACATTCAAACTTTGTAGCTCTCTCCTCCCTCCTTCCATGATCCAATTTTTAAAAGTTCTATTTAATGTGGAGCTATGCACTCAAAATATGCATTTGTACAGGTACTACTCTTTCAAAGATTCATATAGAGCTTAGTGAAATGGATTTTCAGGGCCACAAAGGAAATGATATAACCTCTTTCTCCATATTTTTGTAGCCACAAGATAGGTGGCTATTGGTAAATATAATTACTACTCATGCCTCGAAACCACAAAAAATAATAATAGTTTTCCCTGTACTTGCTGAACATAGAGCAATGGCCATAATCACCCCCTGAAGAAGTAACAGCACGTGTTGCAAAGAAAATGCCATATTGGAATTGTATCCCACATCCTGAAAGTACCCCTTTCCAAATAAAAAGTCATCAAGTAATTTGAAGTTTGGAAAGGATATTAGTATATACCCATCTGATGCTTGGTTCTGCTTGGTCCTGTATTTTTAAATGTTGTTGCACAACAGAAGCATGCATGTCAGCATGTTTCACCTCCACTTTTTGCAAAGCAGAAATCACAATATATTCAAGTTCTGTTGCAAAGTTTGTCTTTCATCACTAATAACTTTACTATTCTTCTTTCCAAACACAGTTTCTAATATGCAGGGGTCACTCGGAGAAGGTATTAGCTCTCTGCTATATCTAAATACTGCATTAATGAATCACATCTATCTCTACTTTACCTTCATCTACCTCTCATATTTCAAGTTTCTTACCGTTTCATGAGACAGGACATAGTTTAAAGAAAATTTGCTTTCTTAACAAATTTTGGAATTAATAAAATCTGGCTATGTTGTTTCCAATTGCCTACTAATTTACCTCTTTTCTCACATTCCCTTATTCTGACTCAGTGAACATTGTGAGTATGTTATAGTCTCTCAGGTCCCTAGCACCACATCCATGATAATATATGAATACACGCACAGGAAAATCACAGTTCATTGGAATGTCCCTATTCTCTACTGCTGCTTTCTTCCAGGACAGTGTCTTACAGACTGTTTCCTTCACCAAACTTGGCTTTGACAAAGCCTTCCTCTTATGTCACAAATTCATATCTATTTGCTACTAGATGCTATAGACAAAATTACTTTTTATTGACATCCCTGGGGATGGGGTTTGGAGGCCTGATGCATACAGCTTTATCCTGATCCATGTCACATTATTCAAATACTTCATGCTTTTCTGCTGCGTCTCTTGTTCTACTACAGAACACCTCACCTAGATTCCCTCTTGATTATCAGAATTTAATTTTCTTACTTTTTTATATTTTGTCTAAAGAGCTTTTAGATCCTGTAGCCTAACAGTGGTTCTCTGTTGTTCTGGTTTGATTTTGCTAATTTCAAAGTTTCTAATTAAGAGCAAAGCAGGCTTAAGCTTAAAAGTAATAAGACTTATTAAATAACACTAAAAGAAAGAAAAACAAGAATGAGGATGGAACGTTCAAAATATCCTTCTTCTCTTCTTACACTTTCTTTTCTCTTAACTAACAATGTAATGACAACAACACTTAGAAATCTCAGTTAGTTATTCACTTCTACAAATAGTCTTTCTTTAGTTCATTTAGAGAGAAAAGTATTCTTGGCTAATGCTATGGAAAGCTCCCCACAAGAAAAGAACTCTTGTGGCTTCATTTTCTCACAAACTGCAGGTGCCGGAGATTTGCTTTGTGAAGTCTTTCCCATGTTTCACAGTTTCTCCTTACAACTGTGCTTTTGGTCTATATTAGCTTATTGGGGTGCTATTTTTTAAGGATGAGCCGTTGTAGCATCCTTTCACTCATTTTTGGGAACAGAAGTCTTCTCTTTTTATCTCTGGGGATGAGGTTTCTCATCAAACTACTAACACTGGTGCTTCTGCTCAGGCTTGTGGCTAGAATGCTACTACCCCCCCCCCCAAAGCATTCTATGAACTTACTGGGGAAAACCTAAAGTCTGATATATCAAGTATATTTGTACTATAACTTCACAAAAGAATTTTACAGCCTAAGCTTAAGAGAAACTTTTCAAAATTTCTTCAATCTAAAATCTAACTTTTTTCTTACTGACTTCAATTTTATGTGGTTCTTCTTACAAAGTTTTACTTCTTTTTTTTCTTCTTAGCCTAAGAGAGAATTAGTGTTTTTCGAATATAAAGTTTTGTAACGCTGAAAAAAAAAAAAGGTCAATTTAGTCTATGTCTTGTATTAGAAACAAGCTCTTTTTGCTTTTTTTTGCTGGCTAAGTGTCCTTTTGCTGACTCCATGGGAGCTGTGCTATTTGCTCTTAGTCTGGAACGGGGATCAGGGCTGCTCCTGGCTTCAAGGCCACCTTTAGCACCAACTATGGAGGCTACTGGTGTTGGTCTCACTGCACAGCTTTTTTGGCGCCGATACAGGTGTTGGTTCCTATGCACAGCTCCTTTGGTGCCCATACAGGTGCCGGTCCCCATGCACAGCTGCTCCCAATGTCGACAACAGCCTCAGGCCAGCGTGGTTTGGTGATTCGACTAGAACAAAAGATTTGTAGGTTCTGCCGGCTCCTTTGCCCCTACTGGGACGGGGCCTGATGGACTCTTCTGTGAGGGGCTCAGCAGCCGCTCTCCACCCCTCCAGGAATGGCAAATCCCAGCCAGGCCGAGTGGGCTAGCCCACATCTGGCCCACAGCCACCTTCCCCCCCCCCCCTCCCACCTTGGCCAGGGCCAAGAGAGGGGAGAGGTGTGTGCTCCCCAACAGCCAGAAGGAAAGAGACCTTCCCGGGCTTCATTCAAAGGTAATAAGAACTAGAAAATGCTTTCTCATTGGTTCAATAAAATGCCAATCTCAAACCCAGCCAGCTCACTTCCCTGGGCTGGTCAAACTAGGACATCTGTTCCACATTGAATTCAACTCTTCAACATTGAATTTAGGTTTTACAGTAGCCATGATTTTAATCCAAAAATGTGTATTCAGATATAGGAGTTAAGGGCTTCTCACCTGCATTCTGCTATGTCACTTAAGTCAAGAACTTCCATTTGCATACTGTAGAAATAAACGTTTCAAAAGGCAATCCCTGAGAGTTATGAGAAATTGCTTCCCTTATACTCTATCCCAATGTGACTTTTGACCAGCTGCAGGCAGTTGAATTCAACCATTATTACTACTTCATTAGGCTTAGAGGATTCTTTTATCTCCTTCAACATTTTGGACTCAATATCCATTTCTTGATTAGAAGGCTCAACAGTATAGCCCTAATATAGCTCCCCCAGCTCTATGACCTAATCTGTCCATCCTGTTCAGTTTATAGCAGGTATTACACTTTCCTATTGATTTTTGTCATTCCAGTGTTCTTCAGTAATGGCTACTATGTCTAGATCCTTCTTTGCTAAGAATTTAAAGTGACCTCTTTTATTCTTACTCAGCTCATGTGGGTATAGAGATATGTATAGGGTTTTTATATATTTGGGGAAGCAGAGAGTTGGACATATAATTTTTTATTTAAATATAAAATTTGACTATTACCGTTCCAGAATTTCTCCTCTTTCCATTTTCCTGCACATTTGATTCTTGTCCTGTACACATTTTGTATGACTGGCATTAACACTAACAGATGTCTTAAACAGATGTCTTAAAATGGTGTGAGCCCTCATGTATGAACTTTTTCTCAAGTCCTGAATGAGACCATACTCAATTTCCTACACCAACACTCTATTTTTATTACTGTTCTGGACAAGTCCCTCCACTGAGGTTTTTTCTCCATAAAGCTATGTGTAAGTACCTATGGAGATCCTATTTGTCATCCATTAACTGAAAAACCAAAAATCTGAAATTATGAAATCTGCACATTAGACTAAAATTAGACCTCATTTCAGAAGGAAGCATTAAGTTGATGAAATTGGGTAAGTTTCCAAGATTCTTTTAATGGTTCGTAATACTGGAATAGAATATACCCTACTCTTCTTGGAGTGACCTCTTCTCAGGCACCCTATGAAAATTTGTTCTTCACAGACTCACCTTCTTCCACCCTGAGAATCTACTCAGCAAACTGTTTCTGGGACTAATATGAACAGGCAATTAATCTTTTTAGTAATTCAATTTCCTCAATCATCTTTCAAATTTGTAATCGAAGTAAGATATAACCCTGATACTGAGAATAGTTCTCATATTAATGTTTTGCTTCCCCTAGCGCCTCCTGCTACAAAATTAAAAATTAAAAAGTTCTTACTGCTAAATCAGCCACAGTATTATGCACAAAAGAGTCATTAAACAATCAAAAAAGTATTAAAAAATGGAAACCTTTCCTGACAGAGAAGAAACACCTTTGCCATTGTTTAATCAACACATACTTATTTTTGAGAAAAATACTAAATTCAAATTATATGTCACAGTCTAAGCAAATATGAGACAGCTGTTAAATAAGTCTACATAAATCTATGTTTTAATCAGATGTATTGAAAAGTAATGAGAGTAAATAAGGTACTTTTATTCTAATAGCAGACCATATTACAATAAAGAATCAAGTTTTTAACTCTTGTGAAGAAAGAAGTATTCCTGAGTGGTTTATTAGCATGTGATATGTTTAATATTTGTAATGAATAGCAAGGAGATTAAGAGAATAAAAATTTATAACTTGGGCCAAAATATACAAAAATGCATGGATACAATATTTAATCACATAAGTTCTTCAATTTTCAAGATTGCAGACCTGACCCTGATTTCAAGGAGCTGTCTGAGTGCTTAAAAATTAGGTTGCTTCCCTCAGATGACCAAGTATAGCTCCCTGACAACTTCTTGCACCATCAGTCTGGAGACGTGGCAGAGGAAACAATCAGTCCTTATTTGTAAAAAATACATCTATTTTTCAGATGTGCTTTTTCCCTGAGAAGTGATGTAATTGTAAAACCATACTTTTGGTGGGTTTGAACATGTAAATTCACTGAAATATTTTAGCAGACATGGTTGGCTGTACTGCTATTTGTATATAAGATCTGGCTCATGCTGGTAGCAAGATGGGGTGTGGCTGTATCCAAAGCACTGCCTCTGCGATCAAAGAGTCTGTCTATAGCTGCAGCATAGCTTTTTTAACACTGATTACTCCACATTGATCACCTGGTGCTACAGAAACAGATTGATTTTATTATTGCAACAATCTGAAATACTGACTGTTTTTTCCTTGTTTTAGTCAGAATTGCCAGTAATTTTATGCTAGTGTTAAAAATTACTGCCTTTTGATAATATCTTTTCTACTTTGATTATTACAAATATTATATTCAGTATTTAAATGTTATGTTTGTAGTTACTCTGAAAAAAAGCATGGAAAAACCTAATTACAATTGATTTTTAAAGATCTAAATGAATGTAAAAATCAAGAGTATACCAGACTGTATATAGATTATATTATTTTGGTATCCAGAATGTCAAACAAAAGGCTTTATTTTATTTAATTTTATTGTGATTTACCTCTTATATCAAACAACAACATAAGTTTTCAGATGTTTTCTTTTGTGGAAACTGACTTGTTAACGAAATGCAAGTGTATATCCTAACTTATTAGACTGATAATAAGCTAGGACTGCCCCACCTTCAAGTACTGTGTGCCATAAGTGGGGGACTGGTGGGGTAAAAATACCAAGAACCTTTCCACTGCCATTGTTTTCATAACAACTTTGTGGATGTTTGTTACATTCATCAGGGATCATATACAGACCTGCCTATAGAGCTGAAGGTGATGAAGAGAAAATTCTGGTAGAGCTTTGGATAACAGATTTTTCAGAAGTCACTTTTTGCCATGTGGTATTAAAATAAGTCACATGCAGATGCAACTCTGGATTGAAAAATGACTGTTTGTCCACCATATAAGGGAACTGTTATTTCAAAATGTAGAATCTTCAATCAAACTGCTGTGTGAACACTACTAAGAGTTGTCACAGAAATCAAGTGTTTTTACAGATAGGCATGCATGTGATGGCAAGAATAAACTTATAGACGTAAATGATTTCTCAATACCCAGAAACCTTCACAAATTCATAAATTTAGTATCAGGCTAATAGTGAGCACAGAAACCATCAAAAAACAACACTCTACATTATGCTAAAATGTCACTTGATTTCTGATGATACTTAGGAGTCTCACCTGTTTTGTCAAAAACAATGTACATAATCAGTATATATATTCTGACCTTGCACACCACACTGAGTCCCCAAGAGACTTCTTTTAAGTACTCCATCATTCTTCACCTGCCATTGTGTTATGGTTTATTTATACATCATTGTTTCATTAGAGCTGGTCTGTCAGCTCAGAGTACTTAACCCTTCCCAGGACTGCAAAACTTACTCATCCTCAGAGGAATGCCACTTAACAGTGGCACCTGCTTAGTATTGTAAAGTACATCCAGATGAGACCATCTCCTTGCATACCCTCAGTATACTGCAGGCAGAGATTCACCACACCTCTCAAAAGTGGTTTGCTCCTGCATAGTCTTGCACCAACCTTTGAAGCCCATTAGAAAAGGAACTGTGACAGTGGTTTGAAACACAGCACTCTAAGTCAAAGGAATTCTGTATAGCAACATGTGCAGACAACCCTGGTAAACTGTATAGATGGCGTTGAGTGTTGCTAGATGTCCTGGGCAGACAAAGGAACTTTCATTAACAGAATGTGCTGGGAGCGGGGGGGAAGCTCTCAGAGGGTCCACGCCCTAAAGGCAGCTGCTCACTGATCACATGCAGCCAGGAGGGAAAAGTTGGACAGATTCTCAAAATTACTTTTCCACCCCTCGGTCTCATCAGGTGTTCCAGCCTGCCTTATCACACCTCCCCCCCTCTCTCACCAGACACAGTACAGGCAGGGTTCAGCTCGGACCAGCAGCAGAGCAAATTCCATGCCAGCAGATGTTCCCAAATCAGCTGGGGCCTGCCTGGCCCGAGTGGCCTTCCCCTCCCCCCCAACTCGGCCCAGGGCCGAGAGAGGGGAGAGGTGTGTGCTCTCTAACAGCGGAAGGACAGAGACCTTCCCGGGCTTCTTTCAAAGATAATAAGAACTAGAAAATGCTTTATCATTGGCGCAATAAAATGCCAATCTCAAAAACAGCCAGCTCACTTCCGTGGGCTGGTCAAACAAGGACACTCATTCAATACCGTCATTTAGTTTAGATAAACAGAAGAAAAAAATTATTCCAACATGTCCTTATCCTTTACTTTGACAGTATATCTGAAGAAATATTCTTTTGGAAAAACTAAACGTTCTGAGATTCTGTTCATGTATTCCCCAATCTCCTGAATACAGCTGCCAGTATTCAATAGAAAGCTGTTTTTTGAAAGATGATTATTGTTGACCTGACTCAGCCCATCCTCCGATTACAGAAAACCAGAAATTATCAAAATACAGTTACTACATAAAATTAATTGACATTTATTACTGATATAGACTGCAATGGAATAAATAACCTGATGAATTAGCAAAGACAGTCACAGGAAGGATTTCTTATTAGAAAAATGAACTCACATTGTGGGATTTCTTCTCTGCCATGCATGTATAGGATGATTTTGGAAATTAAGCATATGACCCATATTCACTTCACCTATCATTAAACACTTGACTGAGGATTGCAAGATGGCAAACACATTTTCCTCTTATAGGCAACAGAGAAAGACACATCCAGAGAGTGATTACAACTTTGATAATTGACTATAATTACGGCATTACTCTGTTAATAATGGAGTGATCTTACAATAAGAATGTCACTACCTCAAATATCTTACATAAATGCTTGGTTTAGTACTGAGACGTATTTGGGACTGTGTTTATCAATTCCTCACCTGCAAAACGTGGAAAATAATATTTACACAATTTTTCAGAAGAATAAAAGGCACAGGGAACACTGAAAGATACAGAAAGGATACCATGTTGGGCTGGTTTCAGTTCACTGGACATTAGTCATCTGCCTTCTGATTTACAGCAGCAGAGGTAAGACAGGCCACCAAAATGAATTTCAACTATATAATAAAATCCTCAGTGTTTCTGAGATTCACTGTCTCTGCTTCCATGTATATATTGACACAGATGTTCCTTACTAGCTGTTTCCTTTTTATATATAAAAGAATATTTGCAGGCTTAGAGTCAATACTTTGTGGGTTGAAGGAAAAAGCAGTAATGCATTCAGAAAATGTGCCCTGAATAAGTGGTAAGTGTCTAATGTGTTAAAGGACAACTCAGATGTGTATACAATCTAATTTTCCCTTTCAGCACTGACAAATGCTCAATCTTCAGTCAAGCTCTACTTACAGGCAGTTGACAGTTGGGATCTGCCTGCATTCTCCCTTAATCCATCAACACATATATGAAGAGAAAAGAGATACTCCATCTCCAGAAAAAATCTGAAATTTTTTCAAATAGGTCTCATGGATATATAGCTTACTTATTTGTCTTGCATATACACATCCTTCAAGAATGCATCAAAGAAAACAGAGCTGTCATAAAACTGGTGCTTGCTTTTTTGTTGGTATTATTATTGCTCAGCTATTCAAGGTGATGAAGTTTTGGTGAACTTCATGAAGCTAAATCATGCTAAGCTAGGACCATTTTAAAACTTAAGAAACATGATACCAACACAAAAATATTATTTAGAAATATTCCGTGTATGTAACTGACACTCATATAGCTACATGATAGATATTTATCTTACATTTACCTTTTGTTTGATTACTAAACTGCAGGTGTTTCGTTTTGATTGCAGTCTTTTAAAGAAAAAAAAGTAAATGAGTTAGAATCCAGCCTGCTTTTTCTGAGTTAGATCCACAATGTGAACCACAGCATAGTAAATGGAGATTTACTTAACAGACCTTAAATGCTTAATTCCTAGTGTAAGTGGGAACAATTTTACAAGAAAATATGTTACTGGTGATCTTTACAAAGATCTGTGTAACATTACCTATGGCTGTTTGTGGATTAGCCAGGAGGAAACAGATTCTGCTTTTACTGATGCAAACAAGAGTCACTACAAAACCTAAAACTTGCTGGGAGACTGTTCAGTCAGGCTTTGCATTTTAGCCTGTTAACAACAAATTAAAATGATGGACATTTATAGTTGTCTCTTGCAAAATTGGAGTAGCAAATGGACATTTTGTCCATTATCATTCATCTAGTCAGGTGTAAGTTCCAAGTGACAGTCTAAAGGCATCCTTTAGGTATGTAGAATATTTCCTTTGTACTGCTATGCTAGTGACATTGAGCCAATGAGATATTTTCATGGAAGCTAGCTGCCTGAATCTTTCTCTTAAAACTTTTCTGTTTGCAAAAGCTTTCACAGTTTGAAACTGGTTTCAAGTTCAGAAACAACTGATATTTCAAATTTGAAATTAAGTAACAGGCTTGAAAATATTTAGTGCTTTAAAATCATTGATTTTATCTTAGAAAATATGGGTAACCAGTTCTAATTAAAAATTAAATTATCCCTATCAGCTTTAACTTCTCTTTATTGTGAAACTGAATGGAAGCTTCAGAATATGATCTTCTATTTTTAATATTTTTCTTAATCTTTGAAAAAAGATTTCTTTCACTAAAGAAATTCTAAATGATTCACAATCCTATCTTCAGCTTCTGTGCACTGGTATCTCAAAGTAAGAATTCTTTTTAGCTTTACTTGATGATGGTGGAAGAATCCTCTTCCTGCCACTAGAGATATGGCAGCAGACATAGGATCCTCATGTCATAAAGTGCTTTTTGGTGTCTTGTTTTAAACTCTGGTTATAATGAAAGGCAAACCCAAGTGTTGTTTTCTCATCAAGATGTTGGCAATCTGAGCACTGATTGATTAATGGGTTCTAGCAGACATGAAATTGTCTCTGGGAGACTTAAAAATTTCTGGAGACTTTTTCTCTTATATACTTGAGAGTTTTATATATAGATAGTTGTGTATCCTTGTATGCAGAGTTTCAGGGTATTTTTTTCTTCAGTTTTATGTAAAATGTACTTTAAAATTGTATTTCACCCTTAAAAAGGGATTAGTACAGCCATCATTCTCAGTATTTGTTTCCTCAGCAATCCGAAAGTCAATAAAACGTGTCCTTCTGCAGCACTGCAATGATGAGGTTCGCTGACAGTGGTTGACCATGACAAGGAGTGGGTGAGCAACTGGCTCATGGGTTGGGCACAAAGTGAATGGGGTGACAGCAGACTGGTGAGCTATCACTAGTGGGGCTCTGTCCTTGGCCCTGTGCTCATCAACATAATGTCCTGGACACAGGACTGGAAGGGAAACTAAGTTGGCCAGTGATATTAAATTGGGAGAAGCTGTTGATTCCCTCAAAGGCAGAGAGGCCCTGCAGAGAGACCTGGGAAAATTAGAGGGCCAGGAAATCAGTAACTGTACAAACAAAGTGCTGGATTCTGCACCTGGGATGGGATAACCCTGAATGTGTGGACAGATGGGGAAATGAAAGGCTGGGGAGGAACAGGAAGAATGAGAGGCACTGAGGAAAGGGACCTGGGGGTCCTGGTTGATGGCAAATTAGACATGAGTCAGCTGTGCCCTGGCAGCCAGGTGAGCCAAATGTGTCCTGGGATACATTAGGTACAGCATGGCCAGCCAGGCAAGGGAGGGGATTTTCCCCTCTGCTCTGCACTGGGTTGGCCCCACCTCAAATCCTGGGAACAGTTTTGAGTGCCACAGTATAAGAAAGATACAAAGCTATTAGAGATCGTACAAAGGAAGATAAGAAGATGGAGAATGGTGTAGTGGGGGAGCCATTGAAGGAGAGGTGACATCATTTGTATTATTCAATTTGGAAGAGGCTGAGGGGAAACCTCGTAGCAATCTACAGTTTTCTCATGAGTGGAAGCAGAGAGGCAGGCACTTCTCTATAGTGACCCATGACAGAAACCAAAGGAATGGCAAGAAGTTGTGTCAGAGGAGGTTTAGGTTGGATATTAGGAAAAGGGTTCTCACCCAGAGGTTGGGCACTGGAAGAGGCATCCCAGGAAGTGCCAAACTTGACAGAGCCCAAGAAGTGTTTGGGCAATGTTCTCAGGCACATGATTTGACTCTTGGTATGTCCTGTGCTGAGCCAGGACTTGGAGTCCAATGATCTTTGTGGGTCCCTTGCAACTCAAGATATTCTAACTAAGGTGACAATCTCTGAGGGACAGAACAAGGATCTAGAAGAAGGGCAGACATCCCCATGGCTTCTGATTATGCTTATGTCTGCTGATAGTTTTATGTGCTAACATGATAAGGTCATGAAGAAAGTCTATGGTTGTTAAGAAAATGTTTTCCTCTTAGAGGAGAAGCCTCAAATTACATAAATCAGGTGGAAAAAAAAATTTAAATAACTTGACTAACAAGCAATGAACAAATTACTTCTAAATGTGTTGACATTCAAATATTCTATAAGAAAAAGCCCAAAGTCAAGTCTTCTTGCCCTAGATCAATTTCAATAAAATAAGTACTTATCAAATCGCAGTGCTTTGCCTAGTTGCTTCACTACTTAAGTAGATTTCACTATGGAGAATTAAACACCTATTTTGAAAAGTCCTGAATAGACAATGTATATAAATGGGTTTTAACACTTTCCATGGCCATAAACCCATGACAAATTGACTGCAATTCAATTTCTTTAAGAAGGACAGTACTTGTGCTAATGTGGCCTAATTAATAAGAACCAGAATTGACTTTGTTATCTCAATTCTATCAATACTTGCAAAGTTTTCTAAAACACTGAGGAGAGATTTGAATGGAGGGACTAGGAAAGGAGTAAAAATGAAGCAGGCACATGGTTTTCATTTGGGGTGGAGGGAGACTGTTACGAAATTTACTTGACTGCTGCAGGCAATATTGGAGGATTAAATGGAAACTGGCTGAACCTTAGCTTCCAGTTTATAAAGAGCATTCACTCTATAAAGTTTCCTTATAGCACCTTTTTACATAATGAGCTTTAACTAAATTCTGTCAGCACAGAAAGTGGTTTATATGGTTTAAGATGTGTCTTACTTAAGGAATTCAGATTTTCCTTTCAAAGGCAGAGAAGGGCTTTAAAGAATGGCTTGACTTTTGAAGCAGTAGAAGATGTACCTATCTCATTTCTCATGTTTTCAACTATGGGCTCGGAAAAAATCTATGGCAGAATGTTGATCTTGTCAGCTGCAATTATCTTTCACCTGATTATTCCTATGCTATTTTACATAACTCTCAGCCCCTTGAGAAAGTGTGAATTTTGTAATAGCTTTACAATTGCTAAGGAAAACAGGAAGAATAAAATATATAATCTGATGCCATTTATATTTAATTGTCTTTGTTTTCAAGATTTTCCTTTACTTCTATTCTGGGGTCAGAAAAAGTATTGATAATGGTCATTTCTGAAGTCTACTCAAGGTGGCTGCCCCTCCATTTCTTTCTATTTTCTTGATCTTCAAGAACTTCCAGCAGCCTCAATCCAGCCAGAGTACTAGTTATGATGAAAAGAACACAAGAAGCACCAGGATTTATCTGCCCTGGGAAAATACATTTGAACTTTTCAAAGGATGTTCCTTTTAAGCATTATTCAAATGAAATACTTCATAAAGATTTGGGACTTAATGTCATTTGATTGAGAAATCTATTAATGTCTTTAGAAAGGCAAGGCAAGGCTATAGAAAAGTAAAATACAGACAAATGTATAATTTGATTCATATTTAATCAATACATATGTCATAATGAAGCAGAAGGTAAAACTCTATTTGAACAAAGGAGTTGCCCACAGACACATATATTAATTTGTTTATTTGCAATTTTGCAGCCAGAACTATCCCTTTGAACTCCCTACACAACGAACAACTTTTTTTTGCATACCAACTCAAAGGGGAAAGAATCAATTTTACAAGTGTAATATAAAATGTGATATTTATACTGTTTTCCGGTTGTAATCATCAATGTCTGATATGCAAGTAATTTGTTGAATGCCAAAGACATTCATGTCTGGCTAACAGTTGTTGGCTGATTTTGCTGAAAGCTGTATGTCAGAACAGGAATCTGTTTGTGGTAAAATGGTTCGTGCAGGAAGGTAGGCAGCCTGCTTCCACATACTGCGCTAATGATGACTCTTCACAGCAACCACATTTTCCATTTTGGAGCCTTGCTCTAAGACATCCTGAAGTCTCTACTGCGAGAACATGGAGAAAAGAGGGTATATCCTCTCCTCAAAGCCTCAGTTCCCAAATTCATTTATTTACCAAAATGAAAACAAGATGAAAATAGCTCTCTCAGCTAAAAAAATTAGCAATTCTTTGTTTTAAGCAAACTAATAGCCATACTTTATCTTTCTCTCCCAAAGATCTTAATATTCTTTGCACTAGATAAATAATTCTCAGATGATGCTAAGTATTGCCTTTTTCAAATATTCTATTGGGTTATGAAGAGACAGTGAAAGGAAGTGATATGAAACAGAAGAATGTGCTGCCATGTGTGCTGCTTTACAGAAACCCTGAAAAAGAGCTATAGCACTGTCTGAATCCCAGCTCCTCCTGGCAGCCCTTTAACTGATGGGGTCAGCATGCAGGATGGAAAAACTCAGCCTGACCACTTCCCAGCTCAACTCCACCTGCTGAAATTGAAAGAGAAGTACCAACAACAAACCCTCTAATGCTTTTGTCTACCCCTTTCCCTTGATGACCAGCCTGGACCAGTGATGAAGGGAATACTAATATAATCATTCTGGTAGGGGAGCTGCTTTATGCCCTTCAAGAATGTCCCTGTAACATAGTGCAATCCAGCCCTCAACTCCATGCCAGAGGCCACACAGGAACTACATGGCACAAACCGGGAACAATTCCAGGTTTCCAGTAGAGAGACCTATACTTTTTCATGAGACTATACTTTCTTTTTCCTCAATCCTTCATTTTATTTACAGTCATGTAATAGATTCCAATCCCCCCATAACCCCATTAAAGTGCTTCATGCTAGTCCCTTGCCCATCATCAGCAGACTGCCCTGCAGGCCTGAAACCACTTCAGATGGCAATTTTTCAAGCCACGCTAATCGAAATATCTCTCAATTAATTATCCCTCTACAACCTGCATTCCAATCCCACTCCATAATTGACAATTACTTGCCCATTCTTCCTCACAAAGCCTGGAGTAAATTGGATAATTTTAGCATTTGTTTTATTTTGACTGTTCCTAAATTTAACGTGGGAAACTCTTTTCACCCAGTCCCCCTTCCTGTTTTGGTAAAACAAGTTAGTTAAAACCAATGTCTTCACAATTAAATTTTCAACAACACATCAGGAAGGGCTTTGCCTCAGCTCTTTTTTTATCTCATCATTACAAAAAGCATGTGGTTATAGCAATGTCTGTCACTTTATACTTTTTCTTGTGACTTTAGGAGGTATTAAACAACATATTCACAATATCATATTTAATATAAAAAATATAATATATTAAGGCTTCTGCTCCAATTTCTTCCAGACCAACACATTGCAAAGCATTTCCCGGTTCATATTAAACACACATAAGAACATGTGCACTTCAGTTCTTGACCTTCTAAACTTGTATTGTTCCCTGATGAACACTCTGGTTCTAATTCCCTAAAAGGCCATGACCTGGTGTGTACCCAAGGTCAATTAAAATGAAGTCCTTAAAGCTTTTTTCATATGAATTCTAACATGTTTTCTAAGAATTATAGTCTCAGACTTAACCCTCTGATGTTTAAGACTTTTCCAATATGAATTTCTGATTGCTCTGAGCAGCTGAGAGTGTTGTATTTTCTATCATTATTTCCCTGCACAAATCAGTCCTTTTGGCTTATCATCTTCCTCTTCATCATTCTCTCTTTGAAGAATCAGAACAATGAGAAGCATTAAAAATCTTGTCAGCCATCAAGGCCTGTCTCTTACTTTGGCCCACCTATACCTTACAGAGCTGTTCATGCTGAAGTTTTCCAGTCTCATTTGAATCTCCTGTGGTTTCATTTGCAGGATAATGATTGATATTCAGCAGCTCTTCTCTTGTTGTTCAGTCTACATTCTCCCTTTAAAAACACTTCTTTGCCACCGTGACTTGACCACGTCCCATCTCACTTAGGCTGCTTCTGCCCAATGAGTTCTTCTCTACTGTGTAACATCCCTATACATGCAACCCAAGATAACAAGTAACACGGGAGAAAGTAAGACAAAGGAATGATATAAAAGGCAAATTATGAAACACAAAAAAAATATAAAAGACACTAGAGAGCTTTTAGCTGGGTGACTTCACATGATATCAAGGGAGACAAAATCCCCCCATCAACATCAGAATTCAGATTTCAGACCAGAATTAGCAAACACAGCCAAGAGGGGACTGTCAGTGCTGATATACATAAATAACCCAGTTGGGATTAATCACCAATAGGGGATTAGAATGGAAAATAGTCAGAGGATAGCAGGAAGGGGTTGTGAGTCTTTGTCATGTGTCTGGCTCTAAGAAGACAGTTTCTGATACTGACACAAGACTTAACCAATGAAAAGGGTGGATCTGCCTTTGAAAATACACCTTTAAGGACAGGGAGGCCTGGGAGTAGCTCTCTTTGTCTTCTGACCTTTGAGGGTGGCAGCGGCGGACTGGGTGCGGGCGAGCCCGCTCCGCCCAGCCGGGATTCTTTGTCCCTAGAGGGGTGGTGAGCGGCTGCCGAGCCCCTCACCAGGGAGCCCACCAGGCCCCGTCCTGGTAGGAGCAAAGGAGACAGCAGAACCTGCAGAGCTTTTGTTCCAGTCAAACCACGCTGGCCTGAGGCTGTGTCAGCATCAGGAGCGGCTGTGCAGCGGGGACCAGCACCTGTATGGGCACCAAAAGAGCTGAGCATGGGCACCAGCACCTGTATGGGCACCAAAAGAGCTGAGCATGGGCACCAGCACCTGTATGGGCACCAAAGGAGCTGTGCATGGGCACCAGCACCTGTATGGGCACCAAAGGAGCTGTGCATGGGCACCAGCACCTGTATGGAAAGGTGGCGGCCAGACCTGTAATGGCACAGGAGCTGTGCATGGGCACCAGAACTGGTGGTCCCCTGTGGTTCGTGCTAAATGCGGCCTTGAAGCCAGGAGCAGCCCTGACCCCCGTTCCAGACTGAGAGCAGCTGGCACAACTCCCATGGAGTCGGCAAAAGAGTACATGGCCAGCAGAAAAAGCAGAGAGCTTGTTTCTAATACAGGACTTAGACTAAATTGACTTTTTTCAGCGTTACAAGACTTTGTACTGGAAGAACACTAATTCTCTCTTGGGCTAAGAAGGAAAAAAGGAGGTGAAACTTTGTAAGAACCACCACATAAAATTGAAGTCAGTAAGAAAAGAGTTAGATTTTAGATTTAAGGGATTTTGAAAAGTTTCTCTTAAGCTTAGGCTGTAAAATTCTTTTATGAGGCTATAGTAAAGATATACTTAATATATCAGACTTTGGGTTTTCCCCAGTAAGTTCATGGAATGCCTTGGGGGTTGGTAGTGTTCTAGCCACAATCATGAGCAGAGGCACCATTGTTAGAAGTTTGATGAGAAACATTGGCCCCAGGGATAAAAGGGGAAGACCTCTGTTCCCAGAAATGGGTGAAAGGATGCTAGAGCGGCTCATCCTTAAAATAGCACCCCAATAAGCTGACATAGACCAAAAGCACAGTTGTGAGGAAAAACTGTGAAAGATGGGAAAGACTTCACAAAGGCAGATCCCGGGCAGCTGCGGTTTATGAGAAATGAAGCCACAAGAGTTCTTTTCTTGTGGGGAGTTTTCCATAGCATTAGCCAAGAATACTTTTCTCTCTAAATGAACTAAAGAAAGACTATTTGTACAGGTGAAGAACTGACTAAGATTTTTCTGAGTTGTTGTTCTGTACATTGTTGGAAAGAGAAAAAGGTGTGGGGGAGGAAAGAAAAAGGGTGTTCTAATTTCTGATTATTCCTTTTTTGGTTTTGTTGTCCTGTTAATAAAGTTGTTCTTTGTATCCTCTCAAGTTTAGGCCTGCTTAGTTATATTCTCCTAATCCTATCTCACAGTAGAAAATAGTCCCAATGCATATTTTGGCGAGCCAGGCAGGAGGATTCTAAAATTGGCAAACCTAAATTCCCTATACATAATTGGTATTTCTGCTTAGTTTCAAACTGAAACTATGACAGTCTTGAAGAAAGGCAACTGGAGACAAGAGCTGCAGAAGGAGGGTATGTAAGGTAGAGCTAACAGAGAGGAAGCAATAGTTTGGATAATTGATGTCTAATAGCAGGACTTCTGGCATGATAAAAAATTTTCACTGAGCACACACATGAAACAGTCAGCCAGGTAAAGATAAATTGGAAATGCTATCAATCCCATTTGACAAACCAGGGGACTGGAATAAAAGAGATTTATAAAAGAGATTTCTATTATTCTAATGAGATTAAAAGGCAGAAACTGCCTTTTATTATTATGTGCTCTTGGAATAACAATGTAGAACATGGAATGATGTCGTAGTTTGGAAAAAATGAGTTTTTTCTAAACTTCAGTGGTCAAACCAATGAGTGCTCAAGTTTAAAGACTGGCACCTAGTGTGGCCACTGAGGATAAGGATCCGCCTCTGAGAACACAAAAGGTTAAAAACAAAGAGCTCCCCAGAAAGCTCTCTCTTGGTTCCAGTCCCTAAAGACAGAAGGATCTCCCCTGCCCAACAACTAACTAGGCGGGGGAGGGGAAGCCATACGGCCTAGGTGAAGTAGGGCCGGAACCTCGAACACAGAAGAAGAGAAGAAAATCCTGCAAGATAGAAAAGTAACAGACAGCCTTCTTTTCCCTTTCCCCCCCCCTTCCCCCCCCAGAGAAAGAGACTGAGAAAAAACCGTGTCTGTGATCTTCGTCACCTTAAAATTTGATATCAACAACTAAACAACACAACCGAAAAAAATATAGAAGAGTGACGTGAGAAGAGTGCCCAACAACAAAAATACTGTGAGAGTTCTAGAGAAACAAAACCCAAGATTTTAACCCTTTTCATAAATGATAGAAACTTTATAAATACTAATCCTCCTAAATTTGAAAAAGAAAGATAGAAAGAATTAAGCAAAGATAATAGAGTAAGAATACTGAAAAGAATCCTAGGTAAGAGAAGATGATAGAGTGGCTTTGGCTAAACTCTTTTGTATAACCATGAACAGACTCATTTTTTTTTCCTATAACATAAAAACTGTATCTGAAGAGAGACATTGGCTTAGAGCCAAGAGTGAACAGTAGTGTGAACAGAGATGAGAAGTGTCCCCAAAATTTGAGAAGCTGTCGTTTCTTAAAACTAACCAAAGCATCTTTAAAAAGAGAAACCCTAGAAACAGCTCTAGTCCATACACAGTAGTAAGAACACTGGACATAAAGAAAGAGACCACGATGTAGTGCAAGAAAGACTCCTATCTCTCCTCAACGAACTGAGTACTGATTATCAGAAGAGTAGTAATAGACTGAAGATTAATTATCTAAAAAGTAGTAACGTGATGAAGAATTTTCAGTTTGTTTTGTTAAGTTAAGAACTGGGGGGGGGGAAGAGGAAAAGTGTTTTTTTAAAAAATTTCCATGTTCTTCTGTATGTGTTTTCTTTACCTATTATTAATAATAAAATTTTTCTCTTACTTTCTAAATTAGAAACTGTTTTGCTCTGTTTTTAGTCACATCTCACAACAGATACCAAGAACAATATATCGTTATAAAAACACTAGCCTTGTACCAACGTCAAACCTTTAACAAATGATAACTATTACATGCAGCAGAAATTGGAAAGAGAGGTAACATCTTTTATTAGCTCAACTGATACAGCTAGAACACAAAATCTCACAAGCACACAAGCCTTTTTTTAGTTTTTTTTTTAAATTACTAGCTCTTTTTAATTGTTTTATGAATATTTTAGTACAAAGTTCTTTCTAGTGTTACAGCTGTAATTTTATTAATGGCATGTAACTTGATAAAAGCATTATTTGACTTATCCTCTTTGTAGATTTTAGTTCACATTGGAGCTAAAATGCCAATCACTGGCCTGACATAGTTTTAAACTAACTTTTGTAGATGTATATGGAATTTTCAGCTCACTTAAAATTTCAAAAATACAGCTTTTGACTTAAGCTTATCCTGGGCTAACTAATCATCCAGGAAAGCAGCTAGAATAGCTTTTCCAAAGGGAAATTAAGAGAATAAAGAAGATAAGCAGGAACATGCTTCTCTTCTTTATTCTTTATTATATTTTTATTATTCTTTATTATTTATCAGTGTATAGACTATATTTTACTATAGTGCATTATACTATAGTAATAATGCTATATATATGCATAATACTATATTTTACTTGTGGTGCATTAAAGTATCAGGGATTTATTAAATCAGTGATTTAATAATCAAGTTCCTTGAATACTAGGATTTATGAGATTGGATTTTTTAATCTGTAAATTAATAACATGGGAGTAATGATAATCTTACTGTGCTATAACACTGCAAGTTTGTTGCAAGTCAGGCAGGCAATAACACTCCTGATATTCAGGAATGTCTGTACATACTCAGCTGGCATGCAGGTGTTCAGCTAATAAAACAGAAATAAAAATTTGACAGTTAGACAGAAAGTTACCAGATGTTTCTAAGACGTAATTAGCAGAACAAGGGAGAGAGAGATGCACCGATATCGGTAAAAAGGAACACCCATAATCTTTGCTTGCCTGGTATTTTAAAAGTTTAGATGGTAAGAAGAATTCCTCTTTACATATTAAAAAAAAAAAAAAAAAAAAAAAAAAAAAAAAAAAATTAAAAAAAATGGTATTTGCACCATAGTGTATATAATTTTAGGGAAAAGACTATAGGAGACCCATATAAGACATATAAAAATAACAGTAGAACTGTAGCACGATAAGGCAAGTAATTTTAAAAATGGGCAATTAAGATGGAGGAAAGTTAATGGCTCTGTTTGAAATATGCTGAGTAATGAAGACCAGTTGCTTTAAATATTCAGCCATGGTAATCAAAATAACACAGTAGTAGTAGTGATTAACACAAATTTTCTTGGTAAATGGGAAATAAAAGTTCAATAAAACATAGGGTTGAAATCTGATCTAATTTCTATTCACACAGCACTAGAATAACTCATTTGACATCCCTGAAAAAATGACAACTACATGTTATTAAGTCCTAAAATTCTGCTCCAAGTACAATGTGCAAAAACATACAGTTTTTATGCAGTAGCTTTACCAAGAAGCTCTTCAAAGTTTATAACTATGGTCCCCCAAGAACGTCTGTTGTTTCAATAACCCTGCCTTTATCAGTCCCATCAAAGCCGCTGTCCAGCATGAGGTTGCTAGGAACTATAATGAAGTGATGCTGCTGTGGATTTCCTTACAGCTTGAGATTTTCCACTACTAGGCAGATGACTGCAATTTCCATCACAACAGGACAATTACTTTTAAGAACGGAAGGAACCTTCAACCTCCCTCCTTTTCCTCTACCCCTCCCAGCTTAGGTTGCATATCATGATCCGCAAATTTTACTTGTTATTCTCAACATAACCAGTACTACAGGAAATTGAACTGCAGTCAGAAAAGTATTTTTTAAAGGAAATTCTCTTTGGAAACCAAAGGCTGGGAAACAGATTATGGAAAATACTGTGAATAGCATTTTTTTTTACCTTTTGAACTGATGATACTATGGGTGCCTATAAAACAGGTTTTCAGAAACAATCCTTAGAGCACACACAAAAAATGGTTTCATTTTAGTACCAGAAAAGGCTGAGAAACATATTTTAATTTGTGCACAAATGCAAATCTCCAGAACACCACAAGGTTTGCATTCTTATGACAAACCTTAAACATACAGAAGATTTCTATTTTATATTGTAAACTCCCTAAGAAAAAGTTGAAACTTCAAATCCACAACTGAAATAATTTCCTTCATGAAACAGAAAATGAAATTGAAATGTAAAGGCATAGGAGTCCAAACTTGTGCCAGGCATACAAATATTCAGATTATCAGATGTAACTACTATCAATAATTCCTTTTTTCTTTGACTTTTTGAACCACACCATGACTTTAAAGATTATAATGATGGCTATCCAACAACGATAAGAACAAATATGGTGTCCTATATCTGCTCTCTTCTCATATTTGTTCTAAAGAAAGGGAATTGCAACCATTTGCATTCAGGTAAGTGATACATAAAGGGCATTGCAAAATATGAAAATTACTGCATTGTAATATTGCAAAAACATATACAGCTTCAACAAACTGTTGTCATTATCTGACTCTACAAAATTTATTTATACTGTATTTTCTTTAAAGGCTAAATGCAGCACCTAAATTGCAGAGCACAGTAACCTGTCAAAAGAATATGATAATATCCTCAAAACCTGTCTACATCAATGATTTTTTTTCTAGAAGTCAACCTACAGCACAGTTACCTGACAATAGGTTATCACTGAAGCAGTGATAGAATCACTCCTGTCTCAGCTGATGACAGCACATATGTCCACACATCCTGATGAATTTCTTGCAGAATAAGTTAGTTTTACTTTGGAGACTTCCACAGAATATTAAGAGGAGTTATCCCACTTGGAACAGCAAAGAGGAACTGCTAATTTGAAGCTAAAATACAGTTTTAACGTAAGGCCAAAGTGAAGGAGGAGAAAATGTCTACCTCACATGTGGCAAAAGTACTGGTCTCCAATTGATTACCGATTATGTCAATGAACTTCAGGAAAATGCCATACTAAGAAACTGGTACAGTAAGCTGTCACAACAGAGAAGCTAGGTTCCTTAGAAGAATGTTGCCCTTGAGATGGGCTTTATTCCTTCTGGAAGCAAGTCTCACTGAAAACATTTGTCTCGTTTATTTGGCTGTGACATCATGTTGTATGCAAACAGGGCCCTTTTACCAAGTACTCACTTGTATCTTAGACTCTAAATTCTTTACTTTGAAGAATGGCTAAATATATGGGGCTTAAAATAAAATATAAACTCTCTTTCTCTTTGATGTACAATGGTAATACTGGTAGACATTACTAGAAAATACCATTTTCTGTAAATTGACTGCAACATTTGAGTGATTCTTTCAAAACTGATTTAGTTCAGTGTTTTAATAAACATTATTGGAGAATATTTTCAAATATTACTTAGAGAGCTGAGATATCCAAAATGAGGTGCTGTAAAGGGGACCATATTCCAGAAAGCAGTTCCTTAGAATTTTCTTAGTATTTTTAACAAGAGTAACATACATATCATACTTTCATTTATTTCTTTTATCAAAGCATTATTTTTATTTATTGAGAGTGTTAATGCTTTTACATTTATGATACAATTTAGCAGGATGAAATTATAGAGGGAAACATAAACACAACTCACAGCATATGGTTCTGAAGTTAACCAAGTTCGGCCATTTTTAAAGGGAAAAACATTAAACAAATACCAAAATAGTCTAAAACGATGGTCTTCAACACTATTTTTAGGACAGACAAGGTTTATTTTTCTAGATGGTAAACAAAATTCCTCAACAGCAACTCAGGGTATCTTCTTGCCAACTATTGAATCAATCCTATTTCAGTTAAACTGTAAACTCAAAAAATTACACTCCTAAAACTGAAAAACTCTGGACCCTGGAATTCAACAGTGATATCTCCACTGACTGCAATGCAGTCACATTTTCACCTTCATTTTTACTTCGTACTATGTGCTGCATTTCTAGAGGCTTATACTTCTGATAAGTCTACTGACACCTAGTTTTTAAATATATTTCACTCGTACTAATCCAGCAGTCTAGGAAAAAGAGATTACTACATCTTGGACTGAAATTCTCCTTCCTGTTTCACATTTAGTTTTTGTGATTGTGTAGTCAGGGAATGCTTGAGCAATTCATGAGGTTTTGCTGCTAAACAGAGCATATCAGCTCCTCTGACATTAAAAAGGAGTAAACCTTTTTAAACCTTTCTTCTTTATATGGCAACTCTGGTTAATCCAGTATGAATCTAATTTAAAAATTACTTGAATCCTGTTTTCCTGGAAAGTGATCAATCAGACTATGACAGATTTTAAAGCCAACATTTGCCTAGAGGCTAAAATGAAAAAATGAATGAAAAAAATGATGACAGAACTAATGTATTTACTTTTCAAGCATTGATGTAAAGAAGTTTTATGTGATTACTGATCAGTAAGGGCACAGTCCTGTTCTTGTGCCAAACACAAAACCCAACAAATAAATGTACACGAGGAACAAATGTGATGACAGTTAAGACAGTATTGCCTTCCTCCCACAGGGACACCCTATCATGATCACTTCTGAAATTGTACCTGAATGTATTCTATCTGTGTGTGAATGTAAGTGAATGTAAATATGATGAGAAAATATCATCAATCAGAGATAATGGCTACAGATTCAAGCAATAAACAGTTTTGGTCAATAAATATTAAGCTGATGTGAAATGCAGGAACAAACAGTTAATCAATCTCTCCAGACATATTAAAAAAAAACCTTAGTGATGATGGAAAGTACATGTACCAAAAAGTGATAGGGAAATATGGTTCAGATAGCTGTCCAAAATTTTGAATTATCTCAGGAGCTTGATCCCAACACAAAGAAGCCAAAAGGCCTAGCAAATGACTGTCTCTTGAGAACTCCTCTCCAGGTAGACATTCCCAGGATGAAACTCATTTGTTTATTTTGTTTCTTGGTAACAGAAAATTCATTCAATGGCCTCTGACTACCTATCCTGTTTCCAGTCCTCACAGTATCTAGTAAGCTATTGGGAGATTTTTTTTTCCCTGCTCAAGAAAATCATCCTTTAAAATGTCTAAAAGAGTGATTAATAATAGATTAATGGACTCAGCTCAGCTCCTTGTCTGCTTAAATGTCACCTTTGGTGGTGTTTAGCAGTTCTCTTTTCCTGAAGGACACAGAAGGTGACAGTCTTGATCAGACAAGAGGTGCAAAAGTGCACTTGCTGGCACATAAACACAGACACTAACAATTTTCAATTGTAAAGTTAGCAAAAAATGGTTTTATCCTTTCTGAAAGAATGTGTAACTCAAGCCTTTCAGTGTTCGCGACGTTACATTTGGCTGCATTAATTTGAATGATTATACTTGTTTTGTGTTGGGTGATTAAACATACTTGTGCCAAAAGAAAATCTTGCTAGTGTTATATGTAAAGGCTTCCTTCTTCCTGCTGAAACCCATTCATTAGCTCTTCATATAAGTAAGGAGCATTTTATGAATATCTGGGCAAAGTGAAAATACCTTATTTCTTACAACCTGAATACCTTAAGCAATCGTTCTGCCTAGGCCTCAGCTCTGATGTCATATCTGTTAATTAGTAAAAAGCAGATAGCTACCAGCTTTTCTGAGATCATAACTGTCTTGTAAGATGTGCCTCAAATAAATAACATGGCTGAACTTACATAAAAATGCAAGGTTTTAATTCAATACTCAGATTATTTCTACTGGATACAACCCAAGTTCACAAGAGTTGAAGGCATCAGGATATTAATACATATATTTTTGAAGTGGGACCAAGTATACCACCCCCAAAGATATAAATCAAGAGGATGGAATAAATCTACTGATGATAGAGCTTTACCACATTATCCTGAAGCAATGGGCAAAACTGATTAGAAGGATCAGAAATAATAAAAGTGAAGATGACAGCTCCATTTCATGGCAAATTTTGAGATTCCACTAAATTCTTTTATTCTGTACTATAATGAATGCAAAATCTTTTGTGTATTTTTTTCAAAACTGTATTTTGATCACAGTGTGACTGAAATTTGAGCTTTATTATGGAAAAAAAAGAAAGAAAATATATGTTTCCCTTTGTGTTGTTAGAAAAATCTAAAGGTAAATCATATTTTTTTATGTTGACAATGAAGTTGTAATGTCAAAAGATGCAGATTCAAACCCCCCTTCTGCCTTATTTAAAATGCAACTTTTAATCTCCAAAACATTAATTAAGGTAAAAAGTTTTGGTTGACTGACAAAACTGAGAATCAAAGGGACTGGCTTTAAGTGTTCCAATTAAAATGGGACCTATAATGTAGTGCAGACATAAAAGATTGTGTCTGTTTATGCTTGGAACTCTTCTAAAAGATATTAAATCATTATTCTGACAATAATTCTCATTTGCAAAATCTACATATTTTCCATGTTCATTTGCACATGTAATAGGATTGCTGGGGAAACCATAACAGGAAAAAAGACATATCTAGTTTGAGATTCACAAAGCTGCATTGTTTATAACTTCACCTGGTTGAATCCATGTCTTCTGCTATGGATGGACATATGTTTTTGCATAGAGTACAATTCTGACACAGTAATTCTCAACTACTGAATAAATTATTAAAAAATTAAAGCTTAAATTTGAACATAAACTCCTGTATCTAAGAGTACTTTTGTCAAAGCAATGCAAGTCTCCTTTCAATAACAAGGATGAATGCTCATAGCCTGCTCCATTAAAATGACTTATACTATATGTAGAAAGTGTGCTGCATTAATAAAAATACTTTGGTAACATAAGAAAAATACTTACGAAAAATGTGATCAAGGAAGAGAGACAATGAAGGATAAGGGGAGATACATTAACAAACAAACTTTTATATTTCTGTGTGAAAAATGCATATTAAACTCCAGGACTAAAGAAACTGGTAGAAAGAGGTCAAATCCTTCCTAAGTGGAATATTTCAATTTCTCAATTGTATCTTTGTGTATGTACAAGAGGCCAGACTGGAAAAAGAAACAGAATATGTTTTAATAAAATAATCATAATGATGGCCAAAAGGGACTTATTCCACTGAATTAACCAGATGGGTTTCCATGCCAAGCTATAGTGCTTTTGACTTTCCATCCCTCAACACAAACACAGCAAATAAAAAGTTTTTTCTTTTTTTTCCCATAGCTATCCCAAATGAGCAGAAGTACAAAGTTATTCATCAAACATTTAAATAAAATATTAAATACTGGAACTGCCATTTAATATGGTGACCGTATGTATTAATTCTTGAAAACACAAAGCAAAACATAAATTTCCATCTCTTGTTGGAAAAAATCTTGATTGCTGACATAAGTGACTATAACCGTTAAGTGGTAAATTATAGTGACTATTTTTAAAATATGGAAAGCTATGGGTACAATAAGTGACAGATGGAAGAAAAATGACAATCTACAGATTGAATCCAAAAATTGTAAAGGCTTGTTTCTTAGGGGAAGGATTAGATTTGTTTTTTTCTTACAGTTCCTCAGGCATGTCACAAGAGATTTTAGTGAAGGATACTAAATTCTTGTGACGGGATTTATCAAAGAGAAAGAAATAATTTCTTGACTCATTCCAGAGTGCTAATAATTACTGCTTTGGGCAACTGAAACTCTTTGCTAGACAGTGTCCTTTTTCTAGTATGAGGGAATGAAGTGTTCTGTCAATTGAGGATTCAATCTTTATTATAGGCCAGGAGGTTGTGCCAGTAAGAATGTTATTTTTTTAAATAGTTCTTCTGCTGAGATTCCTACACAATATATTTTTTCTTATTTCCTACTTTTCCTTCATTGCTGACACTTTTTTCATAGACGCAAATCTTTTCTTTTGCAAGAGAGAAGAGTTCTTGGAAAGACCATGTCACTCTCTCACTAGGAAATTTGTGTTTCCAGGCTGACTAGAGACATAAAACAGATATAATGCTCAATTCATCCAACTACCCTGGCCCTTCTCTTCCTTTAGACAGCATTAAGTTTCCTGGGTTCACCACTTGCCATTCAGTGCACATCTAAGGATTCAGCTCCAGCAATGAAGCCTATGCTAGCTGTAGTTGGATTTTCAATCATTCAGTATGCTGAAGTGAATAAAAACAAGACAAAAAGTACAGCCCAGAAGGATGGAATATGTATGAAAGTAGTTCATAGCCTCCACTGAATACCCTATTTACAATGAGTTTTAAGGAAAACCTGAATTTTGGTCTCAGCACCATAGAATGAAAATGGTTTGGTTTTGTGGGGTTTTTTGCCTTCTGGTTGCAAAACATGAATAAAACCAATCCTGTATAAAGATCACACTTTAAGATTACTATTGTTCATGCTGATTTCTTCATGGCAACTTTTTTCAAAAAGAATTGTCTCATCTATCATGGTAGAAATACACAGACTGTTCAATAACATGGCTCTAAAATTTTGACCTTGGGACTTGAGTAACTTTTCCTTGCTTATCTACGCTAAATATCTTTTAAATATCTGTTTCTACACAGGTCCCATAAAGTTAGGGTTTAATTCAATTAAAGAAGTCAATATATCTATTGTATGAAAAAAATAGATCATATTTCATTTTGTGTCATGAGAAATTCAGGAGGCTGAAAAAGGCCACCAAATGACTGGACACATCTATTTTTAAAACCTCATTTGCTTCCATATTAAAAATCATCTTTCCCTTGACAAGTAAAGACAGAAAATATTGTGTTTACATGAAAATCTTATAATGAGAACTTTTAAAATATAAGTTAAAATTTAAGAATCACAAGGAGCAAATGAATGTTCTTCATTATTTTTATAAACTCTATGCCAAATTAATAACGTTATTTACTTCATTTATTTGTCAAGAGGAGAAACAAGAAAGCTGATGTCAAAAATCCAAACCTTCTCCATATCTGTATTGGGCTACTTTAAGGACAGGCTTTTCCTTTTTATTTCTGGCGAAATGAAAAGATCTTTCCACTGGGTGAGGAATTGAACAGAGCGGTCACATAGTTCTCTGAAAAAAACAGATGAAAACCATCCCCAGATACAAAGAAAACTTTTGGTTTTCCTGTTAGGCTAAGCTCTTATGCCCTGCTCTATTGTTGCATTGCATTGGCAGTATTTTTTGTTCTGATGCAGTCTAATTCAAATGTAGATCCTTTTTCCTGTCATATATATGCAGATACATACATAAACACACAAACATATACAAGGTGGCCAGAATATTTTGCCTCTTACCAAAACCCTTCTCTCTAGTGTTCCTAGGATTTTATACCTTTGACATTCCAGAAAGTACTTGCTAATATAATTACTTAAAAATTAGATTTGCATAAGTTAATTACAGAAAATTAGGTGTGGTCTTTTTGAGGTAATGCATGATTTTCAATCCACATATTACTTCAGACAAAATATGCTGTTCCCTGATGTGTTGACTGCAAGATTGCTTGGAATGAGATACCATTTTACACTGTAAATCTGCATTTTAAATATAAATTGGTCTTTTCACATGGGCCATTTTTCTAACTATCAAAATGCCAACAGGTTCTGAGGCAACAACTACATACCTGGTTTTTTTCCACATTATTGGAATTGAAAGATAGACTACTTTTATGTGGGATTTTTGCAGTTTAATACACAGAAAACTTAAAATTATTGCTACTGTGAGACCTTTAACTATGAAAAAAATATTGGAATATGACCAAAAATCTTTGTTAGCAGTCAGGAATAGCCAATGGCATGGAAAACTGGTGTTTCCAATACGGCTTATGATAAACTTAGTCAATGCCAGTGCTGTTCATTGTGCCCACTTCCATCAGTAAGAACTTCCTATGGTGACCTATCATTTCTCTACCTACCAGTAATAATTTTTTAGCCATCCATGATTTTGTTTTCCTAAACAAGCTGGTTTATATATTTTATAAAAGAACATCATTACATAACTCCTTTAAGTATTATATTATGAGGATTAAGTATATTAATGAGTATCTCATGAACATCCATCAACATATGGATGGATATATCTTTCTTCACTGAAAGAATATATGACATATGGTTAAAATACAATTTCTTTGTGCCATCTACAGTGCATAATGTAAATAATACATCAGTGAGTATATAACCTATATTTCTTGAGTGTGAAAATGATGTTGATAAATATATCCTTGCCAAATCTCTTCCTGAAATATGTCAGTTTGCCCTCAGTTATCCCTTAGCAGATAGTTTTACATGTCTAAACTACAAAATACTCAGGTATGCTTCATACATCCATAATGTGGCATTCATTCTGTACATGTAGAGAGTCATGACTGTGCTTAAGAGCTATAATAGTCATGGAGATGCTGTAAGAAGAAATAGCTGTTTTGTAAGTTATAAAAAACCTAAAACTTGGTCTTCCAATACACTTCTCTTTCCCACCACGTTTAATGCTGCTCATGACCAGTGGAGTCTTCGATCAGAGTCACTATAGCCTACTGTAACAAGAATCAAACTCATTCCCAGCACACAGAAAAGGACCAACAGAATTTGAAAGAGAAAAGGCTTCTCCCTCAATTTTAAGGTGTTGGAAATTTTAAAGTATATAATTTTATAATGGTTGTGTTTATCTCAACAACAGTGGACTTCTTTCCTTCATTTTGAGTACATGTACTAACACCCTGTTTAAATTCAGATCTATTTCTGATCAATTACAATTTAAAAAAACAAAACCAATAAAAGAAAAAACCAAACCAACAAACCTGAAATAATAACAAGTGGTTTAAATCTTTAGGTTGATGCCTTCTCAAGGCTGACCTGGAACAGAGACTAGACATAAAAGGCCTCAATGGGTACACTTGGGTAGCACAAGAGCCCACCTGGACTACACCCAAGATGAACCCCAAAATGGTCACAAAATGGACAGCCGATCATGAAGTCTCACACTTTTATAAGTTTTGGTCCATTAGCATATTGGAGTTAATTGTCCAATTATAGCTTCAGATTATGAAGCTCCATACTCCTTGTTTTTTATTCTCACTTCACCATTGTTTTTGTTCTTGGGCCTGAAAGTTGTATTGGTTGTCCTTGGCCCCAGGCTAGAAAAGGAATTATTTTGTCTCCCTACTCTGTGAAGAGAGCTTACTAGCACCTAATATGAAACACAGAACTACACACTAAAACAGCGTAGAATCTGAAAAATATAAAAGTTAAAAATTAAGGCACCAACATCAATCACAACAAAGTAACAACTTTTTCCAAGGATGTGACATCAATCTGTATCCAAAATTAATTCTTGCATTCCCTTTGAACAAGAGGGTGTTGCTGAATCTTTCATATATCTTTCGTTCTTGGGACACGGACAGCAAATGCACATTCCCAACTATCTCCATATTGAATGAATGTTACAGAGAGAAAAGAAGAGCAAGATATACCAAATAACTATCATATAAACTGACAAGTATTCTCTTTTTTTCAATTGGTGGAAAATCGAAGGTAAACACAGTGAGGATTTGTATTTTCCTCACTACCTGAGCAGTGCCAGACAACAGAATTGCAAAATGCCAACATAGTCACTCTGCACAGTCAGGTTTTCTAGACAAAAGTTGTTTGAAGTCAGAAATAAGGCTATTTAGAAGAAACTTATCCATAACACAGTTCTTGTTCTAGTCACTGAAAAGATACAGATTTCTTTACATACTTGAGGTAAATTCAATTTAATTTTTGTCCTGGTTTGACCAGCCCACGGAAGTGAGCTGGCTGTTCTCGAGATTGGCATTTTATTGCACCAATGATAAAGCATTTTCTAGTTCTTATTATCTTTGAAAGAAGCCCGGGAAGGTCTCTGTCCTTCCGGCTGTTAGAGAGCACACACCTCTCCCTCTCTCGGGCCCTGGGCCGAGTTGGGGGGGAGGGGAAGGCCACTCGGGCCAGGCAGGCCCCAGCTGATTTGGGAAACATCTGCTGGCATGGAATTTGCTCTGCTGCTGGCCCGAGCTGAACCCTGCCTGTACTGTGTCTGGTGAGAGAGGGGGGAGGTGTGATAAGGCAGGCTGGAACACCTGATGAGACCGAGGGGTGGAAAAGTAATTTTGAGAATCTGTCCA
This sequence comes from Sitta carolinensis, assembly GCA_032173965.1. Taxonomy (NCBI): domain Eukaryota; kingdom Metazoa; phylum Chordata; class Aves; order Passeriformes; family Sittidae; genus Sitta; species Sitta carolinensis. Next base: position 54,126,289 of record CM063284.1, on the reverse strand, counting down.
ACTTTTCCCTCCTGGCTGCATGTGATCAGTGAGCAGCTGCCTTTAGGGCGTGGACCCTCTGAGAGCTTCCCCCCGCTCCCAGCACAGCTTTGAAATATGACACCGTGGACTGCCACGGCCGGACACTGTCTCTTGTTAAATTTTTCAATGTATCAGTGCACAGATGGGACTTGGAAAGCCTCCATCCTCTCTCCAGCCAGAGAAATTAGAATGTAGATGTGTAAAGACCACATGAAGTATCAAAGTCAGTCACGAAAGAGTGAAAGTCCAGGTGGAAGGAGTGTGGGAAGTTGCTTTTGAGCTGTAAAAGACTCTTACAAGCTATAGAGGTTGATTATAACATATTGAAATGCTTCCTTTAAACCATAAAGAAGTATGGGGGAGATAAAAGAGTTCAAATTGTAGATGTGAGCAAAGGAGTGAAATGTTGAGGGGACTGTTGGTTTCATGAGAAGTTGAACAGAGAGATGAAGTGATAAAGACTCTTTGCCCTTGAAGAAGAAGTAAATCTCTGTTTCTTGGAGGTCAAGGTGGTCCCAGAGACAGAGAACCTTTGTTTTCAACATGCTATCTTTAAAATAAGACCCCATACATCAATGTGGCCCAGAGACACAACTGTGAACATGGAAGAGTTTCATGAACGCAAGAGATCCAGGTGGTTGCTGTTCATGAAGAATGGATCTACAAGAGAACTGTTTTCTTCTGGGGAAATAGACCATGGTGAATGGGTGGTGCTTCCCTCCCTAAGTGAACTGAAAAAAAGACTGTTTTAGAGGTAGAAAATCTACTGAGATTTCTGAGTGTTGTTTTCTTTACGTTGTTGGTTAAGAGAAAAGAAGGTGTGGGGAGGGAGGAAGAGTGTTTTGAAGGTTTCATCCTCATTCTTGTTGTTTTTCTTTCTTTTGGTGTTAGTTAATAAAGTCTTATTATTTTTAAGCTTAAGCCTGCTTTGCTCTTGATTGGAAACTTTGAAATTGGCAAAATCAAACCAAAACGGAAATTGGTGTTTCTGCGCAGTTTCGAATTGAAACCACGACAATTTTTTAATGTTGCTAACTAGTGAGTGAGTATGTGAACCAAAGTTTATTCTTTTCTACAAGAATTTGTTATTATTACCTGAAGGCCGTTTCAAAAGAAATACAAAATTTACATTCAGGTAAAAGCCTACATTTTAGATAAATTATTTAACCAGCACAGAAGACAGAGAACAGGTTCTATATTCATCCTCAAATTTTAACTAGAATCAAATCCTGAAATTTTGTAAGAATATATACAGTGCATATGAGTACACCATGCATGTGTGCACACAAGTGGCACAACTGTCATGCAATTTTATTCTATTTTATATCATGGAAATCCGCAGAAGTCATGTGGCCCAGCAAAGATGCTCAGTGGGGAATCCAGGAAAGAGCTTGCTGTGTCCAATAGCACTCATACCTGATTCTTCTTTCTCAGATTACAGGAATTAAGTCCAAGTTAGCCATAAAATTTTAATGCAAGTACAATGCTATGTCACCAACAACTTGTCCTACTCCAATAACTACCACAAATGCCCACCTATAATTCCTCCAGGCAATTGTCTTAGAGCTAAACACCATTTCCCAAGTGGCGCCAATTTGCCTGTGAATGATAACATGGTCTTGGCAAAGAAGTGTACCATAGAGAAATCAGAATTCTCTTCTAACTTTGTACAACCTTTATGAATATCTGACAACTTTCTTTTGCTCTGACACTCCTTCCTGTACCCACCATATTAACTTTTTCTCTTAGCGTGTGCCTTTAAGGATACCTGTGGATGTTTTAAAGCCTTTGAGAGTGTGTGCACACACATGAACTTTAAGTACTTTCTGTAACATGTGGCCTGCATATGGAGAAATCTGTGATTTAAAACTAGCTAAAGATTATCATACAGGCCTTCAAGCAGCATACAGTGGTGAAAGTGACAAGGGACAATTATTAGAAAAGAGAAAGATGCTACTAGCACTCAGCATCATGCATCAATTATCACTAAAATAAGCTTTTGTTTGTTTAGAAGACGTTTTTTTCATGATTTTAAGCAAAACAACAGAAAAAAAGATTATTTCTATTTTCTCACTGTGATCAAGCCAAAGAAATTTAGACATTTTTCATAAATAACTAGGAATGCTTCCATTTTAAAGAGCCTCATTTTACAAAATCCCTCAGAACAGTGCATACAACAAATAAGCAGTATATGACGCAGCACTTACAACAAATAAAACTGATTCTGGAAGAAGGAAACAGCAAAAAACTCATGATCTTTGACACAGCGTGAGCTGGCACTCTTTTCTTGACTATGAACAAATAATCTGAACTCAAATGACACAGGTATTTGGCATGCAATTAGGGGCTCAGAACTGCTGGTTGGATTGAAGACGACTTGTATTAGACAGTATCTACAGGATTTGAAAGCAATTGTCAATTCACACAGCTTTTGCTTCTGAAAAAGATATTTAATGATTTATAAGCTGGGTAGTGCTTACAGTGAATAATGTATTAGTTTTCAGCCCACCTGAAAATTATTTCAAGTTGAAATCATCAATAATCAACTGAAAAAAAACCCACAAAACCTAACACATATCACTTAGACAAATCCAGAGTGGATGCTTTCAAATTACGTTTCCATTTTGAAACTTACCTTTAAAGAGAATAAAGGAATTTTAAGAGTGTTTTAAAACTCAAAAAAAAAAAACTTATTTAGGGTGACAGCATTAAACATATCTGACTGCAGGAAACCAATTCATGTCACCAAAAAAAAAAAAAAAAATCCCAAAACATTGTATCTTTTTTCCACTGAAAAAAAAGGCAAAAATCAGACCTAGCAAACAATCCTCTCACTCTGGGAAGCAATCCTCATTTGTCTTCACTAGGATTGTATTAATTTCCAAATCCAACTGCTTCTCCCCTCTTTTTGAAATGCATAAAGGACCAACTCTGCCCTCCCCTTCTGACCACATTTATTCTTCTGCTCACTCTTTTTCTTCATCCTAGGCCTTTTCTCCATCTGTCCATTTGCAGCAGCTGGATGTCATTCTCTTCCAGGGGCTGCTCTATCGATCTGGTAGGATCCTGAATCCCTGAGTCACATTCTCTCCCTAAATCTTCCCTTCCTTTTACTCTTTTTCATGACTCTTCTGTGCAATGAGGATGGTACATGAAAAATTACATTGTTCTGTAACTGCACATTTGGAAATAAAGCATTATATTCAAACTCTGGAATGAATTCACAAACATCATTTGCACACTTGTTAGGTTTTTTTGGGCGCTGTTCTATGAGGGTGGTAATAGCTTGTCAGTTAAAACCAGGAACCACAGTTGGAAAAAATCATGCATTTCAAAAAGTCTTTTACTTATATTCCCAAACTCACTACCAGCATTGTTTTTTACTCATAGTACGAGAGCTGCAAAAAGCTTCAGAGAAATAAATACAGAAGGGAGCTTCAAATTTCAAAAAGAAGTTCACAAAACCCACACAAATTTATATATGCAAAGATTAAACCAGATTAAGCAGGACCTACATTTTAAAAGCTTTCCTGTAGGTGTATAGCTTTTTTTTTTTCTTTTCTTGCTTTCCTTTTTTTTTTCCTTTCTGAGGAGCAAGTCGTAATTACCTGACAAAGAACAAAATAGCAACTGTGTCTGGAAAGAATGCATATTTAGAGAGTGAGTACTTAAGAAACAAGCTCTCATCACAAGATATATTCCATGAAAACATAGTTTATCTTGTACCATAAGCTACTTTACTGCAACTTGAGTCCTGTCCTGACACTTAGTTTTCAACAAAAATAGACCATGATTTCTTGTACAAACAAATCTTCTCTCAAAAACAACCTTCTTCCCTTCCTCCCCAAAAACAGAATCTCTTATCTCTAAAACTAAATTAAAAAAAAAAAAAAAAATTGAAACTACTTTTTAATTTTTTCTTGAATTAAAGCAAAGTTTACAACTGATCATTTTCCAGTCACACCGCATAATGAAAAAACTTACTTGACAAGTTGGACGAACATTAACATGTATTTGGGAGCCCTTTAATCCCAGGCATCATGATATAAAAGAACCTAACAAGTAACAATCACTATGGTATGAAAGTGTGAAATATCAGCTTCCAATAACAGTTTCTGGATGCAGAAGATCAATTAAAGAAAATTCTCATCACCATTAAGTATCAACATTTTCTATTACAGAGACATTGTTAACATAACTCAAATTGTTTTTCTTTCCACTTAATGTGGATACATGAGACTGAACTCTTAATTTCATTGCAGTTGCTAAAGTATTATCTCATTCTCATTCTAAAGCCATTTGACTGCAATGAGGGGCAAGAAGAGTTTCAATGTTGTTTTTGTGGGTGCTATCAGACCAGACACTCTCCTATTCAGAGTTTTACTCAGAGAAGGTAGGCTGGGGAACGCTATCAGAATGCCATTTATAGTTCCTTTATTCTGTGAGCACCTGGTTGAGACCTAGCAGAACACAGCAGCAACACACCCTGACACCCTCCCCTTTTTTTGCCTCCAGTATGTGGTACAGGGATGGTGGGACAACTGGGCACAGTGTCAAATATTTTCATGCACCAGGGGGATTCTGAGGGGTCAGGTACAAGCAGTTTACGGTTCCTTTCATTTGCATACATGCGGCAGAGGTGACTAGGATGGTCTTAAGGAATTCAGTGCACATGAATAGGTGCATCTGAAGAGAGAGGATCAAAAGCAACAAGAACATAAAACTTATTGAGAACAGGGATTTTTTGATGTTGCTGTTACAAACAGCAAACAGGACATTGCCTTGGTACTAGTACAAACATGAAGCTTCCAGCTTGAAGGCTATATATGGAACACCTTTTTCTCCATGCATTTAAAAATAGGGTATTTACACCATGTTAGTAACCATCTGCCTTACAGATTTTCCTTTCTTCTCTGCTTATAGCATTGCAACCTACAATGTACCTTTTCCCTAACACCATAAACACACCTTCATATTGTTCTTGGGAAAAAAAAATCACAAAAAAATAAACCTCAAAAACCCAAGCAAACAAAAAACACCACAACGCCCTTCCTCCAAAAGATATAATTCCATAGCAGGTGGAGCCAAAACCCCCTCCCTAAATTATCTCAGTTTTTTTATTCACTCTACAATATTCCCTGAACACAAACGTCAAATTGCAGGTGCATACAAAATACTTCTGTTATGACAAGAGCTGAGTATCTCCATAACCAGCATTTCTCATAACAATATGTGAAATAAATGTTAACTGAAATACCATGGAAAAAAGCCAAAATAGTCCCAAGTGGAAGTCATGTACAGAAGAGGGACTAAACCATGTGAGCACAAAAGGTCACATGGCTGATGGTCGAAAGGGATGCACTATTTCCCTTTATTTCTTAAACTTCTAGGGCTCAAGCAATAGCGTTTGCATAGTAACAGGATTTGAGTTCACGATACTGATGGTAAACTGCTGGTATCACAATCATCTGAGTGACTCATCACAATGAAGAAGAGAACAAAACAAACAAGAATAAAGGTTAAGGAGCAGAAAGTGTCAGATTCTTAAAGGCTGCAGCTCGCAAAGTTTATATCTATTAAAAAAGTATTATTTTATCCAAGAATTTAGAAGACCAAGGCTTCTCAAAAGAAGAACTTACTATATTCTTTTCTACCTTAATGTCTGTTGACTCCAAAACTATAACCTTCACCATAAAGCCATTCTTAAAACTATCAACCTCAGTCATAGCAAGAATCCTTGTGTCCACTATCCCTATGGAAATGTTCTACATCACTCTCTAACTTTCAGCCGAAATATACTCACAAACAGTTTTATGATTCCTTTACTTGCAAAAATGCATCTTCCAGTCTGAAACTTGCCCCTTTAATTTATTCACAGGGAGTAAAATTAATCCTTAGCATTTCTGTTTTGTTAATTTAAACAAGAAATGCTCTTTATAAAGAGTAAATGTTACTAGGAAAATGAAGGTCTGAATGCAGCACAAACTGGAAAATCTTAAGAAATTAACTGTTAAAGAAAGGAGAACAGATGACAGCACACAGGTATAAACTTATTTGTGAGCTTACAACAGATGTTCTAGTTTCTAATCCATGCTGAAGCAGTGCTAATGTGTTGTACTTTCATTGCTTGATACTTACTTTAGTGAGAGAAACGCAGGTAAAGGAATCTCTACTTATCCGAAAGTCACGAGCTCTGGCAAAACAGACATGAAAAGATTTAATGATATAAGGTCCCAGCGTATATCTTTGGGTACTCATAACATTCTAGCTAAGGCAATACAGAACTTGGAAAAGGATTTCTCAAACACTGCACTTTTATTCAGCCTCTGAAGAGGCACTCATAGTACTTGGTAATTTTAATCTACAGTAGGTGGAGAAGTACTGTGCCAGTGTGACCACGATGACAAGAACACTGAATATACTAATTACCAAGATTATGATCAGAACTTATTCTTATAGTGTGTGCCAGCATGACGTTTTGTCACTATAAATAAATTGCCAATTTTCCCCAGCTGTGTAAAAAGAAACTAACACAAATCATTTAACATAGCCTTCTGACTAGCTAGATGTATTTAATTTTAGGATTTGACACACATTTACAGTGCATTTATGAAAAAAAGCAACTTCACCAAGTAAACTGTTTGCTGGACTCTTCTTCAACCCTCATGATTTGTATATGGAAGAAATCTCCTTCAGGGACTTCAAGAGCTAAGGAAATAGTCTTTAAATGCATGGGATTGGGAAGCATCTTCCTCTGTGCTGAGTAATAAAGATGAGATCCAACCCATCCAAATTTATTCAGATGGAAAGTGATCACCCAATCTCACCTAGACATGTGGGATGAACTGCCATCTAGAGGTGTCCCACTCCTTTTGTCTTCACTGAAAATGCGGGCTATACAAACTGCTGAAACCACATGCCTAACTGATAGCTAAAATTAGGCAAGATGACCTCCCACAACTCATGATATTTATAGAGAAGTCTTGCTTAGGGATTTTTCTGCAGTTATTTCTACATTATTAGATTTGTACCTTAACTCACAGCCTACATCTCAAAGTATTCTATTCACTCTATGCTACAATGGAGTGACAAGAATGCCTATTAAAAAATGTTAAAACACCCTGATTATGGACAAATGGTACACAGTAATGGCCTTATCATTCATTCACTTTGATTCCCTCACCTGTAAGCTCATCCTGAAACACAAACTACAGAGTTCACTAAATTGTTAACTGTGAAGTAACTACACTCAGTTTACATGTCAAACATTGGACATCTACCAGGACTGGCGATGGGAATTACAGTTTTTCATTCTTGAGAAACTGCCTTGTGATCTTGTTATGAAAACTTAATGCCAAGACTATCAAGTAAACACTACTAAGTAAATTTTTCAAAGTAATCCCATCTGCAAGACTTATTTAATAACCCCTATCCACTGAATCAGCCCAGAATCTTGTTATTTTTTTTCTTTTTTCCTCGTGGATATCTTCTATACAGTAATATTGCTGACTCAGCTTCCTTGTTAATTTAAGGAAGAGCTCAAATCTATAGAGACACAATTCCTTAACTCTGTTTTGCAAGATTTTCCACAGATTTCCTTACAAATTAAAGTTTCTTGGTATGCTGGGGTTAAGGTGCAGTGGGAAGGGTGTGGGCAAATGGGAAAGGGAGATGACATTTTAAAATGCTTTATAAAACAGCAGATGTTGCAGAACCAACAGAGTGGAACAATGTATTTGCAATTATCAAAAAGAAGAGTTGTTTGTCCGCATTTTTAAAAACTCATGGGATACTTTTAAGTCACTTAGTTGTGGTCTTTCTGTGTGTGAAGAACACAGCAAACGCCCTTATAGATTTGATATTTAAATGACATGCATGACAAGGGAACGGCTTGATGTGGTTCAGCATTTGCTCTTGTTACACTCTCTACTATGCTGTACACATTCCAGTTATGTGAATAATATAAAAACTATGCAAAAGCATTTTGCCCTTTTTCACATATCTTTCTTGTGCATGTTTGAGTTCTATAAAGTTACCATTGGCATATTGTAATGCAATGCTGGAAATGGACTAGTGTATAGTTCCAGTAACGGATGCCGGCAGCTGACAAGAATGCCCTACTTACTAACTTGCACTTACAGCTTCAGTTTCAAAACACTTTTTAGCTGGAAGCCTAAAAGCCACGTAGATTTCCAATTCCACAGCTGAGAGCAGGATAATATGTACATTTTTTTTATCAATGGGAAATCTAAATATTTTAACACTTAAGCATGTCTTCCCTCTCATCATTAAAGAAAAGACTACATACATTTAAAATCAATCTGTTCTTGCATGTTTAAACAGATGTTGCAGATATTTAATGTAACCTGACAGATATTTTTGTTTGGAAACAATTCTGTTTACATATTACATCACTTCAGTATTGTTCTAGAAATAGAGCAATATTTTGTGGAGTCTAGGAGACAGTCAGAAATCCTGAGCTGTCTGTTCACTCTGTCATTGGCCAACTGTATTCTTTTAGACAAGTCATATAATCTCTCTGTGCCTTGGATTTTCCATCTGTAAAAGGCACCAGTTATAAATACTCACATGACAGAGGTGTTGTGAATGCCAAAAATATAGCACAACTCTGAAAAGTGACTATGCAAAAAGGCATCTTCTGACTCAATGAGCTTCTCCCTTGGTGAAATCCACATGTGAATTCACATGGCCTAAATGCTATACAAGCACTATTTTGAACACTTAATGGGAATATCGCTATACAGTGGGCTTGAGTAGAGTAATGGATTTCCTTCCCCAGAGGACGCATAGCTACATGTGCTGACTTCAGAGGCAAAGAAATACATTTTTATTTATTTTTCACCCGATGCAGAACATAGCTGAGATTGATACAGCTGTAGATTCCATTCCACCTTGTATTCCATTGATACAATTATTTACTGTTCTTTCACATAATGTGAGGAAACAGTGAGGAAACATTACTGAAAGTTTTAGAACTTCCTACAAATCTCAAAGGCAAAGAATCTGAAGACAGAGGGACTAAAAAAACCTTGAAGCAAATTGGACTACACAGGTGTAAATAACTTGGTGAACAGGATCTCTGTAACTAATGATGATGCATACATTGAGAAGAACACGGATAGGTCTCAAAGCAAAGTCTCAGTTTGCAAGTCTCAACTTAATTTCAGTTTCAAGCAACAATGATTTGATCATGAGTTACCAAGGACAACTTAGATGGAAGGTTTCAATGCCATTTTTGCAGCAGTTTTTCAAAAATCTTTAACGTATTTATTTGAGAAGTAAAATCCTGAAATGAAAGACAATGCAGAAAGTATTACAATGCCTCTCCTTTGGGTTGTTGGTTTTGGGGTGGGGTTTTTTTTGTCATTTACAGGAAAACAAATCTTTGCTTCTTAAGAATTCATCTGCTCCTTATATTCCCATTGTTTGTGTTTATGACATAATCATTTCCACAGCAACTAATTAGGAGAAATCAAGAATTATGGCCTGTGAGGAGGCCTGTAAGGAGCAAATGAAATCATACATGTGTTACATAGAAGATTCCACTAAAAAGTCTCCTATCTGGCTAAAAAAGGGAAATGAGAAACACACAAGCTATCTTCTTTAAACTGAGGAGCAAATTTTCACCTAAGACAAGGCTGTGGGTCTTATTCAATGACCCATTTTCTTTTTTCACATGTAGTGCATGTTAAGAACTAGGAAAGGTTGGACCAAGTCAAATCAATGCAGTCAGTCAATGCAGTTCAGTGGCCAATGGAAAAATGTCTGGTTGTACAGAGGACAAATATGTGGAGACATTTTTCCAGCATATTCTCAAGCCAATTTTCAGCCTGCAACTTCCATCTGGAACATCTTCAATGCAAGTGAATCGATCCCACTTCATGTAACACCACCCCCCTCCCCCAATACAAAAGCAGGCTAAACTACTCCTTTGCTGCCTCCCCTGGTGGCTTGGGATAGAGAGGATGAGGTCCATTAATGTTCCCTATTAGAGAACATTAGGAACCTCTTTTAAGGTCTTTTAATGTTCTTTGGCATGCTCTGTTAAGCTATTACTATAGAGAACTGCTAAACATCAAAATTATGGATGTCTGAGTAGTATCTAATTTAAAGCTATTTTTCCTGTGCTTGGAATGTAGGCTGAAAGGAGCACTGGAGCAAATACCATCAATATCAGTTCAGCTGCATCTAAGGATGTTTGTCATAGAAATTTTTGCCATCCAGTGGCCCACCTACCCTTTTAGCAAAAGCTCAGAGAGGTATAACAACATGTATCAGTAAGGTGGAACTAGGACTGAAAAAATTCTACTTTGCCACATTCTCCTAAAAACATTTTGGCTCCCCTTGTAACAAACTAGTAGTTTCCTCCAGAGCTGCTGCGCAGCTCTTCTTCTCACAGTCTCCAAGACACAAAAAATCACGTCCCATTTTCTCCTATACTGCTTTGTGTTTTAAACAAGCTTCAAGACACTCACAGACAATTGTTAAGATCTATCAGAGTTCTTTCCCTAATAACTTTTATTTAACTCTTAAACACTTATTTAACTCTCTTATTTAACTCTTAAATGATCAGCCAACAAGGAGAGCAACTAAGCAAGTAGTAAATCACCTCCTAAGGAAAATCAGTTTGCAATATGCTCTACTTTCTTCTTGCTCTCCTTTATACTGTCCTTAGAGACAGAAGCCATTGGGAATGAAACGTAGACTGCAGGAATACCAACTGACTTCAGTGTTATGGGAATTCAACAACAGATATAACAAAATGTGGAGAGTCTCCTTACCTACATTAATTATGTCATGCTTGGCCCTTCAAATATGAGTGAACATCATTGAGAGAGATAAAACTTCATTGTATGGGCTCCATTTCTGAGGTTAAAGGGAGGGTTTTTAAATTAATTCAAAGTTTTGCTTACTCACTATAAACATTTCAAGGACACACTGTGTAAAACAGCTTCTCATGTTAAACACAATATATGACACTGATGTTTTCCATAGTTTATCATGGATAGAACTGGCATTGTAATAGCAGCGAGTTTTAACTTTCTGGGCAGACAAAGTCATTTTGATAATGGTGGCCACCAGAGACAGGAAGAAGTCTAAACATTCTTGATCCTTGGGGTTAGTGGAAATTCAGATGAATATGCGGGCCACACATGTTCTCTTGGGAGAAGAGTGCTGGCAGCCTTGTGTAAAACACAGTCCTTTTATGGCTCAGGCACAAAGAAACAGGAGAATCAGCTCTAAGAAAGTCACACTTCTGGACAGATGCAAGTCATTGCAACTATGCATACCATATGTGGGGAATGGTAAAGAAGGGACTGAACACAAAAATCAAAAGGAAAGTGACAGAGCCCTGGAAAGTGGGTTCCTCCTGAAGCAGCAAGCCTTTAAAAAAACATTTACCAGGCCAAGTCAGCTCAGGAAACTCTCCCTGCTGCCAGCTGAACTCTCTGGCAGATGAAACAAAGAAGCAAAAATTAACAAAAGGGCATTAACAATAAAAAGACAGGATTCAGTGTAGAATCTACTGAAATTAAGCCTTTTCTATGTCAGCTTGCCCTTGTTAACCTAACTTGAACTCCTCACATGACTGCTTGGGTCAGGAAACAGAGCAGTTACAAGCAAAGAACCACTGCGGCACCAGGCAAGCAGGGAGCCTCATTCTGAAAAGTGTTTAACATTCATGTGCAGCTCTAGCACTGTGAAAGTTGTCTACAGAACAATTTACAGGTGGAGTGGTTTATTCTGCTACCAAAACAGACAGAGTTATAGATAAGAAATTCCTGCTATAATGTGCCAAATCCTCAGGCATACCCAAAAGGCCATTTGGGCTACAGCAAGCCTTTGCCAACCTGCATCTACGGATATCAGTCAGGATCATGAAGAAATAAAGCCAATCCTAGCAAAAGTAGGTGGAGCTAATCTGTGAAATAAAATTCTACCCTTTTACTGGGGAAAAACTGTATGGCCTATACATACCAATAGTGTAATTAAAGAGATAAAAAAATTATCCTGAATGTGAGTTTCACAACTGTTTTAAGTACTACATTATAAACTAAGGTTTACATTTAATTCTTCTGTGATGTACTGGCAGGATACAACCCTTCTCCAAGTGAAACTAATATTATCTTTGTCACTGATGGCCAAGGGAATATACATTTGGTTTAGTGTAGTTTCACCTAGAAGTTACCACATTTTGCATCATAGATTACCTCAACGTGCTCAAATCTTCCAAAACCAAAAAATTTTGAAGCATATCAAAATAATGAAAATATATGTTTGGAAAGGATTGTTAACAATTGACTGAGAGGTTAATAACAGTTTAAAAACAGCTGAACTCTTCAAAATTTTCAACACAGTATCCTGGCAAAACAAAATATCATTAAATATGCCTTAAAAAAAAAAGAAACCTCTAATATCAAAGAGTACAGGCATTTATCCTCAGAGCAGTGCATTACAGGTGACCTCTATAGATTGAAAATAGGATTACATCAACATACCATTCACTTTTAAGTGGTGGATGGTGTGACATGAAAGGGAGGTCTCCCTAATGTTTTGCAGGGCTACTGACTCTGGTTTAAAGAAACTATGCAATCAGCTATTCACTGTCACATTCTGATCTGCAATGCTAACATGGATGCAAGAAGCAAAAGACTTTGAAAATTATACTTTCATATTACAAAAAAAAATGGGGAGCTCTGTGCAAATGGGTGTGAGAAACATGAACGGGAATACAGGTAATGAGACAAAGAGGAACCTTTATGTAAATATGGCTATACACTTATGCCACCAGCAATTACTCATGTCTGTACATTGCGGCTTAGCATCAGATAAAATGATATTAGAGTTTGAGATTTACACTTAATAGCTGCATTTGGTGTCTTCTTTATTTAAAGGTTTCAAACATAAAGCAGGCAAAGCATAGAGGCTTCTTTCCCTGGACTACATTTGACAAACAAAATAATTATATATTCAAAGATCGAGCAAATTAATAAAAATAAACAAAATTAATTAAAAGCCCCTTCTATCCTTGTATTCCCTTCCAGGACGTGCATGGTCTCCTGGGCACACTGACTTGGCTTGCACGGCCCCTATTTACTCAAGTCAGAAATTCCCATTTGCTTTCTATTTAGTAGGTTTTTTCCACCACAAAACAAACAAACAAAACAAACCAGGAACAGACAACTTCCCAGCACTCAGTGGCTACTGGCCATGGGGGCCCGGCTAGCCTTGTCCCCCAGCTGCATAGCGAGGTGCAGCTGTTTTCAGGCTGCAATCAGTCCTTGAACGGTAGAAAGCAGAGAGGCTTTCTGCTCTGTAGGCTCCCGAGCTCCCAGAGTCAGGGTTTGAAGGAATGGGCCGAGAAGGCACATTCACAGAGGTGTTTAGTCTTCTCAAAGGGGGTGCAAAAGAGAGCGCAGGACCCCAATTTCCAAGCTTTTAAACAGCATCAGTCCAGGGGTGTTACCATTGGGGGAATAGATACAATGGGACTGGGAGTGGCTAGACAGGGACAGACCAAACCCATTGGGGGCGGTAACAGGGACAAACCATTTGGGAAAAATCAAATTTAACATCCACCAACACAGCACTCCTTTTTAAGAATCAATGCCTTCTTTCCCTAAGTAAGCATTCTGTTTTGATAGACTTGAGACATGACTACAGGGTCTGGAAGAGACTCAATTTTGTACATTGAGACTCAATATTGTATACTTAAAACACTCAAACCTACTTCAAAAAGGTATTATTTTGGAAATAAATAAAATCAGGAGAGGAGAATCCTGAGCCACCAGGCTTTAGGTACTGATTCAGCACTGTAAAGGTCATGTAGGCTTATTAAAGAAAATGTGAGCACCGAGTTACCCAGGCAAGCATTTTGATAATTAAATGCAATACAGATACAATTCTAATATATTGTTTAACTCCCTGCAAACAAATTATAGTTCCCCAGAGGTGTCATATTGCATGCCATCAATCTCACTGTCCAAGTGTGATTGTAACAAAATGATTCATCATTTTCTTCCAGCACTATATGATGATGATACAGAATGGGTTAAATATATAGTCATAACATCTTTGTATATGCCTTGCTCAGCGATACAAAAAGCAAAAGAAAGCTTCCAAAAGTATTCTATTATAATAATGTTCAATATTTTTAAATGCTTTACAGCACCCCCTCACCTCAGGGTTTGGTGGTACACTGACTGCAAGCCAGTTGCTAGTTCTGTATAAAGTAGGATAAACCATTGTTGGCAGATATTTCCTTAATTCCTCAAAATTTTACTTTTGCTGGAAGAAATTTCAAATCTTACCACAACAGTTAAGGAAAAACTTTCACTCCAGTATAAAATATACAAATCAGAAAATATATACAACTAACAAAAACAGTCTCAGCACTACTTGATGAGAGGTATTTGGTTCCCCCTCCAACATTCCAGTAATGTAAAACCATTGTTTAAGGTAGAAAATAATTTTTCAATTTCAGGAAACATCATTACTAGCTGCCAAAAGTCTATCTATATAATAAGAACTATTTGCTAAAGCTGAACACCTGCAGTTTTATAGAAGGCCTCCAAGGACAGCTGTAAGTATTCCAGTCTACTGATACAGCAGCCAATCAAAACCTGAAGGTTTTGTCTGAGAAAACATGTTTTGCTTGCTAGGTCTACATGTACATTTGCAGACATTTGATTTAGACAGGTAGACAGATAGAAAGATGGGCAAACAGCTTGACCATGATATAATGACCTGTATGCAAAAGTCAAGGCTAGTAAAGGATGTCTTAATCGAGTCCTGAAAGTAGATTTCTGTTCCCAAAATGCTCTTGAAAGCAGTCCAGACTGCTGGAACTTTGCATCATAGCAAACCATCACACAAATATATGTGTATTAGTTGCCTTCCAAAATACAAGACAAATGATTGAATAGTTAATAAAAAAATAACTACAAAGGAAAAATCTCCCTCATAGTATGCATAAATAATACATCCAAACCTGTCTCTGCTGTTTCCGCAGCTGAAAGCGTGACTATCATTTCAGGTATGAAAAAGATGTTCTTTTTATTATTTGGTATGCAACTTCAGTAGCAAAGTTTTGGTCCTGTTAGTTACACCCAGGCTGTTACTATAAAAGTTATGATTTTAGGGGAAGTTTACCTAGAAAATATTCAGTCCCTTATAATTAAAAGTCTATACACAGCTGTGGACTACTGAACTGCTCTTAATTGATTTTACATGGATGAGATGACTATGACAGAGCATAACCAGAGTTTATATATAGAGAGGTGGGACGAAGTAGGACTCCTTTCACATCGCATGAGTGAAAAAAAAATATTTCCCACAATTCTGCTGTGATCCTCTTTCACTGGTGAAGGTTCTGCCTTAGATCTCAGGCTGTTTTAACCATTGCACAAATGTTTTGTACAAAACATGGTACATTCACCTTGAATTACCAACCTGCCAAAACTTTCAGAAATGGTACAATAAAGAGACATTCAGATAAAGAAAACATTTCTTTCCCCTGAAATTTTGTCTTGATGTTTGGAGATGAACTGAAACAACAGTTGCTGCTTAAACTGGGCTTCTGCTTCTGACCTCCTCTACAGGCAGAGGTCATGAGCACAGACTGCAACACAGAATTCTTTTAACCCCTTTCCACTGAACAAAGAGAGCAGATGATCTTTGAAAATATACTTCTGCGCACACAGTTTTACCAGCTGCCACTGTGGCTCCATGTGATGCAAAATGCAAGTAGCATGAATTTCATAGAAATTGAAATTTGTCCTTGAATAATTCACTAAGCAGAATCTCCAGCAAGGGGGAAGGCTCTAGAGGGCACATACCTGCACACACAAGAGAGTCTGAGATGGAAATAAATTTTTAAAAATTAATAAATAAAAGCAAAAGTATTAAATAGTCAATGATTTCAACAGATGTTTACAGACCAGGGCTAGCATTCATTCCTGAATTAAAACAGAAATTCTTTCCAAGGTTCGTCTATGTAAACAAGAGCAGTTCAGGTCTCATCTCAATATAAGAAGAACACACCATCTCCCAAATTAAAGGCAAAAATGAATGCTGTTAATTTCCCTGAGAAAAAAATCAAATGTATTCTAGCCTTGTTGTCCAGAAATTTAAACATTCAGCCATGATGCAATCTCAAGCAACTCTCCATGGGATCACTACACCTTTTGTACATAATGGAAAGATGTGAGTGTAGAAATAGTTTCAAGGAAAGTTTTGCTAACTTCACACTCTGAGAGCTTCCCTCTATACTGGGACTTGGGTGCCATTCAGCTGTAAGTACAACCAAATCCGAGCAGAACAATTTCTCTCCAGAAGAATTACTGTAAAACTGATTTGAACCACAAGCTTGTCTTTCTGATATGAAGACTGACAACCCTTTAAAAAAAAAAAAAAAAAAAAGGGGGGTTATTATGCCAGCTAAGTTAGCCTCCTTCCACAAGTCAGGATCAAGTTTCCCTATACAGGAAAGAAAAGTCTAAAAACAATTGAGAAACTTGAAAAAATACTCACTGGTCCCTATTCTTATTTCATTTATTGTGGGCCAAAACCTGCATCTTCATCTATAATAACCAATGACACAAAAATCACACTACCTGGACTTCAAAATAACTCTTTTGGGTAAAACCCTTAGTCCTACCAGAGTCTGTCACTACTGACTACCTTCCTAAGGCCAGATCTAATCCTTGATATTAGGAGAAGCCCAAATTGCCCAAAAATTACACTGAATACCTGGACATATGAGCCCAAACAGAACACCAGACAAATAATGCAGCCTGCATTAAATAAATACACCTTTTGCTTTGCTTTGAGAGGGTTTTGGCTTTGTCTTTTTTAATTCTATATTTCCAGTGAGGTCTATTTACTACATGAAAACTGTTGCTCCCTCTACATTCTGATGGAATGTGACACACATCTCATTCTAAACTCCATTAATGTACACATTTCATAAGGACTAAGAAAGATCCACAGAATTAATAGAAATTATATTAGTACTACAGAAGAATGTTGTTTGTGTTGTCCATAAATAGTTATATTATTATGATCAATAACATCAGGACCCTGTTTTACAGTAAGGCACTACAGAAACAGAAAAATTACAACATACAAAGAAATTGATATGGTCTTTGCTGGACAATATTCACACATTTTTATTTCAGGCAAGGAAATCTATAAGAGTAAAAAGAAAAAACAAAAAACCACCACCAACAACAACCAAACAAAGTTTCCCACAGCAACTCACAATTCTTATACTCTGTAATTTTAAATTGTAAATATTTATAGTACATAAGCATTCAGAAATTCTGTTAACAGCTGACTATCTATTTTCTCCAGCAAAAGTAACAATCTATTTCTTGGGTCCAGGTTCAGTAAGAGCTCAGAATGATGTTATTATGAACAGAGTTAGTTAGGAAGAAACCCTTTATACTACTTTGCACCCGTGAAAGTTGACTGTCTAAAGGGTAAAGTTTAACAAATTATTTTAATTATGTTAAAAAATCATTAAAACCCAAGACTAACAAGTAATTTTATTCCATAGTTTGGTTACAACAAAAGCAGGAAATTCAGAGTTGACATTCCCACACTAACCTTAATTCTATCCCATTGTGTATATTCGTTTCAACTGAGTCTTTTTTTCTATGACCTCATAACATGCGAAATGAAGGAAGGTACTAGAAAAAAACCCTAAAATTCATATAAATCAGTAGTGTGTTGTTAAGTTCTATTACTACAGAAGTAGCAGTTGAGTGGAGATAGCATTCTGGATAAAAAAAATATACACGTTGACTAGTCCATGCATTTATTGAATGCTATTGCCCATGAATGCATATGCTCTACCAACATTTCTGGTTGCTGACCTTTCACACTGGGATGGGTACCTTACCCAAGCCTGGATGCAAGAAACATAGAATCTGTAAGAGTCTATTAGGTATGGGGATCCAGAAAAATCATAATTTCATCCATGGCTCCTGAAGGAGTACAATCATTTGTATTCCAGCTCAAAACTAATAACCTGCCAACCCCAATCTGGCTCCATGCATACATAATCCAAATGTTTCTGCAATGTTTCCTCAGAACCAGAGCATAAGGAAATTCTCTACAAGTGCTCCCCTGTGCTTCTACACTGCATCAGTACAGGTTTATCTCAGCCTACAAACTGAGATACATGCTCTTCTGCATATTGATCTGCCCTGCAGTAATTTCCTCTTACCCTTCATTTCACGTTAGACTGGATGCAGAGTCCAGATATGACTATTACAGACCTGATATGTACATCCTAATAGGACTACTTGTTGTATTGAAGGTAAATGTGTTGCAGAACTGCCCTAGGGACTTCTTTCAGGAATTGGCCCAAACCCAAAAAATCCAGTGCTGTGCTGCACCTCATAAGTCATCATTTTGCATTAACCTGAGCAGGTTTGTGTATGTGTTATACAAACAGTCTGTGCTGGGAGACACTGCAAGGTCTCCACATTGTACTCCTTATGCTACATGACAACAATTGGTACTTTCTGAAACTTGAGTGCAAGTACCTCTACACCTGTATTTAGGCAAACATTTTCATATGATGCTGAAAGACAGCCTAAGTATCTACAGCTCAAGTTTAAAAACAGTGAAAAGCATATATTAGGGAAATACTTTTAGCTGTAGAATATGGATATTTCACACCTGAAAACTCAAAATGGCATCTCCTAGCACCTCATAAAGCAAACCAGGCACAGGTCACAGACATGCAGAAATAAAATACATCAAACATAAACACCAAGGAGGGAAAGCAATACAAGCGACTTTGTATTTCTGTGCTAGCAATGGCTGGAAGTGATTCGGGATCTAAGGGTAACTAAGAGGAATCTCAGAGCTCTCATGTCAGTGAGAATCGCTGCTCTTCAGAATGGAAAAGTTTGAGAAATTAATGAATACCAGCACAGCTCTGGCCATGCTTCATACACACCTCCAAGGAATACTCTGGCTATTATTTATCAGGAAGATCTATATCACCTTAAGATTTGGAGATTTTCTTTACTGAAAGGGTGCATCAAAAGCCTCTGCACAAGCCTAGAACCTACATTTTGTTTCTGTGAAAAAGTGAAAACGTCAGTAAAAATCAAATCTTTCCAATGGGAAAACAGGATCTAAACAAGCACACCTCCGACTCTGGAACTTAAAGAGTGAAAATTCTGATGCCACTCTGTTCAGTGCTCTCTAGGGTCTTCAGTACTGAGCTCCTGCTTTGTAGACTGAAGGTATAATTAATTTCTTATTGAACAGAACTACAAACAAGAGCCTCCAATCATGAACTGTTTGTCTTAAGATAAATAGATTTTAAAACCAAAATATGAAGATGGTGTACCATGAAACAAATCACACAATGAGATGCACATGAAAAAATCTCCTAATTAAAATTTTGGTCACCAAGAACTAGATACTTTGATTTTCTTGAATTCATTAGAGATCTCCCCTCAGCAATGGTGGAAGTTCATTGAGCAGATGGAAACTGTACATAGTCCAAAATTGTTGCAATGTTGACATTTCTAATGTCTTTCAAAATGTACTACAGTTTACATAGAATAGAGAACACATATAAATGTTTTCTTTCACCTCTGCAATTTGGCATAGCTTATATCCTTGCTTGACTGCAAAAGTGCTCATTACTTCAGACTACTGTTAAATCGATTGGTTATCATCAGTATTACAGGGAGATAATAATCTGCTGCTTCCAATGGACAACTATACAGTTTTATAGAGGGCCATTGCTCAAAATTTGGTTTCAGTTTTTGTGTTCTGGTTCTGAAACAACCTGAAGATTACAGAAAAACATGGTTTAAGAAAGGGTTAGGCTTAGGGTAAACAGATAATATGATCTGATTTAAGACTACTGAAAGCAGGTGAAAGATTCCCACAAATGGCCTTAACAATGTGCTGACATTGTATAATGTAGAAATTGACTATACTGGTTATCATGTTATTGAAGACATCCTGCTCTTCCTCCTGATATTAAAGCAAGTTTAGCTTTTTGTTATTGCATGACAGCAGCAGCATACATAAACACTTGGTAAGGCTGTGGCTACTCAAAAAGGCAAATCTAGATGTGGAAGATTATATGAGAAATGGAAGAAAGATGGAAGGTAGAAAACTGAATAAAAAGCACTAAATGTCCATGTAGGCAAAAGATAAATTTGTTTCACATAAAAATAGCTGTGTATGACCTATTTCTAATTCTGTCAGAATTTTATTGAAGCCTGAAAGAGGTATTTCCCAAAAGTATTACAGGAATTGTAAGAAAAAAGTGCAAATCATAAAAAAGTGACTAATTTGTCTATCAATTCCAGTTACCAAGCAGTTTTGGATATTTTAGAATTATTTAATGTTGTACCAGTACCCATATAATATCTGGAACAAAATAACATCTATAGATGAAGCATACAGAATGCAGATTTGGTCTGCCTAATGATTCAAGATAACCATAATGTTTACCAACTCAGATAACTATTTCAAGCTGAAAGGAAAAGGATTCTATTCATTCTGTTTCTTTCAGGCGCCAAAAAAAAATATTATTTTAAAATGGTTTGTTTTCTCTTTCATATGACAGGAAGTTAATACAGACTACATGAGCACTGGATGTGTAAACACAAAACATTTTTATGCATTACAAATATATCAACACAGAAATTATGCTTTGTTTTTCTCTTTGAAAAAGCAGCCAGCACAACATAAACATCATCAGAATCTATCAATTGCATATAAAAGTATGTTTTCCATTTGTAATAAATCCAACCTTAATAAAAAGTTCCGTCTTGAATGGCTACATATAAATGCTTTTATGTAGACTTAGAAAGTTAGTGAGGTGCTTTTTACACCTATGGCACAGAAAATATAAGCCTTTATCCAGTACTTCTTTACAGAATTAGTGCAGCTGAATAATGGCCTCAGGTTGACCCAGAGGACACAAAGAAAAAAACAACAAAAAAATTAAATCAGTTTACATAAATTTTGTAAAAACTATTATAATGGGATGTGCAATGTTGTAAAAGTTGAGGAAAATTATGGACTTTTCATATTCTGCAGGATAAGGAATAGTCACGTTAGAATTATTAGAACTCATGTCACTGGAAACAGCAGTGAACAACAAAGACCTTTGTTTTATCTTTCCATTTCAATAAAAATGCCTGGAATTGGTTTAAAAAATGTTAAATAACACATGGTAGCATACTAACAGCTCATGTAAGAGCATTTTTGTCTGGCATCCTTGGGCACTTTCATTCCCTTTTCCTATATGCTACTGTCCTGTAAAAACTAGTATAACATACACTTTAAAATAATAACTTTCAACAGATATCATAATTTAAAAGTCTCATGAAAGAAAATTCCTTCTAGATAACAGAATCTACAAAAGCAGTACTGATAGAATTCAATGCCTAAATAAATGGATTTAGAATTTGAAAATGAACTTATAGATGCAGCAGATCCTAAAATTATAGTGAGGTTTTTTTGCTAAAAGCATAATATTTTTTGTATTCTATATATTTCCATTAAAATAGCCATTCTTCCATGATTTATTTCCACTTGTTTTTATCTTATTCAGTTAAGAGGCACAGTAATACACCTAACTCTATTTCTTGTCTTTCTTTTGGACTGCTGTGGTGAATTCAGCACATGGACTACTAAGTGATAACCACCTTACTCCTGACCTCACTTACTGAGAGTCTCAGTGAATCCCAATGCTGCAGGAAATTCAGGCGAAAACAAAGTTCTAGCAGCTAGGACATGGTATGTGGGATAAAGGGTAGGTTGGTTGAAACCTGGGAGCTGATAGATGTGAATGTATGGCTGTGAGCTTTCACTGGCTGCTCTGGACTTCCACCCAAACTTACAAACTATCTGGGAAAACAGTTTCTATTTTCTTCAAAGCCAATCACGTGCCCAAACAACACTGTGGATCTGGACTGAACTTCCTCTGTGACTTCACTTTAAAACACGGAACACACAGCTTTTTCTCAGATTTTTAGAAGACTAAGTAGACTAAGGGCTTAGAGACTTGCAAAAGATAGAACAATGGGAGAGAAAGTACTTTTGATTCTCAATTCTAGTATCAAAAACAACTTAATGGTCACCTAAAAGAAAATTAGGTTATTTTAAATATTTCATAAAGGAGAATTTAGTATTGAGAACTTTCTCTTCTTGGGTGATTTTCCAAAGTCAAAAATAAACAGGTGTGGGATTTGATTTGAATACTTCTCTAAAAGATAGATGAAACTGTAAAATATCCAAGATCATAATTCAGTATCAAAAGGGAAAATAAGTACATTAATTTTGAGTATTTTCCTGAAAAACCTTTCACAGAATAGCTAGTTTAGCTTCAAAATTTCCTGTGTTTTCAACTTCCTATAACAGGAGATGTTTGGGTGTCCACAGAGAACCTGCAAAAGTTCAAATAGAAATGCTTATGTTTTCACAACATCATTTAAAGAGAACATAGTTGCTTCATTGATTAACAGATGATAAGAAGATATCCAAAGAGGAAATCAGCTCACACAATTGTGTAACTACTCCTTTATACAGCAGCAGTATCAGAAATTGAAGACGTGCAGATGAACCTCATAATACAACTTGCAGCAGATGTATTTGTGCAATGTTCCAGTGACCATATCATACCTACAGTGTCATTATACTTGGCTATGTACAAGTGAAAAGAGAATATAAACCATGTCAAAGCTTAAGGGTAGATGAAAGGGAATATTGTGCACCTCACTGATCTTTCTACTGGTAAGCCCATATCCAACAAATACCAAATTACAGTGGCAAAGAAAAGTTAGAATGTATCACCATGTGTTTTTATGAAAAGCATTAGAAGCTCCTCAACAACTACAAATTTTCAGAAATATTTAGGGATTTCTAAGTCTTAAGATTTAGAAATTCCTCTAAATCAAAATTTCTTAAAAGAAATAAAATTAACGTCTTCTTCAGTTCACTTATGACCCTTAGGGTATGCAGAAGCATTAACACAAACATGAAGGAAAGTAAACTGCTTAATAGTTTTATCATTAGACTCTAGTGGCATTTTAGTGTAACTTGTATCCAAGCCTTGACTTAAATCAGACTTAATTGAGCAGCAATATAAAGAAAAAGCATAAAATGTGTCAAGAATGGAGAACTCTTACTATCCTTGCTGTGGCAGTCCATGTTCTTAACAGGAAGAAGAAATAACTGTTTTTACTGTCACCAGTGCACTCTGCTGCACAAGTGCACATTTTCCAAGGGTGTGCACCCTACCTTTCCAGAATTTAGATCCCTCTATTACAAACTGGTGTTCACAGGTCTGTCTGACCTTCAAACTATTTTTAATAGTTATTTAAAAACTGTGCTAAGTCAAAATACATGTCCTCAGTGTAGTCCAGAGATAGGAATTAAATGAAAAATCCACTCTAGTTCTTACTTTCTTTAAAAGGCACTTAAAAAGAATGCTAGTGTTGCAGCATCAAATAAATGATCAAATTAATCAAATCTGAAAAAAATAGATATAAGAACAGAATGCAGTGTGTTAGCAGTATTTTTTTTTTAAATTGCAAATGCATTGAGCAGATGAGTACAGAAGAAAAAGTGGATAATGACAATAGGAAATTATGTTTGTATACATACTGACAATTCTAAGTGTTTAGTTAGAGCTGAATATGTGTTAGACTTGACAAAGTGTTAAAGGTTAGAATTACTGCTTTTGTTTTCTTTCTCCTAGGGAATTTTGTCCCATATGTTGCTAAGAGAGAATAACGACCAGTACTTAAGCAAGACAAAAGAAGTTGCCAGAGCTCAGGAAAGGTCCGGCTGGCTATTCTCTTAGCTGAAGAGAGCTAAGACATCCATATACATACTAGTAAAGAACTGTTATTCCTTTTCCCATATCTTTGCCTGAAGGTCCCTTAATTTCAAAGTTATAATAATTCCGAGGGAAGGGGGTCATATTCTCCATTCCAGGGGAGGTTCCTGCCTTCCTTGGCAGACACCTGTCTTTCAAACCGAGACACAAAGATAACCAAGCAAAACAAACAAAGGAAAGTAGGATTACATATTAATGGGTGTATATATATGTATATGCTCCTCACAATCACCATGTGAAATTGCTTTACATTATTACCTTAATGTGAAAATGGAAATGTGCTTCCACTGTCTTATTCAGTCCATTTTCTAAAAGTTCCACTTTCACTCACAATATTTCAGTCAGCTATGGCTAGATTGAAAGTGAAGTAAGCTAAATTCTAGCATCAACTTTCAAAATACAATAACATAATTAGAAACAAGCAGAAAATTAATCCATTATATATATTATTATTCGGATTTTCCGGAATTCTACTCCTCTATGGTTGTGTCCATCTTCATCAAGTCAGAATTTGCATGTACTGCTTTTCAAATATTCATAGGGAAGGGGTTGTTGTGCTATCTGAAGTACAATATCTCAGTGTGGGAGTGGAGAAAATAGTCAGCAGTACTTTCAGAAAAGGTTCTGACAAAGGTTTCACTCATCACACATCACATTTAGACACGCTAGTGGGAATATGTTATTGAGGATCCCACTAACAGCTGGATAATGAGACTGAGCATCAACTGTATGGTTGTCTTCGGTAGGCAGCACCACAGGAATCAAAGGAGAAAAATAAAAAAGTAAGAAAAATCATGAGATAGAATTGAGTGAGCCAAGTGTAGATAACCTGTTAGGAGCAAAGGGAAAAGCTACAGCTGGGTGATGTTTTAGTAAAAGGAACAAGACCTTTATTTGGAAATACCAAAATTAACAATAATTAATTATTAGCAAGTATGTGTGCAATGTAGCAGATGATATTAAAGGAAGGTGCAATGAATCAGTATGTATTCACAGGGAAGAAAAGGAAAGAAAAACAATGGCCACAAGCATGCAATCTGTAAGTAGAAGATGATTCAGACCTTTGACAGCAACAGGAGAAGGGATGAATCCACTGCCCTTCTAATACAAATCAATAGAATTTTTTCTTCAGATGTGAAATAAAATAAAGTAAAATTCAAAATTGAAGGAATTGACACATATAAGCCAAAAGTAAATAGCAAGGGCATGGCTCAAGGTAACACAGTGACGATCTTATTTAAAATTCCTTAAAAGCCTGATAAGGTAAAAAGAAATAAGCTGTCTGGTTATGTTGGAATGTAAATAAGTAAAACACTACAGGAATAAAAAGGGAATTCAGTTAGAACTCCAATACAATATATCACTCCATGAGTACTGAGCACATGGAGAGAGCTGACAAGTTTATTCATCAAAGTAAATGATATAAATGAACCTGAAAACACTTGGACATTTTTATGATGAGAAACAGAAAAGGGTATTGAAGGATACAATAGATATAAATCAGACAGAAGGGGCTATAATAAACTTAAAGAAGAACCTTCTTGGTTCAGATGTAATTTTCCAGGCCAGAAATTACTTTTTTACCATACCAGTGATTAAATGAAACCAAATTCTTATGTGTTAAGTGTCTTGTAAGTACCATAATCATTGCTCCAGAAGTTATTATATATGATTGCATGTAGAAACCCTTAACACTTTCCCTTTCTTTCTGGCCAGAAAACAATCCTGTGTTCATTGTCTGAAAACATAAGATGTAATATTGAGACCAGAACTCATAAGATCCAAAAGCAACAGTTTCTTGTCATCTGATTTGTACAGAAAAGTTCAAGCAAGCTGAATATATTTTTCAGTATTGACAGAACCAGTCATATTCCCTGCCAGTAGTGTAACGGGACAGCCCAGACACATACAGCAAATATATCATGGCAAAGACCTTGACTTAATTCTTACTTATATTAGTTTTAACTTAGTAAAAGGGCAGATTGAATACAAAATTTGGGAAAACCCAAAAAAGTCAGAATTACTTCTTTAAGCAGAACAACTCAATATTTATCTTGCACGATCCTTGTAATTATGATCACTTGGAAATATTAGAAGCTGCTGGGAGGGTTCCATAGTCATTCCATATAATAGCAATAGAAGAATTGTTTAAAGGAGAGGAATACACTACAAAATTTGACATCTTTGTCAAATATCTTTGATGTTTACAATTCCTGTACTTTACTCTTTTACTCAATCTTTCCTAAATAATTCCACAGAACTCAGAGTATTGCTAGCCACACCATCTAAGGGATTAACAGTGCATCATGCATTCCAGCAGCTAGCCCGACTGAAGCATGGAGAATTCTTCTCTTTCTCTATTTAGTTGGAAACTAAAAGCAAAGTAAGTCCTCGATGCTCTAGTGTGGCAGGGATGCAGCTCAGAACACAGGCTAGATTTATATCAACATTTGCATCTTGTCTACCTTCACTGTACAAATTATATAGACCTTACCACCATTAAGTTCTTACATACCTGCTGTACCAGCTTTAGCAATGGTTAACAGTTTGTAGTTCTAAAGAAGGTGAAAAACAAAGACTTCCCTACTTTATGATCCCCTCTGACATTTGAATAAATTTTTTCTTGACACAAAGTTTAATTTTCCTTCTTCTTTCTGCTGGAAATATAGTAAGGAGAATAAAAAAAATAAGCTCAACCGCTGCAACAATCTGTCCTTGCCTCATAAGTCCGCAGGACTTAAGTTCCTCAAAAATAAAAATTAAAAAAATTACAAAGATTGTTAGTCTGTCAAAATGAAATATATGATTTTATTCTCAATATCTTTTGTTACAAGCTGGTTCTCATTACAGTGTTAGCATGACAGCCTTAAAATCTGAAAACTTCTGTCCATCCCGTATCAGCAAGGAGAGCTTAACTTACTACTTTCTCTTGCTCATAAGCTTCATATATGATAGGGAGGAATATCTCTCAGCCAAAAGCAGAGTACTCAGCCTTCAAGACTAACCAAATAACTATTTTTCATCCCTTAAATAGCAAAATAAATGTGTTTATTATGGAGATGGCTAATGGGAGATCACCAGCTCAGTTTATGAGGATTTCAAAATTAAAAACCAAATTTGTGTGGTTTTCAAAAAATGGCCTGATTTCCCAAAGCTAGAAGCAAGTATG
The DNA here is from genome assembly GCA_032173965.1 of Sitta carolinensis. Lineage (NCBI taxonomy): Eukaryota > Metazoa > Chordata > Aves > Passeriformes > Sittidae > Sitta > Sitta carolinensis. The sequence continues at coordinate 54,099,185 of CM063284.1, read as the reverse complement.
CCTTACCCAGGGTTCCATGTCTCTGTCACTACTTCTGCAGTGACAGCCACCAGTAAAGATTTTATTGTAAGTCTACAGGGAACACTTTTTAACTTGTACTCTTGCCCTCCCAAATTCCCCACATAAAAACTTTCAAAGCACAACCATGCCTTGGTCCCATTCTCTATAGCAGTCACTTTTACTTTATGTCTAAACAATTTCCCACTGATCATTCATGAATATAGAATATAAACTTTAGTTTTACTATGTTTGTCTGACATAAATTGTATTTTTAGCACTACCTTAAGAGACACAGAGATAATAATAAAAAAATCAAATTTCAAATTATTCTTACCACATCCTACATGACAGTATCTATATAACTTGTATTAAAAGTACATTGATAAATCAATAGGGCAATTATGTAACAATACACAAAAGAGGAACTTGAAAGAGCTGTTCATACAATACTCAAAGCAAAGAAATGGAATTCAGGGATATTTTATATATTATTATATAAAAAAAAATCTGATAAGATTTTCAAAAAGACACTTCTTCTCTGTGTTTTCTGAAGTATGGTGGTAGAGCCAGGCAGAAAACCTTGGGCTATAAGTGAAAAGCAGATTACATATTGAGTACAAACCTTCAAATATCCAGTCTTCACTCACTGCAACTTACATGCCTCTACCCTCTGTTTCTCAGACAGCTGCATTCACATTTGGCAAGGCACATACCAAATTTCATCCTATACAAGTTATGGATACCATTAACTTCTTTAAGTCAAAGACCCACTCACTTCAATGACCTGCAAGGTCCTTGGCAGCTCATTAGTATTAGGCTGATGCTCACTGTGTTGTGGTTCAGGAGCTGAGCTGTTTCAAGGAGGATCTCAAAAAGACAATTGCATAAGGAAAACTTCTGCATAGAGAAACAGCACAATGTCATGGTGGATACTTAGCTTATATATGAATTGTCAGACAATTTTTTTCTAAACTTTTAATTTCAGATTTGGTTGCTCTTTCTCCATCTATTTCTTTTCACCACCATCACTCCCCCTGTTAGCATGATAAATTAATCAAATAAACCCTGAACGAATAGACTCCTTTACCTTTCTGGTAACTATATGCAGGTTATTTACTGGTCTTCAAACCCTTACTGAAAAATTTCTGTAAGCATTCCAGGAATTATGGAACCATCTTGAAGGACAAACAGCAAATCTAATACTGGTGTTTGAGATGGGCTAATGACCTGACACCAGACACATATATTGCGTGATACTTTGGTTCCTAATTTGAAGGGCATAATTCTCACTGCCTCACATACAAAAAGACATTTACTTCTTCAGGCTTCATGATCCAAGACACTCTCTTACAGACACATTTCTAAGCTGTCACTAGATTGTAAGAAGGTGAGCAAAAGGCTTCCCCCTCTCCACACAGCTGTATAAATGCTGCTCACAATAACTTTTTCTCAGTAATGTGGGCCCCATTTATTTCTTCCCAACCCTAGAAATCAGGAGAAATTAGGCCCAGATCCTATTTATCCCCTGCATCAACACACAGAATAGTGAAACTAATTTGGATGTATATCACAGATGTACTGCATTCCTCCACATGTACCCATAGAGGTACTAATTTGATCCCTCAGATTTTACCAAGTTTATTCTCTTAATGTTCACTATTAAAATAAATATTCCTGCTAGCCAAGTAATTTTGTACAGTTGTTAAAGAACACAAGCATTACAAGGCCAAATGAAATCAGTGCTCTTCATTTAAGAGATTCTTTCCCTCTAGCTTCACCTAAAAGACAGTAACAACAAACCCAAAATTAGCTATCTCATTGGCATTGATAGAAGTGGATGCCAAAAACTGGGAAGGAAGAAAGCATGGAGAGTAGGCAGGAGAACGCAAAACTATCCATTTTAAAGCCTGTTTCAGATCATGTAAAGCTGGTAAATCCCTCTAGTGCTTCAGTGAAAAAAATCACAGCAGTCAGCTGGATACATTGAAGGCTGCCCTTTCTTGTGCCTTTTTTCCTGTTTTGGCAGCATATTGCCCTGCATGCAGCATCTGTCTATTTCCACAGATTGTGGCTGTACATTTTAGTTGAACTAAAACAGTTAAAGGAAAAAACAAAAGGTAAGGTTCAAAGGGCAATGAATATCAGAGGTCTTGGAATGCTGCAGGTGTGGGACTCCTGATTCTGGTTAGCTAATATTGCTGCAGAAAACATTGCAATAATTTTCAGAGTTTTCACATCTGCCTAGTTCCACCCAGCATCCAAATTTCAAAAGCTTGAAAACCAAAGAATTTTTTAAAAGTGATTTGTACAGCACGGTCCCCAACCTCACATAATAAATATGGCATGGGAAAAGAGGGGCAATCATCATTCAACAAAACTGAATTATTATTAACACAGCAGTGTTAATTCCTACCATTGGGTAGGCCCACAACACAGTCTTCAGGATCTATTTGTAAGGATAAAGCACAATTTCCTTTTTCTATGATGGCTGTTTTTTTCTCCAAGAAATATCTAGACACTGCAAGTGCCAGCTTAGGCAGAAACCTCTTCCTCACGTGTTGGAAATCTGAGGCACCATGCAGATGTAACCCAGTATCTTTTAGGAAAACCATATGAGGCTAAGCAGTACAAATCTGTTCCACTGCTATGTGGACGCTATATTGGTGCTTGTTTTTTATTAATTTTCACTGTATCTGGTGGGTTTTGCCAGAATAGATTTGAGCTTGGTACAGTTAAAATACAAATATAAAACAGATAACTACTCCAAAAAGCTCTCCATGTCAGTAGATAAAATGGATAAATAGTGAAAAAGGAAGTAGGATTATCCTATTTTTACACAGAGAGAATGAAACTTATAGCACTATGTTCATTAGTACTAGGTTATCAAAAAAACCTAAAACCCAGATAAACAAGACCAGGCTTAAGCCCAAGCACTTTTTTCTCAAACTATCTCCTCTCATAATAAAGAAGTTACACTGGCGGTGGAAGCACAAGTTTGATCTAATAAAAAGATTTGCCTGAACGTCACTTAAGAAAAATGATTGCCTTCCACATACTATTTAAGATGCTTTGCTACATATTTCATATTTCTTAGAAATATGAAAATAAAAGTATTGAAAATAAAAGTATTCTCATGATGCTGAAGCAACCGTTTACATTAAGAAAAAGATAAGCTGGGGTTTTTTTTCAGTGCTACAGTAAAGGAATTAAAAACAGGAAATGGATTTTCACAGATAACAGGAAATTTTCATAGATAGCATGAAAATTTATGTTGTGCTTTGGGGTTCCTACAGTAAAGGAAAGAAGCCCCACCATGTCTTTTACACTGTAAACACTTCTTCAGAGTTAGTCACTCTGACTAATACAAAAATATATTTGACAGAAAAATAAAAACAATTTTAAATTACATACTTTAAGTTTATAATATTCATCAGGTTGATCTAGTGTTTGCATAAGTGATGAATTCAGGTTAATAAAGACATATTTTAACAGCCTTTGGTCAGATGCAGTATGCTTCACCAATTGGGATATAAACCAAACAGGCTCAGCAGAGGAAATGTGTTTTGCTCTTTTTGTTCTAAGCTGTGGGGTGAACATGTTTCTACACACTTAACACTGTAATCATTATCATAAGTTAGAAGATAAACAAATGATACCTTTATTCACAGGAATTTTATTTGTCAATGGCATTTTAGGAGTTTTATACAAAATTACAACCAGACTAAAGAGAAATTAAAAAAAAAAAAAGACAAAAAAAAAAAAAGACCAGATAAAAAAAATGCACTAGATTAAAAGGAGAAAGCCCCTTAAAAACATTTAATTACTACAGTAATACTACTAATGCTGAAGGACTCAAAAAATTTCAAAATCTCTTAAATTTCAACATGATTAAAAAAAAAGGATTCTAATCCTTAAATGAAGATGTTGTCCATTATGCTTCTAACCAAACTTAACATGAAGACACTTTTTCATCCTGCCGACACTAAGTTCCTTCTTCACTTGAAAATGAAAAAGAAATAACAAGAAATTCCACTCCACTGCAAGCTGAGAAAGGTGGCTTTTCATTAATCAAAGAGCTGACAATTCCCTTTCAAAGCATACTTTCTTGGTTGATGTTAATCCTCCCTTAAAACTGACAAGAAATTGATTAGTAAAAAACTATATTTTCACTGTTTTTAATTTTTCACAGACAAGTTTATCAAGCATAACTTTTTGTCACAGCCTCCATCCAGGACTTTGATATCAAAGCTTAACTACTTCACTTGGAAGCACATGCCTTTAAAATAAAGTGTAGAACTCTAACAATAGGCTGCAAAAGGTTTATTCTGAAACTTCCAATCAACAGAATTTTAAATTAACTGACCTACAAAATCAGTGATCTCATTTAGATACAACATAAAGAGCAGGACTACAAAAGTGCAGCTGAGGACAGAAGGTATACGACTTGAGTGAAATCCTTACCTGTTAAGAAGCAATAGAAGAGAACAGTGTTTGCCATTAGATCCTGCTTTCTAATAGTTTTTCAAGAGGAAAAAGAACCCAAACCTGCCTTTACTTGTAAATAAATCTCATAATAAAAATACATTTCATAAATTCCTTTCATGCATTTTTTTAAATTTTCAGGTAAGGTCCATATCGATACAGTTAGATACAAAATGTAGGACAAGCTAGCAACTTGAAAAAAAAACCTCATGTAAAAAAATTTTGCTTGTAGTTTTTATAAAGCTGCAATCTCCTACACAACTGAACTGGGAAAATTTTCAAGTGCACTTCAACAACACATCAAATTTGAAGACAACATTCACTAGGTTTTTAAAGAAAAATCTCTCTTGATCACTTTTTTTTAAGCTTCAGTGTCTCTCCCTCATCTTGAAATATTTTAATTTCTGAATCAGCACCAGGGAGCTATACATCTAGTGGGCATTTTTCAGCATATATAAGGGAAACCAACTTTGCCTGAAACTGCAAGGCTTTTGGTTTGGTGTTTTTTTTTTTTTTTGAAAAAAGAGAGATCACCCTTATTGCACTTCAATAGTGATAACTTTCTATGCATTAACTGATATATTAAGTCTAGGTAGAAAAGGAAGAAAAGGAAGAGCAAGATGGAAGCAAGGTTTGAGGGATAGAAGAGCTATACTATTGAAAACTGTGAATGAACTGTCTATTCTTGTCTACTGCTATTTTATACTGAAAATCTATTAATTTAGAATGTTTTGGACTGAAGGAAAAGCAAATCTTGTGTACCTTGCAAAAAACCAGAACAAATCCTTACTGCAAAAACATTCTGATACAATGGTTCTATACTCTAATCCTCCCAGCAAAGCCCGTCCATCTGACAACTTCCTAACCTGACCTCTGGCAGAAGCCTAAAGCAGGAGTTGGAATTTCCTTTCTCAGTAAAAGAACAGACATGATATTGCCATAAGTAACTGAAGCATAATAAACTTATAATACGTATTTTCCCTACTCTGTCTCTGGTGAATATTTTAAGAAACATAGTTGGATTTAAAAACAGGATAGTTCACCTATTAGGGCAATGGCATCATCTGTTGGTCAATTTTTGAGGAGGCTAAACCAGACCTTATTATGAACAAGGAAAAATTTTCCTGTCAGGTTTTTGAACTGTCCACTGGATACATGTCATTAAAAATAAGTTTGAGGGGTTTTTTCACTAATGTAACCCTTAAAAGGTAATGAGCCTCCTCATATGGGGGCTACTTTTTGGCAGAGAACTTTGAAACGAACATGTCAGTTGTGTGTGGTAAATTATATGCATGTGTACATACTCTATTTGGAAGACATTTGTAGGCATAGGAATAGACTCAAAAAATGGATTGTGAGGAAGGGGAAGAGAAAGGATTTCTGTCCTAGAGTACAATCTACATTTTATTCATGTGAATAGTAATCTTCAGGTTGATTTGAAGTTGCATTCTACCCAAAATAAGCTATAGATACCAATCTCTAAGCACATGTACTTGTTACAGTTGGCCACATTTGAGTCTGATTTAAGACTGACTTCAGCTGCATCAGTGTATTAGTATTGTTTTACATGCGTGTAATGTAAACTTACATGAGTCACTTTTATTGATTTAAATTTTGACTGTAATACCTTTTTGCATACATTTTTACAATGAATAGAAGGAATGGTAACGCAAGCAGGCATTCATACATTTCTTTCACTAGCATCAGAATTAGATATTTGCTTGAACAAGGAGGTTGGATTACATGACCACCTGTGGACCCTTCCAACCTTAGCCATTCTGTGATTCTGGAATTCTTTGAATTACTGACATACTGCAGCACATACTTACATATTTTAACCAATATTCTTAATGCTGTAATTACAGAATCACTCAATTTTATGATTAGTCGGTAAATTTAGAAATGCACATGTTTAAGTACCTGTGTAAAACTGAATAGGCACAGGTTCTAGATTTTGGAAATGAGGTATACAAATCATGTGTTCCAAAAGGTAAGCAAGTGACAGCCATTGAACTACCAGAGATAATTACAAATTATTCCCTGTTTCTACCCTACCCCTTCAATCTTAAATATTACACAGAGTGCAACTTAATCTGAAAGGTTCTGGCACACTGAATTATGAGACTCCATCAGAACATGATATCCAATACAACAGATATTTAGTTTGATACGAAATGGTGGATATTGCAGTGTAACTCACTGGTTTCCCTGACGCTGGCATACATGAATTTACACCAGCATAAAAACTTCTGCAAGAGATATGTCAGGCCATTTGTTCATAAGCAAGTGAAAATAGTTCACCTATTCAGTAGACAAGGAGGAAATTCTATAAGCCATATATACAGTATTATAGCCAATACTATAAGTGGACAGAAATCAGGATGACCCAAAGCCTTCCTGGAGTCCTACCAAAGAAACTTTGGTGGGGGGAGATTGGCTTTCCACAGCCAACATTTTACAGTACCTCTGTATTTGAGTGAGCAACCTTAAACAAAACTTTAAAGTACTTAACTTTTTAAAAGAGGGTGTTGGACTGAAATGCTTAACCATAAAGACCAGCTCATCTTTCTTCTTCTTCATCTAAATCAACAGTTGTGTCCACTTAAGAGGCACCAAAGGGGCACTTCTTGTGGTTTTCTTTTAAAGATTTAAAAAGAGAAGCAGTGAAAGAAATATATCCTTATATTTCCTTAAAATTGCTACTACTTCAAGAGCTTCTGAAGCACTAGACTGTTTTATTAAAATTGCCTCTTGGTAGTATAATAGTGTTGCCAAAAATTACTGCTCACTGCAGTGATTAAAGTCACTCTTCTTCCTAGAAAAGCTTGAAATTGTTTAGTCTGTTCCCTCAACAGTAGCAAGTGAGCAAAGGGCATGATTTTAAAAAATAAATTAAGACAAATAAAAAACTTAGCACAATTTAATTGTATCCCTGTCTTCCCCCAGTAAATACATCTAATATCACATACTTATTCAGAGAGGGAAGAAGGGATTTCCCCTCAGTAACCTCGAGGGGGGAGGGGAAAGGGGGTGCCGAGAGAGAGAGAGAGAGAATATAATTGTTCCCCATCTCGCTGTATGTGTTATTGAGCCGCGATGCCAGCCACATGCTGATTATCTCTCCTACATAAAGTGCTCTCCTGCAGTGCCAATTGCCTGCCGTGTGGTCTGTATCCTGTTACATAAAATGTTATCCTGTAGCACCAATGCGCTGTGCCAAAGTGCTATTCTTCTCTGCCATGCTCCCAATTTTCTCAGCTCAGATGCCCTTTGTTTTCATGCCTGCTTCTGCTTATGTCTTAAAAGCCACCTAATGATTAAAACAAAACAAGAATACTTTTCACTAAACAGTAATTTTTTTAGTTATACTGTAAAACAAGAAACAACACAAATAACTGTTGCTCAGGGATTCTGAAAAATATGAGAGTGCTACATGAAAAATCCCATTAGAGACAGAGTTGCCACAAGGCCCTCTGTGACTCAGATGTTGCACCTTCACACTTCTATTAGTTATGGATCAATCTGAACGATGGAGTTTTATTTGTCTCAACATTTTCCAAAGGCAGATCAGCTGTACTTGAGATGAAAGCACCCTTGGAGCAAAACACACTGAGAAAAGCTGTCTCTCATGATGTATTGCAATAACACATTGTCAAAGAGTGCTGCTGCTCCAGCAATCTGTAAGCATGTTATATCATCAAAACAGCGCAGGAGTGATGATGTGTTACTGGAAAGATGGCAGCAGTATAAGAAGAGCACATCCAAGCAAAGTGCACCTAAATACAGGCTGACAGCCAATTCACTGGTCTTTTGGGTGATCTAGCAGAAATGACACTGCTAAATCAGCTGCACTGGCACTACTGTTTCTGGCAACCAAAAAAGGCAAGTCTTACATGCCCAAAGATAAAAGTTAGGCAAAGGGCCTCTTAGTTGAGGAGAGTCAAAAGACAAATAGAATAATAAAATTATTGTGAGGCCACAGAAAATAGAATCTTATATCCCAGGGCTTGAGACCTTTTCTATGACAGTGCTTTGTATGGAGGGAATAAAGGCCAACACATATATATTGTCCCCTGAACCCTGAATGAGGCTAAAGGGACATTTTAGTATAAATCTTACAATTTGTTAGTTTAGGTGTTTTAAAAATATTTCACAGATCTCAAATAATGGTCTTATGTTTAGCAACATGTTCATCAAATGTCAATGTGATCTATCTTCAGGAGCAAAAAAATCCCCCAAACAACAGCAAAAATAGCTCTGCCTGGTCAGTCTCACTTGCACAAGAACCAAGATTAACTCAAAGGATGAGATTTCAGCTTCACAGAATTGAACAGCCTCAATTCCAGGCACATGATGAAGGCTGGGGAAGGAAGATGCATTATTTCTTCATTCCAATAGTCTCTTGAGACTTATTACAAAGACATGGGGCAAAGTCCTGATGCCAGACATAAAGCATGCAAAAGGGTTTGTAAATATCAGTTTCCCCAGAGTTCTAAATCAGAGTTCATACAATGAGAAGTAACTACAAAAAAAAAACTAAAAAAAAAAAAGGAAAGAAGAAGAGAGAGAGAAAAAAAAGTAAAGCCCCAATAAAATATTTTATTTTCACATTATTAGTCTTAGAAATTACTCTTGGTGGATTCTGTACCTGTGAAAACATGAACAGTATCTTGCAATATTTAAACAAAATGTTTGCAAGTAAATAATGGTAAGGCTTTGCTTGAAAATATTAAAAGATTTCAAGATTCAAATAACATGACTAAAATCCCAAATTCTGTAACAAAATCTTTAGTTTATACAGAGAAACTAGCAGAAAAACAATATTCTTGCCTTCATCCAAAAGCCACAGCAGACACTTTCTCTTTGTTACCATTAGCTTTGAATTGGGACAACCATTGCTTAATTTTTGTGCTACAACGACTCTCTTCTAGAATCAGGCAAGAAAACACATTGGCTGTGCAGACAATTTAATGGGAACAAAAAGGGAAAAATCAATGGTAGATAGTAGCCTCATGGTTTATAAACACTATGGAAGTGATTTTTTGTTTGTTTGTTTGTTTTAACTTGAAATAACATGAGTGTGTCTTTTCTAAACAAACTTTCTGCTGCAATGCTCTTTCTCCTGTATTATGTATTGTGTCATACTACACCATACATTCTTTATACCCCGCTATCACATCCCTAGGGTCAAAGACAGAAGATAGAAAAATTCCTAGAATAATATCCCAAATAAATTACTACTAACTGTTGTAATTCATCATGGGCATATAAACGGCACTTTAAAGAAAATTGAATTTGTTGAAAATTAAGGCAAACCTGGTGTTACTTTGAACAAGAGGCTCATTGATTGTTTTCAGATTTCCATAATAAAATAGGCTTTTTTGTTTTATGTTTTACATACCCTCTGAGGAAAGGAATTGTACCTCAAAACATATGGGTATTCAGAATCCTTATTTTTAAACACAATTCTCCATGCTCATAAAACCCTGATTAGAAGCCAAGGAATTTATAAAAAGGTGCATAACAGCAAACCTGAAAGAAGGCTAAAGATGAAGGAAAACAGAGCTTTCACTCATTAATAAATAAGAAGAGAGTCTAGAAGTGAAAATTACCTTAATCTGGGGAAATATCTGTGGTTAAATTTAGTGACATCTTCCTACTATATGTGTGTGTATGGGCACTGAAATACACAAGAAGACAGACTAATAAGCAGGAATTTATTTTGTGTAGCAAGCATATTTTTTTCAATCTACATCATAGTCCTTTCCTTTTATTGCTGTAATATATTACACTGAGAACATGAAGAAAGCTTTCTATCTGAATTTTAGAGAACATTTTCATGCACAGTTTTTCTTCTATAATACATGTTCTATTAGAACAACAAACTTACATGCCTTATTTTAAACTATTATATAACCTAAAACTTTGTTAAATATGCTCTTCTAATATATGCCTGAGTGTGCCTCAGTAGGATTTAGTGTATGCCTGAGTGTACTTCTGACCTGTGTTACACCACCTGTGAAGTGTGCTTCTAATCCTTTAATGTACATACAGATAACCATTTTATTATTGGGGAAATAGTTCATTTTACATTTTAAAAAAATGTAAACAAAAAATGTTTTTTGTTTGGGTTTATGCAGATTCTCCTTTTATTACAAAAAGTCATTTTGGTTGGGGGGCAACAGCATGAAGACTATAATTTGGTTTTAACTAGGTTGCCCAAAACCTTGTTTTTTTCTGTTGGCTAATGGATTAATTTCCCCTCTCTCTGCCCTTAACTAGGGAATCTTTTGTACTTGTCTGTGCTGTATTCTGCATTTGTCATTTCATTAAAAGGTGAGACTAATATCCCAGAGGGGCACAGAGCCGTAGTTTAAAAGAAAAACTTGACAATAGACTAAGAAGCAATTAAAAATACTGCCCCTTAAAAATGAGATGTCCTGCCCCCCTTCCTTGCTCCACTGTCTACCACATTCTCATGCACATCAGATTCTTCCCACATGCACAGACTTAGTCTAACATGAAACCTCTGCCCGCATGACTAGAGCACTAGTGTGAATTTTATGAAGACTCAAATCAGCAGTCACAGTGTAGAGCTGGGAAGTGAAAATCCACACCCAGAAGCTAAGCTCTTCTATTTGCAAGTGTTTTCTGTTATTTCAGATCTGTTTCCTCTTAATAATCCCTTTGGGCCTGGCAACCACCAACTTTCTTGTGGGCCTAAGAGCAGGTGAAGAGGAGGAACTGGAGAACACTGCACTTCAAGGACATTCATATTACATGAAGGCACCAGCAATTAACAGTCTGCCTGTATGCATAAAAAGCTAGTTTGTCCGATCAAAGTTGCACAGTTAGGCTGCATGCACAACAGTTTTATGAACAATCCTGTACTTCACAAGTTTTGGAAGTTGGGCTCAGCAACTATAAAATTATTCACTTGATATATATTAGTAAGTACAGTAAATAGAGTATAATTAGAACAGAATACAATGTACTGTTTTTCACTGCTTTTTATTCTTACTTCCTTAGAGCTACAAAATGAGTTTCTAATGAGCTTTGGGTAGTCACATAAATAGAAAACCTAATGTTGTAATGCCTGATAGTGATCTAAACTGCTTAGATATGTTTTGTATTACACCACAAAACTGTGGTTTGTTCATGGAATGGAACAAAAAATTTCATGTTACTCATACTTTGGCCCTAGGCATGCATGTGTTGAAACCATAATCCCCCAATGTATTTCAGAGTATGTTTGGACAACCTAGGTTTCTCTGTGAAAATGACCCAAAAGGAAAATCCCCTATCCATTAAAAACATAAATTACTGAGACCTCAATGTTTAAGTGTAGACTAGAGCACATAAAGAAAAAATTTCCAATACACTGTCAATTTTCCCAGTTAAAAAAGATTAAGGAAGATGAGAAGGATGTATTCAGAAAGAATATAGAAAAGCTGTAAACTAGATGTGTATGAATAAACATTCTATACAGCAGAAACAAAATATTCTATGTCCGGAAATCTCCCTACTTCAAACATGATTGTACAGATATAACTGGTTTTACATGCAGGGTTTCTCAATTAAGATTTGCAACAGCCATTTTGTTTTTCTCTGGTGGGGAGAATAACATGAAAAGTTAGGGAAGACTGACAACAACATAAAGCATTTTTTCCCCACTCTAGCAAATCCCTACAGATATTAGGTAGAACCCTGTACACAAAGCATAAGTGTCATTATCTTTACACGACCTCTACAAGGCAGAAGGATTAAAAGACGAGTGGACAGGCAGGCTGAAAGACCAATAGAGAGGTGAACAGAGACTAAATGAATTACCAAGAGTCAAACAATGAATGTGCTGCAGTCAAGAAATGGATCCACATACCACAAATTCTTGTCTAGGGTTTCAAATACAATGTCATCTTCAAGAGGTGATACTTCTTTACAAGGTAATAATACACTTAGACTACTAGCTGTGTATTATTTTTTCTGTCAAAGCTGAATCATAGAATTCTTAAGGTTGGAAAAGACCTCTAAGACCAATGAGTCCAATCGTGATCCCAGAACCACCAGGTTCACCACTAAACCATATCCCCAAGTACCACATCCACATGTTTTTTTTGAACACTTCCAGGGACAGTGTTTCCACCACTTCTCTGGGAAGCTGGTTCCAATGCCGCACACCCAGTCAATGACACTGGGAGAAGAATTTGACCCTCACCTCACTACAACCTCCTTTCAGGTAGTTTAGAGAATGATAAGGTCCCACTTCTGTCTCCTTTTCTCCAGGCTAAACACCCAGCTCCCTCAGCCACTCCTCATCAGACTTGTGCTTAAGACCCTTCCCCAGCTCCATTGCCATTCTCTGGGCTTTCTCTGGCACCTCCACGTCTTTCTTGCAATAGAAAGGCTCCCAAAACTGAACACAGGATTTGAGGTGCAGCCCCAACAGTGCGGAGTGGGGTGACAATCACATTCCTGGTCCTGTTGGCCATACTTTTCCTGATATTGGTCAGGATGCCATTGGCCTCCTTGGCCACCTGGGAACAGTTGACTTGTGTTCAGCTGCTGACAATTAGCACCACCAGCTCCTTTTCCACTGGGCAGCTTTTTCAGCCACTCTTCTCCCAGTCTGGAGCTCTAAAAGATGTTTTTGTGACTCAAGGCCCTTTACCATGTTGAGCTTTGGCCCATCAACACAGATTGTCCAGATTCCTGAAGCTTCAGTAGATTATTTTTGTAGCTGCTTAAATGCTTATTTTATGCATATAGACCAGAACTGGAGCTTAAAAACAAAGCATAGATTTGAGAAGGTGTAGACATTAAAATCTACCTCAATGTTCTTCAAAAATATGTTTTTATGCACTTCCTTCCTTTTCCAAGCTGGGAACCAGAAACAAAAAATACAATTTTACAAAAATTTATTCCCATTAGCATTATGTTCATAGTTTAATCCATTTTGGTTTGGCTTCTTTGAGGTAATTCAAGAAATAAGCAGACTTTTTACTGTTTATATGAAAATTGCTTGTAGGTAAATAGAAGAAGTCCTAATATTTGATTGAAACCCACAAGGTCAACTATTAATCATAGCATGTTTACTACAAGGTGGTACATTAAAAGTAAGGAAAAAAAGCTCCAGTGATTAATTCTATTGTATTTTTACTATAGTAAAATAGAAAAAAAAATTGAAAATATTGTCTTGAAATTAAAAAATCTCCTTTGGGAAAGGCTCCATTTTGGTTTACATGCAGCACCATTTTATACAGCATTGGCTGTGAAAACAGATTTTTCATCTGGTCTTTAATGGAATTTATGCCAGTTTTAACGCCTTTTGCATAGCCAAAGGAGCACAAAGAGCCTTGATGCAAATGAAAAATCTGTTCTTTAATGTGCACACTACTCAAAGTAATAAAAGTTTTATTATTTTTTAAGTTATGTACACCCACTGTGCAATATCAAATACGCATGTTGTAAACACAGTGGACCAAGTTCAGACATGATGTAAGCATGTGTAACTCAATCGACTTCAAAGGGACCACTTGTGAAACAGAGCACTACTTAGCATGGCTATGAGTTGCAGGATTTGTGCTAAATTCCTGGATTATATTATTTTAAATAGATTTTTTTTTTTGAGCAGGATAGTATTACACAGCATCAGATATAAAGGACAACTGGGCTGTCAGTAATCTGTGGGTTTAAGTATCAAAAGAATTGTTGGACTTCATGCAAGTCACACAAAACATTTAAAGCAGACTGAAAAGAGCAGAGGAGTACATTGAAGTATTTCAGAGCAAGAATGGCCACCACCATGTTAAACAAGAAAAAGGTAATAATTCACATACGGTAGTGGTGTACATACGAAAAGCAATTACTGTTTAGGCAATATATGGAGAAGAGAGAGGGCAAGGAGCAGGACCCATCAGTCTTGGGACATAGGACCAAAATCAGTGAATGTCATAGAATCAGACCAGCCAGAATGCTGTCACATGCACTAATACACAGAAAGCAGCAGAGCAGGTAACAGGTGGTATTGATCTCATGGATCATTTTACAGAACTCCACTCACTTTTAAACTTTTCATCATGCATCTATTGCCCTGCCTGGCTGTATTCTTAGCAATCTAAATGCTTCTAGAACACTAGGGCATTAGACAATTCATAACCACGAAGACATTGCATCATGGATTATCAATCTGCAGAGTAGGAGCTTGAAATCAAGTGGAAAAGAAACTCAGTAGAGATACCACAGGGAAGCAATATTGCTAGGAAAAAATACATTCAAGAATGGAACCAAAGGAGATGATCAAAGAGAAAAGGCCTTTATGACATAACAAAATGGAACTGAGCTTCTAATTTTTTTATGCAGAGGACCCTCATCCCCAAGTGTTGCCTTCTTAGCAGTGTTATTCAGTGAAGAGTTCATCGGGGAAAGCTACTGCAATGTTTGGAGAGAAGTTTTTCTGACTTGTGAGAAAAAGGCACGTGAAAGTTGGACAAATTACTGCATCTTTTCAAATCACACCAAAACCACTGTTTTGCTGTGAAAAACTCCAGAGGCACTTTATTTTGTAAATTTTAAAGTTGCAAAAGCAGTCCAATTTCATGGAACAAGAGATGATTTATTCTTTCAGAAATAAGGGAGATGCTACAAGTTTTCTTTTCTCACAATACGATCAGTGGCTGACCTACTAGTTCTTTTCTGTCAAAAGATATGGCGACAGGAATAATCTGTGCCCTGGTTAAGAATGTGAAAACCCAATATGCAGATGTTTTGCAACTCAATTTGAAAAAATCACCTAAGATGTCTTGCCAATTTAAGACAAGGTATAAATCTCAAAGTAATGTGAAAAAGAACACCTAGTAAATACTCATACAAATATAGAAGCTGTGTCTTCAAGTGCCAAGTACTAATATATGAGAACAGCCCTAAATGGTCACACTGCATTGGAACATAACTGAGAGAGGACAACTCCCCAAAGTGTCAGATACCAATTCACTTTTAAAGGATCTCTGTTGGCCTCAAGAGCATTACAGCTGATGTAACATTTGAATTTTGCCTATAGTAAATCCCTCCATGTTTGAACATGGTTGTCTCCAGGCTTTAATGATACCCTGAAGTTTGTACATCTTACTACATAACTGATAATTTTACCCAGTCAAGGACTCCAGGACCATGCAATGTACAAGAGAGTTACTAAATCACTCTTCTAAACACTGATTCTGGGTACTCAGCAAATAAATGAAGCTTGTTTTGACATGCTTCATGCCTTAAAATTGTGCCTGAGAGCACCTTCTCTTCAAAAGGAATATATGGATTATCCATGAAAATTTGACACCGCTCAAATAACCTCTGTATGCATAGTCCCTCATGGAATAATGTAGTCATGAGTGTATTAGTAAGTCCTTCATAGCAGCAAGTAGTGACGCTTATAACTCATCTTAAAAAACATCAGCCATTTCTTGGAGCCACTAAAGATTATCCAATAACTGACATCAGATAAAAAGGGCTGTAGCTACATTTATATACTTAGCCCCTAAAAAAAAAAAGGAAATAAATATTTTATGCTTTTATATTGTCATACAATAGTGGGGTTTCAGTGTGTGGCCTCTTAGAGACAGTATAAAGGGCTGAGCCTCAAGCTGCCACAGTTCTACAATTCCAGGTACTTCCAGTATCACAGAACATTATTCAATAAATTAAATATATACATACCTGGAAAGACAGGCACACAGAGTTCTAAAACTATTAAAAAAATATGTGATCACAAATAAGCTGATAATTAAGAGGCTGAAGCAGACCAAATTTTATTTTAAAGGCTGTATAATTTTCAATTCAGACCTATATTACAGGGTGAAGAGATAGATTCTTGATGGCACCAAGCAACAGGACAAGAAGCAACAGGCAGAAACTGAGGGACAGAAAATTCTACCTGAACATGACGAAGAATTGTATACTGTGCAAGTGACTGAGCCCTAGAACAGATTGCCCAGAGAGGTTTTGGAGTCTCCCTCATGGGAGATATTCAAGAATGGCCTAGACACATTTCTGCTCCATGGCCTCTGGGATGACCTTGCTTAAGAAGGGAAGTTGGACTACAAGACCAACTGTGGTCCTTTCTGACTTTACCCATTCTGTGATTCTGTGATTCTGTGATTCTGTGATTAATTTTTTAAATTCTGAATGCCTTTGAATGGCAAATTCTTGCCTTTAATTATGTAATTTGTAATTTTGTATTCATCTATTTGCCAATATATTACCATTTTTATTGTACTCTCATGCCAAAACAAACGCTTCTCTGTGTATTTAAATGTCCTATAAATATCACAATACTGAATCCGAAAGAAATTATAAACAGGAATCCTATAAAGAGTAAGACATCATTCTGAATGTTGTTACAAATTTATAGTGTTGAATGATTTGCATGATGCTTTACATCTTCTGCAGTCTTGCTTGAAATTAAAATGCCAAAAGCAGTCCAAGATTTTACAGAATATCACTGTTTGTGCTTTTACTTTTAAGTAGCAAGTAATAAAACAAGAAAATCTAAATTTGCCCTTGTAGGTATAATTCCCTATGCTCTCTTTCTTGAAGGACCATATAGGGGAGGAGTAAGAAATATGATTTTAAAGATTGACTCTAAGAATTTTAATTATTCATTGCTTTTAGCTTGATGATCATGCTACAAAGGGAAAGCTAGGGGTAGAATTCAATTCATATTACTCAACTACCCAGAGCAGCCTTCAAAATCATGACCCTGAGGCCAAAGCAGCATTTAAGGGAGCAGGCAGATACTGGGGGCAGTGCAAGAGGGCCTGTGAAAATCTATTCTAGCACCTCTCCTCTGCTGTTGTACATCATAGGGAGAATTCAGTTTGTTTCCAGACCTCAGCCAGATCAGATGGGCAAAACCAGGAGTGGAAATAGAAGGGACAGGGAGGTCCCCTAGACAGCTGTTTGTGTGTGACAAACACATTGGGAGGCATATCAACTGCTTCCTTGCAAAAGGAATTCTGTAGCTTTGCAATCTGGGATTGAATACATGCACATATGACAACAAAGTATACACTATTAGAGCAATTCTGAAGTCAACAGACCGCACAGCTAAAACTTTGAAACTTCTTGGTATTAAAAATAATTCTTAATGAGATATAACAGTCAGGAAGACAAAGAAAATAAGGGATGGTGTGTTCTATCAAGTTCCCAGCCTGCCTGACTTGTTCTTCTCACTTTTTGAAAATTATCAATTTCTTGAAGAGAACGTCATCAGGTTGTTCTAACAATGATACTTGAATAGATTTATTTTCATGATGCCTGAATAGATTTGTTTGTATTATTTTATTTTCGTTTATTTGTATATTGCTATTATTTATGTTCTGAAGTATACTGTACAACAAACTTCATTCAGAAGACTTGCTGTGGATTGATCTTTTAAATGTATCACAACATATAACATCTTAAACTTTCCCATAATTCAAAAGAAAGAGGGGGGAGGGGGAAAGTGGATCATATTAACTTAATTCAGAGAAATTATGTAAAACCCCTAGGGATTAAACAGATACATGCAGATTCTCTCGTTCAGTCCCAAACCAGATTTGTGCTAACAAGACTAAATTTCATACCTTGGGATGTTTAGGAATTCATTTTGCATGCCTCTATTCTGATAAATCTTTCCTTCAGTGTGTCTAACTGCATGAGCAATAATGGCTTGTGAGTTTGCATATGTAAAGGTGCCTCTATAAGATGTAATAAAATATGCCCAACCCTAACACGTACTTAACAAGAGTCCTTGACGAAATTAAGATCAGACAGGCTAGTACAGAATCTTAAGAGCAATAGGAATGAACAATGAAGTATAAAAATTTGTAAGTAGGAATGCGCAAAATAAAATAGTGATTCATGTTTGAAAAACTCCACATCAACATAAAAATCATGACTTACACAAAGTGAGGACTAGCTGCTATTTCATAAGGCTAAATTATTTCCATTCTTCATGAAGGAAACTTCGGAAATTGACATATATTTATCACAGAATTACAATCTTGAGATTAATCCTTCAGCATAGATTCTGACTACGTCACACCTTGACAAGTGCTTAAAAAATTTTTAAGCAGTGGTTTGTTTCAAAACCAAAAATCTGTTCTCCTAAAGTCTTTCATAATAACCTTCTTTTTTCTTCAAATGTGTTTTGCTCTGCTTTGACAGAAAAAAAGCCTCTTCCAGTTTTTGGTAAGCAAAATAAACGTTGGAAAACTGCCACCAAATCAATCAATCTATCTATCTATCTATCTATGAATCCAGACGAAAATAACAGCTGCATTTACCTCAGCAGCTAGTGGTATTTGCATACTGGATTCTGACTGAAGAACTCCAGAGTATTTCTACCCATCTCAGTGGCGATAGACAAAGCATGCACAATTAGAACAAATGGAATAATCTAGTCTAGAATTCCATATCTTGAAATAATTAAAATTCAAACATAGTAGCGTTAATAAATAATATTTTAAGGAAAATATATTGCATTTAATTCTTAACGCAAGCTTCAATTTTACAGCATCACTTCTGTGGAGTTAACTGTTCTCAGAAGTCCTGGATAATAAAGAGGAATAAAGACATCCAGGTGAGGTAAAGGGCATAGCCTTTGAAATGCTATATTATACCTCCTAGAAGAGTGAATGTACATTGTATTTCTATCTTGCATAGGCTGTACATACACTGTCCAAAGCTGAAGTTGATGCTTGTTATTTCACCTGGAGCTTACATAATTGCTTTCACCTCATGGTATACATGTTCTAAGAGAATCAAGATACTACAGAGAGTGAGTTCCCATCAACTACCCTGCTACCTTGCTGAAACAAAAAGAAGAGGAGATGAAACAGGTACAGGAACAGATGAAATTTATGAGGGCATTGGCATGGAATGTACACTTCTCCAGAATTAGCAAGGCATGCTTAGGAATGATGGAATGTTGTCTTCTCTGAAGCTGGCATAGATGATTTCAGTTATTATGAAGGCCAGATGGTCTCATTACTTTTCATCAGCTATGTGGTAAGCCAGAACTTCCTCAAAGCTTCAAATGCTTTCTCTGTGACTGGCCTAAAACATGTCAACAGAGAAAGGTTTAGGATGCTGGATTTCATGCTTTCTTGCTTCCTTGGTCACAGCAAGATACTCATGGATTCTGCTGATTTGATCAGAAATTCCAAGTATGAAGTTATCTGGATATAGTCCAAGTAAGTTTGCTTTTTGTAAGGAACACTTTCAGATATTGTGAACTAGCAGCCATAATTATGACTAAAAATGTCAGATTCAGTGCAAATTTCCAAGTGTTCACAGTTATTTCAGGACTGGCTACATTCAGGTTCACAAATCACAAGAACAAGCAAATTTACTGAAATTCAGCCTGTAAGCACATCAAGATCTTCATGAAAAGACTGTCTGCATGCTTGACATCAATTCAGTGGTGCCTCAGCCACTAGCCTCAGAACATCACAATTACCTTTCTTCCTCGTTGTAGAAAGAGGTGAGAAAAGATGCAATTTCAATATTTTTTTGCAGCTTTCGGCTGGATCGGGTCTGTAGGCTATTTCAAGATGGAAAAACTGAGAAAATTAGTTGTATTTAAAGTGATTCTAGTAGATTTTTTCTTTCTTTTTACCATGACAATTGTTAAATAGATGATGAATCATGCCTGCTACTGATCACTTGTTTTCTGTCTATTCCTGGAAACTCTTCCAGCTATAACAGATTTTATAAGATGATCTCTTTTTGTGTATTTCCATACAGAACAGTACACACATTTGTTTATATTATAACATACATACTATCAATCCAGAAAAAATTTTAACTTTCTTACACCAGTATAGAAGTGTAGTCAGTTGGTAAGAATTATTTCAATGTGAAAAATAAAACTGACAGAGTATTTCAGTTGGATCATTTTCATATGAAACAGGAAGGCCTATAGAGAAATAGGCACTAAAATAATGAGTTTATAAATTAATAGTGATTTCCATATGTCCCTTGAAAGCACCTAAATCAATTGAAACTGTTAAAGAAAAAACCAGCAACTTTCACATAGAGTGATAAAAATACTGCTAGTTACTTCCAAAACTCCTGCTTAGTTACTCTGAATTGAATGTTTATACTTAAAGGACTCTATCAGACTGAAGACATGACTCAATGTACAAATTTCATAGATATCAAAGAAAATTATTCCTTATATTCATTATTTATATCGATTCTTTTGACTGATCTTCAGAGGCATATGCCTAATTCACATTGTGAAGAATGGCAGACTTTCTCAAATAGAACAACACCAGAGTTTAGAAGTTTTGGTTAATTTTCTCAAGCCCAAAGAACTGACTTCTCTTCATAGATGGAATTGTTTATGTTGTTAGCTAAACTTCAATAATGCCTAAAGTCTTGCCTCTCCATTTTGGTTCTGTGTTGGGTTTTCTTGTGATTTTTTGTTTTCTTTTGTTTCTTTAAAAGTACTATAAGATGTTCATATGATGGACACTCAGTAAATGTGAATGTCTTGAGAGGCTATATGAGATACTTGCTACACACACACACTCTCCGTAAAATGTACTCCAAATGCCAATTCTCATCTATATACTCATGTACACATATACATTAATGCAGACAAACATTACTGCTAGGAAAAGTTACCCATCATATATAAATAGCTATCCCAACGCATAGATATTTTTCAGGTCTAAAATCCTTAATCCTCCCAGATGGATTATGAAAGAGGAAGCAGGAAAGAGAAAAGCAGAAGGGGAAGAGGAAATGATGGGGGAATGGAGTGCCTCTAAAGAAACCAGTTCCACAAAGTCAAAAGCAGAGAAAATAAAAAGTGTTTAATTCAACACAGAGTCAACTTTTTCAACTGGGGAGAAGAAAAATCTTGGCAAGAAACAAGTCCCTAGTGCTTCAATTTTTCCCCAGATAATATCCGTCAGATCCTGTGCTACTTCTTATGAGCACAATTTCCTCATTGTTAGCAGCTGTTCATTGGGTAGCATTGCACAACCGGCCAGGTGCACTACAAAGGGAATGAAGGATGAGAGGGGGTTGTCTGCCTCCAAACCATCAGATGGACTAATAATATTCTTCAATACGAAAGTAACTGGCCCACTTCCTAAGCTATATTAGAGTTTTACTGAATGTAAATAAATAGTGGAGGGAAAAAGATACACACAGTCCTGGACAGAGCCAGAAATCTTCAGGCATTTGTTGGGTTGTTTTTCTGCCCCCACTTCCCCGGAAGTTGGGAACTGCAAGAATCTGTGATCTTTTTTTCTCCTCCTAGCTTCCTGAGGTTTCCCAGGAAAGCCACAGGGGACTGGGCCAGTCCTACACCAGTTGCTTTGGGGGCAGGCAACAAGCTGTCACACTATACACTGGGGCAGCAGATATCAAAATGGACAAATAGAAGTTATCCTGAAAGCTCTCTAAATCGATCATTGTCAATTTGTATTTTCAACTTCTCTGTGCACTACTTAAAAGAATTCTTGATGTGATGAGCATTTACTTTTAGCAGTTTTTCCATATCAGTTCAAAAGCAACAACTGTTCTTGCACTGCTCTCACTGTATAGTATTAAATGGATGATTCCACCATGATTTTGCCCAGGAATAATCAATGAATACAAGTTTAAGCATGTCTATAGTAATGAGAACTACTGAAATACTTGAACTTAAAAAACACTCTATCAGTAGTATATTGCCCTTAGTACACTGTGCAAAATATATAAGGCAAGAAAAGAATAATAACAAGGATCAAAATGATTATGGTGTATGTAAACATGAACACATCTTAAATCTAAAGTCTTCTCTATAATGGTTCAAATTCTAAAATAGGCCTTGTGGATTTTGTTAATTTGAAACTAGCTGATTTTTTACATTATAACTCAGTTGAAAAGGTAAAGATATATAAAAGTCAGACTGAAACAGAACACTTTCAAGGAAAAGTCTTAAAGACAAGATATAATCCCAAAGGTGTAGGATCTAACACATAACATGATGAAAACTGAGCATGAAAAAACTATTTTAATCCTGTTTTAAAAGATGATAATGTATCCTGCAGGATCATTTGTGCTTGCAATATAAATGTGTATCAAAACTCAGTGAATTGGTTTCCTAACATTATGCTCTCTGCACAGACACACTTTCACACCTAAAACACCAAGAGCTAAATTAGGTGATTGGAGAATGAAACACATAGAGTGCCACTTACTATACATGCTGTCTGTCCTATGCATGTCTTGCTGATCTCTAACTACATGGATTCAGATTATAAAGTTCATCATATGATAAGATCACACATACACAGTTTTAGATTAGTTTTACTGCTTTGATCTCTACGGAAAATAGAGATGTACAAATAAAGATACCTACAAACTATCACATAAGTAGTGGAAGACATAAGTTTTAAATATACTGTCTTTACCACCATAAAAAGGTACTGTATTTTCATATTTCATCCACCAAGTCATGTGCAAAAAATTTATCTAAATAATATTTAAACAAAGCTCTACCAAAAATTGAATGTTTGGAAGAATTTTACCTGATAGCCTGACTTTAAATTATTTTTGTTTGACTTCAAATATTTTTTGCTATTAAATTTTTATTACGTTTATTGTATTTTTGGTTGCTTTCCATCTCATTGTATACATATTTAAACTACACTTTTCCACAGTTATAACTGAAAGTTTCAGGTTGCTCCCCTTTTTAGAAATCCCTAATGTTGCACTTGTGATGGGAACCAATAAACAGCTGCGAACAAGGAGTTTGTGCTTCTAAGAAGTAGCTAAATATCTGACAGCTATTCCCTTGAGAAGTACTAAAGCTGAGTAGTTCACTATTGCACTCAACTCAAATGCAGACAGATTTCTCACCAAGTATAAGAGGATGAAAGAAATAGTTTAACCCATTGTCTTGAACATAATTTAAATACTTGATTGAGGTCTCCCTATTTGAATACCTAAATGAACGATCTAATTAAACATCTCAATTCATGTTTGTATGGCCTAATTGGGTCTTCTAGATAAAGCAGAAAAATCACAATACCTATGTCAGTAGGTGCTAAGAACTACAAATTTACAACAATTTCTAAAGCCTGATGATGAAGATTATTCAACCTAAGGTTTGATTTTGGCTCTAAAAATCTTGTACCTCAAGGCATAAAAAATCTGATTTTTACTTTACCTTAGCTTTACTAGAGACTACACAAACCTTAACATGGTTAATTTCACCTAGTAGCAATTTAAATTAGATTAGTCAAGTCTTTCCTTTTAGATCATGTAATGAGTAGAAAGATTTATCTCAACCTAACCTATTTCTCCCAGTGGCCAACGTGACTATATCTATCTTTTGACTTGATGGCTACTAAACACTACCCTTAAGCTCTAGATTTCTGTAGAGATCTTACTCTATAAGATTGGTACCTTTTGCTTCCAGCAGGATGCTGTCAGCCAGGTGCTATGGATCTTGATATTAGCACTTCATTTCTCTAAATTTATAAACATATATTTCAAGTTCCACTCACTCTGTGTTCTGGGGTGGTTATCAGAAAACCAAGCAAGCAAGCAGACCACTGGCTTAGCAAAGGAATGTGCATTAATGATTGAAACGTCACTTACTTGAAACAATTACATCTAGAGGGATGTGGTCAATGACTCAGAGTCCCAAAGGACATCAGTGATGAGTGGTGTCCATCAGGGGTCTGTACTGGGACCAGTGTGATTTAATATATTCATTAATGACACAGACAAAGGCATCAAGAGCACTCTCAGCAAATCTGCCAATGACACCAAGCTGAGTGATGCAGTTGCCACACCTGAAGGATGGGATGCCATCCAGAGGGATCTGGACAAAGTCAAGTGATCTCATGGGAACCTCATGCAATTTAACAAGACTGTTAAAAATGAGAAGCTTGACTCAGCCAATATTCAAGCAGTAATTCAATTTATTAATTAATATGACAAAGTATGAGCGAACACAGCGCTGGGTACAGTGGTGGGGTTTTTCCCTCCGACTGCACACTGATTGTTGGGCTTGCTGGTATTTATTGAGCAGATCCATAGGCTTTCTCAGCAGTTTCTATTTCCAATTTTTATGTCACAATTCTACACTCTATTGTTATCCACTCCTCCCAGGATGTGTATCTTAGGATGTGTCTCCCAGATGGTGGGGTCCAGCTTCCAGATATGGGGTCTAGCTTCTATTTTCTAGGACTATTTATCTATGATAGTGATGTCCAGCTTTTCTTTTACTCTATTGTGATCCATTCCTCCTAGGATGTATATCTTAGGATGTGTAACCCAGATGGTGGGGTCCATCTTCCTTTTTGCTCTATTGCTTATTCTAAAGCTACAGTTTACAAAGCAATATTCTAAAGTTATAATTCAAAGGTTTTTAGTACAAAACAGCTTAAGGCTTAATTACAATCAAAAAGTTCTTATCAAAAAGCATCCTAAAGTTATAATTCAAATACTCTCAACACAAAACAACTTAAGACATATAATAATTAATTGTGAACACAGGATTGGTTCAAAGGCCTTCTTCCATGCTTTGTTTTCCTCGGTTGTTTATTATAATTCATCTCTGTAACTGTCCCATGGCCATGTTCCACACATTCCACAATTACAATTACACAGGTTACCTTTATTTACCTGACACAAAACACAACTTTGTATTTCACAAGACCAAGGGCAAGGTGCTGCACCTGGGTTGGGGCAGCCCCCAGTACTAACAGAGGCTGGGGGATGAACAGATCCAGAGCAGCCCTGGGGAGAAGGACCTAGGGTGCTGGTGGATGAGAGACTGGACATGAGCCAGCCATGGGCACTCACAGCCCAGAGAGACAAACGTGTCTTGGGCTGCGTCCAAAGCAGTGTGGCCAGAAGGGTGAGGGAGGGAATTCTGCCCCTCTCCTCTTCCCTGCTGAGACCCCACCCAGGGTACTGGGTCCAGCTTTGGGGACCCCAGCAAAGGAAGGACATTGACCTGTTGGAGCAAGTCCAGAAGAGGATCAGCAAGATGATTAGAGGGTTGGAGCACCTCTGCTATGAAGAAAGGCTGAGACAATAGGGTTTGTTCAGCCTGGAGAAAATAAGGCAGCTTCTTTGTGATGTAAATGCTGCCTTCCAGAACCTACAAAAAATATGGAGAGGGGCTTTTTACAAGAGCATATACTGACAGAACAAGGAAGAATGGCTTAAAACTGAGGGTAGGTATATGTTAGATATTAGGAAAAAAATTATTTACTGTGAGGGTGTTGAGGCACTGGAACAGGTTTCCCAGAGATATTGAAGATGGCCCATCCCTGGAGGTGTTCAAAACCAAGCTGAATGGAGTTCAGATCAAACTGGTCTCATGCAAGGTATCCCTGTGCACAGTGGGAGGCTGTAATTAGATGATCTTTAAGGTCTCTTCCAACCCAGAACATTTTATGATAACATACTAGGAAATGAAAAGGAAGAAATGATCCCCAGACTTGCCTCTACACTGTTCTGACTCAATAATCTCTTATTTCTCTGGATGGGATCATCAGAGAAACCATTAAAGGAATAATTGCTAGATTGTGCTGATTTTTCATAAAAGGCATTTCCCAGAAAAAAAATTTAGTATAAAATAAAATAAAATAAAATAAAATAAAAAATAAAATAAAATAAAATAAAATAAAATAAAATAAAATAAAATAAAATAAAATAAAATAAAATAAAATAAAATAAAAATTGATATGCAGCTATTTGAGAGCAGGCCCAAAGGACCACTTTGATGATTAAGGGACTGGAGTACACCTCATATGAGAAAAGGTTGAGAGTGCTGCAGTTGTATAATCTGGAGAGAAGTCATATCAGGGTAAATGTTTTCAGTGGATATAAGCCCCTGAAGGAAGGCTGTAAAGAAGAGAATGATGGGCTCCTTTCAGTGGTGCCCACCAACAGAAAAGAGGCAACAAGTACAAAGAGGAGGTGCTATCTGAACATCAAGAAACACTTTTTTACTGTTACAGGGACTGAGCATTGAAATAGGATGTGGAATCTGTCACCTCTGATGAATATATTCAAATCCAAGACAGTATGCAGGGAAACTGACAGAGGTGACCCTTCTTTAGTACAGGGATTGGACCAGAGGACCTCAAAAAGTCCCTATCAACATCAACCCTTCCATGATTCTGTAAAGGAATTTAAGATAATGCTCTCAAATGGAGGTGGCAACACAAAGTAAAATAAAATGCCATTCAAAAAAACCCAAGTAAAGTTCTTGTTTCTGATACAGATACAACCTTTGCTGTAGAAAATGCAGTCCAGATTTTTTGCTGCTAGTGTCACACAGTCCCTTTTTCATGCTTTCTCAGGAAAGGAAGCCTAGTTGCATAAGAAGGGGAGCAGAAAAATCAGAAATTTGACTCTCATTTTTTCCGTCTTAGATCATCAGCTAAAATCTAGCTTATTTTGAAATATTTTAAAATTACTGTGTTACTGGGTTTGTTATCTGTAATGACTATGACTTTAATAATAGTGCATGCTCCATACTGCATAGGAACCAGTGATATAACTCTATTAAGAAGTTCTAATTTTCCCCACTATTTAAATAAAATGCAGTCTCCATCCTCTAGTTTCCATGGTGTTTCAAAAAAACCAAAAAAAACAAAAAAACAAACAAAGAGTTGTGGCACCACACTATTACTCTCTGTCTAAGAGGAATACAAATGCAAGTAAGGCCAAAGTTGTATATGAGAAACAAAATACTGGCCAATTATTGCTTTGGTTATGATTATATTCAATGAGTAATAATAAATGGAGGATCCTCAAAATATCCTTTTAAAGTCTGAACAGAATCAAAAACATTTAAACTGCACTAGTGAAATCTTTAAAACAGGATGTTACACTTAAGGTATAATGTAATGTGTTTGTCTTTCATGGAGCAATTAATCACTGGATGGAGGAGTTAAGACCCAATCAAAACAGAAAGGTGTTTATTGCTGCAGCTGGTCATTAAATTATTTCTGTAAAGCTTAAACACTGAGTTTTATTGTTTTTATTACAGATCCGCTCCTATAAAAAATACATTTAAACTTCCCTTTTTAGATTTTGTGGTTAATTTCTTGTGCTTCTGTTAACCAAACAAACCCAAACCCAAAGAAATGGCATGTTATTCTGTTATCAGTGATAACAAGAACCAGAAAGAGAGAAAAACATGTCACCTTAATTCCAATATATGCACCTTTTATTCATGAATTATGGCAGTAACAGAAAGCAATCATGATGTGAGTTTATTTTTCTTTGGATGGGAATTCCTTTCATTGAAGACAGATAGTTGATTAAAAAAATATATTTCTTGGTATACGGAGGTCCTTAAGAAGATTCTCAAGTACCCTTAAGATAACTGTACATGCAGTCCTTTTAATGAAGCATTTGTCATTTAGGATAGACACCTTGGCTGGTAGTAAAGGAATGAAAGAAACTTCTCAGCTATATTTAATCCTTCAAATGACTATACTAAAGGAAACATCTGCAAGGAAATATCCACAGGCTAGCAATCCTCTTTACTGCATTATCAAAGGGTTTGTTTTCTTGATTGCTTCAATGAGGTATTTCTAGCAAATGCAGGTGCTTTGTGGGACTATTTGTTTATACCAAGAGGACACATGGACACTTAAAATTTTGATCTGAAGCAAAACCTATGGACTTCCCCAAGAGAAAAATCGAATCCTAAATTTCATCACCCTTGGACTGATTACCATGATGAATGTCATAGAATTGCCACATGGGAAAGAAAACCATAGAATGAGTCTGGGTGACATCTTAGGGAAGCAAACCTGTAGCTTGAATGTTTTCTGACGAAAATTAACAGGCTACAAAGGACATGCTGAACTAATATAAGATACTGACTATATACCAATTTTGAGAAAAACTTACTAACTGCTTTAAATAGCAGAGCCACTATTTTCTGGCAATTTGGGCTGAAAAAATAATGTTTCTTGGAATGAGTCAAAAATATTGAGGCAAAAGCTCATACCCTTTTTCCTGGTGCTAGGGCAAAGAACAGAACTCATGTGATACATGCACAGAGATGTTAGCCGACAAAATTTACAGTTTAACTGTAAAAAATGTAAATGTAAAAAATTGTAAAAAAAATTTACAGTTTAACTATATATGGCTGCAAATAAATCAACAGCATAACATGTAAACATTCTCTTAAGAAGCAGAAGCAAATACTACCAAGATATATTCAAGACCTTTCAGTGCTTTTCAGTGCTTTCAATGCTACATGATTCCATATAGCAAATCAATCAAAAGGAATTAATTCCTGATAAACTCATTTAAAATTACTTCAATGCTTTCCCTACGGTATTAAATCAGTAATTTTTTTCCTTGGTATCTCAATGCAATTAGTTCTCAGTTGCAGCTAGAATTTAGAAAAATTATCCTTGAGTATTAACCTTCCGGAAAGAGCTTTGTTACTTTGATTCATAAACAGTTTTTAAAGGCAGTAAACATACATTTAAATCAGAATTACAATCTAGTATAGTTTATGATTTGAGATTTTTTGGGAAAATATATTCTCAGGCCATCAAATTTTAGGGTAGAAATGAACAGTAATCTAACATTAGGAAAAGAGAAGTCAGCAAAGTCTCTTCTTTATTGCAAAAAGCATGATTTTAGCCTTTTGGAAACATTTTTTTGAGTATGAGGAAAAAGTTATATATTGGACATCATATTGCTTATGGGAAAAATCGAGAGGATTAAGCCACACCTGCTTGAAAATGGAAAAACTGTATTTGAAATGTCTGCAGAGCTCATTAGTACCTTGATACCAAATGATTCAAAGCTATCTTTGGCTTTGACTCAAGATGGCGGCACAATAACAATCCAGAAAGCACCACAGATGTATACTAGAAAATGATAGTGCTTCATTAATTACCAAAGTAAAAACTTGCTAAATAGAGGCCCATTTTAGAAAATAAAAAAGAAACAGACTGTTAAAACCAGATGGGAAATAGACTATAGTGGCCATTCATTATCTTTACATTTGCAACCAAGAGTGAGTATTGCCAGAATAGTTTGTTCATTTGTATAAGGAATTCTATGCTTATATCATTGCATTCAGTTGTACTGAAAGTTCTTTATAATTCACAGAGTATTAAAAAACCCAACTGAGTCAATAATGCATAATCTAGGTGAAGAGTTTGGTCAGCCTTATATAGCAAGATAGCAATGGATTGATAATTGATGCCTATGTACAATACATACAACACTACACAGCTACTTAAACTGCTATTCACTGTAAAAGGTAATGCTAAAAGCTTTACAATGCTGACCAGCAGCACTGCTTTCTTCCTTATCTTCTGCTTGTAAAATATATATATATATACAAACATATATATTTAAACTTTATGCTTTACAAGTTCACAGTGCAAAGGGGGGGGAGTAGAAGTCCATTAGAAAAATAACAGAAAAACATTTGACTGCATAGACCTGGAAACTGAAAATTTTACCACCCAGTACTTTCCTTTATACCACAAAAATCTATGACACAAGGGATAGCTCTTTGATTTCTCAAGACAGCTATGGTAACAACACAGGCCAGAGGAGTTGTCTTTTCAATTGAATCACCAATTAATTGCTTTCTGATTACCTCTTATCATACTCTCTACCTCTAAAAGCCTATACACTACTTCAAAACCAATTTTTCTAGTTCTATTTTACTCACAGAGTGCATCTCTATTTTTAACAATCATTAAAAAATGAACTGAGTTGACTGAATTTAATTGAGTTTTTTGTAAACTACTTCTAGAACTGTATTTTGAGACAGAGAATTGCTGTTAATTTCCTCTAGTACCATTAACTTTCTTTAAATTATTTCAATGCCTTCATTTATTTATTCCTATATTTGGAAAGAAGAATAGACCTTGAACCTACTTAAGTGTACTGTGTGTCAAAGATAAACTATACAATATATTAATGAGAAGAAAAATGTCAAATCTCTAAGCCTATAATCTCCTATAACTTTGAGGTTTTCCATATACACTTTTAGCCCATTTGATTGCTCAGGATCATATTCTTCCCCCATGAAAAACTTTATACAGTCAGAAAATACTGCCATGAACCTCAATGTATTTCAATCATCTAGCTCATACCTGAAAAGATACTAGTTAATTTAAATCTAACAACAGCTGCTGCAGCTGGAAGAATATGTGGGCTATTTGTACCAAGCAATCTCTTTAAGACACTGAAGAGGGCCTTGTCTTGGTTTGAAAGACAGGTATCTGCCAAGGAAGGAGGAAACCTCCCTTGGAATGGAAAATATGAACCCCTTCCCTCCAAATTACTACAGCTTTGAAATTACGGGGCTTTCAGGTGCCAGGTATCAGAATATATGTATAGTACCAGAAGCGTGTATATAATATTAGAAAAGTTCTGTACTAGTGTATATGTAACAAGACAAACAACAACAGTGGCAGCACAACCAACAGACCCACAAACCCAGTGGCAGCCTTCTCTCGGCTGTTGGGCACTTTCCCCTTCGGTGCAGTTCCAGTCACAGCTGGCAGGGGAGCTGGTGGCTCCTGGTCAGGCAGAGCAGGTGCGATGATTCCCCACGGCTGCAGGGGGCGCTGTGGCTGCCTCGCTCCAAGCGGTAATGGCAGCACAGCAGGCAGGAGAGAGGGAAAGAGGCTTCCTTCACAAACTCAGGGGGGGCAGCTGGTCCCCATGCCCCTCTGGATGACAAAATGGATTGTAGCCTTGGAGCAGCAGGCTGGAACAGCAGAGGGGGGCAGCCCCTGAGGTGGCAAACAAAATGTAGCAGAAACTCTACAACCATAGCAGGAGCCGCAGGGTATCCAGGTGTGTTACTGTGGCGAATCACAACACGACATAAATTTCTAAAAAAAGCTCAGAGAGATAAATCTGACTCCAATTTATTCAAATGACCCCTTTTATATATTTTTGACAGGCCACTGTGATTGGTGAGCGAGCGACAGAACTCTTCACCCACATTGGCCAAACCAGAGGGACATCAAAAGAAGGTCCATCCCACAGAAAGAATTCCAAGCATGAGTTTTCATTACAGAAACAATCTTGATGTTTATGTTTGTTTATGTTCAAGCTGTGAGAACAAGCTTCAGAAACACAAAACATCAGGAAAACACAGAACTTTAGAAACTCGGAAACTGCAGGCCTGGAAAACCAGACTACACAGGCAAGCACAGGGTGTTGGGTTAAAGTGTAGCTAAAATCCCAAAGCAGCAGCAGAAAAGAGCAGGGCTGGACAGCAGCAGCTGACAGCCGGGAAAAGCTCCCTGGGAATAGGCAGGGAAGGGGGGGAGGTTCTCCGTTTTCCCCTGCAGCACGTGAGTAGATGGTGAGGGTCCTTTCCAGTGAGACCAGGTGTTAAAAAACAAAAAAATTCTCTGTTCAGTAGCTGTTCTTATGGGGAAAGGCTGATTCACTCTAGGAGTAGCAGTAAAGTGCTGGACTCCACGGTGGCAGTGAATTCTCCCTGTGGTAGCAGCAACTCAACCTCTGGTCCTGAGAGAGAGAAGCAGAGCCCATCTCCCTGACCCCCCCAGTCAAAGTCTTGCAGTATCTCTGCACTTCCCAAGAGAAAACCCCCCAGCTAGGAGGGTAGCCAACTGTACCCTTCCCCCAGTCACATTCTTTGTCTCTTTTAAGTATCAGTTATTCTCATCTTTTTGGCAACAAATGGGAGAAAATTCCCTGAGAGAAAGAAAAGAGGAAAAATTGTTGTTCTTGTTGCATCAATGTTCATAAAACATTAACACTAATATATCGCTCTCAGCTGTTTGAATCTATGTTCCAGTTTTGGGAGTGACAGGGCCTAGGAAAACAGTTCAATTTCCTTCAATATAGGGCCTAAAACCTATAATTCTATCTGTAGATTTTCTTCTTTCTGAAAAAGAGAGTCTCATGGGAAAATGCAAACTTATATATTTCTTCAGTCCAATATATGTAATTGCATAATTTTTGTGCTTTCACAGTGAAAAAATGACAGACATTTAATCCAGATTTACTCCTGGGAAGCTACATATTTTTAAAAAATAGCAAGTTAGCCAAGATCAGGTCTTGTGTAATGCTAAACAGAGTTAATTACCCGATTTCTGCCAAAACAAATTTTGAATGCTTTCTTCTCCACCTCATTGTGATTTATCCTTACAGACTCTAGCCATCCTCATGGATCTAGCCAGAACTATCATTCCAACCCAAATATAAGGTGACTTCAAATCTAAGGCGAATTCAGATATAAGACCACCTTCATTTTTCACAGGCTATATAGAAAAATCAGCAAAATTGATTAATAAAAAATAAATTCCCTCCTGGAACTTCTAAGACCATCTGCTCCAGCCTCATCTTCCAAAGTCCATGTTCCTCATGGTCAGCCTACCAGGCATGCTGATGGCTGTCTGTGCAACTGGTGATTGAGCTCTTCACATGCAGGACCTAGACCAACCACACCAGTTTTGCATGTCCATGGCTGGATCTGGACTTTGGCAGAGCAAACAGATGAGGAAGGGCAACAGATGGACTAATTCCAAGACCTCTAAGCAACATAGCAGACTACCAACATCTACCTTTCTTCAGAACTTTGAACTGAGAGGGCCTGGGCTACCCCTGCCTGTGCGAGGCTGGGAAATTCAAAAGCCTCATCCTATAAATGGAGTTTTAAAGGAGGCAAGAGAGTGGACTCACCGAGTCACAGAATAGTCTGAGTTGAGGGGACCCACAAGTCCAACAGTTAAGTGACTGGCCAATACAGGGATGGAACATTACATAACCTTGGTGTGATAAGTACTGTGTTCCAGCCAGCTGGGTTAAACTCACTCAACTCATACCTTATCAATACAGGAGTAAGTTGTGTGACTTTTTACCTTCAGTTTTACCTTTCAAGCAAGTTTCATAGAAATGTAATGGAATACCACTAAAAGTAGTATTTCTACACTTTGCCAAGCATGAGAAATGTTTTTCCTTCTTTTATTAAAAAAAAAAAAAAGTATATTTAAGCAGGCATGGTTTTATATCACTCCATGAATTTTTCACTTCCAGATTAAAGCTTTTAATCTTTGAGTAAAGCCCATGATAATTCTTTCATCAGTTACTCATTTGTTTCCTTCATTTCCCTTCAGAGCTATGACTGTTGTTTAAATTTTCATAAATGCCATGGACATATCCTAGCTAAGGGAATATAAGAACAATTCTGCACTTACTACCCATGTAATAACCACCAAGGTGAACTGACCGACAAAGACTAAGAAGCTTGCAAAATTAAATCCTCCAGCTTTGGAAATAACAGAAGTCAGTTCATAGACAAGCATATAAACATACAACAATCTCCTTATACAGCACTGTTTACCTCCTTATTACCAATGCCAACTCAACTGTGAAGATAAATTCAAGACATTGGATATGATCCTCCACATTCTCAGAATTCACTGAATATCTGTCAGGTATTCTGGTTATTGTGCCTGACTTCTTTAGGATAATTGGCTGAAAGTAGTAAAGTATACACTTATTGTTTTCCAAAGTAAAGTAAAGTTAAAAGAATTTTCTGGGAAATACATGATCAGAAGTGAGAAAACTTCACCTGTGGAATATAAAAATCAGCTGATCTCTGAGTGAAATCTGTGATTCTGAGGAAGCAATTCATTTTTATAGATAATGCTATTTGCATATAAAGTGGAAACTTTCCACAAAGAAAGGACAAAGACTGCTTATTCATGAGCTTTCCATAAAGATCCTGATCATGCCAAAGCCATTTCCTTTTACAGACAGGTGGGCTAACGCGTGGCAAACAGCAGGGAGGGGTAAACAGTTTTGGTACATGAATGTCAGTGATTTCTCAGGTAGTATCTCAGAAGTTGAATGACTACATTGTGGCCTGAAAATGAGCTGTAATGAACAGCACTGAATCATTTAATCTTTAAATGCAGTAAGAACAAAGCCTAATAATTATCCACAGCAGCTTAAACTGAGAAAACCACAAATGAATTTGCCTTTTAAAAGTCAGGGATAAGACTAAGAAAAGTTGCAGCCAAAGGCTAAAAGAGTTAACTTAGGTTTCTGAATGTCAGATTCCTGCTTTATAAGCACTGGCTCAGAGGTTTCTGATTCAAGTTGATGGCAGAAAAGCCAGCATGCTTTTATCAAATGTTAGTGTTTATAGAAGCAATACAAAACAGGATTTTGTTAAATGTATATATTATGCCAGATCAAACTATAAATTGAACCATCTGTGTCCAAGTTAATCTCAAATACAGCAAGGAGATTATTTGAATTGTGTGTTTCCTTTTGTGACCTTTTTAGATGCAGTTTTGTTTGAAACAGGGAAGGGATAGTTTTCTTAACTTTTTTTTCCTAAGCAAAAATGCCAACAGTCCAATATAACAGCAATATCTTTTAAAATCACTCAGCTGAATAGCAAAAATCCTTTAGTAATTTCCCAGTATTGTTACATAGGGAGCTCTAAAAATAAACTATAGTCATATAAATAGAGGCATGTAGTTTTTAGCATGCTACAAGCCATTAATGACATAAGTATTCAATTAAAACTGCTTTTATGAGCAATAATCACATTCTGGAAAGGCAAACATCAACGGTTTGCATATATAGCCATAATGCCTGCAAAATTAACTTTTAAAAAAAGCAGGTAAACAAAGCTCTGTCTCTGCTACTTAAATAAAAGATTTCTAAATTCTTTTACTCCTGCCTCCAGGACACAAGGGACAGGAAGGAAAATTAGAACTAATTTTTTATTATTTAAAAATTAGGAAATTATTTTCCTTTATGCATTAATACTATCAAAAAACAATCTCGCTTTAACTGAAACTATGATTACAATAAACAAATATCAGTTGTGGAAGTAATAGAACAGAACAGCTGTAGTTTCCAACAGAATAAATCCGGTTAACTGGCAACAGCATAGCATTTTAAAGAAGACAGAAACTTAGCTTTACAGGTCACCTCATATTTAATCTTGAGTTACAAGTAATTTAGGAAAAAAATTTCACAGTATCTAACTCTGCTCTAGAAGTACATGTTGGTTTAAGACACACTCTTAAATCCATAGAAGTCATAGATCAGCTGCATCTTTAACATTGACTGGAAGTAGGACACAATAATATCCCATCTCCTTTCACTTATTTTGACTTGTATACAGATTCATCATGACTATCTGAAGGAATGCTTTGTTTATTACACCTGAGGGAATGGAGCATTAGAATCTATAATCTCTGATAGATGACATTTTAGATTCTCAGATTTTGGAGGAAATTTTTTAATTTCTAAGTGCTTGGAAAATTTACTGGGAAAGAGTGCGGGGGAGCTTACATACTTCTGGCTGAAGTTTCTCATATCAATTATGTTTTCCATTAGAAAAATAAAAAAAATTATCAAAAATACAGTTTTCAATGACAAAAATTAATTTAGTCAGAACTGTAACAAAATTAAAAGCAGGCTAATTACATGAATTAAATTCAACGTCACCTTTTCAAAACAACAGCCTGAAATCTGTTGGTTCCAGATCCAACCAGATCCTCAAAGCCAGTTACAAAGTCAACAATTGCCTTGGTTACTTATGCTAAATGAAGCTCCATACCCATAGATACTTGGAAAATATACATTTTTAAGGAAAAGTTTTGCTATTGCTTAGCTTCACCCTCGTGTTTTATGTTGAAGAAAGTATCACCTTCATATCGCAGGAACATGGTGGGGGAAAGGTCTGATCATCCACATTTTCTGTACAAATCCATCACTGAAAATGATCCACTCAGAATCCTGTACTACCACTGAACTAAAAATATTCTGGCAATAGCCAGCAGGGCAATGGTAATTCATGGGGGAACAAATAGCTCCATGATCCACTCCCAGTTTGCAAGGAGACACCTTATACAATAGTTATGCACCCCTCCTGGGAAAAAACCATGCTCAAACGCCTCTCAGAAGTGCCTGTATACCAGTGCCCATAATATGGGAAACAAATAGGAAGATTTGGAGATCTGTGTGCAGTCACCAGGGCTTCACCTCATCACATATACAGAGCTGTGGTGGGACAGCTTGCATGATTGTAATGCAAGGCTACATGCTTTTAGGAAAGACAGGATAGAGACATGGTGGTGGAGCTGCCCTTTGCATAAAGGACCTCCTTGAATGCATGAGCTTCACCTTAGGGAAGATGATGAACTACTCAAGAGTTCCTGGATTAGCATAAAAGTGCAAACTAATGAGGGTGCCACAGTTGCTATCTGTTACAAGCCACCTGATCAGGAAGAGGAAGTGGATGAGGCCTTTTACAGACTGGAAGCAGCCTCACAGACACAGGCCCTGGTTCTTATGGGGGACTTCAACCACCCTGATATCTGCTGAGAAGCCAAACATCAAAGTACAAACACTCCAGGAGGTTCCTAGAAAGCACTTCCAATATCTTTCTGATAGAGGTGGTAGAAGAACCAACAGGAAAGGCAATCAAAAAAGGAGGCCCTGATTGGAGTTTTAAAGTGAGGAGGCAGCCTTGGCTGCAGTGACCATGAGATCATGATGTCCAGCATCCTGCAAGAAGGAAGAAGGGTAATGAGTACAATCACAACCCCAGACTACAGGGGAACTAACTTTGTCCTATTTGGGGACCTTCTTGGAAGAATCCCATGGCATGTTATATAAAACTTGCTGAAAAAACTGCACTGTCTTTTAGAGAAGCAGAACCGTGTCCAAACAACAAGATGTTGAGTCAGCTCCACAACTTATGATCACATCTATAAGATGTGATCTAAATGAGATTTTGAATCATATTTATCCCACTTCTTCTCATCTTGGATGTGTAACACAAAAGCCATGGTTTCCATTGGTCTAGATTGCCCTGAGATCTATACCAAGATCTACAAATTTCCTGCACTAAAGCACTATTCAGCACTATTTTACCTTGAACTAAAAGGGACAAGACATGATTAGAGTTAGAACATGAAGTTTTCAAAGGTGTCAGTTGATAGAACTAGTCACCCTGCAGAACTCAACA
The DNA here is from genome assembly GCA_032173965.1 of Sitta carolinensis. NCBI lineage: Eukaryota > Metazoa > Chordata > Aves > Passeriformes > Sittidae > Sitta > Sitta carolinensis. The sequence goes on along the minus strand of CM063284.1, from coordinate 54,061,672 downwards.
CTTTTCACCACATTTTTGAGAAACAAAGTTCTCTGAACTTATTGGCCCAAGATAAAGTAAATCAAACACATCCAAAATAAAAAAAAATAAATAATTTAAAAAAAAACCAACAAAAAAAAAAAACCCACTAAATTGTACATAATTCTTAAGGCACCAGTATCTTCCTCAACAGAAGATAAAGGACAAAAAACTTGTGAAGGATTTTAATCACTTTGTTTAATGTCAAACTGGATGGCTCTCAGTTAAGAAAAAAGAAGGTAGAAGATTTTGCATACAGTAAAAAAAAAAAAAAAAAACCAAACAAAAAAATACAAACTGTGAGGACAGTATAAAATCCACCAACCCATAAAGTAAGACCTGACACTAGCATTCTTCAAGGCCAATCCAAAGTGTTAAAAAAAACCCCTCTTACATTTAAGGAGATATTCATAGTACATTTTTTGTCACTTACTTGCTTTTCCTCTGAATTCAAGAAAAAATTTAATGGCTAATGGAATGCTAAAATGTTTCAGTTCCGAGTCTATAGTCATCTATTCTGCCAACTATATAACCAATCTATCAGGATTTTCAGTTTTTAACTAGCAGCCTTGGGGCTTTAACAAAAGCTTATTATTTATGTGCACAGAGTTTAGACAGTAAAGCTGGAGCTTTTCTGAGTCCTTGGATCACTTTTAAATGTGGCTTTTTTTTCTCATCTGTTCAAGAGTGGTTGCCTATGTTCATCAATCTATCTTTCCTACACAGTTTTAAAACTGCAAAGTGGAAATGAATTGGTCTCTTGATTTATCACAGGTCCTTCTACATACAGACAAGTATATAAAATCATAATATAAAAACTATTAGGAGAATGAGGTATTCTTTCCTTAAATATATAATCAAGCACAAAGATGATAAAATTACAGGGAATAAAATTTTTCTTTAGCCTTGAAATAAAGGAAATATCAATTCAACCTGACAGCATATCAGATGCTTCACACTTAACAATCCTGTTGTTTTCCTGCCCTACACCTCACCACTACTATTTCAACAATTAAGACTAAACACACTTTTGTGACATGTAGGTGGCCAGGTGTCCTTCACTGAAGGCTGAAGCCTTCACCCAGCTCACTTGGTCACTACCAGTAGGTAATGTTAATGAAACAAGTGTCAAGCCCATAGGTGGCAAAATCCTCTGAGGTCAAATCTATGTCATGACAGCAAAATAAATTAAAATTTCTCCTGAACAAAGATGGAGCATGATATGCTGTCAAAGATTTAGGGCTTGAGGAATAAGGTTGGTGAAAAAATACCCAGAAGCAGTTACTGACCAGTAGCTTCCTCCATTTACTTCAAAGGGCACATCTTTTATATTGTTCCACTTAGTTCCTTTGAAAGTAAAACCACAAAATGGCTGCTTTTAAGAATAAAAGCATCCACATCGCATGCTAGAATGAAACACTTAGGAAGTTTTATTGTCACTTCTTTTGACAATGGCTTTTTTGTCAGAAGAAAAAAATTGCCAAAGTTTTTAACTAAAAGCAGTTTTAGTCTCTAGAAGGATTTGTAACTGTACATATAATTAACCTCAAGAGGCTCAGAACACTCTGTGGTTCACAGTGACTAAAACCAGAAGAGATGCCACAATCAAACTACAAATGCACATGCAATGCTGTCTGAAGAAGAAACCCAGCAAAGCATCGAGAACACACTACCCTTGGATAGTATCTGTTGAGAGATAGAAAGGGTGGGAAGGATGAAGGCTGCATTTGCCTGTGCAATGCATGAGGGAATGCAGCAGCATGTATTTAACCTGTTCTCCCTCTACTGCAGGATTCCCCTGCTGCCATAATTTGCTCCAAGTCCAAACTGTGTTACTAATGAACACAGTTCATTATGAATGAATGTCCTGAAAGTAAAAAGAAAAAAAAAAAAAAAAGAAGGAAAAATTCTCAGTCAAACCTTAATTTGAACTGTTTCTGAAATTTCAAAAAATGTTATCATCACCCCTTCAAAATTAGATGCATTTCCTGCTTCTAAATAAAACAAGAAAGGTCATTCCCAGAATACTATAATAACAGTTGTTAAAGCACAATCAGAAGAAGAAGTCAGATGCTTTGCAAGAAAGTACATTATGAAATTTCCAGTATGATTTTATAAACTTTGTAGAATCCAAACATTTTCTAACATAATCCAAACTTTTAATAATAACAAAATAACAATACTTAACCCCCCTTTTGGGGGTTGAATAAATACACTACAGTATTCCTGAGAATAATAAAGATGGAAGCTGGTTATTCCCAATTTTGATCTTGAGTCTGAATCAGATAAAATGAATTTTTACATTTGAAGGGGTATTTCTGGGTTTCTTCAGGTGAATCTACAGATAAACAGTTTAGTGATGCCAAGTGGCAGAGTATCAGTTACTTTGCATGTGCCCAGTTTTGTGATCTTATTTTAGTTAAACACTGTTTTGTGTGTTGCTCTGCAGATTTAATGTCATCTCAGCATTTTTCCGGGTTTGGATATCTACCTAAAAATACCTACACTGCACAAGAGAGTGGAAGACAAAACAAACCATAAAACTTCAAATTTTTCATGTAGACATTCAAAGTCAACATCCTGTACAGTGATCTATGTGTGATTTCTCTCAGTCCTGGCACTATACTCTGCAAACTCCCCTCATTGTTACAATCCCAGTATCAGGACCAGGCTATTGGGTGTGAGTCTGACCCAACTACCTTTAGTCCATACAGTCAAAAAATCCCCACATGCTCTCCTTTGCTGCCTTCAAAGCACCACAGGAGGGTGGAGAGCACACTACCACCTTGGAGATAACCTTGTGTTTTCCACAAGATAGTAGCTTTTCAACTTATTAGACTGGTTTTACAGAAATGCACAGATCTCTGAGGTTTATTGGGGTTGCATGGCTTGAAAGAGCCATCTGATGTGTATAAACATTAAACAGGCAGAGGCCCTGCAACAGGTTACTATGGTGCAGGAAGAGAGGAGGATTACATGGTATTCATTTGGAGGAGGGAACAGGTAATGTTTCATTACAAGTATGTTGTTCAAATTAGCCAAACTACCTTCTTCATTCAACCAATTCCTTGTTGAACACTGGCTCATAAAATAAAGCACTCCTCCTTTATATTCCTCTATTTATGGTACAAATGAGGATAGTTTGAGATTTTGAGGGGGGTGAAAGAAAGGAAAGAAGTCTTAACCAAAATGTGACCTTAGCAGATGCAATTCAATCTGATTTCTACTACATTAGCCTACAGATGCTTACACAACTGCACAGCACAGCAACTGAGAGACAAAATTATGGAAATTTTAAAGCTTTATTTATTCCTCATTCCCAAAACATTCAATCGCCTTCATGCTTCAACTGCCAAATTGAAATAAGAGAGTTTAAAAAAAAAGTTACTCCTCAGGGGAACATTATAGAGAGGTGCAAGCTCAAGGAGATGGAGTATCTGGCTAGAGACCAACTCGTCTATAAGTCCAGACCAAGTGGACCCATATGGATAGATTTTAGAAGATTTTAAGTGGCTACAAGTAGAAAGATTTCCTCCCTTCCATGCCTCCTTTTTTGGCATTAGTAATGAAACTGTACTTTCTGCTATTAGCAGATTACAGCAACTTCCACCAGAATCTAAACAATTTTCATATAATCTAATCACTTCCTTATTTATTCATGTTTCCCAAAATTTCCCTCCTCTTTCAATTGATTTCTATGTAATATTACAAATACAAAGCATAACAAAAGCTGATTGCTAATAATTAAGGACACCAGGGCAGTATATTAAGCTCCTCTTCCAAAAACACAAGGAAAATACGTCAAATCTCATTCTAAAGGTTTAAAGCAATTAGTAAACTAAAAGGTCAAAAAGATTATCACTGAAGTTTTTTTTCTATGCTACATCTACAAATTGCTAGAAACAATAATTTGCACTTTTGCTAATATAATTATTCTATGCAATGTTTGCCATCTAAGTTCTAAATCTGTGCTAGTGATCAATAATACATTTAAACTCTCACAAAAAAAATGGCACATGCCACACATTTGTAATTTGTGCAGCTTTCTTTCTCTCTATTTTTTTACTCAGTTTGCAACTGGGCACTGCTTCCTTTCTTTTCTCTTATCCAGCTAGTGAACATTTGCAGGACATTGTTCAAAATGTTAATACCAAAATCTCATAGAGTATCTTCCAAAAGACAGAATTTATCATAGATATCCATTGTAGAGGAAATTGCTCGGTTACTTTGGTTGTAAATTTTCTGTTTTCCATCAATACTTTGCAGAGGAAATAAATTTGGGAATCAAATTATGTACATTACATGCTCTCTGATCTCTCTTTTGTAAAAAATTGAAAGTAATCATTTTCATACTTCCTAAAAATGTGTTTACTTCATAAAAAAATATAAGGAGAATGAGACAAAGATCGCTATTAAAAAAAAAAAAAAAACCAACAAAAACCCCCACCAAAACTAGAAAAAAACACCACACAAACTAATCCCCTTTCTAGTAATTCTGAAAGGCCTTCACTTCAAGAAATCAGTACCTTCTTCTCTGACACCAATTCTATATAATACTATAGTATTATATACACATATGAATAAATAAATATAAATTCTAAAAACACATCATAGAGATGAAGTACTGTATCTATTTTCCAAAGAGAAAACTGTATTTCACAGAAGTTGTTCATCAGAATGAATATTATTATTGCATTTCAGTTGCTCATAATGTTAGATAACACATGGAAAATACACAGTGAAGACTAAGAATATTCTACCAGTAGTATCTGGTTAATGATATGAGCCAATCGTAGAAACATGCTTAGCATTTATTTTACATTTCCTACCATCACAACACAAAAATTTCTAAATTTCGACACATCTTCAGTTAGCATCTCATCTAAATTAACTTCAATATGTTCTTTCTTATGCTAACTAACACACGCTTTTACCTTTTGGGATGCACTGTTATGTGAATTTCCTAATACCAAACAGTACATCACCCTCAATACCAAATTGGAACCCATAATATTCCTGGACAGATTTATGCTTAATCCCTCAGATACCACACTCCCCTACACAGCATGCAATAAAGATCTGTCCACATGGTTAAGCTGGAAAATAAACCCCTCAAGAAAATACAAAAATAAGATAGCCAGGAGAAGAAAAGGGAGCAGGAAGAATGCAAACCCAGTGGAAGCTGGACTATGATTCAAAATGGGGTATGTTCTCCTCTCCTCCCCCTAAAAGAGTGTTACTGATAAAAACATTGCACAGACATATGTATTAGGATGAAGTCCTGATTATCATTTATGCATTTAAACTTATTAAACCATGCAGGCAAAAGGAGCGCAGCAAAAATAGATCAAACAGGGCAACCCCCATGACACATCCTGATCACAATGAATGAACAATGAACTGAATACTTCCAGCTGGACAGAAGCATCATCTCTGCACTGCATGATGTATTAGCAAAAAGCCAAGCAGAGGTTTCTCATTTCAGTCCAGAATCAGACAGTCATCTCCACTCTTTGAGAAAGTAGTTTTCATAGGAAAGCAGCTTTGAAAGTCTGAATTCAAATACAGTAAAAGAATAAAACAAAATGCAAAAAAACCAGTTCAAAATCAACCACTGCTTGACAAAGCTGTCACAACACACTCTCTCTTTTCATTTGCCTAATGACATGAACCAAGAACACAATTCTCTGCTGAATAGTTTTGATTCCACTTGCATACTGCTTGCATTTTCTTTATCCAACAGAAAGGTATACTATAAAGTTGAGTGAGGCTTGGGTATATTTATTCCCCAATCACTCTTTCTGCCAATTTTTATACTCTCTTGTTTTGCTTCAAGCTTCAGATGCAAGAAAACTTTAAAATAAATGGTAAACACCAAATTGAAATCACCGTGTTTTAGTACATGAACAATGAATCAGTGATACTTAGCACAATTCCAGCTCACAGCAGTTTAACCTTACTGGTTTAAATACTGGTTGCATTGTAGAAAAGAATACAAACACACCAAAACCAAACAAAACCAAAAAATCCACACCAGCAGAGAAAATTTTGAAATATCCTGTACCTTCCCAGTATCTTTAAAGTGCAGAAAAAAATTAAGCAATATTTTACTATAACACAAGAGGTACCATTTCTTATCCTGACTACTATACAACAGATGTAGAGCCAGTTCAGTGCCCCACTGCTTCCATTTCCTGTTCATAGGGATACTGACACTTACTTATCTTTTCAGCAAAAAAGCTTTTGAAATGCATTTATAAGAAATGCTAGGGAATAGATAAATTAAACAGTTGGTTATTTAAAGTATATACTTATATCAAACACAGGTGTAAAAACAGTCAAGTGGGAAACTGTGAACAAATATTTGATCACTAGAAAAATTAGTACACTATGTACTTTCAACTTCATCCTTGAAATTGTCTACAGTAACTGCCCATATTTTTGGTTATTTCACAATACTGTATGACTTCTCGATAAGACTTTGTCTTGGAAGCTTTAAAAATTTGGTTTCTGAGTTCACAACCATGACCAAGAAAAATGTATTCTTAAATTTAAGATTGACACAACTGTAACTTTTTTGTGACTTTTTGTGACTTTTGTACATATCATCCTAGATACAGGAAAACAATCAGTGTCAAACTCCTCAGAGGGGAAAGTGGGGGTCTGAGTACAAACACTCTTTCTATTCTCACCACCAGCTGGGACAGCTGCACTTCCCATGTGGTAAGTGTTATCCAATGGCACTGATCAACATCAGAAATTCCCTTGTTTTTTGAGACTCTTTAATAACTGTAATCTGAATACTAACTAGGCAAAGTAATTTGAAATATTGATTACTGTCTCTGCATGTCAAAAGCAGAAAAATGGTGGAGGAAACTGCATCTTTTTGGAATCATGGATAAATCATGTCTTGTTACAAGAGTAATATACTTTACTATAAGCATTTCCCCCTTTTTAATTTTTTTCTTCCAGTTGCAAGGATCTTAAGGGCAACACAATGCCCACAGGGAGCATTTGCCCCAAAGCATTTTTTCTCTGAATGTGTCTGTCTTTTAATCTGCAACACTCTGGTCTAATTTTGAGAAGCAGGATGTTGTCAGCTCCTACTGACTTTAGCAGGGACTGCCAATGTATTTTCCTCAAACTAGTTTTATTAGTTCATATAATAAAACCATCACCTTTCCCTCTGAAGCTCATCTCTGAAAATGAAATATTGAGCCTCTTCCAGATGCCTTTGAACTGCCTTAATTCAGTGGATATTTAGATGAACACTTTTTGCTCTTCTACAGACTACCTACCCCCTGAATCTTCTAAACTTGAGGGACAAATATATATGAAGAGGTATTTCTACCAAACACTTAGGACTGATAACAGTTCACATTTCCTCCGGTCTACCTTAACTTTTTATTGATCCTTCTCTATAGTTTGTCCAGAGACAGATAGCATAGCCTTGGACAGATACTCAAATGAGACACTTGCAGCAACATTCAGGTGTGCAGGAGAACATGTAAGGCTTCTACATCAAGTCTTACTCTTTCTGGAAAGATGATAAAAGCAATTTTTAAAAAAAAAATTGTCATGGCCTCATTAACACATTGTACATTCTTATACTCAGCAGCAAAGAGAAAAAATTCTTCTCTAGAACCTATCAAGTCCTAATAACAAAAGGCAAATAGAGAAATTTATATATATAAATATATATATACACACACACAGACAGAGACATGTAGACACATATAAACACACATATATATGTACACACAATATATATAAAAAGTAAGCAGTAGTAATTGCTATTTACAGGATGAACATGGGGGGAAATTAAATATAAGAAGAAATAACTTCCCCACAAAGGTGCCTTTCTATGGCTTTCACATTACCTAGATCCATCTGTCAAAGCATATTCTGCAATAGGTTGTATAAATGACACTTTAGAAATTATGGCTTTGATTCAGGAAAGACTTCATCCATCCCTCTCCAGTCAGACATTTAAGTATTTTAAGTACATGTGAAAGTCCTGTTGAAGTTATGGATTTACCCAAGTAGTTTTTTTATTTTTGAATGGAAAATGTTAACTTGAGTAAAGCTTATATGAACATATTTATTTTTGTGAATTAATGTCCTTCCTCATCTGAAAACAAGACCATGAAAACACACAAGACTTGGGATTGTTGATGACAATACAGCAAGTGTCAGAGGAAACGGGAGAGATTTACCGTGATAATCTGCAACCAGTGACAAAAGTGACAGATGCAGGACTTTACATAAATGCAACAGAAATTACAGAATGTTTAAGGTACCAATGACTTCAGCCTCCAAAATGTGACATAGGGAATACATGTCCATAGTGAAGCTCTCAGTGCAGCTAAACATATCTTTAAACTATCTCAGGCAAAAATAGTACCTGACCAGGTTGTATGGTGCCTCTACAATTTGTTTAAGATAGAACTGACATACATTGAAATTGCTTCCTCAAAGCTGAAACCCAAGTATTAAGGAGTTAATTAACATTGAGTTGACAGCTGTGGGATTGTACTATATATGCCACCAATGTAATCATCTATCATCAGAGCAACACCTTTCACGTTTAAAACGCTCTACACTGCAGCAATGAAGATTCACAAGTAACAAGTTCGAAGTGAAAAAATGTTTGAGTTACCCTTTAGGCAAAATAAGTGTGAAGGGAAAAGGCCAGAGCAAAACAAGGCCTGTTACATGATTTGGAATCTGTACCAAAACTCTTAACTCTTATTTTCAGATGGGGTATCACAATATAAACAATGGACCCTAATTCTTTTTTTTTTTTTTTTTTTTTTTTTTATATTGCAGACTTGGAGCTGCCATTCCAAGGATGCCAGATTCAGCATGTCATTAAATCTCCAATGAAAAACTCACTAAAGAGGAGAAAATGACAAAAATCCACACTGGTACATGAAAAAAGTGATCTCTTCTTTAAAACCATAATGTAAGTTTAGTTAGCTTGCCATTCTTAAAAAAAAAAAAAAAAAAAAAAAAAAAAAAAAAAAAAAAAAATTAAAAAAAAAATTTAAAAAAATTGAAAAGCACAGGTTTGTTCTCTCTTTATTCCAACGGCCAAGAAAACCCAATAACCCAGTCTATGATAATAATAAATTAAATTATAAGCAAATCCATTTCATGGATTTAATTTTAAGTCACATATGAAGCAGCTTCAGCACTTGTGAAAGAAAAGAAGCTTCCAAAATTCCGTGAATGAAATTTTAGCATTCATCAGTATGAATTCTTGTCTTTGAAATTTACTGTTAAGGTAGTTTCCAGTTAGCAATTAGCAAGATCATATGTAGTGGTATATACAAATTAAAAAAGAGAGAAATGACCAAGATTGATGTAACAACACAGAGATTACCAAGCCTAAAAGAAAATGATGGAGTGCTGTCTCCTTTCATAGGCATTTTGTCATCCCAATCTATATGTACATCTGTAGGTTAGATGCTGCTCATGGCTGCATCAGGTGAGGAATATTATCAAACAGTCATCTTTGAACAGGCTACCTCAGAAACAAATTCAGGGAAAAAGCTGAGGCAGAATTCTTCACTAAAAAAGTTGTAGTTTACATTCTGCTTCACACCTGGTCTACTCAAAATATGCTCAAGTCAAAACCAAGCACCGTTTCACACGTGGTCTACTCAAAATATGCTCAAGTCAAAACCAAGCACTGCTTCACACCTGGTCTACTCAAAATATGCTCAAGTCAGAACTGCTTTCTCCTTGGTTTTTATCTTGCACATGATAGAGGGCCAAGAATGACAAAGTTAGCTAAAACCAGAGAAAGTGGAAATAATATCCAGGCCCCAGTTCCAATGTCCCACAGGAACCTAACAATGAGGAATGCAGAATAGGGTTATGTTTTGCTGCTCTGCGATTGGAATGCTCCAGGCACAGCAGTGGGAATGTTGCAAGAAGGCAAAGGAGAAACGGGACTTAATTTCTGCCAGGCAATATACCCTCTTATGGTAATTCTTCTAAGAGAGAAGTGGGTAAGATATCAACAGAAAGACACTTTGTGCCCTCATGATTCAATGGGATAAAACAGCTCCTACCAAGTACAGGAATTCTCTCTACTTCCGTTTCTAGGTGCCATACTCGTTTATGACCAGTCCAGCTAAAGCTGGTCTCTGTGCGCTGGAACAGCATGTTGCAGGGGGTGGGGGATGCAATTCTGTCATTATGAACCCTGAGTGAGGGCTGTATTAAAAGACCAACACCACTACAAGAAATTTTACTGTAGCTCTTTTATGCCAGTTACATGATGCAAATATTCATTTTAAACTTTGCCACCTGGGGAAGGGGGGAATTTAATTTGTAAACAGCTGCATATTCATCTACCAACCAACTTGTCCTCCATGGTTGGCTGTGTTACAGCAGTCATCATTTTACACTAACTGGGAGTATGCCTAAGCATACACATGCATGTTTGAATGCATACACACACACTAAAGTTATAATACGCATGTAAATTTCATTCTATATTTATTCATTTGCTGTAAGCACCATTGCTAATGGAAAATAGACCATGTCTCCTTCTTAAGGGAATAATTAGGACCACATGTTTTACTGACTCTTACGTTGAAGTCCTTGCCGATATTTTTGAAACCAAATTACTAACAGCATACTAAACTTATTTCCCTGGTGAAAACCACTGGCTACTAACTTAGTGAATATGAATACATTTGTCTCTAAACATGCAAGTAATCATCGTACAAAGCCAGAGGCCTAAAATGAATAGGTATGGGGCAGATGAGAGCAAGGTTCATGTGCAATAGTAATATACTCTATAACCAAATGACTTGTTTGTCTGAGAAATTCAGTATTACATCACTTTTCCTAAAGAGAATATAAACAGGACATTTTTGAAGAAACAGTTACTTAATGTGCAACTTGTCACCACTATCAGCTTTAACATAATAAAATACATGTGGAAAATCCCTTGAAGCAAACCTTATGCAAGGCAGATTCTTCACTAGTCTGGGTCAGAGGGTGTGTATGTCTATGAAGGAAATGCTATCTCTCTCTTTCACACACCCACTCAGTGTAGGTCATACAGCAGAGCTCACTGTTGTGATGTTTCTGCTGTATGCATGGCATCAGCTCCTTGAGGTAAAGAAATTACCATTGTTTCTTGGGGACCATCTGTGCCTTGTAAAGAAAACCAACAAATCACACTTCAACATATTAAATAGCAGCATTCATTGAGATTTCAGCCAAAGACCTCTAAAGTGTTTGGCAGACAGTGAATAAAGCATGTTTCAGCAAGGTAAATATTACTCGCCATATTTTGTAAGTATGGAAAACACAGCAATAGCTAGCTGAATAATTTAACCAAGGTCACTCTGAAAAAAACACAGACCTGACAAACATTATGATCATCCTCCAGACTCTACTTTTGGAAACACCAGACTTCAATCGCTTTGTTAGATGGAAGTCTGTACAATCTGATCTGGAAAGGTATGAAGCCTTTCTGGGGGATAAAGCACCTCATCTCTCTTTGACTAAATGTGCAATATTGGTACTAATACACCAGGAGTGGGCAAGCCAGAGAAATTTGCTCCAGATTCCATTTTAAGAGGATAAAAGAATTTTTCCAGTAAATGTATCATAACACTCCTCCAGTTCCTGGGTAATTGCTGTGTAGAACTCTGAAGAACCCCTCATGTGCAAATCACATTTTCTATAGCTAAGCAAACTTGGTCGTAGCCTGATAAACACCTCCTAGCACAGTTCTGTCAAGATTTTGACAGCACCACTTTTATGCAATACCTTCAATCCTATGAACAAAGGTTGATAATTTCTTCAAATTCTGAGACGTGGAAGTATCAAAACTAAATGAGCAGGCAACCATTCTACTCTTTTTTTAACTTCATAGACTTAAATCAGAGCTCTGAATAAAGAATACTATCTTTAAGCTACTCTAGTATTTTATCACTTACAGCATCACAAATCTTGAAACTGTTGAAATTATTCTGAGCCACTCTAATTGTTCTCAAAGGTTTTGACAGAAATATAATAATCTGTTCCATTTCCTTAATCAAAAAAATATATAGCTGAATAATGAGAACAATAGAGAAAACAGATGAAGAGATACACAGAGATGTAAATTTTCTATTTACATATAGCAAGTTTAAGTAATTTAACACAATTACAAAATTATTGTTGCAGAGATGACATTTATTGTACAGCAGAATCTCTCATAATATCACTTGCAGAAGAATTATAGGTGAGCAGCAGCAATGGGTTAATAAAAGATGGTATGCTGTTAGAGAAAACTTTTACAGATTTGCATCTGAAAGTCATAACATAACCTTTTATTTCATGTGTCACTGTGACAGAAGGTTTTCAAGGCACAGTCCTTGAAATTGCAAGATGTTAAACAGATGTACTGTACAGCCTTCCAGATTTAAATCATGAGAACTACATTTGCAGCCTGTGTGTTGTATCTCCATTTTTTTCCCCTTATCAGCTCTGGATGCTTTAAATAAAACCGTCTGGTTTATGCACCTTTTTTTTCCTTTAACTTTTTTCCCTAATACAGTGGGGACCCTAAAAATCACTTCTTTCCTCCTTTTTTTCTTTGTTTTTTTTTCTTCAGATGTGAAAAACATAGTTATTCAGAAACATATCTCTTGGGCAGGGAAATCTCTTTATCCTTATTCTGCAGGTGCTGGCAAACTGACCCAATTTCTTAGTGTAAAAAAATCATCCACTGCAGAAAAAGGCAGAAGTTATACAAGTAAATAGAAAAAATAAAAGTAGACCTGCTGAGATTTCAGCTTGAACATGCCTCTAAACTACTGAAAAATTGACAGTCCTCTACCTTCTTCATTTTAAAGGTTGCTTGCACTCTATTAAGAAATGTTTGCATAATCATACAATTTAGCTTTCACGCCTACTCAGAGGCCACTACTTGTGTCTTTGAAACAATGAATGCAATCATACTTTAAATACATCATTAGTAGATCATCGAAGACCTCTGGTAGTCTTCTGGTCCAATTTCCCTGCAAAGCATAGGCTGTTCAGAGTCTTGTTCAGGCATGTATTGATTGTCTCTAAGGATAAGTATTTCACAGCATATCTGATCTAAAACCTAACCAAAACCTCTACAAAACTTTTCTTCCTTATATCTAAGCAGAACGTTCTTTGCTGGAACTTATGCCCATTGCCTGTTATCATGTCAACATGCACTTCTGGTGTTATGGTTTACTTACTTAGTGCAATAAGGAATTAGTTTTTTTCACAAGGGCACACTGCTGACTCTTGTTCAGCTGGCTGTCTGTGAAGATCTTTGGGTCATTTGGTGCAAATCTGCATGCTATCCAGTTAATCCCTAAGCTGTAATGCTGCTTAAGGCTTTTCTATCTCAGGTGCAAGATCCCATATTTGCTTTTCTTGGACTTCATAAGGCTCCTGCTAGACCACTTGTGCAGCCTGTGGAAGTCCGTCTGAATAGCAGCTACACTCCAACATACCAACTTCTCTCCCCAGTTTAGGAGTCACTTGCAAATATGCTGAGGTTCACTCAGTCCCCTGTCCAAGTCATTAATGAGGAGTTTAAACAATATTGGCTCCAGTAGGGACCCCAGGGAAGCAGACAGTATTTTACATACCATCGGATTTACAGAGGCTGAACTCACAAACTACACTGTATGATCTATGCAAAACTGCATGAAATAAAGGAAGTTTCTAATTAATAAAAATATGTAAATTCACTACATTAGACAAATAATTTTGTGCAAGTGAGCATAGTACAATGGCTAGAATTTTCACTATATTATAACGACATTTACACATTTTTGTATTGATGCATATCCTTTAATTAACACTGCTGGTATTGCTCCTAGGTATTCAGTGCTACAGAGAAGTGTGGCATGTAAATGAATGCTGGAAGCACATCCCTTGATCCAAAGAACTTTTAAAATCTCAATAAAATACACTAGAAAAAAAAAATGACAGCGTAGTGTATCAGCTACCACATCATAGAATTAAATGAGTGCAGATATTAGATTACAATTTTCTAGATATTAAAATATTCTTCTAGATATTAAAATTGCAATTTTCTGCAAAAAAAATAGACAACATACATACAGACACACACATATCTATAAAAAGGTCCAATGAATTCGCACTGCAAATAGAAGCAAGAGGAAAAGACAGTATTTCCAGCAGAGGGAAAGAGATTAGGCATATAGGGATGAACATCACAGCAAACAATTCCAGAAAAAAGGCAACCCAGCAACACCACCGAGCTTTTCATCCATGCAGAACACAGGCAAACCATTTGAGACAGGCAGTCACAACAGAAACAAAACAATCAAAAGAAAATCTTTTATGGGGGAAGAATATATGAAATTCAATAATGAAATGGAAACTATTAAACACTCTAAAGCGTAGACTACTAAAGCATTTTAAAAAAAGCATGAATAATCATACTGCTATGAATGCAACATTACATGAGAAGCATGCTGGTTGATGGATTGGGGTCAAAAATGCTCAGCACCTTTCAGATTCAACTCCCTGGAGCTGTTTGAGTTTAGGAAAAGGCCAAAGTAAGTGCAAGCAGGTGAAGATTCCATCTTGTTCTGAAAAGAGCATTTATAAACCTACTGCAGTTATTTCTTTCTTGGCATTTATATTATTTAGCAACAGGAAAATATATTCCAAAGCCCTACTATGCTACACTGCTCATAGAACACTCGTTGCAGAAAGTACTATTTCTCGGGTGTTTAAAAGCAAGAAAATGCACAAATAATCACTGCACTGTTGCCATTGTATGCAAAGCTGTGAAGTTAGCCACACTTTAAAGTTGGAGCTTTAAATCATCAACCTACTGGAGACAACCAGCTTCACCCAATCTATGAAGAACCTTCTGATTAAAAATGAATATAGATGAAATAAAGGTGTACCTATTCTGCCTTCTGCTGTTACTTATCATTATGCTTATCTTGATTTATGGCAGTATAAAACAGCACCAATTTAAAAAAAATTTGGAAGTGTTTTCAAATGTGTAAGACATTTAGTTGAGTATAAGTCAGCTGTTAAAAAAAAAAAAAATTCAACAGTTCCAAAAGCATGTATTACTTCTACAATACAAAAAGGAGACTGTGAAGTTAGATTTTTCCATCCAAAAGTCAAATTTTCCTTAAAAATGTGTGCTTTAAAAGTAACATTTTACCAAAAATCAAGATTTTATCATAAACCTTCCAAAGAATATGGGAAGCTGGAATGCTCATAAATATATTTGGGGCAATAAGTGAGCTAGTTTATATTAAAAAGACAAACTTTACATTTGGCATGAAGTTACTTTTAAAGTTTCTAAATACCAGAGCCAGGTGAATAACTGATAACCAACCTCAGATCTCTTCAGTTGAAGAAAAAGATCTAGTTTGTATGAGATGCAGGAGATATTCTAATTGAACTAAAGACAACCATTTATATATCTCTGCTGTGAACTACTCCAGATACCTTTGACAGACCCTCCTCCTGCTACACTTGTCAAAAGTAAATGCTGGGGATCTTGCAGTTTTCAGCTGTTTGGTAGGCAGCTCAGTGGATCACAAAAATAGATGACTTGGATTAATTTAACCTCAGTACTGACATCATTCCTCTTTAAGGGAAAAAAAAATCTTGATAGTACCACAATCATAATAGAATATCATAACATTTATGCTAGTAAGCATCCATCTGAGCGAAGGGAAACATTTCTTCAGATCTCACTTTTGATCCAGGATATAGTATATTAAAAAAACCAAACTTGATTGTCTCCTTGCTACTTTATTTGCATTTAAACTTCTGACAATATTTTAAATTATTTCATGAATTTGATATAAATTACAAATAATTTTATCTCTCTCAGAACCATACTTCTACTGATTGATTCACTAAAAATGTCAGTCCCATTCTATTTAGTGTAATTGTTGTCTGAAGAAACAAAACCTGAAGATAGAGAATATGAAAGGGAAAAAAAAAATAGGAGCAGGGAGGAACCCAACAACCTGCTTTTAAGCTATGTTTTTCTAACAGGAGGAACAGTCAGGCCATAACATCAGTTTTTCAAGAAAGCAGTAAAGAAATGTTTATCTGTCAAATACTCTGCTAGGAAAAGCACATATCTGCATGAGTCTAAACACATTTGGAAAAATCCTTTGCTTTGGTAACAGAAAACATTGTTAGGTCAGCAAATATGCTTAGTCTTTTATTCTCCTGAGAACAGCTACAATGACTCCAATACAGGGGACTGAGAAGGGAGAACTTGGTTTAGTTGATTTAACTCAACCAACTAAAACATGCAGGCACTAAACAGAGAAAGCATGGTAAGTATTATCAGCTACTGCAATCTCCCTACACACTTTAATTACTTTCTGCAACCTCCCTGGAGACTTTGAGCAAATCCTAAAATTAAACATGAAACAGGAATTCGGGGCACGATACCTTTAAGGAGATCATAATTTACTTCATAAGCATAAATAAGAAGATGAAGGTTTTCTAAGAACAAATCTCACATTATCCCCTTTCATAATTTCTAACCCATTTAAGTTGCAATGTATTTTACATGCTATTTTTGACTCAAAACTTCAGGCAAATGTGATGTCTTATTAAGTAACCACACAGAACAAGCAAGATTTCTCTGCAGCAAGACTATGATCTCTGATTCTATAATTGATAAAATAATTCCTAATTACACTATATACATATAAATTTCAAGCCTTAAATTGCTACGTATAGGTTTCATATTTTGGTACAATATCTATTTCTTCCCATTTAATTGAAAAAGGTGTACAAAAAACAGTAAAAAACATTCCTGACACAAATCTAGAAAAAAATATCTTTAATTCAAAAAACTAAAATCTGTTTAAGAATTCTGTTATTTCTGTTGTGATCTCCTGAAAAATCAAGACTGAGTAATTTGCACTAAATTCTCCACACCTCGTCTAGTAAAGTTGCAACCTCTATAAACGAATAAGTGATCTAATATTACATACTCATATGAGGTTTCTTTACAACCACCCATAGGCTGGCCTACCTACTGGAAGTTTCATCAGAACTAAAGGAAACAGTGAATTAACAAACAAAACTCACTGGCTATCTAATGCAATTTGTTGTCTTTTCAACATCCACATGGCTTGCATATTAATTCTCAATTAAGGACACAGCCAAATACAAACAAGAATCATACTTAAGTAAACACTTTTTCAGTTTCTCCCATCATCCCACTGAGTTCCAAGGTTATTTAGATGGTCAGTTAGACAGCTACATCAATTAAAATTGCAGCACTGGCTTCTGCTCCTTTGATTTGACAAAGGCCAAACTGATGTAAAGGTAATAATCTCAAAGAGAATATAACTACAGTGAGAGGAGTGCATCTGTCTTTCCTTTTGAAGCAGGAGAAGGCTTGTATCTACAGAATGTGGTGTGTTCAAAACAAAAATTCACTTAAAACCACCAAAAAGTTTGGAAAAGGTGTTTTGTATTGTGAAATCATATTGACACTTCCTTCTACACCCTCTCATGACTTGTGAAGATAGTTTTTATCTCCACGTGCTTTCATTTCATGCTTATTTTTCCATCAGTCATTCAAAGAGCATGTAAAACATACACAGTGAGAATTAATACATTTGCATTTTGCTCTAAAATAGGAAATATGCATGGATTGAAGTATTGTAGAAAAGCAAACATGTCACAAGAACCCATAATTTGCTTTTACTTTTATAAACCTGCTTCCAATAAAGGATAAAGTTAAATATCTACCTGATTAGCAATTGCCCTAGTCTTGCTGTGCCTTTAATTTCCATTACAATAGCTGTTTGGCTGAGAATAATTTTCATTTTTTATGTTCTGAAAGGGCGTATTCAGAGGATAAAGACATGGAAGCATGTTACTGGAACTTCCAAATATTTTGAAACTTCACTGGGGAGACACTAAATGTCACCTTCTTTTAATAACCCATATTTATAACTGACAAGTTTAATCAGTGTATTTACTGAAGTTAGGCCTTAAGACAAAAAAAGAGGCAATCAAAGAAATAACAGTCTATATCAAGGATATATATTGTGTTTCAAAACACGACTTAGAAATGCTCAAGTATACTCTCCTATTAAGTGTATATTCTTATGCCCTAAAAATAAGAATGCGTAACACTCAAAAATCCAACAGATTCTTACAATTAATAGGGCTTGCCATGCAAAGTATAACTCTTTTCAAATATACGTGCTTATGGTGGAGAGTAAGCAATACAAGATACTGTATCAACAGAACTTAAGTTCCCTCTAGAATATACCATGCAAGAGGATAAGTTGGGTATAAATGCTGCATCCAGAAAATACATATTATACAGACAGTTAAACACAAGTTTCAGATTTAGTATTAAGTTCACAAGCAAAATGTTAAAACAAAGAGTCAATAGTTAGAAAAATACCTAAAGATGAAAAGCAATGCCATGAAAGTAGTAGGAAACCATTTGTGTTTTGTTAACATGTCATGGTATCAGGGTATACAGAAGAATCAAAAATGGGCAGTTCAATTTGCTATTGCAGTCTTCAACATGAAAGAAATCACATATCCAAAACCAGTTCAATAAAATCATGGAGAGATGGGGATTCCTAAGGCTTTTAAACCTAAGGGACCATAACAACATAGGAATTGTGGGGGGAAAGAGGGAGGTAGTGTTTGCACACTCAAGTCATCAGTAAATATTCTTCTCACTTCACAGTTTTTAAGGGGAATCAGGAAAAAAATTGAGAGAATTTTACAAAATCAGATATTATATAAATGCTTTAAAGTGTTTCTCAAACTCAAAGCCTGTATCTTGATGACTGGCACAAAGACCAACTGTTTAGCGAAAGAGGTGTCTTGAGCATCACCAGAAGGAGTGGAGAAATCCTAACTTCTCTTTCTCATTTGTGAACCCATTCAAATACGGTATCTGGAAGAAAAAGATGTGCAGATAGAAAACATCTTTCTGTTCATGTCTGCTTTGGGTGTGACTTGAGGACTGCAGGAAAATGTGTTATAGTTGCCTGTCCTATGCCAAGAGAACATCAGACTATGTTTAGGAGAAGTTCCTCTCCAAAACCCAGCTCATGGAAACACATAGCAATCCCTCAAAATGGCCCTTGCAGGTTCTTAGCATGACTCTCAAAACTCTCTGATCACCAATCCATACAGCTCCTCACAGAAGAATATAATGTTTGCAATATTGGTATAAAAACATGAGAGAGTAACTTAGCAGTGTTTGGTTTTAAAGATTTTTTAACTTACTGTTTTTTTCTTAGAAACTAAACTGGGATCCATAGTGTAAATACCATTTGCTTGGCATCTCAATTTATTCTTTTGTCTTTCTTTACCATTTGTAACCTTGGCTACAAATTCCTGATTTCTTTCTCTTCTCTCACATGTGAATCACTATCTCATATTTAATACTACCATTAATCACCTTTACTACTACCTTCATATTGCAGTGACCTTGCATGTAACTTAATTTCAATTTTCTTATGCTGTAAGCTCTGAGGAGTTTCAGGTGTCATCCTAAACAATTAAAATTCAGCTGGATCCTCCCAAAGTTCTGCCTTTAAATCTGATCAACATCTGGCTTTTTGCTGTTTAGAGTTTTTCAATTAACAATAAATCTGGATTATTTTTTAGGACTTAAAGTTTTGAAGAACATCCCAGATCAACAATGGTTAATCAAGACTTACACATAATTCAGCAGAAGTTTTACACTTAAAACATGTACTACAAAATGACACAATTTATTATTTAAATTGTTATAATTAAATGGCTGCTAACTAGCCAATTGAAATTGTGTGAAGAAAATTTCATCTTGTGGCTGGCTGCTCTGAGTGTTGACATCTGAATGCTATAGGCAGTTTTAAACTTGGCATGAATTCTTTAAAACAGCGGTTATATTTCTGGCCTCACTGGCCATGCACAGTGAGAAACACTTCCTGCTTCCTCATAAACTGTCTGCTTGAATCATAATAGAAACCTAAATGAAACCACTCGGAGATGAGAGAGAAAATGGCAATGACAGAGAAAGCTTACCTAATTAATTAGTGCCTTTTTGTGGTGGTTGGAAATCTGTATCTTCAAATACCCACTCCTACTCAGCCTACACACTCATCTCATGGCTCAGATATTACTCCTTGTTAGTAAGAGGCATACAACTAAAATGGTACATTTTCTTTAAATGTTATTTCATAACTATAGTGTAAAATAAACATGTCAGCATCTCATCTGAAAATATCACTTTTTTTCAGCAGTGAGTGGGACTCCAAGATGAACTTAGGCTAATGAGTGCAGGAAATCTTGTAATTTCAGGATGACAGGCCAGGGTCATGGCTTGAGCTAAGATTTTTAAATCCTTTGTTCAAGGAAGTTGTACTGAAGCATGTCTAAAATTTAATCTAAAATTGCAGTGTTTAGTATTGATTCTATGTAAAATTTGCTTAGTAAGTGAAGTCACATCTCCTTACAAAAAATATTTTAAAACAATGTTGTTTTCTTACTTGATTTTATATACTTATTTGATTTGAGTCAGGCAACCAATAGTCACAGATAGTCTCACTATTTCCATACTGTGGGGAAAACAAAGAACACCTATTTAAACTCACTATTACTTTGTGATGATGATTCAACGAATGCTTAGATTAAAAAAAAAGTAAAATAAACTTCTGGAGAATCAATTACATCAGCATATAAACTCATTTTAGGCTGAGAGACTTGATAAGATAGGCATATACTTGTATTCCTTTCTTTTTCATACATGTAAGACGCTTAACACTCATCAAACTTCACATAAACACATCAACTGGATTAATTAAAACTCTCTTTTGACCCCACAGTTATACAGTTTATACAAACAGAAATTAGGGCTGGGCTCACACTCTGTAAGGAACTTCTCAGAACTTACATATCATCTAGCTCAGTAAATCAAAGTCTGATGGCCTCATCCTGAGCATACTCTGGTAGTGTGAGATGCCAAATACAAATTCTTTGAAACCAAGTGATGCCACTTTGTTGAGCTGCAAGATTAGGGAACCAATGTGTAACTCCTTCAAGTACAGAAAGTAGTACAAGAGTTTGAGGCACAAGGGACCTTTATTATATACTCCTAATATTGAAGCCTAAAAGAGGTTTCAAAAACAGGCTCTTTGCTTCATACCCAAGCGTGGCTTTTTGATACGTGTGCTTCTAGAAGGAAATGCCCAGAAAGGCTAGGTGACTCTTCAAGTCCTTGAATGGCCATGACTGCAATGTAATTTTTAAACACTGAGTATTTTATGAGAATGGATCTCTTTTTGACAACTTAAAACTTCATAATACACAAATACTTACATCATGCTTTCATACCATTCATATATATATACACTTAAAAGGGCACTGAATAATTGCTGCTCTTAAGCATCGCTTGCTTGCAAAAAGAAAATGCAGTGCAATCTAAGTGCATGGTCAACTTATGTCCTGTCAGGCTCCTCCATCATTCAGTAAAGATGTTCAGAAGTGGTGTCATTTCTCATAACACCTTATTTTAATATATATCAGTTAAATCACACGATAAAAATTTAAATTTTTCAACTTCTCTGGTGCTCTCATGTAAAAAGTTGTACTTTGCAGAAACATAGCTACTGTGTCTTTACAACACTGCTTCTCAGAGTTTGAACTTCATGGCTAAGAAGCCAAAATAGAGAAAATTAAGAACAAACCGACTATGTTAGTTTTTTCAGCTATTTTAACAATGTCACATTTTTCAGGTGCTCCAATAATATTTTAAATAGTTTCATTTACATCCATGAGGACTGAGCACTGCTACATATTTTGCATGTGGCATCACAAGGAAGGTACTCAAAACATGAGGCACACATGTGAAATGACCTTCTAATATTTTGATTGAAGTGACATCCAAAACCATGTAAAAACTGTGTGGCAGATGCAAGAAGAGATTCTTGTGTGGTATCCAAATTCTATAGAAAGGAAGATATATTTCTGCAACTTCTTACCTCTTTCACTTCTTTTATACTCTGAATCAAATGAATTAAGAATTTGACAGACAACCTGGTTGAGAAGGCAGACTAAATGCCCTAATCAAGTCTATCCTGCATGCTTCAGGAAGATGGTACAGCAAAGAGACATTACCCATTTTAAAAATATCACAATGTGTGTGAATTAGAGGCTCTACGGTAAAGTTGGTGGTGAGTTCTCACGTTGGTGTTGTTTATTTGTTGTAGCATTTCTACAATAAAGGATGGAAAAACCCTAAACATTTGATCTAGTGTAGTTAGATCACTTTTTATCTAGGTCTCAAGCCAAACTAGCACATTTGGGCTAACAAAATTCATAAAGGACTTGGGAAACATGTGGCAACAGGTGAAAGCATGCACTGTGTGGGACTCCAGTCCTCTTTACTAATAGCCAGCTTCTTTCCACTAACATTAAAAACATGGAACAGAAAAGAGCATATCTATGACACTACCATCAACTTTCTGCTCAAGTCCCTTGGAGAAAGAACTAATTCTCTAAAATGGAGCAGAAGAGCTCCCAAGCAAAACCTAGTTGTCAGAATATGTTTGTATGATAAGAAAAACTTTTTAATCCCCCATAAATAACTCATTTTACCAGAAATGTGTCCAATGTACTTGAGATTTAAGCAGACAATCAGCACTGGAAATTCTGTAAAGCTAAAGGCAAGCAAAACCAAAACCTCATAAAAGAAATTGTTGAACTACTCCTTTACTCTTGTTTTTCTTATCTAGACAGTAGTTGTATATTAAATGTGTGTACAGACAAAATCCTGTCATTAATGGAAACATAATGGGTTTTTTTCAAGACTTCTCCACTATAAGTTCTCCATAACTCATTGTAACAGAGGCAGGCCATGCACAAACATGGCACAGTCATGGACCAGATTTCCCTATGGGCAAAATTTAAAACACACTTCCGATTACAATATTCCTTACACCAAAATACAAGTGCTGTTTCGTTTTGAGACATTCCTATAACATCTGGATACAGAACTCTCTCTACTACATATATACTGCATAATTGTACATATGTGAAAATCACATACTACAAACAGTACTGGAATTGGATTTTCCATTTTACTTCTTCAAAATACATTCTATTTGTTAATCCATTCCCCTTTAGAACAGGATCCACTTTTATAAAATTCACACAGGCCAAAAGCTTGAAAACAGTTGTAATTTAGTATAAGAGAGCTACTCTTGACAAAATTAAAGGCTTGGATATCGCTGGTGGTGTGCTGTTTTTTCATTGTACAGAATTTAAAAACTGAAGCAAAAATTTGTCTTGAAATACCAAAGCCAGATAGTGCACATTTTCAGCTTAGTAAGAGAGGCATGAATACTGCTGAATTTCTGATTCAAGGTACAGTTTAATTTTAGATGTGTTCATCCGGTTGTTTCACTTTCAATGAATTGACATTTTTAAATGTAAAAACATTCTATCATAAGATTACCAACCAGTTTTAGTACTTATTTAACAAACACATGCAAAATTTAATTCTTGTCTCTTGTCTGTTAGGAATTACTTCTAGAAATATCATATTACCTCAAGTCTTCAATCGGTTGATTTTCAGTTGCAGAAACCTCTACATGTAAAAAAACCCCTCCCTATAGTGTTATGAACACGAATGCAATTTCATTAGTCTTGGGAAATCCCTCAATAGGCCACGAAACTGTATTTCAACAAAGAATAACAATTAAAATATGGTCATATTAAAAAAAAAAAAAAAAAAAAAAAAAAAAAAGCAAACAAAATAATCCACAACCAAAATCAAACCCAAACCAGCACCAAAACCCACACAATTAAAAAAAAATATAATAAAAATACCCACAAAAACACCCTACAGATTTTATAACCTGTGTTGTTTTACATGTTCACAATACTGAATGTAGAAGCTTTTATTAAATGCTAGGAAATTTTTGCCAGGATGCATACAAAATTGCTTCCAAAACTAGAGGCAATATGAAGGTTAATGAAAAAAAAAAATAAACTACAACTCTCATAAGTTTCCACAAATAATAAACCTAAAATATCAAATAATTGCCAGCTATCAAATATTTCAATACTCAATTTACTGTGACTTTTTTTTCTGAGGCATATTCAGAGAAATGGCTAAAGGAATTGTAATGGCCTCTGGGACAGGAAGACTAAGGTTTCAGTAAAAAATGTTAAATTAATTTTTATAGTGATGCAAAGTCAGGGAAGTGTTGTTAAGGGATGGCCTCTTGCCACAGGGTGGAGTTTTGTTATGGTATCCTTTTAGAGTCTGCAGGTGTTTGGCAGGAGCTGAAATTAGGGCCAGCTGTGATATTTCAGCTTCGATATTTCCCTTCCCATATTTCTCAGAAGTGATGCATCAGGATGATGTCTTACACCTGATGTACTCCACTTGTGTGGTATGACTGTAACTGTTGGGGGGGGCATGGGGGAAGTGCCACTGCATGTTTTTCATTTTATTTTCAGCTGACAACATTAATATAGTAAAACTCATCAACGTGAATGGATTATATAATATATATTAATTAATATAATGGATCATATTAATGAATATAGTAAAACACGAGATTACAATTTATTAAACTGCCCATTTTTGCTGGGTTGTTTTGTTGCTTCCTGTATATGCCGGTGATTTAATTAAAGTAAGAACACTGTATAAAAGAATGTTTCAAGAAATTACAGTGCAAAAAAGGGGAGAACAATATTCTAAAGAAGAAAAAAACACCTTCAGTCATCTCAATCAGCAAAGATCTTTTTTCTTGCATACTCAGCTGCAGTAAAGTACCTGTTTTTGGGTTTTTTTTTATCTTTTGGGAGAATTTGAATAGTTTTTATTAAAATGGTACTCTCTTTTGTTTTGTTTGGAAAGCTTCAAACCACATTGTATTTCATACACATATTCGTCAGGGGATGTAAAATGGGACCATACCGAGGTCACTCGTAAGATTTTTAAATATTTTAAGAATTCTTTTAATGTTTGTACTATCTTGGCCTGGTTAAAAGAGCACATTTTTTTTAATAGTTTTTTAAAGTTCCACTAAAATAGCCCATACTGTTCTATTAAGCATTCGTCAGAATTTTCACAAACATTCCTTTCTCCCTCACATTTTTAAGAAACTTGTTGCCTTAACTAGTCAATCGCCTTTTACTCTCAGCTGTTTTATCCATATATGCACAAGTACACACATACATCTCTCCACAGACTGATTGACTTACCAGTAAAAATGCCTGTGGTATTCATTTTAACTTCACAAATGAATAAAAGATTATAATCAGTGGGAAAAGTGGACATCTCACTCCATTCATGGAAAAACAGCATCACCTGGCACTTAAATTTAGTAAGAAATTTCCTGGGTTTTGGCAGCTCACTTGGAGTACAACTGAAGATGTTAATGATATTAACGAAATGTCCTGGGATCAAAAAATGTTTTTTTATCTCAGTTTATAGAAGGAGTTCTGTAAGCCACTCCCAGCACAGTCAGAGCTCTGTGGTCCTTTTAAAGTTAAAATAAAATTTAAAAACACAACCTCCCTGTAGCAAACTGAGTTCCATTAGACCATTTCAATCATCTCCTGTGGTTGCCCTTCCCCCTACTTCCTCACATGTGCTTCTAGCCATCTCTTGCATTATTCCAGCCCCCTTCTCAGGATTTCTATCTTCATCCAGTACCAGCCTAGAGCACCCTTTACAGCATTACTGATAGCTTAGCTGACATCTATGCAGTGCATCTTGGTCACTAACAGTGCAAGACTACAATGCAAGTTGTTTGCATTATAGAAATAAAAATACAAAAATCATAGAGGAAGATAATGACAATAAATGAAGTAAATAAAATGTTTAGATCCAATCTTGATGGTAACACACAAAATGGAAGACATTAGCAAAGTCTGTATATTATCTATTAGAATTAGACAAGAGTTGGGCTAAATTGAACTATCACTGTGTTTGATGTTTTTCTGGACTCTTTGCAATGGTTGAAAGCAAGTGGAGATGAGAAACAGAAAACTGCTATGATCAGAAATTGTGCAAAATTAAAGAATTTAACATGTCTTACAGTATCAGTATGCATGGTTATCATATGCAAGTTGTGTGATATCTTTCTTAGAACTGTATTTTCTGATCTAAACCGAGTCTGAGAAAACCACACTATAATGTGAGTGCTGGAAAGAATTATTACAAAGTTTTCATATTTGATGAAAATCTGGGTTCAAGTTCACACATAAGAAAATGGGTGGATTGATGAATAGGTGGATAAGAAATGGTTGGATAGTCACATCCAGAGGGTATGGGTCAATGTCTCTGAGACATAATATTGGTGACAAGTAGTGTCCCTCAGGGGTGCTTACTGGGATCAGTGCTATTTAATGTCTTCATCAATGACAGACAAAGGGATTGAGTGCACCCTCAGCAAGTTTGCAGATGACACCAAACTGAATGGTGCAGTTGACACACCTGAAGGATGGGATGCCATCCAGAGGGACTCACATATGCTTGAGAAGTGGGCCCAATGGGACATCACAACGTTCAACAAAGCCAAATCAAAGTTCTACACCTGGGTCAAGGCATCCCTCAGGATAAATATGGGCTGGGGCATGAGAATATTAAGAGCAGCCCTGCCGAGAACAAATACAGGGAATTGGTGGATGAGAGACTGGACATGAGCCAGAAATGTTTCCTTGCATTCCAGAAAGTAAAACATGTCCCAGGCTGCATCAAAGGAAGTGTGACCAGCCTGTAAAGAAAGAGATCCTCCCCTTCTACACTACTCTCATAAGGTCCCACCCAAAATATTGTGTCCACCTCTGGGGTTTACAGTATAGGAAAAAGCAAGTTAGAGGAGTCTAGAGGAGTGCAGTGAAGATGATCAGAGGGCTGGATTGAACACCTGTGCAATGAGGAAAGGCTGAGAGAACTAGGAATTTCATCTTGCAAAAGAGAAGGCTCTGGGGATTCCCTGTTGCAGCCTTTCAGTATTGAAAAGGGGACTATACAAATTTTTAGCGGGAACTGTTAGGATAGGACAAGGATTAATTATTCCAAACTGTAAAAAGGTCAATTTAGATTAGCTATAAAGCTTTTTACAATGATGGTCAGAAAACACTAGAACAGGTTTTGCAGATAGGTGGAAAATACCCCATCCCTAAAAATATTCAAGATTAGGCTGGATGGGGCTTCTAAGAACCTGATCTTGTTGAAGATACCCCTGCAGATTGCAGAGTTGTTGGAGTAGGTGACCTTGAAAAGGTTCTTTCCAACTCAAAATATTTTAGGATTCTATGAAAAATCTTGCTGTGATTAGGGTATGTTCTTGTTGGTGGGTGTTGGTTTTCTCCTATTATACCTGGGATATCATAGTCCGTAGATACCTAGATTACAGTCTCTCAGATGATAAACTTCTTCCCCAGTCAGACAATCTCAGTCCTTTTTTTTCCTTCCTTCCTCTGAACTGAAAATACCCGTGAGGAAATGCTTCTTTCAAAAATGAAATTAAGGTATAACATGCAGCTATGCACAAATATTTGCATTAAATTCCCAATAGCAGTGTCTGGGTGCCACATATTTCAGAGAAGGGTGTAGAAAAGGTATTAAAACAGTTTCATGAGGAAGAGATTAACATGCCCCTTTACAGGAAAATATTTCAAAAAGCATGCCATATCTAACTGCAAAGCACCATGATAACTTTTATAGATAGGCCAACTATGTCAAGTGATAACCTGACACATATATATAAATAACATATATGTAATTATAGTAATATATACATGAAAATATTATTTAGATGAATTCTAACAAGAGCAAGGTAGCCAAGATAACCTCTTCCTAATTTGGGAGGTAATAGAACATGACATACAATGTTTTAAAAACAGTCTCTTTCAGAGTAGACTCAACTTCTTAAAATTCTCAGCATTGAAGAAAAGCACAGAATATTTTTCCAATGTTGCCCCAAGTAGAGCCAAGTCTGAGTAAAATACTCTTGCTGTATGTTCTTCAAAGCCCAACCTTAATCCCTGTGAAAGTTATGAAGTGAAAAATTTGGCCCATGCATAATTTACAGCATGAGACTACAGCATTTTAAGGAGAAAGAGCATATTTATTTAATTAAAAAAAATAGATTCTTTCCCTGCAGTTAACTAACAAATATTATTTGATGCCTCTAAAGTATAATAATATTTATAACAAACATATTTATTATAAAAATATTCTTTTAGGACAGGAATTGCTTTGCCTGCTCTTATTTTCCCAACACTACAATCACAGTTGCAACAAACATTTCTGACAGCAGACATGGATACGTACCAACTCAGAAGAAAAAACCAAAACAGACAACAATAAATCATTTTTTCCTGTGATTCTCTTTAATAAAAGTCAACTTAGAGGATATTCATCACACACTAGAATAGCCATAAAATACTCAGTTACAGTACTCAAGACAGTATAATTCAGTTTATCTTGGGCTCTTTAACCCATCCTAAGCCAGAGAGTAAAAAAGCAGAAGAGGCATCAGGGAATATGAAGATAATGTAACTCTACAGATACTAAAATATAAAAATATTGTTTGTAATTAAGCATAGGTGTAATCCAGTGTAACATTTAACATTTAAAATAGATACATAAATTAACTGTTTTCAGCTACTGCAACCACCTGGCCAAGAAAAGATTCTTTCCTTATATGGATTTTGTGGTTCATTTTTCTTTTTCCAGTCAAAATGTTGCCCATTTTTTTCAAATAGCATTAATTTTGGTTATCCATAGAGAAAATTAGCTCTTTTGGGGCCCCAAAAAGGTGCTTTTCTGCATATTTACGCGATAAAACGCTATTACATACTATATTACAGTTTCTATCTCTGTTTTACCAGCCAGTTTTGAAATAAAGACTGTGCGAGACATGGAATACCTATGGTTTAATCTGTTGTGACAAAATCTGAATTCCCAAGCATAAAGTCATTTAAAGATCTATATATATTTCTTAATACGACATACTATTGGCTGAAACTCAATCCATCATAAACCTCTCAAACCCCATTTTAAAGTAGTCAAAACCATGTCTGAGTGGCAGGAGGAGTAATCATTACTCAGCATTTGTAAAACATGTAATAATGTACAGAAGAGACTTGGTGAGGACCAACCTGAGGATCTGAGAACACTTGCTGCATATTGTTGACTGGGCCATATGGAACCCCACTCCCTTCAAAGAGCTGCAACCACTCAATCGTTGCTTTTTCGGAAAACCTAAGAGCAAATAAGAATGAATGTGGTTTCAACACTGTACTTTCAGATTCTAAGGAATCTATAGCATGTCTCCTTCCTCTCTCACTGCTTCCATACTCCTCTCCACTGATTTCTTCGCACTCAGTGAATAAAATAACAAAAATTTACTACCTATGTTCTTCAGATATGCAAACCCAGAGACATCAGGGAAAGAACAACTCTGAACTGACTTCTGTTTCTACCTGATCATCTACAGCAATGCAGAAATGATGTAAAGCTAAATTTCTCATCAGTTTCAAATAAGGATCAATGGTTTTCCTCCCTTCCTTAATTATGCTAATGTGCTTCACATTTTTTTCCATTATGTACATATTTAACAACCAAAAGATATTGTGCAAGTATCATACAATATTGCTCATTAAAAGCTGATGTAAAGCACCATAAAAAACATACATCAGGATTAAAAAACACATTTTTAGGTGAGATAACAAGATTGATCACACATTTATTTGTTGTACGGTTGTACAACCTATCCTAAGGACACCCAGTTCAGCATATATACACCAGTCTATATTCTGGTGAACACATTGCTCCAGGTCTTTGTATCACATGCAAAAAGCCCATCTTATTTCTTTCTAAGCATTCAGTTTCATAACTAGTAACACCACTCTATTTCCTCTGTTTTGCTAGACAGGTTTTCTTTCCTCATCTGCCTAGTAAAGTTGCATACATGAAGAAAACACTGTTGAAACAATACCAGTCACTGAGAGATGGTAACTTCTACAGTCATCTGGGATCCTAGATCAAAGGTGAACTTACTTAGATAGTACTTTAAATTTCAGGATGAAAAATTCCATAAAGTCTACCAGCTTATTAGAAATCAAAGATTGACTTAATAATATACCCATCACCAAAAAGAAATTAGATGTGATTTAAAGATCTGATGGAAATTAAATTAATGGAAACCTTTCAAATGAACACTCAATTACTGGTATTCTACAACTACAAGTTTGCTGTTCCTTAAGAGTAATGTGTCAGTAACATTCAGCTTTACATCTAGCACAAAACATGGATGGCACTTTCTCAGAGCTAGAAGCATTATTCCTGAAGTCAACAAACAACTCTAGAAGAAATGGAAAGACCAATAAAAAAGAAAAATCAAAACAAAAGGCCTTAAAAGTGAAAAATGTATTATAAAATTAAGCATGACTCATGAAGAAATGAAGCATAATGCAGCATAGCATTTAAATATAACAGATACAAGAATATTGCACAGTCTAATTATATTAAATGTATTTCATTGAATATCAAAGTGGCAAAGATGTAGTCAGCTGTAGAGGACCAAAAAGAAAAATAATTCAGTCCTGGAAAGGAAAAATTCAATCCGGGAGAGACACTCCCCTGAGCCCAAAGGGGGAAGGGTCCTCTGCCATAAGGTCTCTGTAAGCACAAGTTCATATGTTGAACCTTATTGGTTGTTGTATTTGGTGCCATTCAAAGTGGCTTGGTTCAGCCCTGTTCAACCCCCTTTTGCCTTATATGTACCTACCCCTAGAATGTTCTCCCCTTCCCTGAGCCCCATTGGTCCCAGTTTGCTGCAGTACTCCACTCCTTTCTCCATCCCTGCCAACCCATTGGTTAGCTGGCTGGCTGCCCCTCCTCTACACTAGTCTTACCTGCCCCCATTGGCCCTTGACCCTCAGAGCCAACCCCTCGTTCCCATGTAAAACCCCATGTGCTTCCCTCCATCTTTGTCTTTTTCCCTGGATTTCCATGTGGCAAATAAAGTGCTCTTGGATTTCTCTATTGAGACCTGTCCTTTTTGCCTTTATCGTCGGCCACCTTAAAAGCATCTGTCGAATTCTGCACCTGCGGGTCGCTTGCAAGGTTCACTGAAGCCAGCAGTGCTTAAGTCAGCCATAAATATAGTGCTGCTGTTGGACCCACCTAGGGTCTATCCAATTTAGTACTCTGTTGCAGCCATACCTAGAAATAGGTACATTGCAGGAAACTGGGGAAAAACGTAACTCTGGAGAGGCAGATTACCTTCCTTCCTCAGTGATTGCAGCTATTAAGAAACCATGATTTGAGTCTAAAATACAATTTGTATTTCCCTTCAGTATTCTTCATTCAACAACAATTCTTGTAACCTGTATATTCTTGTTATTTGTAGCCTTCTATTATTAATGTTTGGGGTTCAAGCTACTGCACAATGTAAATGAGATTCACATGAAAAAATGTTTCCCCTCAGTTACAGATGCAATTTTTATAAAACTATGTTGTTCCCTGCTAGCAATGGAGATGCTTCTTATTTCATGGCCCACTAAATCCCTTGTTTTATATGGAAAGCTTTTTTCAGCTACTCTTTTTCGACACTTCAGATCCTACCATCTCATTTATAACAAGGCAGCTGGAAGAGAAACATTGGACTCAACTTCATAAGCATGGTGCTGAAGACCATCACTAGGAAATTATTGTAATTCTCAATGTATCAAATTCAATTGATCTGTTAGTAATGAATAAATCCTGCTAGGTTATGTTCCTGCACTTCTTTTTAAGAATGAGTTTATAAATATCTTCCCAAGTTTAAAAAAACAAAACTTTTGCATTTGAAGGATAGCCTGACAATGAAGTCTTCAACGGGAGTATCTATAATCTATACCTGTATAATCAGTAGACTACTTCCTGATGTTGTGGTAAATATGAATAATTTTCAAGACATATATTCAAGACATACAGCGGAGTTGTATATGTGTGTTGCAGAACTTATGTATATGCTAACCAAAATTTCTGTGATTCTGTATGAATTTCTACAATTTGAGCTTGTGCATAGGTTTTTTCCTCCTATGTAACAGAAAAAAAACCCCCACAATATTGTAGAGAACAAGAGATTGTCTTATTATCTTCAAGGGATTTACAGAGCATTTCCTCTTGAAATTGAAACTGTGTCTAACTCCGATGTAGAACAGCTTCCTTTGTTAGTGTTAGAGAGGCAGGTGAGAGCATATTGTTAAGCAAAGTGTTTAAAACCAAAACAGAACATCACAACTGCCAATAAAGGTGTAGTGTTCAAATTTTAAGAGCAAGAGCAAGCGACTCTTTTGCTCATTCAGCTATGTTTTATATATTGAAATATCTGCTCTGCATCATTAAAATGATCATTATTAAAATACTGTTTCCAAATCTAATAAAAATTAAGTGTGTGGATAAAAAAATGTTAATTTTTACCTCTGATGTTAGCTGTACAAACTTCAGTATTGGTTTGCTTCTTTAACCGACCTGTATGCATTATTCACCCAACTAAATACAATTGGTAAAAATACTTTTACAAATAAATACCATAACCTTTACTTAAACTGAAAGGCTGATGTTTAGGTCGCTAAGTGTGGTGGTGGATGTTAAATTTGATTTTTCCTAAATGATCTGTCCCTGATACCACCCCCCCAATGCGTTTGGTCTGTCCCTGGCTAGCCACTCCCAGTCCCATTGTATATATTCTCCCAATGGTAACACCTCTGGACTGATGCTGTTTAAAAGCTTGGAAATCGGGGTCCTGCACTCTCTTTTGCACCCCCTGAAGAAGACTAAACACCTCCGTGAAAGTGCCTTCTCGGACCACTGCTCCAAACCCCAACTCTGGGGAGTCAGCAGTCCAGAGAGCAGAAAGCCTCTCTGCTTTCTACCGTACAAGGACTGATTGCAGCCTGAAAACAGCTGCACCTGGCTATGCAGCTGGGGGACAAGGCTAGCCAGGACCCACGGGCCAGTAGCCACAACTGGCGCCCACCCATGAGGCTAGGATCAAAACGG
This sequence comes from Sitta carolinensis, assembly GCA_032173965.1. NCBI lineage: Eukaryota > Metazoa > Chordata > Aves > Passeriformes > Sittidae > Sitta > Sitta carolinensis. Next base: position 54,028,590 of record CM063284.1, on the reverse strand, counting down.
AAGGACTGTGCCTTGGGAAGCCGAGACCCCACAGTGCCAGGAGGGAGCCACCACCGCCACGTCTTCCGGCCACATGAGAAAGACAGGCCATGCGCTCTGTCCCATCCCGCCATGAGGGAGACCACGTGCACCAGCGAGGCCACTGCGCCACTGAAGCCACCACTGCCTGAGCCTGCACTGCCGCCGCCATGTGCAGCCAGCACCTGTTACTGTGACGTAGATAGAAACACACAGTAACACACACAACAGGTGTTCAGGCAGAGAAGAAGAAAAGAAGTCTCTCGTTTATTGTTGACTTCGTATATATAAGTTTCTGGACAGTGATCCGAGATTGGACAGAGAAGTTACCACTTCTCCATCTCCATTGGTCACTTGAGAAGTCTATCAGGTGATATCTTTTACAAAGGAATGTAAACATGATTCTCATTTATCTTACAATTCATGAGAACTGACTCCACTATACTAAAACAAATCAGAAGGCTTATTTTCAGGGAAAACAAGCACCCAGCTGCTGCCGCATGGCCCCTGGACCCACACGGTTGTAGTATCGTGTGTGCCAGCCCACTGCAGCCATGCACAGCGCTGGGGGCTGATACAGCATGCCCACCAAGCCATGAGTGGACCATGCTCTCCCTGCCTGCGCCACCAGGTCAGAGTCACCTGTGCCTGCCCATGGTGCCAGCCCAGCCACGTGCTCACCCACGCTGCCTCGCCAGATAACCGTCGATAGTCTCCTGATGCTCACCATAGCTCACAGCACCAAGGATCATACAGTTTATGGAATGCCAGGAACCCTGCTTAGCTCACTCGATGAGTTTGCTTTTTGGAAGTGGGGGGGACAACTAGGGAGAGAGAGACAGCCTTTCAATGCCCAGAAAGGTCTCTCCCTAGTTTCAAAGACCTTCCTTATAGCCCTTATTTTCCAAGACTGTCAGTCTGAGTTTCTTCTGCCTTGTCTTTTCTTCCTTTTCTCCTTGTACTGCAAAGAATGGGTAGTCAGTACTGTGTAAGTAAATATGGTGCTAGCCAGTCTTCACAGTACAGAGAAGTTTATAACCAAGTAAAGAACAGCTTCGTAGGGGGAGGAATGAAATTTTCATAGTTCGTTGAAAGAGTTTAGTAAGTGGTTGTTTTGCCATTTCCCACAGATGCTTATAGCAGAATTACAGATGTTGTTCAGGGATGCAGTAGGAACTGTATTAAAAAATCTAACTAAAGAAGGACATTGCTCTGGAGATAAATTCTATCCTTTGTTTGTTAAAATTCAAAAGGTAGTGAGAGACAAAGAGAACAGTAGATGGAATATGGAGAGGCAACCACTGCAGTTTTCCCCTCTTTCCCAATCCAACCCCTTTCTCCCAGAGGAAAATTCCTCAGCCACTCCTTTGTTCTCAGGGCCACATGGCTTGGTCTTCACCATGTGCTCCTTCACCCCAGAATCCCTTTCTCCCTGTCTCCTCCCCTTCACCCAACCCCTTCCTGACACCCGAACCTTCACTGCCCCTGCCCTTAGGTCAGTCCCCTCAGCTCCTCCCCCTTGTGTCAGTCATCCTGACCCTGCCCATGGCCTCACCCACAACTCCACCCCCAATGACATCACCTGAAATCCCCACCCCCTTTGGTAGCTCCGCCCAGGTTTCCACCCCTTGGTTGGGTAGCTCTGCCCCCCCTTTCCCGACTCCCAGTTCCAGCCATCCAGGACTCCGATGTGCCTGGCCTGGCAGCCTGAACCCGGAAGTGGAACCCATTCCTTTCGCTGCTCCTGTCTCTTACAACAGCAGAGGAACATATCCAAAGTATGAACCATTCCCCTATCAGAATAAAAAGGAACTTTGCAGAGCCCCAAAAGAATTTGGCTGGAAAAGTGAATTCTTTAAAGGTTTATGAAAAGCTACCTTTTCATCAAATACATTGGTTCCTAGTGACATTAGAGAATTATTTTCCTGCTTACTCAGCCCCGCAGAGTATATGCAGTGGGAAAGGACCTAGAAAAGGTTACTCAAAGACCTTCTTCCTGAGCTTTTGCAAGTCCCTGAGTGTGCAATAGATGTACAAAACAATCCTATTACAATGGATCATATAAGTGGTGAAGGGGATTGGGATCAGGCATGCAAGCAGGCTGGGGGAATTCCTCAGCCTGTTCTTGAGCGTGTGAAAGGGGCTGCCAAAAAGGCTATCAAATCATGCCTATCAAGGATTCTGGGTAAAGTTATATTGCTATTAAACAGTCTCCTTCTGAACCCTTCTTAGACAGAACTGAGCGCCGTGGTAGAGAACCAGATAGAGGACAAGGAGCTGCAACAGAAAATGATCCTGGAAGTGGCATGAAACAATGCCAATGAGGTTTGCAAGAGCATCATGTTGGGGCTTCCAGTTGCTCCACCTCCCACCCTAGACCTCCTCATTAAGACCTGCATGAAATGAGCCACAATAGACCCAGATGAGCAGCAGAAATGACCCAGGCACAGAAAGCATATTGCAGCATCAGCTATCAGTGACTAAGAGAGTCAGATGTCTCCAGTGTAGACAGGAAGGACATGTGATAAGCTTTTGTCCCTTTAGGGACAAAACATTACACACACCTCAGCCCCCCAGCGCACCCAGCAGCAGCACCATGGCTGCAGCTGACAGCAACCTAGCCAACAGCATGCCCAGCAACAACACAGCCACAAACTCACTGGCAAAAATGAAAAGATTCTTGCCACAAAACTCTTAGGAACAGTAAAATGGTTCAATACCAAAATTAGATATGGGTTCAATACCCAGAATGATACCAAGGAAGATGTGTTTATCCATCAGACTGCTATAAATAAGAATAACTTCAGGAAATATCTCCGAAACCTAGGAGATGGAGAGACTGTTCAATTTGATATAGTACAGGGGAAAAAGGGCTCCCAAGCAGCTAACATCACTGGACCTGGTGGAGTTCCAGTACTGAGTAGCAGACATTCACCAAACTGCAACCATGCTAGATATTATCCACATCATAGAGGTCCCCCACACCACTGCCAAAAAATGGAGCCCCAAACCAACAGGCATCTAGCCTCAGCAGCAGCTCAGAAGCAAAGACAACACAGATCACCAACCAGCCATCCTGCAACCAGAAGCTCACCTCCACAACCACAAGACCCCTCAAATGGATAAGTCAGACCCCTTAGGACACCTTCCCTCAATCCCTGTTGCCTTCCTCCCACCTTTCCCTTTTCCCCCCTCTACATAAGTCAAGATCCTTCTGGGACTTCTCCAGATCATATTACCTCTTCTCTATGTTCCCCCAAATTTCTACCTCCATTTCCCCTCCATGGTCTTCCCACAGCCACACCTCTCCATACCTTTGCTACACAGCTCCCAATCCCTTTTTCCAGAGTTCCTACCTAATACAAGAGGTGGGATGAAGCAGGGGAGGAAAAGAAAAGAAGGTGCCCTAAGATAACAACCTTTTTCTTAAGAGTTAACAATCTCTACTTTGAGTTCCAACAGGCACAGCACCCCCACACTGACCCAAACCCCATGTTATCCCTAACTCGGTGCCTTAAAACCTATTGGTTTAAACTGTATTCTTCTCTTAGCTGTGTATGTTATTTTTAGATTTCTTTTAAGGGCATCCTCCCAACCCCTGAGATGAGGCCAGAACTCCTGTGTCTCCTGTTGCTTCTGGCGTGGTCAAGAGATCACGTGAAGAGCAAGAGACTGGCTGGAGAGCAGCTTTAAAGACTGGGGGTTGCCAAGGGGAATGTCATCATTTGTGAAAGATGTCTTAACTAGTTGTTCTACTCTCCCTTTTCGCTTCAAACTAAACAGGAAAGGGTGTGATGTGTTGGTGGATGTTAAATTTGGTTTTTCCCAAGTGGTCTATTCCTGTTACCCCCCCCAATGGGTTTGGTCTGTCCCTGGCTAGCCACCCCTGTCCCATTGTATCTATTCCCCAATGGTAACACCCTTGGACTGATGCTGTTTAAAAGCTTGGAAATCGGGGTCCTGCGCTCTCTTTTGCACTCCCTTGAGAAGAATAAACGCTTCTGTGAATGCGCCTTCTCGGACCATTTCTTCAAACCCCGACTCTGGGAGGTTGGGAGCCTAGAGAGCAGAAAGCCTCTCTGCTTTCTACCGTACAAGGACTGATTGCAGCCTGAAAACAGCTGCACCTCGCTATGCAGCTGGGGGACAAGGCTAGCCAGGCCCCCTGGGCCAGTAGCCACAGCTAAGTATCTATTAACAACATGCTCAGCACTCTAAATTAACAAGATAAGACCCTCAGCAAAAACTTCCAAGAAAAAGGAGACTAACATTCTGTCTTGAAAATGACAGCTCTGTCAGCAGGAATTTAGAAGGTCTGGCCAATCCTTTTCATCTTAATACATTTTAAAATTCTATGATTTTTCATGGTTTTTAATAAATATCCTACTTTGTATATTTTTCAGTTAAGAAAAAAAAACTTATTGACTTTCTTTATATATACACATATGTAAATAAAATCATGTAATGGAAACACGTACAAGGCTGAACAATGGTCCATCTTCCAAACCTGAGCTAGTAGGAAAAAAAAGAATCCAAGACTGTAGAGTAGCTGAACTCTGAAACATGACACTTGCAAGAGGATCTTTACCTCAGAGATCCTTGGTGACAGCAGGAGAGCTCAGCACAGCTCATACTACAGCTTTGCATATTTTCAGAGGACTCCCTTTTCCTATAAAATGTTCCATCTGCTACATATAATATATATATATATATATATAATCACATAAATACCCTCTAAATTACCTGTGATTTAATTGAAGAAATGTTAAAACCTGTAGTTTAGCTTTCTGCAATTGCTACCAATATTTTAGAAGTTTAAAAGGATTTGCTTTTTACTGTACTTCTTTGTGGTATGAAACTCAAATTCGGTCTCTTTCTGAAAGCACCTCTAAGAAAGGTAGGATAAGGATATGTACCCCCATGAGAAACAAACCTATTGCTAGGACATTTATTGCAAAGCCTGAACTGAGGCTTACTTCATGAGGTGGTCAAAGTCTCCATGACATCTTATTTGCATTTTAAGCAATACTCTAAGCCTCCTCTGCACTGAATTACACAGCACTCAGAGACACTGCAGTTGCAGTATTGAAACAAGGCATCAAATTCCAGAACATTCAACATTAAACATATTTCATCATTTAAAATATCTTAATAGATGGTGTGGCATAAGCTGAACTAATTGAAATCAGAAGAAATCCAACTAGTATATTTTTCCTCAATTAGTAAATCTAGCAGGCATCATTAAATGAAAACTTCTAAATTTAAACTATACACTCAGCAAATTCATTAAAAAACATTACAGCACAGTACGAAAAAACCTCCAAAAGGCAAAAATGAAATAAAAAATAAAAAAAAAATACATCTTGTTTTCCTACATAAACTACAAGTGTAGCTTTGCTTCTTAACAAGCAGGATCTACATTCCCTTCTTCTTTCTAACAAATTCTAATTTTAAAAAAAAAAAAAAAAAAAAAGAAATAGATCTTTACATTTAAAACAGAAATGGAATGTCTACTTGACTTGTGTAAGTTAGATGAAATTGCTTTAATGAGTTCTCATATTTTAATAGTACTTGGGAGTGTTTCTAAGTTTCTCATCTTGATGATTATTAAAGTAAAATTTGTTTCTTTTTTTTAGCAGTATTCTGTCTTTCAGTCAAATATAGACTTAAAAAGCTTGAATGAACCACTTTGTGTGTATTCCATTTTCTGTTTCCTAGGAAACCTTCAATCCTTGCTACATCCTATGTGCAAGGGCAACCATGTTTCTCTAATGGAGAAAACCATCCAATTCCACACAAATTAAGTTTAGAGCTGAAGCAAAATACTGCTCTTTTCTATAGGAAACTTATGGCAATTAATTTAGAAAAGTAATTTGGACAGCTACCAAATAAGATGGAACAGCAGCCTCTAGGATTAGTAAGAGCTTTTTACATGTGATCAATCACAAAAAGCTCTTCTCGCTAAACTCCACAATAGCATTCCTGCAGTTTTCTGGCACCACCCAAGTCTGCATCATGGCTTTTGTTTCATTTAGTTCTATCAATGGTCTCTTCACTCCCAAATACCTACAACATTTTCTCTCTTCACTACCAAACACTTTTTTTTTTTAATTGTAGTTAAATGAGGAAGAGAGTTGGTACAGTTTCTTACAGGAGCATCTGTGGAAGACACTATACAAAACAAAAGTCCTAGAAAATATTTTTTTGAAAAATTTTAAGAACTGATAATTATCCTTTAGTGTACAGTGAATATAGAATTAGTGTTTTCAAAGTGAATACAACAGTATTTTCTCAGTAGTCTGTAAATGTCTCGGCTAGTGTCTGCTCTCCTGTTACTTGTGAATCAGTGGGAAAAACCACAACAGCTGAAATATTAAAATATTTTGGATCAGCATGATTGCACCAACAGGTCTTGCTGAGAGATATCTCAACTACTTTAAAAGATGTCACATATAGTAGATTATAATGGTAGCTACAAAAATACTATCCAGAGATTTGCAGGTACCATAAATCCACCTTCACCTTTGTGCACAAAATTTTTGCCAACAATTAATGGACTTTCTTGTTCTTTTATCAAGATTTGCATACTGCTTTAAAACCATGCATGTTTTTAAGGAATGGCATACCAGACAGAAGGAAACATGTCTATCTTATAAAATGCATTTCTTATGGCTACTGAGTAGTTAATCCAGCATGTAAAAGAAGTAGTTCTTTTTGTAGTCAGATAATGTTAAGCTATGCACGTTAGAAATATGCTACTTTTCTCCAACCTTCCTCTGTTTTATTCAAGTATAAAAAAGGACTGTAACTTTTACAGCTATGACAAAAGAAGTGCAAATTACCTGAAGATCAGCTAGGTAAACACACATCAATAAAAGCATATTGAGAAGGATGAAAAGTTGCATTGATTTCGTTGCTGGTTTTCTTTTAACTCAAAGGGATTAAAGAGCTAACAAGGATCAGGTCAAAAAGTTCATTTAAAATCCGTGATTCCAGCAGCCTCACATTAGAAATGCAAGTCATCAGAAAAGAGGTGGCAAATTCCTTTTCAGAAAGGATCTTGAACTTCACACAGATATGAAAATCTTAGAAGCTTATTAAACAGTAAATAAAGCACACAGAAAACACACATTAACTTACCCAGTCCAAAAATCAGATGCTTAAGACACTTTGAATCTCTCTCATTTGTATACACAGAAGTCAAGATAACACAACAATTTAAAACAAAGCATTTTAAAGCAAAGCATGGAAATTTGGTAGCTAATGTCTATACAGCTCAACCTTCTGTGTACTGAGGATGAGGTAGGTGACTGGGGAAAGTAAACCTTACCAGCTATGCCACACTGAAGTCAATTGTCTTTCAAACTTCAAACACCTGCCTTGCTGAATCTGTAAACAATCAGATGCTCATTCCTGTAATGTTATCAACAGTGACTTCAGTAAGCAAGACTCTTGGTTTAGAAAAAGAAATGGTGGGGATAGGGAAGGAGATTTACAAAGACTGGGTGTGTCTCAACAATGCTTCTCATCAGGCAAATTAAACATCTTACAATACTCTTTCCCCTTTAGGTCCCCTCCTCTTCTGTTACTAGGTGGAAACCATTTAGCATCGACTTTATTAACTGAGGATCAAGTTCCTCTGTGTTTCCTTCCTGTTCATTCCTTTTCCCCTCACACTTATATACACAGCATGCAGCTGTAGCATACAGTCAAGAATAAGGGGTTTAAAATATAAGTGCTAGGAATAGAAGTTCCACTCTGAATCATTTCCAGCCATAACACTTCTGAACCTACAATAATTTAGTTAGAGCTGCAGGAGCACTAATCATGCTGAATCTATGTGTTCTTTATGTCAAACTGCTTAAATTTAAAGACTGAGGGCATGTCTGCTATCACCTTCCACCTATGCTCATACACCCCCACACTGTTCCATTTACAGGTTAATTTCCCAAAGTGCCTTGGAGCGCATGTTTAGCTACTCTGTTTTAAAATGTGTCTACATTACTGAGGTGCTTGGTAGGATTAATGTTCAAATTCTGGAGTAATTTGAAGAAGAAGGTCAATAGATTAAGCCACCTTAATCAAAACTTCTTTTAAAACTGATATTATACTGGTATATACTAGCTTTTGCACAGGTGCATCTCAAATTTCATGTGCACTCCATATATGGTTGTCTTGACATATGCATGCATATATATACACATACAAAATAATCTTCATTATGTCTGGTACTGTTGTGTTCTAGTGGTAGTAAAAGTGGAAGGAAGATAGACGAGGAACAGAGCAACAATTAGAACTTCGTTCTCTTGTTTATGAGTTAGGTGTACATCTAACACACAAATCAGAGGTTTCTACCTTAACTTAAGGTGGAACTTAAAACTAACAGAGTGCTCAGTAGTCTGTCAGTTCTCACATGAGCTGTGAGTCTCAGGGGCCTCAGTGGCAACCATTGAACCTGACCTCCACCCAGGTAGGGTCATTTTAAATTGACTCTTGCCACATACACAAGAAAGGAAGGCAGAGGTAATTGGCTTTTGTAAGAGTTCTGCTTTCTTGTCGTTTGGGGAAAATGTAACCTAAATAGAGAGGAAGATACAGAAGGCACCAAAGCTTGGTTTATTTTTTTCTTTTTTGTGGGTTTGTTTTTTTTTTGTTTTGTTTTGTTTTTTTTGTTTTGTGGGGTTTTTTTTGTTTGTTTTTTTTTTTGTTTGTTTTTTTTTTTTTTTTTGGTTGGTTGGTTGGTTTTTTTTGTGCAAATGTAAGCAGTAGGAGGATAAAGAGGAAATAAGATGAAGAAAGGAAAGGGGGCCCCTGTAGGATGTGGAAGAAGATGACAGGGAAAGTAAAAGAAAACATTATAGAAAGAAGAAGACCAGAGATGGGAAAGGGACAACACTACCAGTAGCAAAACAAGTTCAAAATTCCCCACAGGCCTATATCCTTCCCTGTGAATATCCTATGAACCAGTGGTCCTTGTAGCATTTTACTCATTTCCCCATAGATTATGGAACTGAAAAACAGTCCGTGTCTCAAGATGGAACTGTTTTCTGTAATCCCTCCTCTTGCTTCAGTAAGAGAGCAGGCTCTCTTAGAAGAAGCATACCACTCCATAGTGGTTTATCTTCCCATCACTTTTATTGAGATCCGACATTCTCTGCGGATATGAGAACTTATCCTTCCTTATTTGCTCTCCCTCTCAAATTTTCATTTGTGACCTCAGAGGGAACTGAGGTGTACAGAGAGCAAGCTGGACTGAAGAGTTAAGGATTGGCATGCTTCACTCTTCATTTCTGTAGGAGAAGAAAGAGGATGAGAAAATTCTTCCTGAAATGAATGGAGCAATTCACACCTTTCAGAGCTGTTGTTTTGTGTTACATATATGCCTGAAGCCATATTCATCCCTATCTTGTATTCTCACTCAGTTCAGTCTATCTGACTTTAATGAATACATCATTTCACACCCTTCTGAAAAGTCTTCTGTTTAAATGTCAATTTCTTCTAAGTTCTGCATAACCCCCATGGTTACCTAACTGGCTTGAAATCTGTCATGGTTACCACAGGTGGTGAGTAGAATTACTGGTCTAAATTAGAGGTCACTTGAGTCAAGAATTCCCAAGATAGAGCCTTTTTCTTAAAAAAACCCAGCATTCCTTAACATTGACCAATTGTCCCAATATTTCCTTTGTGCACACATCTAGAAATAAAACTGTGACCAAAGAGTCTCAGTTGTCAGTTTTTTTACTCTAGCAAATGAATGCTATCACGTCTCCTTGGTATTCAGAGTTCAGATGCTTTCAAATATTTCAGCTCCACACAAGAAGCGAATTAAATGTTCAAGACTTCAGGGAGTTATTGACCCTGTGAGTAGGTCTGAACACCTCTTTCTATTCCTGTACATAGCCTGGCAAATCCTTTTTCTTAGGAGGAGGAAGTAAAGAATCCTTCTTTTTGCACTTACTGAATGCTCAGAAGTTAGAAATTAATTGCAGGTACTTTGTTTTGAAAATTGAGAAAAAATTGAAAAGGTGAAACATAGCTCCAGAAACAGTTCAAAATGGATAAGGGCAAGGAAACAGGGTAGATAGATCAATGGAAATCTGCTCTAGGCTCGAGTGGAACCTTGGTTTATTAGGATTATGAAAGGCACAGCACCAAAGACTTGAAAAAAAAAAAATGTTCATATCTACTTGCAACAGTAGTGCTATACGTAAGCAACTGTAGAGTACCAAGCATCTGCTATACATGCTGCTTAAAAACCAATGACTTGGTGGAACAGGAAGCTTGTATAAACTGAAAATGGTAGCAGGAGAGTTTGGGGAAAAAAGGAGTGGCTCATCTTAACAAAAGTACCATATTTCACACAACTGTACTTCATTTGCTAGACAGAGAAAATCTATGTCTATGATGTCTATGAATATTTCTTCTATGCTGCTCCAGCTCATATCTCCACAAATTCATTTTAAGGTGGACAGCAGTTCACATGCAGTGAGTAAATGGAAGGTGCTTTTATCCAAGGTGTTTTTATCAAAATATAACCTTAAGGTTATATTTTCCATGTGCTGGAAGCTGTAAAACTATCAAGCAATCAGTGAGTAAATTAAGGTATTTTTCAGTGTAATTCTATCATTACTATTTTGTCATTTCCCTTCATTTCTCAAGGGTTGACATTTTTCAGCACAGAGAAACTATTAATTTAATACTCTAAGTAACTTCAAAAATAAAATGCATATAATTTTACAAAAAACTGTGCATTAGTGAATTAGAGCAAAGTTACCATGGAATGTGTGTGGGAACACATTCAACTTCCATTACAATACTGAAGGTGTTTGTTATATCTGTGTTTTATAACTGATTGCCAGATGAACTCACAGAACAGACATACATGACATAACAGAATACTTTAGAAATGTCAACTCTAAAAGTGTGTATACATTTACATACTAGCACATAAAATAGAGAAATTAAGCCTAAATTATAATAATAGAACACAAACTGAGAAAAAAAAATATATAAAGCAGTAATTAGAAGAGCAATAATTTTATTAACTAATAGCTACAGATATGAAAACAAATTCTAATTCTGGCAATTCAAAGAACAGCTGTTCCTTGAACTTTATCTTGTTCAGACATTGCCCACAGGAAAAAAAATTACAACATCCCAAATTAACCAGAAGCAGTGAGCTATCAAGTAACTGATCTATGGATGGCAAAATAGTCTTCTTACATGGTACCAGAGTACATCAGACAAATGCTATACTAAATGAAGTCCAAGTGATAAGTCAACATGAACGAACTTCAAAACTAAAACTATGCATGAAGAATCTAAGAGCTCAAAACTAGGTCAAAAGATAAATTATGGCCTTTCAGGGGCTCAAAACTTACAGCAAGAGTGGCCTCGTCTGCACTACCACAATTCATTTGCTATAGGAAGGTAAAACAATTTCCAAAAATTAATCAAGGGCAATTGCACCATAATTATTCAAAAATGCAAAGTCACCTGGTACTTCATTTCCTCACCAGGGGCAGAATATTTGAAAATGGACAAGTAAAACAGAGTCAAAAGTATAAGTGCAACCGGAAGAGGTAAAATAACTCTCTACACTCTTTAAGGACTCATGATTCTGGTTCTCAATATCAAAAAAATGTGTGGGGTTGAGAGTGGGAGTGTGGATGTGCTACTCTTTTTCTCGGATTGAATGAAAAGGGGAGACATCTGACTTAATGCTTCTAAACCCCCCCAGTAAAATTGCCTCAGTGATAACTGTTATGCATTTATTGACAAAGACTAATACTGGCCAAGTGTCAACATGGTAGTATGAGTTTTCTTGAATAATTAACCACCTCTTCTGCTCATCCCCAGAAGTATGAGGTGCTGCTGAAGCCACTTTTGGACAGGTTTACACAGATCATATTTTTCTTTTGTTACATAAATTTGTCATCCTCTCCACTAAACAGAAGAGCATTCCACAGATATAAGGCCCTCTCAAACAGAATGAGGAAGATAACTAAGCTATTATAATCACTCAAATAAAAGGTTGAATTTTCTCTTTAAAAGAAAATTAATTAAGTATTTAATAGGATGATTCACAAACAGAAAACTAAACACATATCCTTTTGATTTCAAAAGGAATGACCCAGGGAGAAATTGTGGCACAGAGTAATACAATGCAGAATCAGCAGTATGGGAGTAGCAACAAGTGGAACTCCCCTGGATATAGAAACACTGATTGAAAACTTTAAAATCCCAGAGCAAAAGCAAATGGTGCTCTAAGCATTTATCCCAGGTGCTACATTCATCCAGGAAAGCAGAAACTGATTTTACTAAAATTCAAGTTAATGTTAAAAAGAAGTTAAAATGGTTTCTGAAAACTTAAATCTGTGGTCTGGCTTCATTAGTTCATCTTCATCATTATCATCATCATCATCATCATCATCATCATCATCATCATATTGAAATAATAATAATAGTCTGTGTGCAAAAGGCAGACTATTTTACAACAGCAAGCTTCCACAATACCTGTTATAAAAACTAGAGTATCTCAAAAGAGTAAAATAAAATTTTCACATGATGAGGGTTTGTTATACATTACTATTTACATTAACAGATTAAATGTAGATTCTTCTCTTTTAATAAACTTACCGGGTTGATAATATGTCAATAAGTTCTTTTCTGTTCTGGACTCTGAGTGTATTAGTTTTGTATCTGGAATCTTTACTAATTTCAGGCAAATTCAGGATCTAAGTGAAAATAAAGGTAAGTAAGAAATGTGCTTAGAATTTTGTACAGGCATTCATTAGAAAAAGAAGTTGCATGGAAAATCAATAGAATTTACCTATTTGTGCCACAATGACTTCCTATAGAACATAAACATAATTAAATGTGATTTCTAAAAATACACCAATTACATCAGATACAGAGAAAGGCAGCATATAATCTTATAGAGAGAGACTGTCACATATTCTTCATGTATTTTTACTCACTAACACACACTAAAACTCAGTTTTTTCCTATGATGAGTCTTATAATAATTTTAAACATGCTACATTTTTATAGGGGCTTTTCTAAAACGGTTTAAAAAAAAATACAGGGTCTCAAACCTGAAGTTCCTATAGCCCATCATTCTATCTCTGCCTGTTGTCTGATGCTTAGGAAGAGTTTAAGAACAGGGCCAGTACATACAATACTTCCTTAATATCCATCCAAACTCCAGTTGTCTTTTGATTAGGTCATTTCTGAGTTGAATGTGTTCTCTATATATTTAGCAATCATCAATGGATTTAGGTTTTATTAACATATTCAGTCACTCCTTGAATCCATATCCCTGTGTACTACCACATGTAAGTGATACTTAAGTTTGTGTCAATCTCTCTGATATTTGCTTCAAACATAACATTCTACTAATTCCTCTGACACTTATTTAGACCAAGGCCACAATCATTTAATGACTCCTGACTTTGCTGGAATGAATAAGGATACAGCTTCCATTAGCAAAACAGATATTCTTTCAACAGATTTTTAGAGATATTAAAAACAGATAGTCATCTTTGACAATTTTCAACTAGAGTGACAAAACGAAGCATGGAAACAAGGTATCTGTATGTTATGTTAGATCAATGGTGATGTTACAAACCTTTTCTGCAGATTTTTATCTGCAAGGTAACATAAAACATTAATCTAGCATCTTACATCAACACTTAATTCACAGCATATTTTCTTTTCCTTCTGCATTTATACAATCTAGTTTATGGAAATCATAACATATCATAATTTAGCAATAGAAAATAGCTAAGTTTTTCTATCTGGAAGTTTATCAGTACCGTTAGTACCCCTTAAAATTATTTCCTTTTTTTAATACTGCTGTTTGGGAGTTACAAATCACTGCTTTAGGAAACAAATTCTAAGGTTTTTCAAAGTAAATGATAGTGAATACTTATGTAAGCTTGAAAGCTATGGTTCCATTTGATAAGTTATATGAAAAATGATCATATGGAATTGCTCACTCTACTGTTTTAATTAATGTTACTGATTTCAGCTTTATCTTAATGTCCATCTGGTGTAGAGCTGCATGTCTATATATGTTCATCTCAATTTTTTTTGTGACTAACAAATGCACACTTGAGAAGTTATTCATTAATGTACCATTCATCTTTCTGCATCATGCTGCCAATGTTGTTTTCTTTATTTCACTGTGAACATTTGGAATGAAAATGGAGTTCTCTATTTGAGGCCTTGTTCAAGCTCTACATGCACACTTAGAGTTTACACTGTGTTTTTCCTGCAGCACTAGCAAATGTGTTTGTACTCTCCTTCGCTGTCCACAAAACTTCAGTCTTCTAAGACTCTCGCTCAGTATTCCTTATCAGACCAAGTCAGCCCCAGGTCAAGATGTGCTGTCATAACACAAGACCACAATTAAATGCATTTCAGCCAACAGTGCTAACAAAGTTTTTCTGCAATTATCCAAGTCCTCAAACAAGCTACAGTTAGTTGTCATTGATTTTACAAATATCACAGTGAATTATTCCAGCTGTTTCTTTCTGCTTGCCTGAAAAGATACATTTGAAGCAGAATGTTTGCAATTGTTTTCAGCTGAGGCAGCTGTTACATCTCTAGAGTACATGTCTGCAGGGCAACAGCTTCCATACAGCCTGCATTTTCATCACCAACTCAGCTCAGAGAGATTCTCTAATAGCTATTCCAGTGTTTGAGTTAGTTGTCTCTGTGTTTACTAAAGTTCACTATGGTGTTGTGGGCCTTCCTGTAATAAAGTTCTTTTCCTTTATTGGCTTTCACTCTTCACAGTGTTTTAAGTTCCAAATCACCTTTGACTTAGCACAGAGCATATCTCTAATGTGTATTCATTCCAGCATTCCACGGCCTTCCTCATCATTTCATTTCTGGGCAATGTAACAGCCCAAATCCATACCTACAATATCCTGATAAGGGTAAAAAGCGTTCTTTTTAGAAGCAAATATGATAACTGATGTATAGAAAAATCTAAGAATTACTCAAAACTTGAACTATTTCTTCTGGTTTTTTAATCCCTTTGAAATGTAAGCAATCATCATTTTCCATGCTCTGTACCTCTTGTTATCATGTAGGAACACCAGAACACATTTATAAGGGGAAAAAAAAAAAATCAGCCAGCAGACCAGTGCTAACATTTGTTTCACATTTTTATCATATACATTCTAGGGTAACACAAACCATTAAAATCTTATCTTGCTTCATCTTCTTCATCTTCTGTGTTCCATTCACTCCTTAATGATTACAGAGAGAATATGTAGCAACAAAGCACACCGTAATTCAGCTGTATTCAAAAAAAGTCAGGTAAAGTGCATGGTCTAAAGATTTAGTGCCTGCTTGCTCATATCAAGATTCTAGAAGCTACTGAGATGGATCTTCAGCTCTGTCTTGCTCAAGGATGGCAGGATGACAAGCATTTGCTACATAATTCTTCACATTAGAGGATAAAGCACCAAGAAGACACTCACGGCTACATCCTGGGAAATCTCTGGAAAGATTTCCTTTATGAAATAATGAGTCTTTCATAAAACTCAGTTATGCCAGGTAGACACTTATGAAGCTATTAGCCTTCATTCATATTAAGATAATGACGAGTGTAGTGGTAAGAAACTTTATGAAGAAAACCCATGGGGCAAATTTTGAAGAGGTTAAGAGCCAATTCAAGTAAGTGAAAGCAGAACCCCTCCTCATAGTGAGGTGGGGATACATACCCCAAACTGTACTAAAAGAGAATCAAAACAGCACTGTCCTCTTATTACATATTCCAGTTATCAGTGGTGAAGTTCCACAGAAATGTGAAATATCTGACAAATGAACAAATGGAGGAAAATTATGCTCAGTTTCCTGAGTGTCATTAATTTGTTAAATATTCAAGTTCCTAGAGAAAAAACACAATGGCCAAAATAGGTAGAACTGTAATTTTTAAAAATGTTCTCTAATGCTATATGCAAAAATTCTCTTGTCCCATCTTACATGTTACTGGGGGTCTTTGGAATGTTGATACATTTTATTTAGAACATTTTTTTTAAGATTGTTTTTCAATATCATATCTCTGGACCACTCCAAAATCAGCCCAGAATGCTGTAACATTTCTTTTCTAAGAAGTCCACAAGTTTCTCAGTGAGCACAGATCACCACATGGTAAGTGCTCAAAAGGACAATGTCCTTGGCTACTGACTTAAGTAGTTTGTGAATACTTTATCATGTATTTTATTGAGAAAGACTGTCACATTGCTTCCTGGAGAAGGCACCAGTGTGACTTATGTGATATTAACCATTCCAAAATCAGAAGGTTAGAATTTATAGTCACCACTTATTTCCATTTAAAAAATAATAAAATAAATAAATAAATAAATAAATAAATAAAAGGAAGAGAGAATAAAGAAAAATCAACACATTGAATTTTCCTAGTGAGAATGGAAACAATTACACATTTGCCCAACACACCTTGCACACAGTGACAAACTGATGATCATTTCCAGCTCCTACCACGATGTAACCATCCTTGGTCTTAAATGCCTGGAAGAACAAAGACAGGTGATAAGCTGTAACTAAACTATAAAATATTAGCACACCTTCAAAGTGAAACTTTGTAAATAATATTTAAATTACTTCCTTAAACATTTCCATTCAGAACCAATCTCTTTTTCAATAAAAGTGGCTCAAAGTTTTCCATTCACAAAGGTGTATGAGGCCCTTTTTGAATTTTTTTTTCTAGAGTTGAGAACTTATCTTGGTTAATAGTTTATTTGCTAAAGATGTGTCATGAGCCACCCTGAAACTTAACATGTCCCACATTCACAGGACTGAGAAGGATTACCATGCTAATGTTTACTTATCAGGACATATTTATTTAGCTTCACTCTTAGTCTGACTCAGAGACAGCTGAACTGAAATGTCACAGATCCTGACCAAACACACACAAAAAAATAATTGCCAAATAACAACTACAAATTAGGAACTCCCATGGAAATGAAAAAGATAGACTGCATCTTTACAGATTTTTGGCTGGAAATAAGGCTATCTCCTTGGTCAGTGGTCTCAAGGTAGACCTCATGGAGGAAATGGGACTTTTTCCAACTTTAAAGATGTAATCTTTACTTTTGACTTCATTACAGTGACCTTAGTTTCATGGTGAACACAACATTGGGGTAGGACATAACAGCCATGAACTGGGTAGGACATAACAGCTTTCATTTCAGTCTAAACCACCTCACTTAGATTTTCACTGGAAAAAAGAAATTCTCTAACTGGCAATATCCTCAATTTTTACCATTGTGTTAGGGCATGTTCTAAAATTGGATAATGCAATTCCTCTTTTCTCCACACCTCTCTCTAATACAAAAATGTACAACTGCAATTTCAGTCATATATAGTACCAGCCCAATTTTTGAAACATTTAGGAAAAAATCTTTCACCATTAATTAGACTTCAATGTAAGAGGACAGCATAGCTGGTGCACTTAGGGTGCCAAGGTCTTGCAATCCTTTCTTACAGAGAGCAAAACTCAACTTCCATTCCTAGAAACTTTTCTTTTTCTTTTTTTCTTTCTTCCCTTTTTTTAATGAGCTGTCATGGCCTCATTTAAAGGTGTGAATTTTCACAATAAATTTTGGTAAAATAACACACAATTGTACGTCCTGGAATGGAAACACTTTAATAATTAAAATTCTTCTCATGTCACTGTGGCTTATTCTTCTTCACAGAGAGCAATATGCTATCTCAATTTGCAATCTTTCATATTGAGACAAATACGTTCACTAAGAATCTTTTACCATCTGGTATAGTCAAAGTTTTAAAATGTATGTGGACAATCATGTCCTCTGAAATGCAGGTAACTGTACATCGTAGTTAAAATATCACCTGTTTGCTCTTTCTATGTTTAATTTCATGGTAAATAGTATTGTCCAGTTATAATGTTTAGCAATTTATTTTTCACACATTTAATTAAGTAATTCAATCTAAGATACCAAGCAAAGACAAAATTCAGCAAATATTTAGTCCCAAGCATGCAAGAAAGTACCACTGACTTGGCCCCTGTACAGTAAAAGTTTAGTAACATGCATAATATAAAGGTACCATAACCATGCTAAGAGCAGCAAGCACAGAAAAAAAGATTGGAAAAAAGAATACAAAAAAGATTTGTATGTGAACATAAAAGCATTTGTTAGCTAAATCTGTTCATAAAGACCTCTATCTAAAAAAATAATGGCAGACCCTGGTAAAAGTATAAAAGGGTAAAAGACTCTCCCTCACAGTAAATGGCCATTAGTGAAAATAATTATGAATTTAAACTGTCAGTATAAACTTACTACCTTTAGTTACAGGCAAAATCTGGTTTTTGCAGAAAACCCTGCACAAATCTTGATTTATCTTTGCTGATGTTCAAAGTTCTAAAACCAGCCTCATGCAAGTCACACAAATTATAGGTCAAACATTGTATTTATCAGTATGTATATATACTACAGTGTAATTTTTATTGGTGCAACCACCTACTACCTCTAAACACAACTCAGAATTCTTTTGTACATTCTTTAAACTTCTAGTCTGGATGCCTGCCACAGCTTACAACACCTACAGTATATGTCATATGTACAGATCTCCCTCCTCAGCACCCCTAAATATATTTATATTGCTAGTATGGGCAAATCTTAGAGAGTTTGTTATTTATCAACAACTTCTATTGAAACACACATCTCTGTAAGAAGGCTGCAATCACACAATAGCTGCTTACCACTGTGAAACATGCATCTGTACCCACTGGCTGCCCATGCAGCAGTGGAAGTCACTCAGTTTAAGGTCCTGGTTATTAGCATGTGTGCTTCAGTTGCTTTATGGAATGTGTGGGAAAATTGATTATTCCTAATTGTACTGAATGCCTAAAAAGCTAAAATAACAATCATGCCATCCTTACACAACAAAAATGGTATCATAATAAATGCAGCAGTGTCTTTTTCCATGAAGAATAACTCAAATGTCTTTAGCTGCTATTTTAAGCTTCCCATTACAAAACAGCTGATTATTCGCCAGTCATTGCTGCTGATAAAGCAGAAACTTCCAAATGTTACTAGCACAATATTGATGCCAACATTTAAGGATGACAATAGTTTTATTCATCACCCATAAATGTACACACACTACAGCTTACCACAGGTTACTGTCTGGTCACAGAAAGCTTTACAATCTTATTATACAAAGGAGAGTAAGGGCAAAGTGCAGACAGATTTTAATGAGATTTTGTTTTGATAAACTGCTGTCCATCACATCAAATCATTTCACATTAGCGCAGTAAAAGGCAGTACACATACAAGGCACAAGTCTTCTTTCCCTTCCCTTCTTTTTTGAAGAATGAGGCCTTCTGATAAGATTCTACAGAGTACAATCATGAGTTAACCTGCTACTCCTATAAGGTATCCTGAGCAATAGCACATCATTTGGTGAAGACAAGAAACAAGTACAAAGCAAAAAATTATTTGACATCTTATTCATGGAAAAGGCAGGCAGAGAAAGATTATGAGCATTCAATAACGTAGCTTCTTCAGTGTGGTGCAAAATCTTGAGGGATTCCAAGAAAATAATCTGTAAATTCCCATTGAATGATATCTTGTAGATGACATCAACACATGTATGTTCAAAATCAGATCTTAAGGTCCAGTGTGTGTGCATCACCAGCTCACACTGTGAAATGGAAGTTACAGGACCTTATTAAGACTCAACACTTTTCCAGCTTTGATCCTAGAACACTATATATCTGAGATACTTTGCACACTAAAATACTTTAATCTCCCTAAACACATGGCATATAAACTCTATCCACCTTCAGGAATGTTTCATGTGGCTTACAAGTATTCTAATAATGCAAATATGTTACACAGACTACACAATAAAGATGCAGGCAAAACTTAACCTAAGTTATTACCAGAGCAAGCAAAGACCTGCTGAGATAATGTGGCCAAAAGAGCCTTTTTTTTTCACTGCTCTAAGTCAATAGCCTTTCAAAATTTTCCAGCTTCGAAGGCATTAATGAAAGACTATTAATCTTTTATTCTGTGCTTTATGAATTTTAAGTCTATGTTTTCTATAACAGTCATAAACCATACACAAACATCTTTGCATGTGTTTCAATTTGCATGTTGATTCCACAAAAAAACCCTTTAAAATATAAGGGACCAGTCAAAAGATATGGCAATTCCAATAAAATTACCAGAAGTCCAGGTCAGTTTTCAGTATTTGAGTCCAAAACACGGAAATCAAGACAAATAGAACATTTGCAGTTGTGTATGGTAATGGTCTACTCCCCTTCATCTGGTATTTATACACACTCATAAGATCTCCTTGAGCCACCTCTCTGACCCTTCAGGCTAAACAGTCACAGATCTCTCCTCACATGAAAGATGCTTCAAGCCCTTAATTATTTTCCTGGCCCTTCACTGGACCTGATTCAGAATGAGCATGTCCTTGTCCCAAAAACCCCAGAATTAAGACCCCATTGTGGATCCATAACTAGATTGTGTTGTTATCCATTCTCAGTGGTGCTGAGCAGAGGGAAGAATCACCTCTTTTGACCTGTTGACAATTCTCCTCCTAATACAGACCAGCGTGATCTCTTTGTGACAGGGACACACTGCTGGCTCATGTTCCATTTTTTGTTCAACAGGTCTTTTTGAGCAAAGCAGGTCAGCCTCGGTCTGTACAGATGCATGGGATTATTTCCTATCATGTGCAGGACTTCATACTTCCCTTTGTTGAATTCCATTAGGTTCTTGATGGCCTGACTCTCCAGCCTGTCACAGTCCCTCTGAATGGCAGCACAACCACCTTCTTGGAGGTATATATCTTGGTGGATAGTGTATCAACCACTCTTCTCCATTTTTTGCATTCCACAGATTTTGGAGGCCAAATAATACTTGGAGAAACCAAGAGAACAAAGCATTGCATTTTTCAAATTGTAAGATTATTCCATATTTAGGAGAGGTTAAAAGGAAAAGTTAATTATCTAAAAAAGTGATTATTTTCATTACTAGTTATCATATTGGCCTATTTACTGATAATGGCTGTCAAAGTTTGAAATATTTGAAAGTTTTCAGACCTCCCCTTGGCAGAACATTTGTACTACATCAGATATGGTAAAAATGATGTATTACTCATACTTATGAGTTTTCTTATCTCATGTTCCAGTGTGAATAACAATTAGGATCTGTAGAGATACTTAAAATCCCTTTTCATTGGTAATACCTGGTTTTAGATACGTTTGGATTTGAAGTATTTTTCAAGACAGCACTGCCTTTTGATTCCTAAAGTTGAATAGTAGCATCCCTAAAAGCATCCAACAAGTTGAGGGGAATCCTGAGGGGAACAGTTGAAGGTTTTGGGTAGTCAGTATGTATTGGCAACTTCTGGAGCAGGATTTAAAGGGACTTAAATTTTGCATGCATTCTAACTGCTCTTGGTCTTACAGTGCAAGAGGTTGATTTCTTCAACTGGCATCATCAAACAGCTTGCTTAAGATTTTGGAATGATGGTATCCTTGTATAAAGGCTAGACACAGTATTTCTGTAAGTTATGTGTCAGCACAACAGGCAGCTCTCTCTGGTGGAATTTTGTCAGAACTCTCCTCTGAGCTCCCTCCCAAGGCTGACAGGAGCAAGCAGGTGGAAGCTGAATGAAACTTTGGGACCAGCTGGGATCAGTGCAAAACAAAGACACCTTTTTGTGAAGTCTTAAACATAACACAAGCAAAAGCTAAGCCGGTATTTTCAAACAAAGCTTTTAAAGATACCATTAACAATTTTTTAAGAGATTGCTTTTCAAGTGTCATTCCTTCCTCTCCCCTCCCTTTTCTCATTTACAGAATCAGTGAGACACTAGGTGACCATACACAGGTCTTTGTTTACAAGGTTGACGTACTTCCCTGGTATTAATGGGTGTGGTCAAACAGAAGCACTGGTCTCTTGCAGGCCTAGAACCAGAGTTTTATCACATAATTTATCTTCAATTAGACTTTGAAGTTTTCCAGTGCAATAGTCAATTCAATGTAAAGGTCATTTAAGGACAAGCATTATCTTAATGCAGATTAAAGGCTACAATTAAGAAGGAGATACATTCAGGATTTGACTGACCTGTACTGTACAGGCTCCCTTGTCCTTCCAACCAAATTTATCTACAGTATATGGTGATTTTTCTCTCTCTGAACCAACCTAATGAATGACAGTGTAGGAGATTCTTAGTTTTGCTTCAGATCCAGAATCATTACATTCCTTCCAGATGGAATAAACTTCGCACATAATTTCTCCACCTTTACATGTTAGCTTGAATAAAACATCAGCTGTGCCACAGAACCATGGAGGAGTCTTTTTTCTTTTTTCTTTTTCAATCCTTTCATAACAACTTAATATTTAATTAATGTGACAAATGGGAACAAGACCAAGAAGTTTGGTCAGTGGTAGTTCTGAGCAATACATATAAACCATAAAGACCACACACTTTGAAACTATTTGCCTACTTTGCACTCTCTTCCAGTGAAAGCAAACAGTAAAAATAAAAAATTGAAATTTCATGGACTGGATTAATGAATGCTGAATGTTCTCACTGAGTAAACTGAAGAAGGGCATTCTACACAAAGATTTCACTTTTCCTTTCTGATCTTTTCAACTTACACTACCTGTCTCTGGCTTCCCCACTATGTTTCAAGGCATGTTACCTTGCAACCATCACAATCTGTCAGTCTACCAGACAGATTAGCATTAACAATATCTGCAAAAATTATCTTGCCTAAAAAAGAAAAATTCTGACTGGATGCCATGAGCTACTAGGAAACGTGTTTATGGCAAGAGTGGGAATGCTACTTTGGTCCCTGAGATGAGGCAGAACACCAGCACTGATGTCATGGAAGGCACACCACAGATTACCAGCAGGGATATGATTCACTTCTACAGAACCTACAACTCATTAGACAATTTTCC
Organism: Sitta carolinensis; assembly: GCA_032173965.1. Taxonomy (NCBI): domain Eukaryota; kingdom Metazoa; phylum Chordata; class Aves; order Passeriformes; family Sittidae; genus Sitta; species Sitta carolinensis. Next base: position 54,005,584 of record CM063284.1, on the reverse strand, counting down.
TGATCAGCCTTCAAGTTCTGTTGAAGAATGGCTGCTGGAACAGGGCCATGGATCATTAGAAGAATTGTACAAGCAATCTCATTGTTAGAAAATTTAGAAAAAGCAAACTGCAAAGCTATGCTGATAATAGAGTAAGAACGCTGTACTCTTGGCAAGAACACTGTACCCTTGGCAAGAAGGTATAAACTATAACCTTGATAGTTTAATTAATAAGAAGCTACAGCTGTGAGAATGAGGAGGAACTCTGGTTCTCAAAACAGCACAGAAGTATGTTTAACTTTTGCTTTTAGCCAATCACTTTGTGACAGGTATGCATGCTTGCTGAAGAGTGTATAAAAGAAACTGAGCTTTCCGAATAAACCGAAACTTGCTTTATCAATCATATTGATTGTCAGCTTGTCTTCCCTCACCATCACAGTGGTGCCCAGGAACAGGGACCCCCCATCCTTGTTCTCACCAGATGGCGAGATCGGAGAAGCACCGGTAGCAGCGACCGAGGAGCAGAAGAGGAGCGAATGCTGGCATCTGCTTACTCCATACTAAACTGACCTTAAAAAAAGTTTTGCCATCCGATCCAGAAGGTCTTTACCAGAAAAAGGCTGCACCAATTCTGTCGACAGAGAAAGAAACAGGTATGGATATAGAGGTAGCCCTTGATTTATTATTACGCTTTTTAGAAAAGCAGGGGTGATGCTCTTGTCCAAGAGCAGTTAGATCAAATACACCTGAAGCCATCCACTAGTCCTTGGAACACACCCATTCTTGTTATAAAGAAGAAATCAGGAAAATATCATTTGCTACATGACCTACGTGCTGTCAGTACTCAAATGCAAGCAATGGGAGCTTCACAACCTGGATTGCCTAATCCAGCTATGCTGCCTGTAAATTTGCATTTGTTAATAGTAGATTTAAAAGACTGCTCTTTTACTATCCCCTTACATTCCAAGGACACTCAACACTTTGCCTTTACAGTACCATTGATTAATAGAGAGAGTCCTGCAAATAGATATGAATGGACTGTATTGCCCCAAGGCATGAAAAACAGCCCTACTTTGTGTGAATTGTTTGTGGATTCAGCATTAAAGCCAGTCCGAGAAGCCTGGCCAGAGACAATCATTTATCATTACATGGATGACATATTATTGGCACAAAAGGACTCTTTTCACTCCACAGCAGGAGAAATTTCTTGTAGAACAGCTAAAGCAGAAAGGATTGATAATTGCTCCTGATAAAGTACAGTGTGAGCCTTTCTGGAAATATTTGGGATGGACTATTTCTGATTCCTATGTGAAGCCACAAAAGGTGGTAATTAAAACAGATATAAAGACATTAAATGATACTCAAAAACTCATGGGAGATTTGCAATGGCTGCAACCAGCTGTTGGAATCTCTAATGAAGAATTAGAAATTATACGACCTCTCTTAAAGGGAACTGATGCAGCTCAGGCTGTCTCTTTCTAGTGAACAAAGTGCTGTGATCCAACATCTCAATACAGTTATTTCTCAAAGGCTGTTGATCATCTTGATCCTGATTTACCTATTGATTTCACTGTTTTGAATGGTTCTCTTCAGCTTATTGGTGCACTTACACAGTGCAAAAAGAAAAAAGGGAAGTCTATCAAGGTTTTAAGAATGGATATTCACTATGCTTCAACCAAAGACTACAATACAGCAGAAAATTGATAATTTGGCAGAATTAGTACAAAAGGGAAGAAACCGTACTGGGCAGATTTCTGGCAGTAAACAGAGAGTTATTTACTTACCACTAAAAAAGGATGAGTTAAATTTGTATTTACAACATTCAGAGTCATTACAAATCAGTTTGCTAAGTACAGCTCAAGAGTTAAGGGTTGAATCTCTTAAAGCACCGATATTAAAGTGGATGACTCAGCATGAATGGATTATGATTCCAAAAAGAAGCCTACAGCCCTTAAAACAGGCCATCACAGTATTTACAGACGCTGGAAAGAAGTCACAACATGCAGCAGCAACCTGGTACCTTGATGAACAATGGCACCATACCATTCTTATGGCTGAAGCCACAAACTCTTTGCAGACTTTAGAACTGTCAGCAGTAGTATGGGCAATCCAATCCAATGATGGCCAAAGGAAAGAATAAATATTGTAACAGATTCCATGTATGTAGCAGGGATCGTTCAGAGAATTGAGGATGCTAGAATAAGAGACATTCAAAATCAACGACTACTTGAATTGCTTTGCCAACTTAAAGCAGCTATAAACCAGAGATCCTGTGCTTATGCTGTATTGCATATTAGGAGTCATAAGTGGTCAGAAGGCTTGGGAGAAGGCAATGCTTATGCCGACCAATTGGTGTCATTAACAGTGCCAATAAGTGAGTTTGTGAAAGTGAGAGAAGCCCACCACCTGTTTCACAAAAATGCCCAGGGACTGCACAAGCAATTTAACATCACTATGGAAGAAGCTAAAGGGATATTAAGGGCATGTCCTATTTGTAGTCATCACGGTTCGGGTCTCAGCACTGGGGTGAACCCTTGAGGTTTAGGCCCAAATGAAATATGGCAGATGGACGTGACTCATGTCCCTGAATTTCACAGATTGAAATATGTGCATGTCACCGTGGATATCTTCAGTAAATTCATATGGGCCTCTGCTCAGGCTGGTGAAAAGGCTTCACATGTGGTGTGACACTTAACGAACTGTTTTGCAGTGATGGGAGTTCCACAGCAAATTAAAACTGACAACGGACCAGTGTATACTAGTGAGAAAATGAGAAGATTTTGTCAGTTGTGAGGAATTCAGCATTCTACAGGAATTCCTCGCTCACCTACAGGACAGGCTATTATAGAAAGAACCAATCAAACTTTAAAATTGTATATAGAGAAATGTGGAGATATTCATGATGTACAGGAAAAGTTAACAAAAGTATTGTTTGTTCTTAATTATCTTTGTATATTCCAGGAACATAATGCTCCATCGGCTTATATTCATAGCGGTATAGAAGAAGCTAGAAACAAGACAGACAAACCCTTTTATGTGATGTATTGTGATCCAGCATCAAGGGTTTGGAAAGGACATACTGAAGTTCGATATTCTGGTAGGAGTTATATGTGTGTGATTACTCCTACAGGTCCCTTGTGGGTACCCAGTCGGTGGACTCGTGTAGCCATAAACGCTACATCAGAAGATCCTAATCCTGGATCTGCACTCTCAGTTGATTCATAAGCAGATAGCACAATTGCAATGCTTAACCAAACGGTTACAGGTTGAGGATGGTTTGGGCTTAGAAGGATGGCTGAAGACCTTAGGCTCGGGACCATGGTTAATTGCTTCAGTGCAACATGTTATCACCATAGGGATCATTATGTTACTATTGCTTTTTTGCTTATCATGTTTTTGTTAGTGTTTTCAGCGGATGATTGATAAGGCTACCGCAACAGTAACTGATCGAGTGTTGCTTGTACAAAAAGAAAAATGGGGAATTGTTGAAGAATGGCTGCTGGAACAGGGCCATGGATCATTAGAAGAATTGTACAAGTAATCTCATTGTTAGAAAATTTAGAAAAAGCAAACTGCAAAGCTATGCTGATAATAGAGTAAGAACGCTGTACTCTTGGCAAGAACACTGTACCCTTGGCAAGAAGGTATAAACTATAACCTTGATAGTTTAATTAATAAGAAGCTACAGCTGTGAGATTGAGGAGGAACCCTGGTTCTCAAAACAGCACAGAAGTATGTTTAACTTTTTGCTTTTAGCCAATCACTTTGTGACAGGTATGCATGCTTGCTGAAGAGTGTATAAAAGAAACTGAGCTTTCCGAATAAACCGAAGCTTGCTTTATCAATCATATTGATTGTCAGCTTGTCTTCCCTCGCTGTTGCAAAGTTCCACATATGTGTGAATCCAGAAAAAATGATGTTGTTTAACTGACCCATGAGCAAAGCTGATTAACCACAAAAAGTGCTCTGAATGCACCTTCCTTGAAGGGGCAGCAGAGTTTACACAAAATCACAGCATCAAACAGGGTTATCTGTATTTGGCAATATAGTGTATTACTCTCAACACTCCTTCAGGAAGCAGAACAGCTTAGAACTGCTCTTCAGACCATGTCATGTTTCTATCCAGTGCTTGCCTAATATGAGAATTACAAACTGCTGGAAACCAACTGAATCCAAATCTTCTCCAATCCCAGCTAACTGTCTTAAGAAACAGGCTAAAGACAGGATCTGTCTTTCCCTCACTTACTCTTCATCTGGCCATATGGTATTTGCACTGTTCATTTCCCAATTGACTAGATGTAACAAATAGGTCTGTAATCTAAAAGTACCAGTTGGGCAAACTATTTACCAAATAGACTTTACAGTTGTTACTTCGTATTCGATAGTAATAGAATGTTAACTTTGGACTGCATACCCTCATACTTTCAGACAAGACTTTTCTCCAGAATATCTCAAAGAACATATGCTACCAAGGAAATTAAACCATTTACTTCATTTTCTAATGCAATATACATTTAGCCTCACCACCCAAAAAGACATTTAAAAACTCCTGGAAGAACAGTGAACAGCTTTAAAGTGGGAAACCTGTCACTGTCCCAGATTTCTAAAATTTTAAATACCTAATCTATTCCTCAATTAAAAATAAATTATCTGGTACTGTAAACTGGCATTTAAACTGTTTCTTCCTGTTGAAAAATATCAGACACAGAATCACATTCTCCATTGCCACATTAGTTTTCCATTAGTTTTTCAACAATGAAATTACACACACACAGACGCACACACAAATGCACATACAAAATAAATAAACTTTAATCACAGTATCACACTGGAGCCAGTGTAATTAATGTTGTGTCAGCATTTCCATTTAAGCCACTATTTTCAAGAGGTTTATAGCACAGCCGTAAAAATTCAGTTAGGTTGAAACTAAGCAAACAAGGTCTTATACAGCAAGCAACATTTAAGTATATATACAGACAGCAGCCAGTTACTATTTATATGGGAATTAAAATAGATGCTTACTGATTTTAAAGGGCATTGCAGAGCCAGTTATTAAACAATATTTTTCTTAACATTTATAATGTCTCAAAAGCCTGAATCCAAGCTATGTTTCCTTATTCTTTTTGCTTCTCATACAATAGTTCACATAATTTCTTCCAACTTTGGGATTGTAAGCATCGTATTTTTGTTTCACTTTTAAAGTAAAAGAATGCAATGAAAACATTTCTTTATAAAAACAACACACATGACCACAGTTTGATCCTGATACAGGCCTCTAGGCATTAATGATGCAGAAATGACAAATATTTCTTACGTCTTCCAATAATCATAGGCTGTAGCTATCTGGAAAATCTGAGTACTCAAATACAAGGTTTTAAAAATGCTATTTATAATATAATTCTAAATGAGGTCTTATTTCAGCTTTTAGTAGAACTCATCAGAGCAGGATTTGTGTCACTATTTCTGTCCCTTTTCCTTCTCTACTCTTTGACTTTAAGTGTTGTAGCAGTACAGTTTCCAAAGGTGAGTTTTGTAATACTGACTACCTATTTAGTGACTTGTACTCAATCAGGGACCATACTGAGTCCCACAATCAGTCTGAGATTTCAATCTACAGATGACCCAGCGCAGGTAAACTAGAACTCAGACTGGGCAGGCAGTGCTATGAACTTAAACATCTCAATAACTTAGTGTCCTGCTATAAAGAAGGCTCTTCAAAAAACAGAATGAAATAATTTGTTTCTCAGCAGCCAGTCAGCAGAGAAGAACAAAGGAATCAAATTAGCAATGATGCTGGTGAAAATTAGAAAATACACCAATGATGACACACCAATTACAGGGGTGAAAAACTGGCCAGGTTTCACAATTTGACACTTCCAAAACTTAAAATAAACAGCAGTCCTGTTTGAAAACTGCCATTTTGCTGCAGACAGCAAAACTCCCCTCCATTCTGCTAGTGTGCTTTTGTCCTATTTTACACCTTTTTATCAATAAATACATGTCAAACATTAAGTGATCCTATCTATTCCTTAGTAAACGAAGTACAGTGAACTAAGGATGGATTTCAAATATTTCAACTGACTCTTCAGTATCCTTGATTTGTGGTTTCAAGTCAGACTTATTAAGGTTTATTGCACATAGTCTGTTTTAGTTTAAAACACTAATGTATGTCTAATAAAGGATTTAAATATTGAACTGGCCAGACATTTAGGATGCACATTATTTACAGTTCTGAATGTATGTCAAAAATTCATTGCATGGCCATAAGAATAGTGCTGGTGAGACCTATTAAAAAAAAATAGAAAAATAACATTTGATGAGTGGAACACTTAATTATGTCTAAAAAAAGGTCAGAATCCCACTTCCTATTAATTTTCCTTCAAAGTTCTATTATATTTCCTTAAAACTATAAAATTTTGACTTCTTTTTTTCTCCAGTATTTTTTTTTTTACCATCTCCTTTAGTCTGAAAAATCCCGAAATTTAATATCACATTACTGGAATTAAAATTCTATTGTCCTAAAATTTAGCATTATGTAGACTTTTAAATTTTAAAAATCACTACAATTAGAAACCAAAATATTATGCCTTTTGTCCGCTTACAATTTTCCTGACCAATATTTAACCAATTTTTATTCGATTACCTAATTTGTCAAATTATCTACTGATGAAGAGCTGAGGAAATCCGTGTAGTGGTAGCTACTATATTGGTTTTTATCACAGATTTTCATGTCTACAGCTTGAAAAGGACTTTTGCATAACAAACATAATTATCCTTTACAAGAGAACAGGTTCTGGAAAATCAACATATTATAAGCATGCTTCTATTATCACACCCTAAAATCTACATCCACCTTTGTACAAAAATCTCCTTGCAACCCTTGAAGCCCCAGACAGACACAGGTATGCCAGAAAGTGTGTGAAAAGACAATAGGAGGAGACAAAAGGAGAAGTCAAAAACTCCAGTTTTCAAAATTGATCCGACATTTTTCCCCTTCAGATTTGAAAGGAAAAAAATGCTTAAGTTTTTACTTATAGGTACTCATATTGTTCTTTAACAAACTCTTCATTCCTATGAATTGTTACACTTATTTTGAGGTTTCATTTTTCCTTATGCTGCCATAATATTTTTTTTGTTCTGGATGGCTGAGGGTCAGCCTGTTTCTCATACATGTCAATGTGACCACCCAAAAGACAATCCTGATTTAATCATGAGAGATTCATAGAGTCTAAACTTATTAGGGCAGTCTTCTGACTCTGAAGACCACTCAGTACCACAGAGTTTTAATTTCTTGGTATCACCAGCAAATTTACTTTTACTGTCAATCTAAACTCTTACTTTTTGCCTTCCTAAAGAAAAGCCCAATTGTAAACCAAAGTGATGAATTCAAAGGTTAAGGACTATATGTACGTCTGCCGAACACTGACATCAGGAAAAGTGCAAAATTACTGCATTTTTTGCCACAGATAATTGCCATAAACTGTTTATTTTAAGTTATGAAAGTGTTAAATTTTATACAGCAAATTTTTCACCCCTGTTACTTGTTATGTCCTCCCTGATGTTTCTGCTGATTTTCATCAGCATCAATCCTAATTTGATTCCTTGCTCTTTATTGACTGGCTGTCAGGAAACACACAAATTCTTATTCCACTCAGGTTTTTGAAGAGACTTCTTTATAGCAGGACAAAATACTGTAACAGCATCTCTGCACCTCAACTGACAAGTAAGCGTGAACACACACTGTTTCTGTTGGAGTCTTTAGCAAAAAGCATCATTGTTTCACACATTTTCATAAAAGACAGTTTAGAGAAAGTAACCCAATGCAAATATATAGCATAATGTTAAATTAGTTTATTAATTAATCACATGTAGCCAAATAAGTTTAACACTAGCAATCTACTGGATTGCACCAGCTGCTGCAATCCAAACACCACAGCACAGTCATGTCACAGTCTACATGTGAACATCAAAGATCTCCTGTAAGAGAGAACATCTTATAAAGAGTGAATGAGTCTTGTCACAGAAATGTTCCCAGCTGCCGAGGGTCCCCGTCTGGCTATGGTAAGGGATAGTGCGAGCAAATCTGGAGGAGCAGCCTGGCACCTGACCTTCATCATGCTTTTGCCTCCCTCTTTGTTGTGCTGGCAAAGTCAAAGGGCTAGTCTCTCCAGATGGCTTTTTGGTGACACTGGGGCTGGCATCAAATGGGCAGCAGCAAGCCCAGCACACAGACCTGCCATTATATTGGGAAGGACTAAAATGGGCTGTTGGCAGAAGCTTGGCTGATTCTTGCACCCCTGATGACAGCCGGAAATGCTGCCTGCCCGCTGTTCCCTGGAGTTGGCTATGAAATGACATTTCACAGAAAAGAGGTTCTTGTCCCTATATTATATGAAGCTGATATCTGATTGCCTCACTTGGGGAAGAGGAAGAAGGAGCAAATAAGGAGAAGAGGTACATGGATTTGTAAGGGCATTCACTCTTCCTCCCCATAGTGGGCTGATGAAAGCATGGGGATGTTTCAGACCTTCTTTTTAACAGCATCAAGAAATAATACATAGAGAAGAGTAACAAAATACATTTAAATAAATGGTTATACTTATTAGTACAGTGGTATATTCTGGTATATTTAATTTCCTTCCAATATACATTTTCTTTCACAGTTACAAAGCTTGGGCATTTTATTAGACATTGACAAAGCTGTGCTTATAAGTGGGAAAGATAGCTGATAAAGAAAATTATGCAGGGAGGCATACCCTTTTTCACATCAAGTTATGTACAGAAGCATAAGAGTTTGTAGACAAAGAATGTATTTCTCCAGCTACTTGATCTTTTTGTTTTCATAATCTGCACAAGTTAAAACAAAATACACCAAGTAAGCAAACAAAGCAACTTCAAGCTGCTTTAAGGTTGCTTAAGAATACAAAAGACCTACCTAAAGAATGCAAAATCAAATAAAATGAGTGAGGAATATGGTTGTGCACTGGACTTCAGCTTCCAGATTAAAATGAAGGTCTTATAGAGTAAGATTTGTATTCTTTTCATCTACAAAGAAAACTTTGGGTTTCAAATGTATAAAACAGGAAGGAGGACTTCCCTCACAGAAGTTTAAAACCCGCTAAAAATCTTTTTGTACTTAAAACCTGAGGAAACAGAATAAATTACAGGAAGCCTATGGTGACATATGATTGCCTACCCTGAGAGTTTGGGTATTTCAAGGTTTAGACTAGACAATTTCTGTTCCTTTATAAGAAACTCCATAGAAGTATCAAGGCCAACTCAGAATAAGGAAAACTTCCACTTCTAGTGGAAGGTGTTCTTGTCCATGCCAGGGAGGCTGGAACTTAAAGACCCTTAAGGTCCCTTCCAACCCAAGTCATTCTATGATTCTATGATAACTGACCTCACATTTGTCCTGTTTTTCACCAGACTGCAGAACATGAACCTTAAAAATCTTCCTGAGCTTCCTGAGCTGCTACAAGTACTTTTAAAATGTGATCCAGAATGAATACACTGCTAATAGCACCCAGGCTGGGACCTAGGTGTATTTCAATAAAACCTATGCACAGGAGTGTACACCGCTCTGAACAGCATTCCTCATCTCCTACTTGGATGTTTCTGAAAACCTCCTACTGCTAGTCTGCTGTTGACATCAAGAATCATGAACTTAGACAGCAATGAGAAGGGAATGAAGATTTCCATTGATCAGTATTACATTTATACTGTTAAAATGTCACCTACAAGAAACAGTTTGCAGACAGACAGCTTCAGAGGGTTCCATTAGGTTTTCTCTTTGTTTTCTCATGTGAGTTAGCAGAATGAAAACTTAGATATCACAAAGAAGTTACATCACGAATGTGTGTTGAAACAAGGATCACATATGAGGTGGTAGAAGGCACAGGCGTCAGGCGTCAGGAGAAGGAAAGCAAAAGCATTATTATCATGTACTTGGGATCATATTTGCTCCCATCCAGACTACAAAAGTAGTAGTGAATAGTAAAAGTGAGGAGCCTAGAACATTTTTTCTGGACAACATTCCAACCAACACATCTCTTCATATAAGAAAAGGAAGGAAAGACATGGGAATTCTGGGATAGGAATTCTGCAAACCCTAACAAGTTGTCAGTTATTCTCCTAACTGCTCTGCAGACTGTGCTTTCCACACAACTGTCCACAGCCAGATGTCCAACACAGAGGTTTGGAAGGGAAGTATTTTGTGGATACAGACCAGCATCAACTTAAATGACAGACACAGGAGTTCCTCAGCTTTTTTAGGTACACAGAAATGAGCAAATATCTGATTAAAAAATGATATGCTTATTCTAACATTGACAGCTAATTTAAGAGTTAGATATGGATATTAACATTTTGGGGGAGAATTTGATTACAAGTGTCTTTGTTGTCTTGATTAATATAGGGTTGTCAAGAACCAAACAGAAGCACAGGGAAAAGCGTCATCATTTCAGAGATAAATGTGTCTCTAAACACAAATTTGGATAAAAAAGTTATGATAATGTTCAGGAGATCAGTTTGTTTTCCTGGCCAGGCTGGCACATAGATGGAAATAAAATACAAGCTCTAGAACTGCTCATTTTTAAGTATGGACAGAGTCACAAAAAGCCTGTAGTCAGATTACAGGCATAAACCTACTCCTAATGAAACCCATCCCTGCTCCCCCTCAGATATGTCAGAAAGCTAATGTGTTTCTAAAGTGAGCAGACACACAGGAACTTTGTTGTCAATTAAATCGGTTGACCATTCCATTTTGCCTCAGTTGGCCAAGTCAGACCAACAGCATGTAGTTATTCACTGCTAAGAACACAAAAAATATTTCTGCTGACGGGTGCTCTTATATTTTGCTTTCTTTTTTTGAGGCAGAGTGGCTGAGAACTGCTGGTCCATTAAACAACTAAACTTAGTGACTCCACATGTGAGGCAGAAATAAAATAAGCAGCTAGTAAATTTAAAAAATAATAGAAAATATGGTATCTTCAGATTATCCCTCTGCCACACGTTTTTTCCCCATACCCCCATCCAGGGGCCTTTTATCTGGAAAACCTCAACTTGACTAACAGGCAAGTATTATCCTTTCTAGATGAAGGCTGGGTAAAATTGTGGCTTCAACAGAACTCTCACACATCTTCTCAAAAAACCAGATATCATTTCAGAGAAATCAACATTTTTCAGCCCTCTGGCTTTGAAGAAGTAGCTGAAATACATAATTACACACTGTAGGCATCAGCAAATAACTGGCCAAAAGCAAGTAACAGTAAAGCAGCAGTAAAGCACCACAGCAAGTTTAGGTATTGAAGGTATCCCCTTCATCTTTATATCCTTGTCATGCACAGATACACAAAGCTCTTTACAACGGTCTAAGAGCATGTTCACCATTCTGGAGAAGAAGCCATGCCTGATCGCAAGAAGATGCATAAGGATTCTACAGCTACTCATCATATGGGGCATCAACTGTTTCCATATCTACACAAGAGACCTGGAAAAACATGCTGCTGACTTCTAAAGGCAATGACCTACTCTTGAAATGCTTTTCCACTGCATGTCATGCCCTGAATCATCCGCTTTTCCTAAAATGAGAGTTGCATTCATGCTAACAGATGGAAAACATCATCATCTAAATTTGGATCCATGCCTTGCTACTGGCTTTTACAAAATCCATGAACATGGTTTAATTAGTTAAGTTAAAAACATTTTTGTATAGTGGCCTGTGGATGAAAAGTTTTCCTACATTACACTGCAGAAAAACTCATATGCTGACGTATCCTAGGGAAGTACATGTAGAGCTGTATGTGCTTAGCCCAGTGCTCGCGTAGACACAGGACTCTAATCTGACATGCATGTGGATTTACAAGTAAATGGTAAAATGGTAAAAGCACCTTACAGTAAATATGCCAAAAAATACAAAACCAAACTACTACCACTCCCAAAAAAACTGAAACAAAACCAACAGAGAGAGCAGCTGAGAAAGAGCTTCCATAACATGCAGGTCTGTCACAACAGAAAAAAGAATACTGTAATATAAATGAAAGAGATTCCATCAGAAATCCACATGGAAATCTACAGACCTGGGACTCAGAGACATTCTCATAGACAGAGTATCACATATATATGTCATAGAATAATTGGAGAATCCAAGGATAGGCACTGAGATGAAAAAGGGGGAAATTTCCCTTCAATAAGAGACAATCCCAATCTATGTATCATTAAAGAGATTTCAGAACTAGAAGAGAGAAGGGAAAAACTAAACCCTGGACATGAAAATACAACATTCAGCAATATTCCGAGGCAATGTTCAGAAGGTTGAACTGCACTGTGGGTCTACCATGGTACTATCATTCTACACAGCTATTTTCCATGCTGCTCAGCATAGTGCTATCATTCATATTCACAAATCAGTTTTCTTTGTCCCTCTGTCTCCATACTTTTCTTTTTCAGGTATAATTCTTTTTAGTTATATCCACAGTTATACAGATGAGCAAAAGATTTATCAAAAAACACTTCAGCTCTCTCATCTCATGGGCTGTGATTTTTCAGATTGTGGTAAAGGTCCTTTCCATTTCACTGAAATACACAAGAGTCTAGTTTATCTGCAGTGTGAATTTCCCATACCTTTAGTAATTTCTACTCAAGAGAAGATGTAAACTACCATTCAAACTAGAGCTCCACCTGTTGCAAGAAAGCAACAGTATTTTGGGCTTATGGCTCTTTGACTCCCAGCTCTACTCCAGTGAATCCTTCCAAAGCTGAAAAAAGTCAGAAAGTGTGCAAGTCACTTAAATGTTGTTGTGGCTTCTTGCTACAGGACAGAATTAAAATGATTCTGAGAAAACTACAGCCATTCCTCTCTAAAGTCAGCCTCATCTTCTCAGATACTAGCTTTTATTCTTAACTGTCTGGCAGGTCACTTCTGACTTTTGAAGAGCTGAGGGCCTTTCTCTGTCTTAACAGGAAATTGCTAATCTTTCCTTTTGGAATCCCTGAAGCAATGTCTTTAGGCTAAAATGTCAAGATATGATTCTATGTTATTGCCTATTCTCCTCTCCATTTTGCATCCACAGTCTGACATCCTTTAAAGCAGTTTCTGCTACCCTCATTACAATTTCTGAGAACTTAGGGGAGTAGAACTTTTTAAGAAAAGTAGAACAAAAGTAGAAGTTCAATTAATTGCAGATACTTTAAAAATTCTGTACTACTTTCATTATTCTGAGCTAACAGTACTATTAACTACTTCCTTCATCAGTTAAGTGTTCGGGTTTTGGGGTTTTTTTAATCAAGCTTCTACAGGATTGTAGACATTATAACTTGCGACAAAAGTTTCAACATTTCTAAAATCCAAGTGTGACACTGGCTTTTCTTCACAATTTTCCATTTCAATTTTAGCAAAATATTATGTAGCAGAGTTTTAAGGATAACTTTTGAGTAAAAAACCCAACTTTAATAGGATTTGTTTTATTTCAATTGGCAAGAAAACATAAAGAGAACAATTACAAGTGATTCAAAAAGTTTATTCACTGGACAAAGCCAGGCACTAAAATAAAATTATTGTTCTGCTTTCAGCTGCTAAGAGCAATATAACTCATCCTTCAGGATCAAACCACCAATGCTTACTTATAACTGGGTACAGTTATGTAAAATTAAGGCTGGCACTGCATTGTGCTCAGATACTTGAGGTTTGGATCCTTAACTATGAATTTCCTCCCTTTTATGATCTTAAGCCAGAGAACAATGTCTGTGTTTTAATCTTGCCTTTTGTACTTTTCTTGGTCTTTTCTTTCAAGTGTTTACATACAATGATACAACCCTGAGTGATGCCACAAAGTAGCACGTTATCCAAATCTAGCTGTTCACCACAGATGCTATGATATCATTCAAGGTTTAATGAATTTTTTTTCCCCAAGGAATCCTAATGGTTTCATTACAAAGAAGTGATTTTTTTTTATTGTCATTCACCCATGTCTGCATCAGACAGCATGCTTATGATTAAAGGCTGTAATATTGTGATTCACCAAATTTATTCTAAATTATTTTCAAATGGAAAAATATATCTGAAAAGAGCCTTCAGCAGCATTATCAAGTCCCTTGTTCTTATATTATGAAGACTACATGACTGGAATTCTGCATTAGATTCTCTTCAGTCATTGCAAATTGGTTTGACTTTTCTACAGTCAAAAAACAATAAGAAAACATCATTACATTAAGTAAAACCAATTTGCCCATGTTAATTATCTCCTTAATCGAATATTTTCTTTTTTTATTACAACACTGTCCATGCAAAATATAGGTGCATAAAAAGAAAATTATGAAGAAGATGAGGAAAGTTAAACTCATCTGTTACTAGTGAAAAAGGCTATAATAGAAAAAATTGTTTAGAACTTCATATTTTCTAGAGGAACTTGAACAAAACTACAGGCCTTTATTAAGCAACATTGAAGGGGAGCTTCTCTTGTTGACTGAGCAGGAAATCCAACATTACTCCCTTCTTCAAGCATACTTCCTTTCTTCTCAGACAGTGAAAGTGACAGGCTTCTAAAAACATAACATTGTTATAAACATTAACATATTGTTCAGAATTATGAATATTATCCTGAAGTTTCATCTTCTTATTGGATATTTTGTATCTGATCCTCATTCTACACTAAATATAAGTATACTACATAGGGATTTAACCCTCCTCAATGTTGTCAATATCACTCAATCTTAAAGATTCAAAACTATGATCCTGGTGCTGTACAAAGCATGGTTTCTCTCTATTTTATTTTCCAGCTAAAACTTTATTAACAGCTAAAAAAGCACCCACTGCAGAAAACCAGGTTAAAATAGCTTTCGATCAGTTCTGAAATTGCATTATAAACAGAGTAGCACCTTAACCTTCAAAATTTCATTTAAGACAATACATTCTATAACTAACAGCACAACCAGTCTCTTTGCTTAGATTGTCATTCCTCTGTTTCGCAGAAAGATAAGTCTCAACAACATGTGTTGTTTCCTCTCCTACAACATTTTAAAACAGAAGACAGAGGTGCCCATTTCTTAAACTTGTTTCTATGGCATGCACAGAGAAATACAAAAGTATTGTTACCCAAGGAATACAAAACCTGTCATATGCTAGAGGTGCTTATAGTGTTAGTCTTCACAAAAAGGAGGTGAATTGCAGTGTGTGCTTTCTGTTCTCTTTCATGAAGAGAAGGCTCCACTGCCATTTGCATGTGCAAGAGTAACACTGGATTGCCATTCAGATCAGAAACAATCCATAAATCCATGTTCCATCTTCAGAGCAACTCTCAAAATCAAATTGTCACTACAGAGAACTACCTCATCTCTTGGTTTTGCCATGCTTGGCTTTTGCTTGGTTCCATTAATGTTGTCTGACCATGTGTAGGGTCCAAACAGATGCAACAACCTTGCATAATCCTTCTATTGGAATCATCAGACAAAAAAAAATTTAAATATTAAAAAATAAAAAGATGGCAAAAGAAAAAGTCTAAACTTCAAATAATTTGAAAAAAACCCCAAACATTAGGACCAGTAAGATTTTTTGCTTTTTAGATTTTTTCCACTTTCCACTAATTTTTATTTACTACTCTGAATGTATTATTCTTGATCATAAACATTTAATATAAAAGGTCAAACATCCAACAGAGGAAACATTAAAGAAAGAATAGATTATTGCTGCACAGATCATATATGCTGTCTTGAAAGATACAATAATACTGGAGAAATAGGCTAAGGTATAAAATAATCCACACAAGTAAGCCCTACTGTATTCACATTCTTCATGGAAAAACAGACAGATTAATTTCACACTGCACCTTGCTTTCCAATACACAAAGTACAGTAATACAGATTTGCTTTTCTTAATGCATAATAGCATTATTGTGCAATGTGGAATGCAATTTTTCTATTTCTTTAAGTAGCTATTTATGTAAGAAGCTAAATCGAGTGTTAAAATAGAGTGTGCTTTCTCTCTACAGAAGTAGTATAAGGCCTTCAGAAAGATAAGGCCCCACAGACTTGCTGACCAGCTCTGGAGATATTATATTTCCAGGATGGAGCCGTAGAGTTTCATGTAATGTCACTATTTAGGAACCTTCCTGGAAAAACAAACAAATTTACAAATTTTTAATCACCCTTTCAGGCTATGTTAAACAAAACATGTTTAAACAAATGGCTGATGAACAGCTATGCAAAGGATTCTTATCTAAAACAGCTTCTCTCATCTACTTCAGGATAAACTTTGTACGGTACTTTTTCTTTTTTAAATAAGCCCAACCAACAATTTATGTGGCAATTCAAATTGGCAGAAAATCTAGAATTATTTCTTTTTATTAAGATAAATGGAGCTACAAACATTTGGTGGTCAAGAAGACAAGAAAAATCTAGAGGAAAGCTAATTTCAAAATTCTTTTAAAATCAGTTTCTGCTAATGCTTTTAGATTTTGTACAAAAATATACATCTTAGTTAAAAGGAGATTTCCATAATTATTTAAAGAAATTAGCCATATACCTAGAATGGTATTAGTTAATTAAAGGTCTCAGACTTAATGTTTCTTTCTTGAAAAGAATATCTTGTTCTTGTTTAAACTTTTGAATCGTTGTTCCTTTGGGGTAGGTACTGTTATCCATATACAGAAGGAGCTTCTGGCACTGCCACATTATAAACCAGCAATACCACTGAAAACACACCTGATCACTCTATTTGGTTTTCCTTCCTCAGAAGCTAAAGAAGCTATCTATATCCTAACACTTTATTTCAATCAACAGTTTAAGAAACAAGCCCAAGACATTCCATGTAGTGGAGCTATGTAGATTTATGTAAGCAATTTTTCTGGCAAAGCAAGAGTCTATGGTGTAAGAAAAGTTATTTTGCTGGTATAGTTTATTTGAGATCCTGAGATAGATATATGCCAGGAAAACAATCCCACTTTACTGTTCCCAGCGCAGCTTCTGCCAGCGTGGCTGTGTCAGTTGAACTGTGATTTTCCCACACATCTAACCAAAAAGACTCTTTAAAGTCTCTTTTTAAAGAGTCGACTCTTTAAAGTATAGCCAAGCTTAGCATGTGAAGCAATTGCAAAGATCATCTTTTTTCATGTCTCATGTGATATGATTTTGTGTGAGATTGAAAGCTTACTAAAACTCCATCAACTGAAATGCCCTGTTTGTCAGCTGGAAGAAAACACCACAAAAGATATACAGAACAATAGTCAAAGGAAAATGTTGCTGCAGTTTCATCATATGAAGGAGGATTATGGGGTAGGCAGTTTTTTGAGGTTTTTTTTTTGTTTTGGTTTTGGTTTGGTTTGGTTTGGTTTTTTTGTAATTACCAGTGTCTACTTGCATTAATTACAAGAAACATTTGAGTCAGCTGTTCCTGGCTTGGATTAATTTCATTATTCAAATTATCCTGAATCTACAACACATTTGTGCATGTGAGTTTCATACTGGGACAGTTTTAATCTTAGTAAATTGAGCTTCAGTCTGCTACATTTGATTTTTTCAGATAATAACTACCCTTCAGAATTCAAAAGGCTTATCAATTTGATCTACAGTCAAAAATCTAAAAAATAGATGATGTGACTTGGAGCTGGATCTTCTGATCATCTTTATTCATGATGGAAATACCGGCCAGCTTTCAGGCCACTAAATTTTACATGTGCACCAACCTTGACAGAAAAATGTTCTGAATGTTTTTTTTTCTCCTAGGAAAAGGATACAGAGGATATGGAGGATATGGAGGACATGGCAGAAGAGTGAGTTGCTTGACATGACGAGAGGACAAAATCTCAAGCCAGGGGACATGAGGAGGAATTTCTTCACAGAAGGAGTTATTGGCCATTGGAATGGGCTGCTCAAGGAGGTGGTGGAGTCATCATCCTTCCTGGAGGTGTTTAAGAAAAAAACTAAATGTGGCACTTAGTGCCATGGTCTAGTTGACAAGGTGGTGTTTGGTCAAAGGCTGGACTCAATGATCTCAAGAGGTATTTTCCAACCTAACTAATTCTGTGATTCTGAATATAGAAAGTCACAGACAAACAAAAGTGAGTAGCAAAATTTACCTATATGCATGTCTTTCCTCTGTATAATTCCATTGGCTTCACAGACATACTGCTTTCATGGTTCCCAGTAACATTGTTACAAAATAGTCTCGTGACTGTATTTCAAGAGAAAGGCAGGCCTTCTTTTAGGCTAGTTCTTGTATGACTGGAGAAAATCCAGTAGTAAATTGAATCAAATTAAACTTGTCAGTTTAAAATATTACAGTTTTAAATAAACAAAACCCTAGACATACAAATTGGAGTTTGAAACACCCTTTACACATTCTTTTCTCATTATTTGCTCTGAAAAACAAGTTAGTTCATTCACTATGGGTCACATGCCCAGTAACTCACAAAATCAGCACATAATACAACTCATAAGCTAGACCCAGAACTGCCACAGAAGCCAAGACATCTCATGTCCCGAGTTATCCTCAGATTCGTAGATTATCATCAAATCTTGATGATAAATACATCCATGACAGTGATTTTTGTACAGCTGTCAAAATTTTTGTGAAGACTCAAATGCTTTTTGAAATATAATTAGGCTAGTGGATCAAATAATGATATTTATATACTCATCATCTTAACAAAAGTTTACCTGTCACATTTAATAATAAACTAGCTTTGATACATACATTTCATCAATCACAAAAATATCAACAACATTTTACGAACTCCTTTCCATATCGCAAAACTCTATTTATGACTGTAACTTCAGCATAGACGGAAACCTATATGCATACTCTTCCCATGAGGCTGAAAAGAGTTATCATGAATGATTTCTTCACTGTATACTTCCCTCCTGGTAAAACATAAAGCTGGCTTCGAGATTAAAAAGTCAGACTTGATTGCCTGTCTAAATCAATTCAAGCAGGACTGTGACAATGGCATGTCAGATGAAATTATTCATACTTCAGATGAAATTACTTATTTATGAGTTGTATTTAGAGGCTTACCTGGCTATTGAGAATACAAATATGTAACGAGATGTATTTCAAGAAAAGAATACCCTCTTACAAAAGCAATTGAAAATCTAGTGCAATAGTCACTCCTATCCACTACCAAAACTGTGAGCTTTACTGCTTTCTGCTAGCATTGTTGAGAAAAGGACTTAGCAGTATTTTCAGTGTACAGAATTATGCTATGGTATAATGTGGAACCATATCCAAGGACATGGACAACCCCTCTGCAGTCCTTGGGATTTTACAGTGCAGTGATATAAGGTTCTCCCACAAAATATTACTCTCTGAAGAGCCTGATAAATGTTTATCTTGGGCTCTCTTCCCTTCCTGTTTAAACAGTATAGTTTCTATACTCTTCAATAAATATTCTGGTTTAAATTTAACATTTTCACACACAAGCTTCTAACATTTCTATGCTTTTGAAATTCATTCTGTTGTCTGCTGTAACTACACAGATGTCACTAGACAACATTACTGGCTTGACTGTTAACAAATTCAGCTGTTCCTAAAACACCTGGATCATACAAGTCTGTCAGATAAATTCAGAGTTCAAGTTCACATTTTATTTCATCTTGCAATACAATATCATTAATACATTACACCAGACTGGATGAAGTCTATATACATTTTTTTTCAAATTGACAGGTCTCGCTTTACTTGTGAGAGTAAAAGATTTGCATGGGACTGTAAATTGAGACAAAAGGACTTTAATGATGTTTGGATCTTCCACATCTTTGCATTTCCCACCAGGTCAGCAGCTGAAGGCCTTGCACTTTTGAAGAAAATCTTAATAAAATTATGAAAAATGACAGCAAAGAGAAAATGAATGCATCTTAAATATATTTCAAGACATGTTGGAGTCCAAATAAAAAAAAAAAAAAAAATAGGAAAATACATGTAAGAAGAAAAGGGGCAGGCTATGAGAAACAGGAGGTCTACTGGAAATAATGAAGTATATTGGGAAAAAATTGAATAAGCAATGCACAGAGAGAAAAGATAACTGTTTTGAGAACAGTTGCAGTTTTGAGAACAATTGAGTAATTGCTTAGGTTGCAACTTGTCACAGTCATTCCCAATTGATTGAAAAGTTGATGTCCAATCTGATGTCTCCAGAGGAAAGCCTGTGGTGTTCTCACCTCAGATCCTAGAAGACAGTAATCCTCCACATTAGAAACATATACAGTTCAGAAAATCGGACATTCCCATTCAGGGAAGTCTAGGACTTAAGCTGTTTGGGAACTGAACTTCCTGTCACCCCAACATGGGTGCATCCTGTTAGCCCCAGTGAATCAACAACTTCTAGACAAGTTTTAGAGGCTGTCAGGTTCTTTCAAAAAATGTACCTATGCTTTCCAAGTCTACCTTCCTTCTTTTTCATAACTGTTTACCATAAGTATTCAGAAACTGATATATAAAACAATAGTTTTATACTTATTCTGTTTGAAATACACTAAGCTATACTACATAAGTTGGTTGCACTTATAAAATAGTAATTAAACTGAAAAGAAAAAAAAATACATTTGAACACATGAGCTATCAAGCTGAGAGAAAAATGCTGCAAAGGCTGAAAAGCAGCTGACCTTTGTTTTGGTTTTTTTTATAACATCATTTTCAGGAGCTATGTTGATCAAGTTGGGTAGGGCTTTTTCCTGCTAATCCTAGTTAATTCTCTATTTTTGCACCTATGCTTAGGAGTACAGTAGATACCTATGCTTAGGTGCCATCTGATACATATAGTCAAAGACAGATCCATCAGGATATTTCTAGGACTGATTTTTTTTTCAGTGCAAAACATGTTTATTTGTCAACAGCAACACTCACTATAACACACAAAGAAAAAGATACATTTTAGGCAAAACTGAAATCAAAAGTTGCAGTACTTTAAAACACTTGTGATTTTTACTTTTTCAGAGTTAAATGTTTTCCTTTTGAAACAAACTTCCACTTCAATTTTATTTAAGTGGCAAATTATGGTAAGTAATGAAAAAAAGTAGAATCAAAGATAAATATTACTTCAGTAGTTTTAGCTTGTGAAAAATAGGGTTGCAATTCTCTTCTGTCTGCTCCACCATGCTCCCCTACCTGCAGTTAAAAGCTGAAGGGCTCTGTCCCACACAACCTGCAGCATTACATCATGCAGCCTTTTCTCACTTCAGAGCTGAGGCACAGAAGGCCTGCAGCATTCACCTCTGCTACACTAATGGCTTTCACACAATTGCAAACTGAGCCAAGATGCACAACTAAATCACAACAATGCTGGTGCAGGGGTTTGGCTCACACCTCAAGTAAGTCCTGATTTTTATTACCCCCTTTATTCCAAAGGGCTGGAGTCACATTCTTATTTCCCATTTGCTCCCTATAAATTCTCTGTACAAAAATGTATGACTGAAACATTGTCATGGAAACAATAAAGGTTCAAATTTTACTTTGAAAACAATTTTGAAGAGTTTTGGGCAGTTTTTCTCAGACCACAGCTGCTATATGTTTCCAGGCAAGCCATAGCAGACATCACTATTTCAAGAGAATAACATGGTGACCCTCTTTATACTACAGAGGGTGGGAAGACTGTAGTCTTTCTGCTTCTTTTTCCCCATTTGTTTGGTATTCCTGCCTGCTCCTCACTCCTAACTCTTTTGCTGGCACACAAAATTTTGCTGCCTTTGCCACTCGGCACCAATTTGTAAAACATTACTTTAATCAACCACTGCTTCTGGCATTGCCCTCCCTATGAAATGGTATGACCAGAATAATGACAGGGATGTTCTGAAGTGATTTTCCATTCCCCTGCTGTTCCAACTGACAACAGAACTGAAGAGAGGGGAACATTTTATTTATATGAACCTCTGATCATAGAATCATTGGATAAGTCAGGTTGGAAGAAACTTCAGAAAGTCTCCAGCCTATTCTCCTGCTGGGACATCAACAAGATCAGAATGGGTGGCTTGGGGGTTTATTCAACCAGTTTTTGAAAGACTGCAAGGATGGAGGCAGCAACAATTCTTTAGACAACTTGTTTCACTGACCATCCTCGTGGTGAAAATTACTCTATTTGAATATCCTCCTACATACTCTTAGGCTAAGCAATCCTCATAATAAGCATAAGAAACATAAACTTATTCTTTAAATACTGACCTTACAAAATGAGATGCAGTGCTGCTTAATGAAGAAAGACAAAGTAAACTGGTGACTTTTTGGGTACTTCTAATTGGACTTTTGCTATCTGGTGGCTGAAAAGTTACTTAACTTCTGTCTCAGCTTCCTCATTTACATAAAATATATAATGAGATCTACTTACTCTGTAGAACATTTTTATGTAGATAGAAAGTGATAGGAAAAGGGTAACTTTGATAACGATGGTTACAATACTGATATAAGTAATTACTATTGTTAAGCCAAATACTAAACTATACATATATATATGTTTGTGTCTGTGTGTATTCATGTTTATATACATATACATGTACTTCCTAGCATAGCTATAACCATCCTATAGGTAACTGCTTCTGAGTTAACCTCATCCACATAGGTAATATCTAAACTCCACAAATGTACAAATATATATATATGTATTCATATACATGTATATTATTATAAATAATATACATTTTATATTTTTATATATTAACTACATAAAAATTATTCTGCTTTTTGTGTGCATATGCATCTTCTCACTTAACTTTAAACTGTGATGGTCCTAAGAACAAAGCTGCCCTTCTATAAGATGAACCAAATTTCTTTACATTCTACACTCTCAAGGGAAAAAAAAAATCTATAATTCTTGTTATTATTTTGTTTCCAAGGCCACTGAAAATACAAGAACTGAGCAGTTTGATAAGAATTCCACAGTACTACTCCACCCCTATGACAGCGTATGTTGAATAATCTTTTGCTCTTACCCCCTTGGAAGACATTCCTAAACAGATTATAAAATATCAGAAAGGCTTAGCAAACCAAGCCTTCAGAAGACTGAAAGATAAAGCTTTTTATTCTATAAGGGGATAAATAGAGGATGATATGAAGAAAACATTTGTTACTTTGCAGCTTCTACAGAAATCATCTTCTTCCTAAACAAGGTTACAGTAGGAAGCCAAACAAAGAAGACAGATTATTAAAAGACAGAATAGTGCAGAAAAAACCTTAATTCAACAAGCAATACAGAATCACAGAACAAGCTGTTAATAGAGGCCATGCTAAGTACTGCTCCTCACTTAAAAGCATTGCTTTATAAGGTTACCACTGAAAGTGCACTTGTACATTCTGGCTCCAAGATCTACTCAAGTACATGGTACAGATTTCTTGCCAATTTTGCTACACTTTAGACTTTATTATAGAACAAAAATATCATACCCATAATCAACAAATACTAGACATGCTGTACCACTCCAACAATGTTCATACTGAATTTTCTTTAGTAGAGTACACATTGCTTTCAAGCACACGTATCTGTACAAAGCTTACAGAGTGATTCCTTTTAACCATTACTTTACACATTAAATTGGATGCTTTAATTGATATCTTGTAACAACCTCTTCCTCAAGAAAATCAAGGAGTATTTCCTGTTCTCTAATTGGAATGACAGGGGAAATTTAGTAAGAACAGATAATTTATCAATTTATCTATCAGTGTAGATTTAAAATTTATATATATATATTTATTTATTTATATAGATATCTCTGTGTGTGTGTGCGTCTGTGTCTGTGTGTCTGTGTGTCTGTGTGTCTGTGTGTCTGTGTGTGTCTGTGTGTGTGTGTAAAAATGTGCTGATTAACCAAAATTCCACTTTTTTCTTAGAGGTTATCTCTTCATCACTACAGGAATAATAATATCCTCATTGTCCATGCCACTTTTTCTGAGTACTGAAAGAAAACAAAAAAACCCCACTATCCACTAAATTTCCCTTCTACACTTGCAAGCCTGTATGCTTCCCTATTGGATGGATCACAGAAAAAGAGAAGTTGCCACAGGAGGGATAGCTTAGAGAAAAAGCATTGCAGCTCAGTTCCAGATCTTCCTCCAACATTGCTCAAGCAGAGAGGATTTTTGGATAGACTCACTTTAAGGAAGGCATGGGAGAAAAGTATCCCTGATCAGAAAGCACAGAATACAGCAGGAGTATAGTGTGTGGAGAAGGGCACGAAACTAGTGCCATAGGTTTCACAACAGGAGGACAAGTGACAGGACCTAAAAAGTTTGTTATGTGCTTCTGAGTATTTATAACATGATGCTGTCAGTTGGGCATCAAAGCACACAACACTAATGTAAATAGGATGAGATATGTGGATCAAGCCAGTAGAATAACTAACATGTCAGACAAAAACTTTCATCATGTTCACAAGACAACAGAGATGAGATGGCCATTTCCAAAGTGATAGTGGACACCTAATTAAAATACTGTCATTGCAGTGACCTCTTCTCACCCACAGTGTTTCCAATGACAGTGGAAGCAGCAGATACTGAGAGCCTGGGAAATTAAAGCCTTTTTTATTGGAGTGTTTAAATATGGCACTCCTATTTGAAAAGACTGACACTGCCTTCCATAGAAATTGATCAGTTTGATTAAGCATAACAGATTTTGGACAAGTGAAAACATTTTGATGAATGCTTCCCAGAAGGAATGTGGGGACAAAGAGGCAGTTAAAGGGAAGCTGTCAGAGAAACTCAGACAGAAAGGGAAGGGGAAAGAAAGGACACCAGGCCTGAGCCAAGCCCTAGTTACTGCTTTTAACATGTGCCTGAAAATGTATATATGTGAGTATAAGATGGAAATGAGCCAGAACAAATAAAATTGCAAAGTAAATGCTAAACATGTTTTTCTTCTCCATCTCATGGGAGAATAAATATTTTATTCAGCTATAGTTCCATTATTTATCTTCTTCATATCACATCCAATTGGGAAATGAAACTGTTAAGACTTAAAGTCAAGTTTTAAGGGAACTGTTTCATTTTGAGTTCAAATGTTACACTTTGGCAGTAGAACATCTGCTTCAAATGTTTCAAAGGCTTTTGACATTTCCAACACTATGCCCTGAAAAACTCAAGCAACTGAGAGCATCAAAAACTGAACATCCTTTGCAGTGTGTCCCTTGCACACTCTATGTTGTCTTGGTGCAGAATATAATGTACCATTCTGCACTAAGAATTTTATTTCAACGATGTAGTAATAACACATTTTTTATTAGGGAGATAATAATATCCCTCGATTCTTAATATAAATAAATCCGACAGATTATACAAAGGGGGGGGGGGGAGGGCAATGAAAAAAGAGATTTACAAGAACCACAGTCTGCTCAGTGTCACCCTACAGCACTTTCATTGTGTATCACTATTCGTCTAGATTTCACACTTGTAATTTTTCCACAGTGAACATTAGTTTTAAAAAGGATTAAAAATCATGTATTTTCATACAACTGATGGGTATTTATGAGATTACAAAACAAATAAAAAGAATGGAATTTTCTTATTGTAATAATTTTCTTATTTGCCTGCAAGTGACCTTAGAACTCATAAATTTAAAAACCTTAGAAATACATTTTAATTGAATGTCTTATATAATAAAAGCAACCAAAAACTATTAGCACCAAAAGAATGCAGTATCTGCTTTGAGGCCAAATTTACTGTATTTACTTACTCTAAATCATAAAAACCATCATGAGAAAATTCTTTGTCTTTAAAGGATAACAAATACAAATCACATGTCAAAATAATAACTAAAAAACTGTCCCAGCATTAAAGTGACAAAATAAGCAAAAGAAGCAAATCCTACTCAAATTTACATGTCCCATATGGACTGTGTGGGTCAATACCAGGTATATATCTTATTTCATGAGAGTAAGATTGAACAGCATCTGTGGGCTGCTCAGTGGTCCCAATAATATTTCATTTATGTTCAACAGGGGCTATGCAAAATAGCAAAACTGTGAGTCCCACTTAATGTCTACTTATCCATAAACTCCCTATGAAAATCCTCAATCCAAACTGACACCCCATGCCAAAAAACAATGCAAAGGATTTTCTGGGCTAATCATCATTTCTAGAGACATATTCCTTAAAACCACAGCAAGATGAAAAATATACGTATACATGAATATGGTCTTTTGACTTAGATCATTCATTGTGTCCTTTTTGGATCATAAGACCATTCAATGGAAGACATGAAATGCTTGAAAGATCTTAAAATCAGGCAGCTCTTCCCTGACAGGATGGTAGTGGGTCATTTTAAGGATGCAGAGTGAAGAAGAGGCTCATGTGTCAAAGGAAAAGGCTTTCATTGCCTGGAGAAAAGTGACCCACACTTAATTATACTGTCACCAACATATTATCTCTAGAGGAAGAGCTGCTTCTAAAGACTGTAAGACTGCTATACCTGGCCCAGGCTTTAGCTTTCCAGGAAGAAAAACAAGCTCAAAAGGGTATATGCATAGAAAGTTCAAGTCAACACTAAATTAGGACTCATGTTATTGCAACCAAATAAAGTGGGAAATTTTTCACACACTCAGGCAAATGTCATAGCAGGGAAAAAGATGCTGACCAAGATGTGAATGATGCCAAGTCACTCTTCCAGAGAACTCTGCAAAAACAGCTTCATAAAAAGGATTCCAGTTTTCAAACTCAGATGTTACCAAAAGAGGCTAAAAATGAGTTAAAGTTGTTGAAGTATCCTGCCAGTGTACTCAAAATATTACAGTATTCCAAATATACTTTGTTTCTTCTAGTGTTCAAATGCACAGGTTATTCTAGTTCTGCTGCCTATGTACCACTTTGTGAGATGTAGACGTGATTGAGTATGAGATGTTCAACAGAAGATTCCAATCCAGCATTAGGTAATAAAGATGAATACAGGGTATTAAGGACCATTTATGTCCCCCCAGCACAAAATGAACTACAGAAATGCACTTGCTTTCAACTTCAGAGACATTTTGAAGCAATAAATCCCATCTGTATTAAAAAAAAAAAAACAAATTGAAAGTGTAGTCTAAAATAGTCTTATTTGTTCTATTTTTTTAAGCTTGGAAATGCCAAATTTAAGCAAAATTCCCAGTACCTTTTATCGCTCGCTATTCAGGTTGCCATTTTGGGTCTATGGCAAACTGTTAAACTATAGATACCACATCTAAATAAAATGGGACACTTTCAATATATCTAAGCAAATGACACAGTAAAAGAAAGAGATGTTGACCAGGTTGTAAATGAAGCTGAGTCATCCTTCTTGAGAACTCTTCAAATACCTCTTTGTAATTCTAACTATTCCAAAAAATACAGCATAAATTATATTCTATTTGAGATAAGCATCTCAACAATGTATCATATGATCAGATCAACTTTCCACAAGAGATGAATACACATCAGCTAAGAAGAATGATACAGAAGCAAAATCAGAACAGCTTGTGACAAGTGTTTCTTGGGAACAAGCAGGTATACCACAGCAAAATATGAACCTCCACTTATTTAGGTCTAAATTTATTTTGTCCTTTTTCCTGTAAATAAAGAACTATAAGCAGGAGAAATGAAAGATACTGCAGTTACAGAACAAACTGGAAATTAAATACAGAGACCTCTAGGTAGCTTTCAGCACAAGTACTGACTGTAGTCTAGCTGCCACTACAGAAACATTCCCTAGTGATACAGCAACACCAAAAATTAGAGCAACCTGTCTTAAAATCCAAAAATAATGAGTACAATGATCCTATGGAAAAGAAAATATCTTTGGCCTTAGAAACAAGGGTTATTTCTTTGTTGATAAGTACTATTTAACTTCACATAGATTCTTCTTTAATGTCTGTTTACTGATATTGGAATATTTTCAGGTGAATCCATGTGAACAGTTTCTAGAGCTTTCCAAACTTGTGATTACTTTAGTTGGACACTGTCTAACTGGCTTATATTTTGAGTATTCACATTGTGTTTGGAACAATGATTGCTTTGTTTTCCTTTAAGAATTCCTTCAAAAACAATTCTTTAGGTCTTTACTGAATTCTCATGCATTTTATCTGTCTTAACAAGATGACTGTGAATCCCATGCCATCATCTAGACTAAAAAAAGAACTTAAATAAATTCTTAGATATATTTCTGTTCTGTGCAATACTTAAATCAAAGTAGGTCTCTTCCAACTGAAAAGTCTCATTGTCTTCAATAAGAATTTATGTAAATCAATTTAAGTATGTCCTTAAGTTTAGATGCATAAGGATGCTTTTTTAAATCATTGTTGATTGTACTTTTTCAACCACCAAGTTATTGCAAAAATATCTTCCTTTATATCTTTACACCACCAGTTTTTGTAATGTTTCTATGCACTGAGTGAGGAGAATACAGTCCTTATGTCCTTAACCTGCTGAATTACTTAGGAAAAAGGACAGATTTTTTTTCTGTTCATAAACTTAATAAACTAAACCACATTTTCCGGTTATTCATTTTCCAGTTATTCATTTTCAGTTATTCATATTCATTCATATCCCACATGGCCAAAATCTGTAGTTCTTGTAAACATACTCTTGCACTCTTAGAAGTGCTCATACTTCTCCAGTGGAAGAAAATGCACATCTCTGTCAGTATTATACTCAAGTTTTGGTAAACCAGCCAAACATATACATGGATAATCTTATCTGTGTGTTAAAAGTTCCCAGTATTAGGGCAATATAAGAATATATTCTTGTGCAAGCATGAGAATATGAATACTGCCACAACTGTTGTATGAACACTTCCAGGTCTGACAACACCAACCAGACATGTAGAATGTGGACTAAGGACTTCCAGAAAATTTGCATTACTTTGAACAAAGTCAGACTGATTTAAGAACCAAGCAGTATCTAAATAATCAAGGACCAAAGAATTTTTGGATAGCACTGTTATTAGACAAATAAATTAGACATGAAAATTGATTTAAATTTTTAAAATATATAAATAACTAATCTAAAATCTAGGAATTTTATGGTTTTCAAATAACTTTTGATAAATACCAGTTCCATGAAATACTTACAATTTATTAGCCATGGACACAAACAGATACCATGTCATATAAAAAAATTTTACTATCACTGCCTTGAAGGACTTCAATAAGCTTACTTCAAAACTAATTTTCTGAAGTCTGTAATCCAGCCATGAAAAAATACACTCCAGGCTGAGACCCCATATTCAGAAGTTTTAGTCAACAAGCCAGTTTAATTTGGTTTAAATTAGTCTTTTCATGTTGAAAATTTGACAAAAAAAGCTCTATGGTTTTACTTTTTAGAAAAATATTCTCGTTTCTCAAAAATAGCTTTAAATTTCCGTATTCTATTTGACTTGTGAATTAACAGAACAAAATTTATTGTGAAGTTAGGTTAATTTACCCTCAAGCTCTGTCTGTGAACTGAAACCATTCTATAGAAGTCAATGACAAATTCATCTATGCATATTTGTTGATTAAAAAACTAATACTGTTGAAAATACGTAACTGCTAATCTTCTATAAAGATATCCAACATTGTTCAGTGTGTAAGACACATTATTTCAACATTTCTGATTTTCTTCAGCTGTGTACTTCTCTTTATGTCAGCAGTCTCCTCCATTTTCTACTCCAGTTTATATAGACAGTATTGTTTCTGTCCTGACCCCTCTGCCATATTGCATGTGGTCAACCAACAAGTCCACTATAGAAATTCATAGTGTCTAAAACCACTATGTTGCTCTGGGATATAATGAAAAATGAATTGTGAAACCTTAAGAAAAAATTAAAGCCACACACGATTTACTTTTTTTAAGGGATCAAATACTTTTTTTAAGGGAACTCGTTACAATTTGCAGTCCCACTCCACCTAGACAGAGAATATTCTTACAACTCATATGCAATACAAGAATCGTATCTGAAGTTAGGAAAGTCATTATTCTGTACTTGACACACAGTTCTGGCTAAGCAGTTTACTATATGGAATGCTACAACTAGCAGATGCTATCATGCTTTAAAGCATTAACCAATGAGCCTCCTTCTTTTGCCAGTTAAAAATAATTAATATGTACTAGATATCATACAGAAACAATCTTTTCCTTCACAAATCTCTCATGGTTGGGAATCTATCAGTACAGCTTAACTTCAACTGCTCTTTTTACTTTTACACATACAGTCAATAAAACTTGAGGAAGCCTGTTTCCAATGGGATCTATCTAATATACTAGTTTTTTATTCCTGGCATTTAAAGAAAAAACTTGAGTATTTGTGGCACTTTCATAGGTCCAGCTTTCTTCCCACTAGGATACACATTATAATTCAGAACCATTTAAATTACTACTTGCAGGAACAATTGAAAGTTAAATAATGAAAGAAATAGCAAAACTATAAAGGATTCAAGAGACCCTTCACATTTTTCTGAGTACAGAGGTTTTGCTTTTCTGATTATACTACTAAAAATGTCACTCTTGTAATTCAGGTTATTCTTTCTTTTTGCTGATGTGTTTTTCTTTCCTTCATTCTTTGTTTATCCAACAACTGTGTTACAAAACACATTTAAAAACAGAGAAAGTTGTTTATTTTCTCATGTCTTACAGAAGAGCCTTTAAGTGTTCCTCTAGTGAGTAAGCACTGTTTATCACTTACACCTTCTATAATTTTTCTTCTATTTCAGTATTTCATTCCAAAAAGACTTGCCTCAGTTCAGGTCTAGATTTATGAATATAAGAAAGAATACATCTCCATCAACTGTCATATATACTACTTGAGGAGAAATGAGCCTGACTTAACCTTGGTCCCCAAAGAGCCTACAAAGCAAAGGAACTTTCCAGCAAATATTTCTTTACATGCAATTCTGGTTTAGACATGACTATAAATAGTCA
This sequence comes from Sitta carolinensis, assembly GCA_032173965.1. Taxonomy (NCBI): domain Eukaryota; kingdom Metazoa; phylum Chordata; class Aves; order Passeriformes; family Sittidae; genus Sitta; species Sitta carolinensis. The sequence goes on along the minus strand of CM063284.1, from coordinate 53,974,788 downwards.
ACAATATGGTTTTCCAAGTATCCTTCAAAGTGCAACTTGCAGGCCTCATTTCCCAATTCTTTTGTTTAACAAGGCAGTGTCAGCCTTACAGCGTATCCCTCAATATCTTAAATTCATAGTGTAACAGGATATATTGTGTAACATCACTCTACTAAAGCGAAAGAACTTCAAAAGCAGAGAGACAGAAACACTTCATCTGAAATGAAACAAGGCATTGGATAAGTTACAGCATTGGAAAAAGAAATTTTAAGACTTATCCATACTTGCAAGCAGCAGTTTTAAATTTATTTTAGAATTACATACCTGCTTCAAGGTTCCAATAGGCTACATATCAAATGTTCACTTACTACTTCTTATTCGTGTCCTGGTATGTCAATGGGATAAGAAATTAATTCCCAATCAAGCAGTTACTTCTATTTGTCCTAATTATGAAGAGGCTTTGTAGAAAATATTTTGGCAACGCCTAAAAGACATAAATATTTTATGCCTGCTCTAACCAATAAAATTATGTCTTGTTTTTGATTTTATTTCTCACAAAAAAATCTGCAGTGCTTAATTTTATGTTCATTATGTACCTCCATAGCACAGTTGTTTTTTTGGAATGACAACAAGATGTGATAAGTAAAAGGAACCAAGGAAACAAGAGGCATCATACATACTTTATCTACATCAGATATGTAAATCTTATCCCTTTTCTATTCATTGCTCCTTCCTGTACACCTGGATCACATTACCTTCATAATCCTTGCTATATGTTCCCACTATCCAAGAAACAGAAATGAAAGTGCTAAATTCTTTTTGATGAGCTCATTGAAGGTCATCCAAAAAACTGCATATACTTCCTTCAATTTACAGATATTTCTTGTTTTCTACTTGCATTTTTTAGAATAACAAAATGTCCCTTTCCCATAGCAAATCTTCATTTTTTAAAGCCTGTTTTATGTAGCTTTAGTTAATACTACTGCAAGTTCTCAAAATTATTAATCATAATTTCTTGGTTTTCCTAGTTTTTTATAAATATGCAGATTTTTGCAGAATGCCATAGAAACGTGGCAAATCACGGGAATACAATTTCCTTCTTTTAAACTTATCCATAATGATTAAAGGAATCATGCACTTAGTCAAATATCTGAGAAAGTATTTAAGTCTGATGAGAGGAGAAAAAGAAACTGCCTTGTAAATCTCAATGCTAGGATCCCCTAACAATGAATAAGTTTCCTAGCACTAGCCCACAATTCAGTTCCTTAAGTAAAAAAATAAATACAAGTTGAAGTGTTTTAGGTATTCTTTTTTGTTATACTGATAAACTGCAGTAGTACCAGATACTTGGTTGCAATTTTATTGATGAAAAGTAAGAATGTACTAAACAAAGAAACAATCGAATAAGTCAAATTTGAATGAAAAAAGGGTTAATTTGATCAAAGCTGAAACACCTGTGTTTTGACTACATCTAGGAGCACACAGCTCTCTTTGTAGGACAAAAGGTGCTTCTGCTTGAACAGCGAAGCATCACTGATTAACTCAGTCAAATTTAGGGGGTTTTTTATCAGTTCTTTTATTTTGGTATCAACAAAGTTGACTGAGCAAAATTACATCCTTCTTTGCACATCAAGATCAAAGCCTAGGTTTTCAATCTACATAAATGTCCATACTGCAAACCATTGCCTATAATGATGCTCCGCTTTTAAACCACAAGTAATCTGAGTTGGCAATTCTTAGTTGCTCTCCACTGCGCATCCCTATGTTTCTTTCTGGTCAACACTTACTCTTCAGAATGTCACCATTCTTCCCCTCCAAAAAAAATCTGGTTAGCCTTCTCACAAAACCCTTGAAGGAGAGTCTGAGGCTGAATTATCTAATACAATACATCTTCAAAACACAACAATACTTACAAGAATACATAGCAAAAAAAACTGTTCAGATGAAAAATTGGGCCACCCCTTGATGCAAACTGGTCATGGTATATACTATGCCTGTAAATCAAATTAGGAAATTTAACAAACAACAGTTGGCAGGAAATGCACAGTACTCTTGTCCCTGGGCTTCTGTCTGGTAAAATAAAACAGTGATTTATTAAACATATTTAACATACACTAGAGCAGTCATAACAGCCCTCCACAGGTTCAATTCACTTTTTTGTAAGAGACTGCTCTTTGGGTATAAGGTACTGTCCATAGCGATGAACACAAAACTATACAGTTACTAAGGCTGGATATTTTATTAAGGAACAGAAAATACACCCACTAACAACTATTACTGAACAACCAGAGCAATAAAAGGACATCTACAGTACAGGTTACAGTTGCTTGTTTTGTCTTCACTATTCTATTAATTCACTATTGCCTTGATTCACCAAGTTCCTTAAGCATATGTTTAATTTTATGAACATGAATAATCCCCTGAAGTCAAATGACTATTCACTCAATTAAAATTAGACATATGCTTAGGTACCTTGATTAATTGAAGGCTGTAATTGCCTGCAGTTTTCTGCCAATTTTCTGCAAATAGAACCCCAGAGTTTTGCCAATGAAAATGTGATACTATAATGCTTTTATCACTGAAGAAATTAATTTTATTTAATCTCTTTTCTTTTAAGTCTGTTTTTCCACCCATGATTCTAGGTAAAGAGGTCATCAAGTTGCATTTTGCACAGCAAAGAAAATTGCATTTTAAATGTAAAATAAATATGAGGATTTGGTTTCTCTTCCATTAATTTCTAGAAAAAAATTTTCCAAAGTATGAAGTAAAAATCTTGGAAAAAACAAAGGAGACTTGCTATTTCAAGTAATTGATATTGAATTCATTGGCTAAGTCATAAGCTGAAGAGCATGGTGATTAATGGAATGAGCACAAAGAGGAGTTTCAATTCAGAAGTTTTCTAAGATAGGAAGCTCTGCAGTTTGTGAAAGAACTAGGGTCCTGGTCTTACTGCAGCACCCCATGAAGTCTAAGGAAAGATTTACATCAAATTTTGAGAGTGGATTAAACTTCTACTTCTCACAAACTATCATCTTCCCCTTGTTTAATAAAAATACCCACATACTTGGCAATACCTGCTAAAAGTTGTTATTTTTTAATGATTCCTGAAAGATAAGATTATAAATAATAGTAAAGGGGAAGGAATATTAAGAAAACTGCAAAACTTTATGTATAAATGGGATGAAATCATTGTAAAGTATGTTCTTTAGATCTATTAAGACCTTTACAAACATACTATTAAAAACATGACAACTCTAAACAATTAGTAACACCACAACTCTCAGCTTTCCTGCCTGATCTAAGGCTAAGTCATAAAATGGCTGCTATTCTGTGGCTAGAGCTTAACTAATTTGCCAAGAAAGACATAATTATCAGTGGCCAAAAGAAGAGAAGCAAACATAGTTTGTTATCCCATCCAAAAAGTCAGTATTCAAAAATTTGACAATAGCAGCAGATTTTGCTGGCAAACAATACTGTTGGTGATGAAGAACAGCATAGATAAAATAACTTTTTTTTTTGCCACAAAGTATAAATAAAAAAGGTTAAACTGAGAAGAGTTTGAGGGATTCCTATCACTTATTTTCTGGGAAACATCAGAACATTCTTAATAACACCTACAGTAGACTTATGCCTGCAAACTACAAACATACATGGCAGCAGTAGCCTACAAATTTCTTTCCTCCTCTGTCATTTCTGATTAGAGGAATTGTAAAGGCTTTTCAATTCTTCATAATGAATTACTATGCTTTTTACTTTTCTCTCTGTAAGTCCTAACATTTCCTTATATAAAGACAAAATGGGTATAGTCCACATTTGCCCACAAGTAAAATACATGCAGAAGGTAACTAGTTCTACTTTTAGAACAAAATTCAAGGGTTCTGAATAAAATTCAGAGTTGTATAAACCACCCATCCTGCCCCCACCAAGATTATCCACCAAAATAATTATCAACTTCCAAAATAATAGCTACAAAAATCACACTATGAAGCATTTAAAAATTTGTTTCAAAGAGAAAAAAAAGTAACCCGGCACCGCCCATACACATAAAAAGGAATGACTACTACTTCCTACAAACTGGCATCCCAAAAATTCATAATCAGAATTCAAGCCCTGTTCCTGGATCATATGGGAGAAATGTGAACGCGCAAAGTTTTCAGATATATGTACTTACAGAAAAAATACAGTAGGAAAAAATAAAGGTGTGGTGGAAAACTAATCTGTAGTAGCTTAACCTGCTTACCCCTCCAAGATTACCTAGAAGAGGCAAATATGTTTGTTTTTAATCTAACACAAGTATGACTTCACCAAGTGGACATTTCAAACTGTGTTCAATGCTCCTGAGAATACCCTTCCACAGCAAGTCCTGCTATGTGCAGCAACGTAATACACAAAGTATTTCTCATGGCAACATATGGTCACTTAATAATTACCATTTTGGGTTAATATACTTAAAATACCTCTTAGAATGATTACCTGAAAAATCTGTTTGTTTCACTGAATTAAAAAACCTATAAAGAAATACCTATAATTTTGTTGTTACTACAGTAACTCACAGTTTACCCTTGAGAAAACAAAAGAGGAAACTAACCTGATTTTCCACTTTAAACTATGTTCTCTGAGCAACTTTAGTGTTAACATTTCTGCTAAGTCTATCACTGCTTCCAATTTTCCCCCGAAGCTATGACTGTTCATGACCACAGTTTGTTAGAGCGATATACTGAACTTTAAACTTTTAAGAAAATGCCACAAACAAATCTAAATAAAGCAAGCATGCACCTGCTCCCCTACTTGTTTTTTCTCTGCATTTGGTGAGGTTGTCGAGTCCTCTCATTAAATAATAGCTTGAATCACATCCTGGTTAAAAAAAAAAAAAAAAATCCACAAATAGTTCCTTAAAAATCTCTGTCCTCTTCTTTCAAAAGTCTTATAACTAAAGAGGGTTCAGCTCCCTACATAATAACTCTACAGATTGTTTCCACCCACGCAAAAAAAACCAATCTACTTACTGCAGAATTTATACTCAAAATATATAACATTTTTCTAACTGAAAACAAAATCAATTGTGTGAAGTGTAGAGTTCATATTAACATAGAGAAAATAAAATCCAGTATATCTTGTTCAAACAGTAAGCAAAATCAGAAAAGCTCACAAGAAGCAGGAGCGGAAGTTCAACCCTCAACTGAACTCCTACAAATGGGAAAAGTAAATTTAAGGCCTTGAGGGGGTGACAGCAGAGAAGGATGCGAGGGCTGAAATCCTGCAGCAATTTTACAATTGCTTTTTACAAATCGTTCATTTCCAGATGATGAAAAATAACTTTACAGACAAGGCAAGAAAAAGAATAAAAAGACACCTTCCCTACAAATTTGTCATCTTTTCATTTTTAATTGCCCTCATTACTGAAATTCAGAGAAACAGTAAGAACATGTAAAGGAGAAAATAAAGCATTTTAAACCCCTTCCTACTAGCCCACCAGATAGAAAATCACCTTATTTGGAATATATTTTTCTTTATTCTGAAACATATTCATTGAGACATGAGTTCCAGAATCTACACTATTTCTGCGAACCCCCATGTCCACACAAACAGAGCCCCAAGCAAATAAATACTTTTCCTGTTTACGTAAAAAAATTATGCAGGATTTCCTGAGAACATGATTTTCAAATTAGAGACAAACCAAACTGAAGAGTATGTGTTTCCTTTACCACAGGAAATGCAGTGGATTTGGTTTTAAATTCAATTTATATATCCATTAAAAAGATGGAAGTTCTTATCTGTGACTGAGTTGTGGCAACTTTTGAAAGTTGAGGAAAACAATGCTCTAACAAGTATTTAGCTGTTGAAAATATCTTTTAGAAATGTTAAATTTAATAACTCTCCAGTGCATGTCTGGGATTTCTTTGTAATCTTCTTGAGCAATGTGTAATATTTTGGCAAAATCCCAGACCCCCTCAGTTAGTAGTAGTAGAGAAAAGGAAAGGTTATTAAGTGAATTTGTTGTCTCTCTTTCTTATAAGTTTTAGAAACTTTTAACATAAAAGAAATCTTGTTTTACATTAACTTCACCCTTTTGCTGCATTCCAAAATTTTATTGCAGATTTGCATGTGCTCCATATGTATCTTTCCAAATCTGCCATACCTGCCCTAAGCAATTACTGTGCATATGCTGACCAGCTGTGGAGGGGGGGGGGGGGGGGGGGGGGGGGAAGGGGAAACAACTATGCTGCAGATTTGGAAAGCAAAGAGCTGAATTTCCTGGCTTACCCTATGGCCCGCTTAATGTCTCCAGTCAGGTGACCAAAAGTGGCAAGTAAATTACACAGGAGTAGGCACTGGATGTCAAACAATAGATTATAGCCACACAATATTCAAATTTTCTTTTCTCATCAGTGTAGCCTCAATGTGCTCGAGTTACATCCTAGCTTGGCAAATTTTTATGATTGCTTCTTCACACACTTGATTTACAAGAGAACTGAGCATGATGTTGCAGTCCTCATACTCCTTATTCTAGGAATTTGGTATTCTTAATTTTGACTGAAAATTCTCAAAGGGCGATACTGGCCTCAGATTGCTTCCCTTACTACTAACACATGATTTAATGTGATAAAGCTCAATGCAGTAAGATATCAATTGATTAAATCCCAGTCATATGTAGCTGCATGAACAACAACCAAGAATTTGAATTCTTATAAAGTAAATTTTCTATATACTAAGAAGAGACTTTTACAATTATTTCACTAGGTTTTAATAGTTAACCTTCATTTGCAGCAAGATATGTTCTGTAAGTGGATATCAAATTCTGAGCTCTTGGATGTTACAAAATTAAAGAAAAAATGTCTAACTTGTCTGAGTTTATTCATAGTTTTTAGTATTCATATTAGAAGAAAACAGAGAACTAGAATGATAAAAAAGTTCAGATGTAAATTCTGAACTTTTAGAACTCAAATTATCACTTCCAGCATCCCTTTTTCTCTAACACATTTTCACAATTTTATTTTCTATCACTGGCTGATATTCATAAAGTCTGGACTCAGAAATACATTGAAAATAATGGTCATGATACAAATTACCGTTAAGCAGGAAAGCTTAGTTCAAATGGCGTACAGATATTCCTCTCATCTTTTCTGGTTACTTGCTTGAAGGGTATAGATCTTACCTGGTATTTTAAAAGTCCTATCATATGCATTGGCAGTGTTTTAATTTCTTATTTGATGTTTCCCAGCTATAGCAGATACTTAGCTCATCAGCTCAAAAAAGCAGCTGTCTGCAATATGGGTTCAGCTATTCCACTATTCTGCTATACTTCAAATATTTTTAAAAATGCTGTGCTAATCCCTCAACAGTAAAAAAGCAGTATATATTAATTCACATGTACAAACAGAGCGTGCTCCCTGCCTGAGCTGAATCTGCCATCACACCATCAGTCAACCACCAACTGCTGCCAGTTCCACTGCAGTCACTTCCACAGTGGTTCCAGAGACATTCAGTCTGCAGCGTTTCCAATTCTCATTACAACTCTTTTACATATATGTTTTAAGACATTCTTGGAGTATGTATATGTTTTAACACATTCTTAGAGTGTGACATCAGAACAACTACAATGGATTTGAACATAATTTTAAATTTAGTGGATACTAGGTTTGTCTCTTAGTGGCTTTCCAGACATTAGAGGTCTGCTTATTCCCTAGAAGACATGGTTACAGAGCTTAGAAGCAATGTTATCAGAAATGGTTTTGGGGTAGGGATGTCAAGGGGAGCATGTCTTGATGGAATTACAGCAGATGGTACAGTGAATGATTACATTATGCCAAGCCACATACTCAGAATGTCTCAGATCTCCCAAAAATCATAAAGCTGGCTTAAAAGCCACGAGATGCTCTAAAACAAAAACTATCAGCATTTTTTGTTTTCAGTATTTTTGGAGCTTCAGGGAGCAGCTGCCTTTCTTTCCAAGTCCTGATGAGTTGATAGATTACTGATGAGTCTGGTGAGTCTGATATACACTACCAAAAAATATACCATTTACATCTGGACAGTAAAGTCTCACTAAATCAAGAGCAGGATCTTGATTCCCTCAAGGAACAGAAATCAAAGATACAAAAACCAAATAACTGAGTAAGCTTTTATTAAAACGGAGGATAGACAAATTCTAGCATACTGCCAAGTCCGCTTGAGTAATTATGTGAAGGAGTCAGCTGTCTTCTTTATTTTTCCATCAAAGCAATTTTTGGAACTCATAATATAGGGGGAATTGGCACATTCATCAAGAGGATATTAACTTCTGTTTCCAGGTGAAATTCTTAACTCATAAGACAGAAATTAATCAACAGGTCTTAGGTGTCCTTGAAGCTGTATGAAACTTGCACTTTTAAAGTTGTATTTGGACAACAAAGTCTGCATGTCTATGATGCTGGGCACAGTAATCAATTTTAGTGACAAAGCTTGGGTGTCTAAGATGCTCAGCACAGTAATCAATGCCATCTGAAACTCATTCATGACCCTCTTGATTCCTAAGAACATTCACAATCTCCAGAAGTGACCCATCTACCTACTACTTGCAGTGTGCAATGTGTTACTATTTTAGTTGCTTGTTATTTATATTAAAAGAATACTTACTGACTATTCTGCACTACACAAACATCTACTTGGTGAATTCATTAACAAGGGTACAGTAGCACACAAACACGGCAACATACAATGAAATTTGAGCTAGGTTATGAAAATGCTGTATTGAGAGCATACTTCTGAAAACAGTGTTTTCAAGTGCTCTGCTAAAGCACTTGCTAAGATTTATTTTTTCTAGAATCCTTGCAGTAGAGTCTAAGGAAGCTACACACTATTATCTTGGGGACAGAAGTGAGATACTAGAGATTAGAAATGTGCAAACACAGTGATAATAAAATCAAGCATGTCAGAACTTCCCTCCCAGAAGGACACACATACATTGGCCACCAAACAAAGAGAGGAAGGCTAACAGCCAATATTGTCTTCCAAAGTTCAAATACATTGACTCAGGTGTCTGTCTCTGTGCACCAGACTACAGGGAAGGGCAGTACAATTTAAGTAAGACCTTATGATAAAATAAATCATCAACTGGTTAGATATCACTCAAAGGGGTTATGAACTATTAGTCAATGTGAAAAAAACATTATCAACTATTCATGGATTATTTCAATATTCTCATTAAAAACATAGATATTGAGAGAGGAAAGGACATACATCAAACCTGAAGATTCACAAAACTAGAAGAAACTGCAAGTACTGGACAGACTAAATAGAACTGAAAATGTTTTCAGCTAACTGGAGGAAATTTGAAAGCAGAGGGTAAAATTCAACAATGAAAATCAGCTGGGAGGTTCTACAATTAGGCGTAAGTTATCTACTGACATGAACAATTCACATGCAAGAGGAAAGGATCCAGAATTTACATGTTTCACAAACTGAATATTAATTAAACAAAGGCTCCTTTGCAACACCGAGGTAATATTCAAGTGGCATTTTTGATCATCAGCAGAACCCACGATTCACAAAATATTCTTGATGTTGTACTTTAAGATGATGGAACTGAAACTGGAGTAACGTACTGCATTTTGTTCTGGATGCCACAAAAGTGTTGTATTCAAAAGGAAAGTACAGAGATTAACAGTAAGTGCTGGAACCTGTGTTCTAAGGGGAAAGACTGAGCAAGCTGGAAACATTTAGCCTAGAGAAATCTGAGACATACAAGCCTATAAGATCATAAAAGACTACTGAAAAGAGAAAGGAATGTGTCTTCTCTATAGAAAGCTTTTCTTAATGTCTGATCTGAATATTCCTAACATATTGCCTTGTGTGCCACTGAGATAATGAATAGTGAAGCACTAGAATGAACTGCCTGGGTTGTGGAGTCCCAGAATAAGTCAGGCAAATATTTTTGTAAAGCAATATTGTTAAAGATGATCTTGCATAGAGAAGGGATAGCCCCATCCAAGACTGTTTATGATTGTTCCCTGCTTGCAGCATTGAAACTAGCTCCTGTATATTGCACTGTTCAATGTCATGCAGTCACAGCCTACAAGACATGGACAATCTCTTTTTAACATCTTATGAACAGCTTACTATTTAAATAGAGACCAAACAGGAGAAAAGTAGAAGGAATAGGTCAGCTATTCGGAAGATGAAGCAGAGCCGTGCAAAAGTACCCTACTCAAATTCCAAAAACAGTAATCAAGTCTCAAAACATAGAAAAGTGATAAAAACACAGCAGCACAAATTCTGGAAATAACTATCACTGTTACTTGCTGCAATCTGAAACTGGTGATATCAAGAAACTGCTCTACCTTGTGTTAAAAATGGATTGTGAACAGTCTCCCAAAAATCAGGGTCACATTAAATGAAGTTGCAACACCCAAACCAGAAATAACACAGCTATTTTGAAAGCAAACAGAATTACATTTCTTAGTTTCAGTCCAATGTCTTGACTACAAATCATTTATTATATAATTTTTAATGTGACAAAGGCTTATATGCCTCAAGTTTGAAGAAGCTTGCACAAGACATACAGGTAACCACTATAAAAACCACTGACATCCTCAGTTGCTTTCAGCACCTGGTACTTGAAAAAAGAAACTATTTAACTGTTTTATCATCATCATTATTACTCAAAACTGTTAAATTGCAGGAAATAAATGACTTAAGAAACTCCAAGGGTTTTGAAAATGTAACAGTGAAAAGACAGCATAGTTATGCAGGAGTGCTAAGAGGTTTCACTAATAACATTCTCTTAAATGAGCTACCTGATCAGACTCTTAATACAAATATATATATACTATTGCTGCCCATGGCCTTCCTCTTCATTCATGGATTAAATATTTCAGTAAACACTGTAGGTATTAAACAAATCTCAGATTATTTCTTAATTTCAGCAGTCATGTGATGGCCATTTATACTTCCCATTTATCTCCCAACTTTGACAAAATGGTAAATGTCAGCTGAGTGTATGTAAAAACGAGTAACATCAGGGAAAAAAGTTAAATCATAGAATTACTTCAAGACATTCAGTCCTATATTTAAAATCCTCAAATAAAAAACTGTACACTTGTACAAAAGTTCTTGGGTTTGTGGAAGCACTAAAATAAGACTCAGGGTCCATTGCTCTAAGCCTCAAGCCAAATTAAAATGCAGACTCTGCCCCAGTGAGCTAAGTTAATAACTTGTGTGTACTACAAAAGCCTTTGTTGCATTGTTAAAACTATTATTCATGGTCAAAACTCCCTAGACCCTACCATAACTACATATGCCAAAGATAAATTTGACAAGGTTAAAACTTGTCTCTGATCAGAAGATACCTGATCATACAAACTTACCGGTATTCGTAGTATTTTATATTCATTGTCTTTATGTTAGGATTTAACTGTTACATAGATTCAGCTAATGTTTCTCTACTTGAAGGAAGTCACATCAACTTCCTATTTGTTTATTATGGCTATTCCACATGAAGCACAACTAATATTAACTGACAGCAAATTAAAGAGCAACCTTTTGTCTGCTTTTTATTTTTATCTAGAAAATAATGGCCTTTCCATTAAGACAATTAAACTTCAGCTCTTCACCCTGGTAGCTTTTTAAAACATAAAATATAAAAAATAAAAAATATAAAATATATAAAAAATACAAAATATGAAACAGAACTTGGGTCATTCATATTGTCACAACTTTTTGAAATCTCTAGCTTCATCCACCTAGAAACACCCAGGAAGAGACAGACTGATGTAAAACTAACATGCCAAAAATTAAAAAGTTCACCAAACCACACAGGGATATCCTCATTCAAAATTTGAGTATCCTCAACTTGCTGTAGTTGACATAAACCAAGATCACAGTCAAGCAACTGCTTTGTCTTCTGCTGCCTCAGACTTAGAGGTCGCTTCAGCAGAGTAACCTCACTTCTGCAGGCTTCACTGGATTTGGAGTCATCAGTGTAACTGATAACTAACAACTGTTGTGCAAAATGATTCATAGTGAAACAAAACAAAAAGCATGGAATACATACAAAGGAAGCCCTATAATCTTTTATCAGTAAATCAAAAGGAATCTGCAGCCGATAAACAATCAGGAAAGTTTAGGTGTAGAACTAAATGCTGTTTCCTGCCCAGGCAACAGAACACCTTAGATGAAGAAGACACTGCAACGTGTTGCTGTTCGAAAGCTAAGGCAAGGTATTCTTATGTGCCTTAAATACATATGAAACTTCTTTGTATTACTCAGAAACACGTAGAATGCACTTAAGGCACTTGGTGGATCTGGACACACCACTTGAAGGGGTGATCAAAGTGGAAGTCATATCAGAGATAAAATCAAAAATATACAAGAGGTCTAAAAAATATGACTTTGGTGGAAACATGAATGAACTGACTTCACACAATCAGGAACAAGAACACTTTACATGTACGTATATTTACATGCGTAAAAACTTGCTAGATGCAACATGATGATCAACTGCCATAACACATCACCACATAACTACATAACCAAAAACATATACCTAAATCCAGGTTCTATCGTCCTTATTGAAAAAAAGTTATTTCTTTTACTCCTCTCATTGGGCATGGAAAATGTCATAAAAAAGACTGTAGCAAGTATTACAAAACTTCTGGTGAATAGAAATTGGAAAAAACATCTGTCAAAACTATCCTAGATATAAGTGAAGAAAGGTGAAGGTGTAGACTGGATAAAACAGGTTGAGGTTCCCTTGGGGATACAGATGTAAGGTCAATTTCTCTAGCTTAATTTGTATTAGAAGTGTAAATTGCAGACAGTGAGGTTGTTTTAGGTGATGGGCAGGAAGTATGATTTTGTTAAAACAGAGAACTACTTTAAAAAATTTTCTCTCTCACCTTCATCCTTATCCCTCTCAATGTAACAGAATTACTAATTATTAAAAGTAAGGAAATCAAAACAATTTTGGTAATAATAGTGGTTTAATAATTGACAAAACCTTAGATTACAACTTTTAAGGGGTTTTGCCATCAAATTTTAGGAGTAAAAGCATTAGTAAAAATACCTGTATTAGCATCATGCAACATTATATCTGAATGTACAAAGGGCATGAGAAACACTAGAAAGCACTGCATAGTTAAAGCTTTCACTCATAAGCAGATTTAGCATTTAAATCTTCAATACTTTAGAAAGACAAAAGGACTGATACTTCTTAAGTTCATAAGTCATTTTTGAAAATAGAACAGAAGCCTTCTCACTACCCTTCCCATTAAATTCTCAGGAGTGACAGTGTACTGGAGTACCACAGTTGTGATTCCAGTGGAGCTAACCTTATTGTAGCAGTAAGGCAATAATTTTCCAGAAAATAATGCAGCCCATACCAAATTTATTTGCAGACATCAGTGCTTGGAAATTAACTTAATGACCAGGCTTGATGACATGTCATCTCACTGTGAAAAGAAGGGGTCATCCTGCAAAACAGCAATCAGGTTGTGCACCAAATCTTTATGAACAGTGCTTAATATCAAATATATCTAGAGATACCAAACAAGCTTCACAAACTCCACCCACAGATTGAAACGCTCTGTGAACATCCTCACTGCATAATACAAACCCTCCCATCAAAGAAATTAAAATAGATGTAGTTTGTATACCAACTCCATTCATTAAACTAGCTCTGGAGAGCCCTGTTTCAGAGTTTCATGGAGATAAAGCACAGACTTCAAATATATGCATTAAATGTGAGCAGAGATGCAATTCTCATGCTGGGGAAAGAAGAAAGTTGTGATGAGATGTGGGGAACAAGCCTTTTTTAGGGAAGTAAATGCTATGTGAAAGTAAGTGGTTTACATTCTTAAGGACAATATGCAAAAGAGTGAAACAGCTTTGAACAGCTTTATGTTTCTGGTGGCAGATGGCTCCCTTTCGGCTGAACAGTGGTAAAGGTTCTTAATCAGGTCTATGAGTACAATGAACCTTCACATTGCTGAAAGAGAAGCATCACTCCATTAAAATCAAGTTCATAAACAAGTGTTAATCCCCATGCAATGTAGCATTTATCATTTTTCATGCAAGTGCTCATTCCAAGAGGATTATCACTTCCCCATCTTGCCCTCTGGCTGATTATAGAGGGCAGACAAATTCTTTATTCCATATGGAACGGGTAAGGGAGGTTGGATGAAGATGTGACCTCTAGCTTCCAGTTTCACTGTAGCTGCTCCAAGCTGAAAGTGGGAAAGAGCACAGGCCAATGTTGCAGCAGTTGCTCTTCAAAGAGAGTATGGACATGGCTTCCCAGAAGCTGTCTAGCAGTTACTAGTGCATGCCATACTACAAAGATGAGTGAAGAGAGGCAGTGGGTAAAATAACACTCTGCTAATATCAATCAGTACAAAACCTATCAGCCCACCCATCTGAATATTCAGACGCACTTCTGACCTGTCCACATACAGGGTATTTTATTTAAACTAGATTAAAGTGATTCTAATTTAAGTCCCTCAGCATAGGGCTTTAAGCATAGTTATGTGAAAAGATATGCAAGTGTATAAATCCACTTTTATAAGTTTATGAAATCTGAGTTCCCTTAACTAACGAAATACGCACTTTTCTAAAGAACTGCTCTTGTAGTCATATAGAGCTTAGAAAAGATCACATTTGGAGTGGAATTATATTAATTACATGATATCTTAGTTTTCCTTTGGGCATAATGCCCTGACCTCTATGCTCATGTCTCTCCTTGCAAAGAGTTACCAACTACACGCAGCTCACCTGGTGCTCGTATACAACAAATCCACTCATGCAACGATGAATGCTATTTAAGCAAAAATAGGCAAAGACAGGAATTATAGACTAAGTGGTGCATCAAACCTTTTGCTGAAACAATCGTAATATTATTTTGCAACATGCCACACATATATAAAGTCAAAAGCATATAGAAAAACAGTTTATAATGCTGGTAATTTGTATCCACCATCCTACATGGATCTTCAGAAATAAATGCTGCAACAAAAACTAGATTACATGAATGACATCTAGTGGACATATCTTTCCATAACAATCAACTTTTCCCAACCAAACCTGACACAAACTTCACACAGTAAAAACAAGCACCTATTTATGTGTATATATATATATATATATATATATATATATATGTAGGATGATTATGTCAGAAGTCATTGAGCAATACTGATACGCAGATTTCTGAGTTCTCTTTCAGACTGTTTAAACATTTCAGTATATGAGTGGCTGCACTGTATTGTAACACAATGACTATGAAACATACGTTAAGAAAAGGAAAAACAAAGTTCATTCCTCTGCCTTGGATCCAATAAACAGATTAGAAGAAAGCAGTGATCCAGTTGCAGTTAAAATCTCCTCCTACAGATCCACTTTGATCACTTTCCAACAAGCTACAATGTGAAGAGCCTTCTACTGATCAGGGCTCTGTTAAACTGCTCTTCCTAAGAACTAAATTTGACATGAATATACAAATCTGTAATATTCAGTAGCCTTGTAACATGTTTGCTGTAAATAATACCAACTAGATCCCTTGCTGCAGCAATGGACAAATGTAGAGGAAACAATTCACAGTATACATAGAATACAAACGTCCACCAAATGACACTGAACATGAGTACACCTGTATTCCTATCCTAGTTTAATTAGAGTTTTTCTCACATACCCATGGACAAGTGACAGATGAATAATCTTAATGTACATTCAGTTTAAAGGAGTGTAAATAAATATGTCAGTACAAACACATATTCAAGTACATATACAAGAACAGTCTGTGACATTTCCCAGGAGGAGAGAAAAAATGAGATTGTCTCATTTGTCAACTATCTTTTCTTCACAATAATTGTGATTATCCATATCTGTTTTGAAAATTCAGAGTATAAGAGACATTAAAAGATATCTTGCAGGCATTGCTTAAAATGAAAAGGTGCAGAAAGATTTCCTTCAGAAAAAAAAAAAAAAACAAAACAAAAAACAAGGGTCAGGTTTTCAATTAAAAATGTATTTTATTTCAATCTGAAAATTCCCTGTGTACAGGTAGAAGCTGTCTGTGTGCATACAAGGTCAGCTTCTTTAAAGTGCCATCTCTGACAAGAGAGGATATAGATGAATGAATTCATAACTACATCTTATATCATGCACTGAGAGCATATCTAAATCTGCCCAAGATAAAACTACTGAATACTGAACTACCGGTTTCCAGATAGCTGCTCTGACAGGAGAGAGGCTTGACAAACCACTGGAGGACAATCCCCACAAAATTATCAGTATAATGTTGTCAGGTTTGAACAACTAGAATTAATTACTCATAAATGAGCAGCTTTCTACCGAGATTGCCATGGATGATTACTATACTTTTTCAATTACTAAAATGGCAAGGAAAAAATAACATACTTCAACATTTCTTACCAAGCAGAGTGCCAACTCTAGTCCTCTATAATCACAATAAGACCAAAACGTTTGTGCTGTCAATCTCATCATACTATAGTAGAAAACTTCTGAAAAAACCTAGTAAGGAAATCTAAAAATAGAAACGTGTTCAAAAAGAAAGAAAAGGGGAAAGTCCTGCAAATTATATTCTTGTTTTATAGAATCCATTATGACACAAGATTTTCTGGTTTCACTCTTTCTTGTGCCTTGTAAGATAAAGGCATACAGGAAGCAGATAGTTAAAAAACAAACCAACAGGTAATAGATCAAGGCCACTGAATTATTGGGTATTCATCATATGAGTAAAGACTGATTATGAGGATGGCCAAACTGTTCTTTAGTCCACATAGTGTGTTAGAATACACTTTGCTCCTTTAGAACACAAAGTTTTTATTCAGTTGACCTGTGAATATATTTAATTTTCATGTTTAGTGGTATATATGCTTCATTGCTTCGAAGAAAAATATAGGAAAAAGGGGGCCCCAAGGCAGTCTAAATAGTCCAGATGAGTACTATGTAGATAATGCTCACAGAGTAAGAAGGGTCATCTTGCATTGACTTCCCCCTCTCCCAAAAAACATTCGTATTTTACTATATTTCCTGTGCATAAGTTCCATCTCCTAGACTGGGCTAATATAGAGAAGAAAGATTTTCTTCCATTTTGAATTTATTTAAGGAGAGTCATACCCAAAATAAAACTTTGCAAATAATCAAAGTTCTATTCTTTGTTGCTTTTGATTCCAAGATTCATTAACTACAGAAGTATCCAACAAAACCACATAAAGACAGACAAGAAAATGAGTACATATCACCATTCTTGCATGGAATAAGCAGTTTGAAATTTCTAAATGATTGACATGATTCTGCTGTCCTCTTCACTGAAAGAAGAAAAAAAGGTAGACTGAATTTCTGAGACTCTCTACAACTGAATTAGAAAAACTGGTGCACATTGTGCCTTTGTGTGAAAAGCATTTCTGCCAGATGAATCAGGTCAATAATTGAATTTCTTGGTTCCTATGATGAGACATGATGAGACAAGTGACGTGTGGGATGTTCTTTTTAAGACTCCTGGACAGTATGAAATTCTATGATCGAAAATGTGAGATGTAGATGATAAAAATAATGCAGAGATATTTTATCTAAGACTGTACCCATCTTCCTAATAACTCATACCTTTCAATTTCTTGTGAGCTTATACTTTGATTTTAGTAACACTTATCAACTGACTTCGACACAGAGATAATTTCCTCATATGAAGGAAATTTTATGCCTAGCACAAGCATAAGCTGATACTTAAAGAATCTAAGTGATGTTCTAACACAAAAAACCATTAGTGTTGGGTCTATGAGTTACTACAATGCATAGGTCAATCAACAGAAAAATTAATTGGTTAAAATAATTTCTTTACTGTCTCATGTTTTTAACTTCCATTTAGAATGGTTGTGCCCTTTGCACATTCTGAAAATATAGTGAACTATATTTGAGAAAACCCTGTGAGTCTTCTGGACCAAACACAGAACAAAATTAATGTCATATTCATTAGATATCTGCAAGAACTTGGTTTCTCGGTTTTCTAAATAGACTTCCACCATTATGGCCTTAGAGGAAACAGCCCTATAACTTTTGCTGAAAGTTTGCCTCTGAAAGTACTGCCAGGGTGTCTGATGGCAGGGTGACAAGCTGCCACATAAAACATCTTGTAAACATTCCAGTTAGATAAGACTTTCTCAGGAAAATTAATTCCAAGTGGGCCAATTGAAAGATGAAAATGTGCATGTCCAGATCTCATGCATGGTACAGGCAAGACAGCTACATTACTGAAACCACTAGAATGAGGGAAGACCTTATCACCCCAAGTGAAAGACAGTAAGAACTTTATTTTTCAGCACAATTATGTAAACCGGATGCTTTTAAGCCCGATTTCCTCTGGATAATCATGGAACAGCTGTTGCTAAACAAGGTGTCTCATTACAGCAACTTTTTTAAAAACTGTACTAATTATATTTAAGATACAGCCCAGAACTCAAGGTTTGTGCTTTAACACTTGAAACCAAGCAAATTGGGATATGATTACATTAACTATCACAAGAGCGACCTATTCATGCTACATTGCTCTGATTAAACAGCAGATATGCTCAAAGTAATCTTTCATGATGATTTCAGGACTGAAAAACTTATTTCTAATTCTGGCTGATAAGAATCTAGAGTACTTCACATTTGTGGCACATTGGAAATTTCACCTCCATTGAAAAGCTGTGGTAAACCGTTACAGTTAGTTTTACAGGAACCCTGGGAGATATTACATACTCAAACGACGTTCAAATCCTTTCCTTTGGCTTCTGATAATGAACACACAAAACTGAAAACTCAGACATTTCAGATGATCATGTCACAAAGTCAGCACATTGTCAGCAAATGAGAAAAACCTTAATATGAAAGCCCTTGTACACCAAACTTAACATCTAAGACCAGACCAGAAATAGATTTTCAAAGATGTTAATAGTTTCAGGAAGGAGAAAACCCGTCTTCTCATTAATGCTTAATTTTTATGTTTTTAAATACAAAGAAATGTAATAAAGGTCAATCTAGAGAACACATTCACAGATAAATTATGCTGGTAGAGTTTCAGTCAAGAAGCAACATGGAAATTCAGTGAAATAACAGAAATTTAGTCAAAGGTAAATTTGACCTTGTAAATAGAAAAAAATAGAGCCATTTGCAAGGATATTTTGAACAAATATATTCAGGTGACATTCAATGAAATAAGAGCTACCATAGAATATAGAACACTTATTGTAACAATTGTAAGAAAAAAAAAAGTACTTTTAATGTACATTTTTTTGTATGCTTTTAACAGGGTGTCTTAGTTTGGAAGAGAGGTATCTACTAGAAGCAGGAGCCTCTCCTGGAATGGAGACTGCAGACCTCCTCTCTCCAAATTGTTATGATTTTGAAATTAAGGTGCTCTCAGGCAAACATATGAGAATAGGGGTAACAGTTTCTTACTTGTATTTAACAAGGCAAACAGAACAACAATAACTATGGCATTAACAACAAACAGAACCAGGGAAACAGTCACAGTTTTCTCTGCCGCTGGCACCCTTCCCCTTTGGTGCAGTTACCGTCACACGCGGCTGGAGTGAGGAGTCCCAGGATGCTGGAGATGTAGCAGAAGCTCAGCGATGGTAGCTGGAGCTGCAGCAAACGTCTCGGCAGGCAGGGGGTGCAGGCTATGGTGTGGAGAACACCCAGAGTAGGAGCGAAGGGACAGCGGGCAGAGAAACTGCAGCAGTGCAACTCCGGCAGGGCAGAGAGGGGCGAGGTTCAGAATTTCCAGGGTACACACGAAGAGACGGTGGCAGCCACCCCGAGCTGAGCTCCAGTGGCTCCTTTCCCAAGCCAAGAACTCCACAGAGAAAAGTGAAGTCTAGGTGCCCAGCCTCTCCCTCGACTTCAGCCACTTCTTTTGTCTTTCTTAAGTACTCATAAGTGCCCAGTAATTAGTTCCCTAGCAACTTATGGGGAAGGGTATATAAGATAAGAAACCCAACCCCAACACAGTGCTCTAGTGTGACTCTGATCAGACATCTCTCACACTGGAAGATGTTGTAAGTAATTTTGATTATGCCTTTTTAATATCTAGAAGAGGATATCATGTTTGCCCAGTCCTCCGTGATTTAACATAACCTGGCACTTTTTACAGGACTGCATGCTCTGTATCACTTAGTAATTTATTGCCTGTATAAACACTCAAAATACAGCAAAAGAAAACAAAA
Organism: Sitta carolinensis; assembly: GCA_032173965.1. Lineage (NCBI taxonomy): Eukaryota > Metazoa > Chordata > Aves > Passeriformes > Sittidae > Sitta > Sitta carolinensis. The sequence goes on along the minus strand of CM063284.1, from coordinate 53,954,608 downwards.
TAAAGGACGTGCAAAAACAACTGACAGTTTGCTACCACATAATTATTCTGAAATATATGGAAATTCAATTTTCTGAAATGTGTTTTTCATTATTTGAACAAATTGTAGTTCACTTCCATAAAATATCTTGAAACAAAAAAAATTGTAAAAATTAGTATTGTGATAGTCATTAGCTTAGAGCAAAAGACAGCATATTCAATAAGTAGAATGAGGAATGAAAGTCAGGTTTCATAGATCTGTTTTATTTTACAAATTACTATATTACAAATGAACTGTACAAGAAACTATGAAACTAGCAAAATAGCAACAGTGAGGGTTAAGTCAAGTTTATGAAGAGCTTTGAAGTCTAAGTATAGCTCAGGTTTGCAAAGGAAAAGAAACCCTCTAAAACCCAAAAGAGTTCTTATGGTTACAATCAGAATTGCAACCAGGCTAGTTGATGCAATGTTAAGCCATAAACACATACATGCACAACTCCATCCATAAAAAATCCACTCTAATTTTTGGTTTATGAACAAGAAAATTCAGATTAAAATTGTTCATAATATTGAGGTAATATTTCTAATACCCACTACAGAAACAGCACACAGAAACACAGGAACAATAGTTTTATTAGGATATTTTTCCAAAAGATTTTTATTTTCATAATGACTAATCAAAATTAAGTAAAAAAACAGCTGAAACAATCTCCTAGACCTAAACAGCTGTCTATGAAAAAAGAAACAAAGGATACTCAATGTATGCTTTTCATTTTGACTGTGGAAAAAGAAAGGCCAAAAGGACATAAAAGAATGCGAGTTTCAGTTATTCAGCCAAATGCCGTAGGGTGAAGATAAAATGCTTTGTTTAGTCAGGTTTTTGGGTTTGCTTATACAAAATTCAGATACTTCAAATCTGTTTTATACTTTCAACATACTAAAGTTCAAAAGTCTTGCACCAAAAGGTCACATCACAGAAACACAGCAGAATGTAAATACTTGTGTCATGCTTGGTTACACTGGGTCATGAGAGCTGGTTCTAGAAAACACACCCATACAGCTACACCAGTAGCACTGGAGACAAAAATACTGCAGGACTAAAATAATTCTTGCAGAAAGAGCCACAACACCTCCCCATTGGTCTGAGACAATTTGCCATTTGTTGTAGCTAATTCATAACAAGACAGTTGATTATGCAGTGCAAGTATTGGAAAAAGTCTCCTAGATGAAGTAGACTTAGTCCTTACAAAACCAGCTCATTTTGGGTTTAGACCTGAGGTCTGGCTGTGACTAGCTAGTGAAAGAGTTCTACATAATAGTGGAAAATTTTTGCTTCAGATTTCATGGTCACGAGCAACAAATCCTTTGAATTAAGATCACCATGATCTTCACAACTGGGAAGACTATACACCAAATTTCCCTCACTTTCTCTAAAAAGAAAGGAGAGGGTAAAGAAACTCAGTATTGTCTTGATGCAGTTCTCCCAGGCAATGCTGGAAACTGCCCCTCTAAAGACTTAAAGGACACTGGACATAAATTAGAGAAATACAGGTTCTGCCTAGCTAGATGCAAACATGACTACTTGATAAGAAATGTCAAAAAACATGAAATAAAGAATAGATTTTTTTAAAGTAAATACATGCTCAAGTTTCCAGAAGGCATGACTTCCATCTAAGAACACAAAACAAACAGCTAGAAAAGAATGAAATTTTTTGTTTACTAAAAGAGTTTACCATACTGGTCAAAAGTAAGATAAAACTTGCTATGAGATTTTTTTTCCTGTGTTTATTTACATGATGAAGGTCATGTTATTTTAAGGAATGTCAACCCTTCATTATATGTAGCAGAGTACAAATTCTGCTGAGGAAATCTGAGTTCTGGTTAATTCCTTTTGTCAACCTACTGAGAGAGTGATTTGTAGCAAAATCAATAGAACATTACAAGTATGTAGCACTGCTAGATTATCTTGGTCATTTAGTCTGCTCTTGTAGAATCACAAGATGAAACCACCAACATTCAGAGGGAAAAGATTGAAACATCTCAGTTTATAACTGGTATGGAATGAAGTCAGGTAACCCTTAAAAAAAACGTTTCTATGTTAAGTGAAAACCAATCAAGTCATCATGCTAGCTTTAAAGTCATGCAGTTTCAGCAAACACCTTTGATCTATTTCAGTGTTCTGTTACTAATCTACTGCTGATAAAGAAGTATGCAAAATGGAGAAATTACAATGAACAAAAGAACCTTGTCACAGATCAACACAGACACATTACAGACTACAGGTCATGGGAAAAGTCAGTTCTCAATCTCACAATACACAAAATGAATTCCAAGGGAAAAAACCCAAATGCTTTTTGCTTACCTGATATGGGACAATACTCCCATGAGCAGTACCCAGCGTTTTGCTTCAATTTTGCAGTTAAGGTAATTAGCTGCTACATGAGTGAGACACGCAACCTGAAAATTGAAAAAAAAAGTATAGCATTCAAGAAAGCTGAAACTTCATTGATAACTCCTCTGAAATTTCTTTCTATGTGCTTTAGATACATAACATATTTATGTCACAAAATTATCCTTTAGATATTATGTATTTTGTACACTTTTTTATTATGAGAACAACTCAGGCTACAGTTATATCACAGAATTTTTAAGTACAACTCAATAAACTCAAAAATTAATACATTCCCTATAACACCAGTAATGTTGGACATATGTAGCATTAAACTACCCTGAGAGATAAGAGTTACGCTAAATTTTGCAGAATGGTCAGCTGCAAGAGTGTCTTGTCCGAAGTCTAGTGGGAAGCATGATGAATTTGTGGGATAGGACTCACCATTTCCTGAACCTCAATCCCATGCTTAAATCACAATGACTTTTTCCTCAGTTACAAGATTATCTTTTAGTTTTCTCCTATGCTTCTCATTTTACATGTCTGAGCTATGGAAAATATTTCTGAATTCTTCAGCTCCCTGCATGTTCTGTAATGTTAATGAAGTTGTGGGCCTTGATAAATCATCTGCCATTAGAAGATAAGGAAAGATTTAGCAAGATATTTGTCAGACAGAACTGGAAAAATATTTACATTTGGGAAATTACAGCATGCTAACTTAGGAACCAGAATGTGAGAGTTTTAATATGTTTTATAAGTATGATTATATCTTATGAAAAGAAATTAACATTTGTGATGCAATAATGCATGAAAATCAGATTCTTTATTCTTAATTCTTTGAGGGAATACAGTGTGTGACAATATCTGAAGCCAAGTAAAACAATAAAGCATTACAGTTACCATGGAAGTTTATCATTAATTCATCAGACACAATCTATTTGTTTTATTCTGTTAACTAGCTGCCCCAGTAAGTACATATAATACAACCAAACTCTCAAACTGGAGTTTGGGTACATCTGTATGATATATTCAGCTAAGTACTTTTAAAATCTACACTTAAAACTGCTTTCCTGAAACCTTATAGACCCATTTCTTTTCTCCTTTAATTAAGGAATAATCCTTAAAAGTAACCTTTGAACTTACAAAATTAAAGCAGATGTAATACAATGATACAGACATCTCAGTATTCATTTGCTTGTAGAGACAGATCTTTGCACGGTAAATATGCATTATCAAATATCTAAAGATAAGCGTTTCTTTATTTCACATCAGTAAAGGGAACACACATTTCAACATTCCTTTCTAATATTACTGTTAATGGCTAAATCCCATATTTGTGTTACAGACATACTTAAATCAGAACAAAAAGAGAGCTGCATTAAGGTCTGAAAAGTTATGCTCAGATTATGATGAAATCAGACAGATGGGAAACAAGATATTAAAAGCCACAAGGTCAGCAGACAAAGAAAAGAGACAGAATTTCAAAAGATTTTTTTTCAAGATAGCACATCAAACATAACTTATTACAATGAGTTCACTGAGTCAATCAATCATTTACATGCAATTTCAACAGGTGTATATGAATAACAAAAGAAGATAGGTAACTGGAAAGAGAAAATAACATTTTAATTATATTCTTTACTTTCTTCTCTCTCCAATTTTGTGTCTGCTGTCCTGCCACATATCTTAACAATGCTTTGACTCTAAACCAAGTTAATTTATTTCTGTCTCATTCTTTGTTTGCTTTTTCTTAAAGCAAGCATGAAGACTTATGAACTTTGAGACGCAGGCATTTTACACTGGCATAGGTAACGTATTTTATGCTGTGCTACAGAAGTAGTAACACAGTTATTAATTTACAGCTTTGTAGGAAAAAAATTCCATTGCCTTCTGTTGAGCAGAGGCCAATAATCTTCCATTTACACCTTTTCCATACTTCTCATGACATATTAAAAAAATCTTTACATGAGAAAAGTGTGAAACTAAGACCACAATCCACATTTGGTGCACACTATGAAAGGTCTCTAAAAATCACTGATCCTATGCTAGTACTTACCCAATGACTGATTTTACCAGTTTATGTTTTCCCTAATATGTATTTTGACACTGGTAACATTTAAGTTTGACTAATTTTGCTTTTGCAGTTATTCCTTATTGCCCTTATGGAAGCTGCTTCCATGTAGATGTGCATCAAGTGACTCTCAGCTCTTGCTCCTTGAGTCATTTTTGCACTATCCAAAAACCCACACCAAAATCCAAACCCTCTATCTCTACCAGGCAACTCCCACTCTTCCAGCTAATTATGCAATTCCGACCCAGCTGTTTCAGGATTTGGCGCTATATCACGATGAACAGTAGTGTTCTATCTGTTTTTAGACAGGAAATTGTTTCAAACTCCTGCAAGAATGAACTGGGCAGCAGGAACCACAGCCTTGTGCAGCAGCAAGAGAGCTGCCACAATTCAAGGCAGCCCATCATGCAGGGGTCCAGCAGGAAACCACAGCATTCCCAGGTGCTATCAAAAAACATCACCTTACATTCGGGTTTGTAAGGGCTGTCCATCTAGCCTGAAGTCGAGAGATTTGCAGAAGCTAAAAATCTGTTCAAGAGCGGCACACACCTATAGGCAGGGCAGACATTCCCACCTGCAAATAAACAGCAAAGCCTGTGCCCACAAAGGAGCAAGATTATACTGCTTGATCCATGGTGTCCCTGCATCAAGGCAGCAGGTCTGGCCTGCAAAAAAAAGTAAAACTACTATCACATAGACCAAGGCTCATTACTATTAAAGAGAATTTTAGAAAAATGCCTGTGGTCATGTTATGAACACAGTGCTCCAGGTAAAAAGTATTTTCTACTCAGTGACACTGACTTCTCTTAATGCAAAACTCCAGGAAATTATAATGAATTCACCCTTCACAAAAGAAAACTCCTGGCACTGAAGTATCCATAAATGGCATAATCCTAGCCACTACAATCTTAAGATAAAATCAAATCTTTAATGACAAATAACTAGAATTTTAAAACAGGTCTCCTAAAGTGTCCTGTTCTTTTACCTTCCAACCAGACACTTAGGCAGGTATCCAAATCCATTCCAGCAATCACTTGAATCAGCAAATCCCCCATGTAGCATGGGGGATTTGCTGATTCAAGTTAACCACCTGATCAATAGCACACAGCAAATCAGTCACACAAAAGATGTGCTAGGAGGTGTTAATTGAACGAGAATCAATAAAAAAACCCCAAACCACTAAATAAGAAAAAAAAAGGTAATGTATTTGAATACCTTATCTAGAATATGAATTCTCAGAGGCTAAGATAGATAAAAAGAGCAAAACTGACTTTAAGGTACACATTTGTGAAAATACTTCTTTTGCCTGAAAATGATGTCTGGTAACATTTTTCACTTTATTAAAAAATGTTTAGACTCCATAAATAGAGAAACTGAGACATCTTCAAAAACATAATGCATTTGCATCTCAGAGAACTGCTACGTTCAGTGAAATTAAACAACAAAATAGAACTGATCTATGAAATATTTTTAATGAGCTATTTAAAGCTTATAAAAGACCAGAATGAATGCTTCCCACACCACGGAGATAAGCTCCTGATTAAGATTCAATTCGCATTAATAATAGCAAAGATTTATGCAAGTCACAGATGTAGGACTTGTAATTTCAAGTGTATGTACTATTCAGCACAGAGTTTCAAAAGTAAGTACCTTTTAAATGGATTCCTATCTCGCCTCAGTATCCAGTTAAACAGTCAAACAAACAAACAAACAAAAAATAAACTTCTACACACTCAGATGAATTTTATGTGGAGGATCAAAAATAAAAATCCTGATCATAGAAGCTATTAGACAGTACTGGCATCAAAAAGAAAAAGGAAACAAAAAATATTTCTTTTAAATGAGCTCCAGTTGAAGAAAGACACATTATGAATTTGTGGTGCTTTGAAAAGGAAGTGAGTTTTTTGGGATTCAGTGGTCAAACCAATGAGTGCTCAGGTTTGAATATTGGCACTTAGTGTGGCCACTGAGGACAAGGATCCGCCTCTGAGAACACAGGGGGTTAAAAGCAGAGGGCTCTTGGGAGAGCTCTCTCGGTTCCGGTCCCTGAGGACGGAGGTCAGGTCTCCCCTGCCCAGCTGCAGGCTGGGCGGGGCAGGGGAAGCCATGCGGCCTGGGCGAGGTAGGCTGGAGCCTTGGGCAGAGAGGGGGAGAGGAAGCTCCTGTAGGATGGAAGGGTGGAGAAAGTACAAAAACCTTGAGAGGCATCAGGCAGCCCCCCTTTCGCCCCCCGGAGAGAGAAAGAGAAAGACTGTACCTGTGCCACCTTGAAATTTGATATCGGCAGCCGGGCAGCACGGCCGAAGGAGTAAGGAGGGGGTTGCGCGAGAAGGTGCCCGGCAACTTGCCATGGGAGTTCTGGGCAGGCACAGCCCAAGGCTTTAACCCTTTTTGTAGATGATGGAAACTTTATAAATGCTGATCCTCCTGAATCTGAAGAAAGAAGATAGAGGTGAAATAGAGAGCACTGGGCAAAGATGATGAAAGTTCATTTAAGTGAAAGATTGTCAGAGGATGCTGAAAAGAATCCTAGGTGGGAGGAGATGATGGAGTGGCCTTTGGCTGGACTTTTCTTGTATAGCCATGGACGGACTAATTTCTTTTCTGTGATGCAGAGACTGCATCTGGGGAGAGGCATTGGCTTGGAGCCAAGAGTGGACAGTGGGAGAGTAGTGTGAACAGAGATGAGAGGAAGATCTCTGTTCTCAAGGCCCCTCGGCCCCAGGGAGTGAAATTGGGGGGGACTGGTGTCCCAAGATTTGAGAGACTGTCGGTTTTTTGGAACTGACCAAAGCATCTTTAAAAAAGAGAAACCCTAGAAGCAGTTCTGGTCCATGCACAGTGGTGAGAGCACTAGACATGGAAGAAGAGGTCACAATATGGTGCAAGAAGGACTCCTATCTCTCCTTGATGAACTGAGTGCTGATTATCAGAAGGATGATAATGCATTGAGGATTGATTATCTGAGAAGTGGTAACTTGACTGGGGAATTTTTAGTTTTGTTTCACTGTGTTTGAGAACTTGGGTGGGGGGAGGAGGAGTGTTTTTTAAAGTTTTCATCCTCTTCTGTGTGTGTCTCTTTTACATAATATAAGTAAATAAAGTTCTTCTTTCCTTTTGTTCTTAAATTAGAAGCTGTTTTGCTCTGTTTTTGGTCACATCTCACAGCAAGCACCAGGGACAGTATATCTTCATGGGGGCACTGGCCTTGTGCCAGTGTCAAACCATGACAAAATTCTAAATAAATTTCATTCTCTTGATTACAATGAAATAGTAGTTGTTTTTTTGGGGTTTTTTGTAAAGTGTAAAGAAAGATACTACTCCAATCACTGAAAAAATCTTGTTCCAGCTTCATAATTACAAAGGAACATCTCTAAGGAACCTGTTACTTTAAAAAGAGGAGAAAAAATATTAAACAGAGTATTAGGGCTAAAAGTACCAAGAACTCCAAAGTTAGTCTGTATACTGGGCACTGGGTTTCTCATGAAGAAAAAAAAAAAGAAAAAAAGAAAAAAGCCTATCAGTGGATTTTCCCATAACATGATCCTGGAAACAGATGAATCATTTTTAAAGAAACTTTGAAAACAAATTCCTTTTCTTTTCCATGACATGGAAAATTCAGCCAAAACAGTTAAAACTTTGGCAGTGGTCTAACAAATGAGATAAGATGTTGACAACAGAGATACCCGACAACTTTAGCCATAAACTTCTACCATTATTTTCCTAAGACTTTATTCTCTCTGAAAAAAAGATATATATGCATTGAAATATTAAATGCATTGTGTTCTGTATTTCACACAGTTTTACTAAGTCCAGGCAAAATTCAACTTACAAAAGTGTATTCTGCTACATTGTATACAGGTTTCTCTAACACTACAAAATATTTTGTGTCTTGATTTCCTAGAGCTGAACGATGGTGGTGATAGGGTTGAGTATTTGTGTATTGACTATTGAGTAAGAATCAAGAAGGCCATCCTGGTGGCAATCTTATAGACCACCCAACCAGGATAAATGGCAGACGGAATATTCTATGAGCAGCTGGCAGAAGTCTCATGATTGCCCTCCCTTTTTCTTATGAGGGACTTCAACATACTAGATGTCTTGAAAATACAACACAAGAGGTAATAATCTAGGAGGTCTCAGAAGTGTGTGGAAGATGACTTCCTGATGCATTTTGTGAGAGACAGCTAGGGAAAGAGCCCTCTGAACCTGTTTGTGGACAGAGAGGGAATTCTGGGTGGGGGTGGAAGGCTGTCCTGAGCATAGCAATCATGAAATTATAGAATTTTTAATTCTTGCAGAAGGGAGGAGAAGGCGGTCAAGAGAACAGTTCCTTTGGAATTCCAGAGGGAAGACTTTGGCCTGTTTAGGAGACTGATTGAGAGAGTCCCTTGGGGAGAAGGACAAAGGAATCTAGGAAGGCTGCATACTCTACAGGAAGGAACACCTAAACACCTAAACAGGCATAGGATCATCATGCTGCACATATCCAACGACCGGGGGATCAGACCCAGCCAGTATAGGTTTATGAAAGGTAGGTCCTATTGACCAACTTTATCTTCTATTGCAAGGGAATTCACTTAGTGCATGAGGGAAAGGCTGTGGCTGTTGTCTACCTGTACTTTAGTAAAGCCTTTGACATTTTCTCACAGTCTTCTTCTGCTTATGGCTTGGATGGGTACACTCTTCACTGGATAAAAAAACTGGCCGGATAGCCGGACCTAGAGAGTGGTGGTGAATGGTGCTACATCCAGCCGGTCACTAGTTCCGCAGGGCTCAGTATTTGGGCCAGTTCTGTTTAACATCTTTAACAACACACTGGACAAGGGGACCAAATACACCCTCAGTCAGTTTATAGACAACATCAAGCTGGGTAGCACTGACGGTCTGCTGGAGGGTAGAAAGGTTCTGCAGAGGGACCTGGACAGGCTGAATCAATGAGCCAAAGCCACTGGAACAAGGTTCAACAAGAAGTCCTGGATCCTGCACTTGGTCACAACAACCCCAGGCAGCAGGCAGAGCAGCTGGAAAGCTGCCCAGCAGAAAAGGACCTGGGGCTGCTGGTTGACAGCAGCTGAACATGAGCCAGTGTGTGCCCAGGTGGCCAAGAAGGCCAATGGCATCCTGGTCTGGATCAGCAATAGTGTGGCCAATAGGACCAGGGCAGTGCTCTATAATCAGAACTGGTGAGGCTTCAAATTCTATGTTCAGTTTTGAGCTCCTCAGTACCAGAAAGATATTGAAGTGCTGAAGGATGTCTGGAGAAGAGCAATGAAGCAGGTAAAGGATCTGGAGCACAAGTCTTGTAAGAAGCAGCTGTGGGAGCCTGCATTGTTCAGACTGGAGAAAAGGAGGCTCAGAGATGACCCTTATTGCTCTCTACAACTTCTTGAAAGGAAGATGTAATGAAGTGGGAGGCCAGTCTCTTCTCCCAGGCAACAAGTGATAAGACAAGAGGAAAAGGCTTCTGAACCCGGGAAGTTTAGATTAGATAATAGGTAACATTTTTTCGCAGAAAAGGTTGTCAGCCATTGAAACAAGCTGCCCAGGGAAGTGGTGGAGTCACTGTATCTGAGGGTATTTAAAAGACGTGGCACTTAGAGGCATGCTTAAGTGGTGGACTTGGCAGTGCTGAGTTACTCAATGATCTTAAGGTTCTTTTCCAACCTAAATGATTATTTTCTATTCTAAAAATAATAGCTATATTTGACAGCTGAGAATGGAAACAAAAAAGCATAAATATATTATAAAGACAAACAGATTCTGCTCATATAAAACTTAATTACCTGTCAAGATAGGCATCAGAATAACTATAACAATTTTTATTGTTGTTTGCAATAGTGTAGCGTCCAGAGACTCCAAACTGGATGCTATATATCCTTCACTTTTTGAAGGATATATTTTTTATTGAATCAGCAATAAGGATGCTTATCCATGGAAAGCTGTCAACATCCAAAACAAGCTGTAGTAAGGTACTTTTCACTTTTAATCTTACAATAGGAACAGTGTCATTTACAGTGAAAATATGCACATATCTAACAATTTACAGCACTCATATTTTTTGTCTCCATATTTATCCGCATTAATACTTGCATGGAAAAAAGAATTTTAGGCAATGTTTGTCTACTGACATTGTCATTTTCATCTTATCTGTAATGAACAAATACAAAAATAAAATATAATAGTAATTTCAACAGCTTGTGTGGCAGCACTGCAAACAGGTAGGTTTTAAGACTTTTCATTTCATATGAAGCACATATAGAAACAAGTTATGCCTATTTGGTTGTGTGAGAAATGTGCAAATATTGTCTCCCTATTATCACAGTGAAGTCTCCCATTCATTACAGTATTACCTTAGCAGAACAACAATGGCTTTAGTTCTAACACTGGAAGTCTCTATTCACTGCTCATTAAGTACTTAAGTGATAATGCACTAGAGGGATGTCACAAGAAACAAATCCATGTAATTGAATGAAATGTTTGAAACAAGTTGTTTTACAAGATTTTAATTTCTATGCCTCTGCAGCATCAGGCAATGGCCATAATACTCTTTTGAGTATTTTAACGATGTTCACATTGCAGATGTAGTTCATCTACTAAGATTTTACACAGCATGCAAGTCAGAGAAATATGGTCCAAAGTTCTGTTGAACTTGAGTATTACCTATGAGTCTGGAGTCAAAATATGGCACCTCTACATAAAGCTTTTTAAGTAGTAGAAACATTGTAAATTATACCCTGAAGAAGGAAGTTATTCTTTAATCAATCTACAAAAATAATTAAGTAGTATCACAAAAAAACCCAAAAAAGTTTTATCACAAAGGACACTAGAATAAAAAAAACTTCAAATGTATTTATTAGAGAAATCTAGTACTATCAAATTCATTCAAAGCCAGGCAAGGCATTTTTACAAATAACTGAACTCTGACTAGCCACTCACAGTGATGGTCACATTGATCCACCCCAGAGTAATGAGGGAAGGAAAAGAACCTATTAAACCACTCTCAATCTCCACCAGCAGTTGCTGTTAACTGGAGAAGCTCCAGCTGACTAGAAATTAGCAAATATAAAGCCAATCTAAGTGTCTAAAGGATGATTCAGTCAACTACAGACCTCTCAGCCTGACTTCAGTTCCGACCAAGGTTATGAAAGAGATCATCCCGAGTGCCGTTGCATAGCACATGCTGGACAATCAGAGGATGAAGCTCAGCCAACACACATTTATGAAAGGCAGGTCCTGTTTGACCAATCTGATCTTCTTCTATGATCAAGTGACCCACTTAATAGCTGAGGGAAAGGCTGTGGATGTATGTTACTGTGACGCACAGAGGGAACACAGTAACACACACAAGAGGTGTTTAGGTAGAGAAGAAGAAAAGAATTTTTTGTTTATTGTTGATTTTATATATATAAGCTTTTGGACAGTGACTAGAGATTGGATAGAGAAATTACTACTCTATTTTTACTGGTTACTTGAGAAGTTTATTAGGTGATATTTTTTTACAAAGGAATGTAATCATGATTTTTGTTTATCTTGCAATTCATGAAAACTAACTCCATTATACTAAAACAAATCAAAAAACTTATTTTCAATAACAACAGATGTACTCTATCTAGACTTCAGAAAAGCATTTGACAGAGCCTCCTACAGCATCCTCCTAGATGGATGAACATTTCGGTAAACAAAAATCAGGCTGGATGGCCAGGCCTGGAGAGTTGTGGTGAATGGAACTAAATCCACCTGGTGGTGGGTCGCTAGTGATGTTCCCCAGGGCTCAGTTTTGGGGCTGGTCCCTGTTTAACACGCTTTTTGATGATCTGGACCTGGGGATTCAGGGCACCCTCAGTAAATTTGCATAAAACACTAAGTTGGATGGGAGTGTTGATCTGATCAAGAGTAGGAAGGCTCTGCAGGGAAACCTGGACAGACTCAATCAATGGGCTGAGGACAGCATCATGAGGACAAAGGGGAAGTGCTGGGTCCTGCACTCAGGTCCCAGCCAGCCCCATGAAGCCTGACAAGCCTGGGGAAGAGTGCCTCAAGAGCTGGTCAGCAGAAGAGGGCCTGGGGTGCTGGTTAACAGTTGGTTCAGTATGAGCCAGCAGTGTGCCCAGGTGGCCTAGAAGATCAGTGGCATCCTGGCCTGTATGAAGAACAGTGTGGCCAGCAGGACCAGGGCAGCAATTAAACTCCTGCACTTGGCACTGCTGAGGCCACCTTGAGTACTGTGGTTCAGTTCTGGGCTTCTCACTTTAGAAAGGACACTGAGGTTCTGGAGTGTGACCAAACAAGGGCAACAAGGCTCTCCACAGCTACCTGAAAGGAGGTTGTAGTGAGATGACCAGATGAAACTGCCTTAATCTGAGTTAGGGGCAATTCAGGTATTAGGAAAAAAAATTTCAGTGTTAGGGTGGTCAGGCACTGGAATAGGTTGCCCAGGGTGGAATCATCATTCCTGGAGATGTCGAAGAGGTGCCTGGATTTGGATTACGTGATTTAGTGGTTTAGGGTTTACAGTGGTAGCTCTGGGTTGACAACTGGATTTCATGATCTTAAGGGTCTCTTTCAACCTATGACTTTTAGACAGTTTAATGGATACCTGTTTTATAAGTCCTAGAGTCTGAACACATTTTTTTATAGTTTTCACTATAACATAATAAGCAATAAATTATTACTTTTGGCCTAATCACGTGTCAATTCTGTAAGAATTTGCAGTCTAACTGATTAGCCAAAACCAATACCGATTACAGAAACAATACTGTGCTGAATACACAGAGAAATTCTGGCAGCAGGACTTCATCAGACGAAAGGAAGCAATTATTTCAAAAGTGGATCAGCATCATCCTCTACTTCACCATTTTTTATTATTAAATTATAATGTACAGAGAAATTTTAATGAGAGTTATCTGAAGTAATCACACTAAGCAGTGTTGAAACCTTAGTTAGATTTCTATCACCATACCCAAAAATGCCACACTTGTTAAGGTTTATTAGATTTCCAGAGGTTCAACAGCACATAAAAATCATCTGTCTTGCTAACTTAATATTTTCCATGGCATAAAACTAAAACCTCTTCCATCAAGTTAAAACCCTTTTACTTGTTATTTACATAAATAAATGGAATACAATGTGTTGAAAGGCTCTATCCTAATTTGATGAACTTCTAGAATGACTTCTGAAAACTTTTATGAGTTTAGAGGGGCAGGGGAGCTTTTGGGGTACACTAAATGTGTTTATTCTGCTACTAGTTGCTTAAATCATTCCCCTTTCTTTTCATTTACCCAGGTTATCCATCTCCTAATACTCTGCATGATTCTGAAATCTGATCTGCTGGTAATAAACATCTTGATTCCATTTCCAAGATTACCCCCCTATTTAAAGGTCATTAAATTAAAAACTCATTAAAAGAAAGGTCTTCCTTTGTCTTCAAACTCTCTTCACTATCCACTCCAGGCAGTCATTTTTATTTTTTTTTTTAGTAATAAAGGGGCATATTTTTTCTATCTCCTCTCTAGTCTTTCTCTAACTAATGACAGAGGCAGATCAACACAGGAAAATGAAGCTGCAACTCATTCAGGCTTGGTTTCTTTAGCACAAGAACAATGGTAGCAAAGACAAATAGACACAGAATTTACAGTTAGGTAGCATTTCAAGAAGAAATTCCCTAACAATTTGAAAATGTACTCTGTTTACAGAGTAAAGAAAGCCTCTAAATAAACCCAAGATCCAGTTGGAGGATGTTCTACCAATGACTACATAACTAATCATTAGAAATCATAACACGCATTCCACAGAGGCCAATATTAAATTGAGTTACTGTCATGTGTGTATGGTCTTCTGGTCTATTCAATCAAATTCTAGCTGCTTAAAACCCAGAGGGCTAAGTTCTGTTCTTAGTTATACAGCTGTCCTCAATTGAAATTGTCAAGAATACAGGCCAAGAAGTGTTCAAAGTGCAGTATATGTTTAAAGATATGTTCACATTAATTCAGATTTTTTATTTTTCCATATGGGAGCTATACAACAAAAAAGATGACATCTCCATACAGCACATGCTCCATTTTTTATTATGACGGAGATTAAGAATACTATGTTTTGCAAACATGATGCTTTATAAGTTTATAAAAAAACACTTATTCAAACCATAACCAAAAACAAGACAACTGTGTAACAGTCCTCATATCTGGCCTCTAAAATCACCAGAAGCAATAATCTCTAAAAAAGATTATTTTCTTTTGGTATTCAGTCAACACATGACTCTCCGCAAGCTGAGAAGCAACAGTCAAGACACCTGAGCAGTATTTAAGTTCCAAGATTCCAAACGACTTACTGCTCAGGGATTCTATGATGCCTTGTATGTCCTACAGGCAGTATGCAACTGTTAACAGTTTCACATATACTAAATAACTGCTAAAAGACATGCCAGGAAAGCCCTGAATAGGTAGTGCTGAAAGCACCTTAAATAGATAAGCCTTACAAAGAATCACCTCGGGAAAATCTGATGTAGAAACAAAAACTAATAGCTTCTAACCCTCATCACTCCCTCATTAAACTAACTGTTTAATTAAGCACAAAAACGAAATAAAGAAAATAATTTATACCAATTTTCTAGGTTTTTCTAGAGTCACTTCAACATTTTAAGAAGATTAAGTGTTTGCTATGGCAAATACAAAATAAACTATAGTAATTAGATGCAGAGAAGTGTCTGATGAACAATCATATTATACAAACAATATTAACCACATTATCCTGCTGTGCAATCTGGGAAAAATATACTTCAAAATTGCAGAAATGTTAAATGTAAAATATTTCTTGCAGATTTTTAATCCAAACAAAACCAACTTACTAAAGTATTTGTTGGAGCCTGGTCATAATTAAATACAGGAAGGATATTAAAACTTCCAAGACATTTTTTTAAGCCACAACAGAAGAAAAGGCACAATTGCATAATTGGAACCAAATCCAAACCCCACTTCCTTCTTATTTACCAGTATCATCTAAAAGACACTATTTAAATGCTGAAAGGTCTGGAGCTTACAACTGTGAATCATCTAAAAATCAAAAATTTCAAATTAATCGTACGACATGGGATAAAAGTTTATAGATGAGAGATATAGAAAGTTTCTGCTCACTGCAAAACCACGTCCTAAGAGTTACCGTATCTCTTGTTCAAAAAAATCCTAGAATCCTATTTTGTTGTGGGGAAAGAGATCTTCTTTGGTAGTAATAAGTGTTTAAGACACAGAATTTGAAAGCAAGATATGTATTTTAATATATTCTAAAAATAACATTTCTTCAGAGAACAGGATCTCACTTATAATTTGGTTCTACACAGATCACAAATACAAAACTAACTTGTCAGTCAGTGGGATAGTTCTTTAAAAAGTTTCAGATCAGTTTTGTTGGCAGATGAATTCAGGTCAATGTTCTTTGTTATTTGCATATCTGTGCAGGAAATTAGTATCAAAAGCATTCTCCAGCCCTCCCCGCCACTAAAAAAAAAATTAAAAAATTAAATCCTGTTGCATTTCTACAAGGCATGCAGAAAAGTGATAGCACAGACACAGATGGACATTTAGATGCTAAGTTTTCTGCTATAAAATAAACTAAGAAGTTTTGAAGATTTGCTAATTACCTGAGTGACTTAACCCCTGGGGTTTATATTCCTTTCTGACATAGTCAAAGTCATCAAAACTGAACAGTGAAGACACATGTATTGGCCAGGTTCACAATTTTCAGTTCAGATGAAGGGATGAACAAAAGATCCAACCGCACTGCTATATTAGCTCAGTGCATGAAATGCTGGCAAAATCAAGATGTTTCAGACAAGACCCTGCCTGTGCTATCACAACACTATAAAAAGGATGGTTCAGTACACATAGAAGATTCCTTTTTTCTTATATTAAAAATTACTACACTTCAGTGAAACTCTCGCTGAAGGAAAAGTTATCACAATGCCTCTGTGTGACCTCTAGATCCTAACATTAATCAACACCAACGAGAACCTAACAAACTGAAAGTCTAAAACTTTAGGTTCCTGATTCTTTTGGCAGAATCCATGAGAAACTTCAAAAAGTCCTTCTTTTTAAACAGTCATCACATGAGGAAAATCTAGCTTTAAATACCTAGTTGGGAGGTAAAACCAAAGTCTCCTTGGAAACATGTATCTTTAAGGACCTTAATCATATCACAGTAATTATCTAACTTCTTTTAAAAAATCTCGTTACCATAAGAAGTACTGCAAGAATAATTTATTTATTTACATTAATTTTCAGATTTGTACTACTCTTTTTTAGTAGAAACACTTACCCTTAAAGACTTAAAAGTAAACACCTGTCTTACAAAAGGAAAGAAAGCAAACCATGAAATTAGATGTTCTAAGAGACACTCAGCTGCCACTTCTGTTTTTCTTCATGCATTTTAACACATTTTTTTATTGTGATTAATCACATGTTTTTTGGTTTTGTTTTTTTTTTTTACTTTAGAATTTCATCCATAAATACTTCTTCCAATTTAATAGATGTTCTCATTGCAGTCTAGGGCCAACATCCTAAAATTAATTTGGACTAGAAGCAATAGAGTCATCTAAAACAAAAGAGCGGTTTCCTGAATAACTTACTTTATCCATACTCTGTTAATATACCAAATTATTTGAATTTCATTTGCCCAGCACTGAAGTAAATAAAAACATTTCTTTTTCAATGAGAGTGTGCATTTATGAAATTGCTTCTTAATAACTTTTAGATATAATTTGATAATGAGCAGGGAAGAAGTTAATGTTAAAAAAAAAAAAAAAAAAAAAAACTAAGCTTTTCCTTGACCATTTGGCACTGTTTCAACTAATCATTTACAAGACAAACACCCTGTCACATGCTTTGTCCACTAATATCTATCCAGATCATCAGTCTCTTCCTTGTGTATGCTAGTAAGTGGCCAAAAACACAATGATGTGGAAGTTCAGATGGAAATTTTGCAATATAAGAACACTCTTGTGTATGGACAAATTTACCCTAATCAAGGAAAAAGTTTATAAAGGTAAATGAGGTAACAAAATAAGCAGAAATAAGAGAACTACAGAAACACCTAACTTCTTGCTTTCAGCATTTGATGAAGTATTAAATAATAGCAAGGAAGACTTCATTAAAAAAAAAACTAAAAAAAACCCCAAAAACCAGTGAAACAAGGAATTAAACACACACACCCCTCCCAGAATTACTCTGGAAATTAATAAAAATTATCAGAAGCATTTTTAGAAAATTAGAAATTAAAAAGATCAAGGAGCAGCTTCTATAATATATAAAACTACAACAGCTTAAACATAACCCCCCCTAAAACTATATATATACAAAATATTTAATATGCATTTAATACACATTTAAAATAATTTTATGAACTACTGTTTTCTAAACATTTTTCCAATATGGATACAATATTTACAAATATATTTAAGTATAATTAGGTTCAGTTCTTACAAACATTTGTTCTGAAAGAAATGAAAAGTTCTTTATTGATTTAAGCAAGGATTTCCTCTCCTTTCTGATTTAAGTAGTTATTCAAACAAAAGCAGTAGGCACTAAAACAACACCAACCTCAATCATTAGTCCCAATCATCGTTACCATACACTGATATAGGTGTCCAACCTCTTGCTCATACCTGGGCCAACTTTTAGCACAAATGGCACTGTCATTTCTCAACTGTAGTGACAGGTATAATATGAAGAAAAATACAATTGAATAGAAATTAAAACAATGGAGCACTATAGGTGCTTTAAGTAAGACTGCATACAATTTGGACATTTGTTTTAAAACATAAACAAAAATTCCTCTGCACCACGTACCTAGCTGGTACCAGCAAGTACCTATATCAGCAAAACAATGTATTGTCTGATCATATGCAGCTCATATCAATGTCACTTGCTTTTGATAAATTACAAATCATTGCAACAATGGTGTTCAAATATTCAAAGAATAGTTAAAGTTCTCATTATCTGTCATAGATGTGTTGCCCTGAGATTCAAAGCCGCCTGATTTGTTTTCATAATTGTAACGTACTTTCCAAAGAATTGTAAGATAAACAAAGATCATGTTTGCATTCCTTTCTGAAGAGATATCACCTGATGGACTTCTCAATTGACCAGTGGGGATGGAGAGGTGGCAACTTCTCTATCCAATCTCTGGTCACTGTCCAGAAACCTATTGTCCTAGGGTGATGTTTGTACCCCATTTGTGTGTTCTGCTATGTTGGATATTATGTTCTGTGCCTTCGAGACTGTCTCTGAAGGACAAATGTTTTGTTTTGGTTCTGTTATCAGCCTGCTCCCCCCATGGTTGGCGGGACACAGAGACGGGACAGTACATAGTGTGGGATTTGGTTTTTGCTGGGCTCTTTTTGCTTGGCTCTAGCTCTGGCTTCTGCTTTTGCTCCTGCTTTGCTTTGCTCTTGCTTTGTTGTTTTTTTTCCCCTTTTTCTTTTCTTGTAACTACTCGAACATGATTCGGACTGGGACCTGAGAAACACCGAGAATTTGCACCCTGTGGCCTGCAGCAGCCATCCCCAGCACCGGAGGGACTGACAACAGAGCAACCATCCCCAAGAGAGACTTTCTGAAGTTGTCATCTTTTTTCAGAGCAGTGAAAGAATGTTGTCATCTGGTATTGTTCATTTTGTGTGCTAGGGGGTGCTGTGCCTGTTAAATAAACAGATTCTTTCCACTTCTCTCCGAGGAATCATTCCCAAACCGGTTGGGAGGAGGGGCCGTGTGAGTTTGCTCTCTGGAGGGGTCCCCCTTTGGAGGTTTTCTCCCAAATTTGCCCTAAATTAGGACACCAATATATACGAGGTCAACAATACACTGAGGAGTTCTTATCTTCTTCTCTGCCTGAACACCTGTTGTGTGTGTTGCTGTGTTCCCTCTGTGCATCACAGTAACATCTGGTGACCCCCAACTGAAAGAATAGGTTGGTAAGTCATGGAGGTAAGCTCTGGTGACTCCTGACTGAAAGAGCAGTTGGTAAATTTGTTCAGGTAAGACCCTTTGAAACAGCACAATGCCTGCCCAGGACGATTTATTAGTGCTGGAATCTTGGATGAAATTCGTGGAAAGGAGACAATTGGCTGTCTCTGAGGCTGAATTCAGGCATTTCTATTTTTATGGCAAGGAAAGAGAACTCTTTCCTAGCTCTGACATGGCTTTTTCATGGCAAAAGTGGAAGGTTTTTGGTGATCTTCTGCTTCAAATTGTAATTGAATGTCCTGGGGCAGGTGTGCTGAAATTGTTGGTTGTCTGGAAAAGATGTTTCATGGTGATAATGAATCCTGGATTTTTTCAAGGCAGTTCTGCCAAGGACCCCCCCTGGCATGGGCCGGGAAAACGGAATGAATTCCAGTTTGGAGGGCAAGGCGAAGCCTCCCCATTCCCCCCGGACTGCTGGGCTGGGGAGTGGCTCTTTGGTCCCCAGCCAATTGGTCCTGGGTGACCAGGAATCCGGGGCAGAGCCTGGGTTCGAGAGTGGGGAGAAGCTCCTCCCCGTCCCTCTCAGGCCACTGTGACCCCGGGATGGTTTGGTCTCTAGTCAGGGGGTCGGTCCCTGTGGCAGACAACCGGCAAGGGACCCCCCAGGTTTTCGAAAGCCCCATGGAGTTTGCCTGCCCTCCTGGGAGGGAAGAGTGCGAGTGGGAGTCGTCCTCCCTCTTTGCCTTCCTGTAGGGGGGGGGGAGGGAGGGGTGGGAAGGGGAGATGCTGGCAGCGCGGAGACTGGAGACTGATACCAGCGAGCCTGTGCGTCACGGGCCCCCCGCGGGTTTCTCCCTGCCTGAGCCGGCAATGCCACTTGCAGCAGCACCCCCACTGCGGGCAGAGCCCTGGGCGGCAGGGGTCTCTCCCTCCCCTGCTTCGGCTCTGCCGAACATGGTGAGGGGGCCCACCGATCGTGATGCGGGGGATGGTACAGCGCTCGCCAGCCTCGCATGGGCCCGAGGCCTCCCCGCGTGCTGCTCCCCACCCACGCTGTCCAGGAAGCTCGCGCCAGCCCCCCAGCCGGGGTCCAAGCCCTCGGGGGCGGGGCGGGGTGGTGCCATGGCTCTGCAAAACCCACCCCTCACTGCCCGGGCCCCGCGGGGAGCGGCAGAGCTGCCATTCGTGAGGCGGGGCTCGTCAGCTCCGCGAGGGCCAGTGCCACTCGCCGTGCGGTTTTCCCGTCCCGCGCAGCCCTTGTTGGCTCCCGGGCCGCCCGTCGGCCCCGTGGCGGCGGCATCGCAATCCACACCCCTCACAGCGACGGCCCCGCCGAGCGTGGGGGAGCCACCATGCGCGCGTGCCAGCTGGGCCGGTTGTCACCAGGCCCGCGGGGCCCCCCGGGTCCGCCGCGCGGTTTTCCCCTCTCTTGCCGCCCGTGCTGTGTGTCCTGCCGCCGGTCGGCCCCGAGGCGGCGGGGGGTGATCCCGCGGCTGCACCGGCCGCGCCCCTTGCTGCGTCCCGTTCTCCACCCCCCGCTCTGGGGAAAGCGGGGTGTCTAGTTGGCTCCGCTCCGTCCCGCTTTGGGTTCGTGTGCCCTGCCGGGACCTGTGGCTGGTTCAGCTCCACTGCTGCCGCTTCCCACGACCGCCGAGGCCACGGCGGCTGCCAGGTCTGAGTTGTTTCTTTTTTGGAGCAGGCGGAGACGTGGCTGTTGGAGGGACAGTGATTTCCCGGGACAGAGGGTCCCAGGTGGATGGGTCCTCTTCCGCTGAATCTGCCAGTATTGATGCTGTTGTGGAGAGCATGCTTGCTCGATTTGTGTTTCTTGAGTTTTGTATTCACAAGATTGACATGCGAGGGAGAAGGTGGCTTCGACCCTTCTGGGCCACCTCGAATTCGCTGGACCAATGTCCTGAAGATCACAGAATGTCCTGAGAGACTATGTGTCATATCCATTCCTGATGCACCTTCAGAGATTCATCTTCCTGAGTTCCTTGGTGCCAGAGCAGACGGTCATGGTCGTGACAAGGCCGGTGCAGTGCTGCATGAGCCAGAGGCCTGTGATGAATATGAACCCAGAGGGACGGACGGCCAGGATTTGGTCTCGTATTTCCACTGATGCTGATGGGTCTCTCTTGGGGGGTGGGGGGGTGGGGTTGTTCTGGCTTGTGGGGTTGCTTTGAGGATGGATTTCATTTGGACCAGGGTCATCTGGTGTCTTCTGCCAGGCCCCAGATTGCTCTTGTTTTCTGCATCAAGGAAAGTCTGGGAAACGGAGGTTGTTGAAAAACCTCTGGCTGATCAAGGCTATGGTGAAAGCATGGGGATCTTGCAGGCTGATCCGATGTTGTCCAACATGCTTCCCTCAGGTTGCTGGATCCCCCTCGTGGATCTGAAGTGTTGTTTTGGGTTTTTGTTTTAGTTCCTTTGCATTCTGATGAAAGACAAAATGTGTTTTCTCAGTGCTAGCTATCAGCAGTGCTGAGTCCATACAGAGATATCAATGGAAGACAGCCATAAAGGCATGCGAAACTGGCCAGCCATTTATTTAATGGTAATGGCATGGGCTTTTTTGGAGGTCACAAACAGTGTTCCAAAAATGGGCTCACAGAAATCATCCTTGGAAATAGCAGGTTCAAAATTAGGACCAGCAGTCCTATGACCTTTGGATCATCATTCCTAAGGTCACAAGGTGCAGTTTATGCATTCAGTGAGGATGCTGGGTGCATTAGGTGCATTAGGTGACTATCAGTCCTAAAACCAAGTGCTGCAAAGCCCAGAAATTAGTGGAACTCTTTACTTGGTTGTGTCCATAATTAGGACGACACGATTGTCTCCTTTGTTTGAATAGTTAAAGGGAGACTCTGAATCAAAGGCGCCTCAAACACTGACCTCTGAGGCACATCAGATGCTGGTGGGGCTCTGTGAGCTTTTTCTGCTTGCATTCTTCCTCTATTGATGTCCCTGTTTTCATAATTACTCTGGATTTGTATCCCACAGGTATCATTGGCCAATCAAGTGACAAATCTGATCCCTTGCATGTCCTGGAATGGTTTTTCAGCCCCATCAGGACAATTGCATTGTTTGAGCTGAAAAGCTAAAAAAAAAAAAAATTTCAGGAGTTTTGGTCTTTTGCAAGGACACACCATCTTTACTGACAGTTTGGGAAGGCCATTGTTACTTGAAGGGATGGATCTGAGTGGCACGTTTTGGAAAATCATGAGGATGGATCAGCCCACTTTGTGGAAGCCTGTGCTGTTGTCATGACATTTTGAGAATTTTCCCAAAATTTTCACTTTGGTCATGGATTCTGCCTGTGTGGCTGACATGGTTGCTTTGTTCCCTTTGCTGCAGACCCTGTGATGTGCTATTCAGGCCCAGGTTCATTCATTTTCCATTCTGCATGTGAAGAGTCATGTGAATTTGCCAGGGTTCATGGCTGAAGGTCACGCAAGGGCTGACAAGTTGGCTAACCCAGCATGGGTAGCACCTCAGTTTGACACTCGCACAGGCCAAGGCATCACATGGGTTTCTCCATCAGACAGCACGTACCTCGCAGGAGTTTTCAGTTGAAAGCAACTGAGGACATGACATTGTCAAGCCTTGTGAGGACTGTCATGAATTTTGCTGTGTCTTTTGCTGGCAGTGATGCAGCCCAGAGGCCTTGGGCTTTGGAGCTTTGACTGATTGATGTCACCCAAGTTGCCAAGTTAGGCCAGCTCAGGAATGTGCATGTCGCTGTTGATACTTTCTCCTTGGTAATGTGAGCTTCTGCTCACACTGGAGAGAAGACCCGCAATGTTATTTCCCACTGGAGGCAGGCCTTTGCCATTCTAGGCATACCTTCTGCTGTGAAGACCAATGATGGTTCTGCTTACACCTCTCAGAAGGTGCAGCAGTTCCTGCAGTTGTGGGGTGTGTCACACAAGGTATCTCTCATTCCCTGACTGGTCAGGTTATTGTAGAATGTGCTCATGGTATACTAAAGCGTGTTCTACAAAATCAAAAATGGGGAATGCAGGGTGAAACCCCACAAAGTCGGTTGGCAAAAGCTTTGTATACCATCAGCCACCTGGCAGTGTTGCAGAATTTCAATAACCTGGTTGCAAAGGCAAAACCCAAATGATGGGCAGGTTGGAAACCATGACCAAACTGAAAATCATCAGGTGAATGAACCATCGGATGATGGTTCCGGTGCAGACAACATGAGTGATCACTTCAAAATTTTCCTTTCTCAAGTGGACATAAATCATTGTTCATTTTCTTTTCCTTTTCTTTTTGTAATGAAACATTGTTCAATTTTTTCCTTTTCTTTTTGCTAATGGAGCATTGTTCATTTTTCTTTTTACTTTTTCTTTTTGTAATGGAGAAAGGGTGAGATGTCGTCCTGAGATTCAAAGCCGCCTGATTTGTTTTCATAATTGTAACGTACTTTCCAAAGAATTGTAAGATAAACAAAGATCATGTTTGCATTCCTTTGTAAAAGATATCACCTGATGGACTTCTCAATTGACCAGTGGGGATGGAGAGGTGGTAACTTCTCTGTCCAATCTCTGGTCACTGTCCAGAAACCTATATATATATGAGGTCAACAATAAACTGGGGACTTCTCTTCTTCTTCTCTGCCTGAACACCTGTTGTGTGTGTTGCTGTGTTCCCTCTGTACGTCACAGTAACATACATACTTTATCTTTCATGATCAAAACAACTTTGCCTTTAATGCCTAGGAAAAATGCTGCATCTTCAATCTTACTTCATTCTTTAAGTCCCAGAGCCAAAAGGCACACCTCCTGGATTACATTACTTTGGAACTTGGATGATAATTTAATACTCTGAGTGATTTTGCACAAGTTATTCAGTCGCTCTAGAAGTGACATTATCCAGTGCCATAGCCTTTCTTTCAACATTGGTTTCACCACTTAGTAATTGGTCTGTCTCAAATTACTCACTATAGTTTTCACAATCTCAGAGATATGATAAACCTTGTTCAACCTGTGTTTTCAAAGAACACGGCAGTCCTTTGCAAAAAGTGAAAAACCAAACTTAGGGCAGTAGTAACAATAACCATGTCATATAAAATGGTTGCTACCAGAGTGGCAGGTTAAGAGAATGATAGCTAATATCATTATTATTGTTGTCATTAGTTATACTAATGCACATTAAATTATATGCAAATGGTATTCTTAGGTTCAAACATCTACACAACAAAAAGTAATTTTTTTACAACTCCTACCTGAGTTGACAAGAGATTGCAGTCAATGTGTAGTCCTTTTCCTGTCTTATACCTCTGAAGTAAACCAGCCATAATTGCTCCATATGTATACAATCCAGTAGCAAGGTCTGTCATTGCTACTCCTGGTCTAACTGGCTCACCATCCTAAAGAAAAAGAAAACAGTCCAAAATTAAAAAAGACAAACAAACAAACAATAAGCAAAGAAAAAATTAAAAGCAGGAAAACAAGTGAAGACAATACAATTGTGCAGGGCTAGGATCTTACTGGCATGACAGATACATGGTGGGATGACTCCTGTGACTGGAGTGTTGGAATAAAGGGATATAGGCTCTCTAGGAAAGATAGGCAAAAGGACACAAGGAGGCAGTGTTTCCCTCTATGCCAATGACCAGCTGGAGCACATAGAGTTTCACTGGGGATGGATGATGAGCTGACTGAGAGCACAGGGAGGGCAATTGCAGGTAACATGATAATCCTGCTTTGCACTCCCATCCAGGGAGATGGAGTGTATGGGGCCCTCAATAGGTGAATCACAAGGGCCTCACATTCACAAGTCCTGGTCCTCATGAGGGGCTTCAACCACCCCGGTATCTGTTGGAGAGACAGATCATAGAATAGATCATAGAATCATGTGCAGCAGGAGATCAGGTTCAGGACCACCTATGGAACCTGAAGGTGCATAAGCCCATTGAACTTGATGACATATATCTGCAAGACCTGAGGGATTTGGCAGTAGGAATAGCTAAGCCACTACCCATCATATTTAAGAAGTCATGGTAGTCCCAGGAAGTTCCCACTGACTGGAAAAAGGGAAACATAACCCCCATATTTAAAAAGGGTAAAAAAGAAGAACCATGGAACTATGGTTCTTCCTCCTCTTCCTATCCAGTAAGATTATGGAGCAGATTCTCCTGGAAGCTATGCTAAGGCACATGGAAAATAAGCACGTGATCTGTGACAGCAAACACAGCTTCACTATGAGCAAATTGTACCTGACAAATCTGAGGTTACAGCACTAGTAGATATGGGAAGAGTGACTGATGTCATTTGCTTGGACTTGTGCAAAGCATTTGACACTGTCCCACATGAAATGCTTGTCTTTAAACTGCCACTTGGTAGGTAAGGAATTGGTTGGACGGTTGCAGTCAGTTGCAGTTAGTGCGCGAAATTATTATCTTTGAGTGAACTGATGTATAAAAAATACCACTGAAAACCAGGTATTCTTGTATATATAAAAAACTGCCACTCTGTGATGCCGCATACTACAAATCATGAAGGATTTATTATGCAACTTTTTGTCCCTAATAACATAATGTTTCAA
This sequence comes from Sitta carolinensis, assembly GCA_032173965.1. Lineage (NCBI taxonomy): Eukaryota > Metazoa > Chordata > Aves > Passeriformes > Sittidae > Sitta > Sitta carolinensis. The sequence continues at coordinate 53,928,658 of CM063284.1, read as the reverse complement.
CTCACCAGAGCAAAAAGAAAAGAGATAAGGTTAGAGACAAGAGAAGCTAGTGAAGACTGATTTTTTTTATGTCTAGAAGCCAAAGGCCTAAACAATTTCTACAGTACACTGACATGGGTGCCTGTCTGTTTAAAAGGCAGAACCATATTGCTTCTTTCTTCTCACTCCCTTTTTCTCCCTCCTCTTCAGTCCCTCCCCAGCTTAAAGCTCAGTTTTGTATTTTCCACTATACACTCCAGACTTCTAGTAAGAAAACAAAAACTTTTGTTTACACATGTAAATATTACATATGCAAATTTGTGACCTTCTGACTTGAGTCACTCAACAGTTGTTTGTTCAAATATCATTTTGCTGTATGTCATCCCTTTTCTAGCATCAAGGGAAGAATCTTCATGTGTTTCAGAACTTCTATAATCATTGGCGTGATATACATCCCCTCTGAAATCAATGGCAAAATGAATTTCTAATTTCAGCCCAGCTAGGCTTTTATCATAGTGCTTCTGAAATATTCTCCATTTCCTACTCCAAAAAGTTTGAGGTCAGGTGATCAGATTATCACAGCAGTTCCTTATTTTGAAGTCTTAATTTTTGTTTGTTGGGTTTTTTTCAGTTTTCAAGCTTTGAAGAAAAATAGCAGTGCAAAGTTAATGAGACTCTTCCAGAGTTCTGGCACCCAAGTAAGTGTTCCATAAGACAACTTAAAATCATTACAACTGATAAATAATAACTGTTTGTCAAGTTACCGTAAATGTATTTAAATGTATTTAATGTAGCATAAATTCAATAAAATTGAATCTACAGAATTATTTTAATTAGCTATGTCTAAACTGCTAAGCATAATTATTGTAATAATAATCTTCTAAATAAGCCTGCAAGAATTGTTTCCTGAGAATTATTAAAAAAAAAAAAAAACAGTGTCTTGGCTTCATATAAGAAAATCTTCATCATCATTTTTCTTTTGCACTCCAACAGGATTTACACAAGTCTTCTATCAAGTCATATATATTTTTCTTTAAAACATTTTATTTTATTATCAATTGCATTAATAGAGCTATTCTGAAATAAAAGACAGTAGGACAATATTTTCTACATGACATGGAAAATGCTGCTATTTTATTCATATAATGAAATTGACTAAAAATTACAAAATCTGTATAAAACATAATTTTTTAAAAAACATTAGTTACTCTCATTCAAACCGCAGTCAGGATTAGTCTGTGACTATCTATAGCCTAGATATCCATAGGATGATATATAAACTATACAATATTATGGTGAATGCTGCTTTAGGAGGTAGTACTTTTTTTAAGAATCTCTTATTTCTTCCTGCTCCAGACTTTACACTTAAGCTACTTCAGTTTCCCAATGGAAAACACAACTCAAAGGTTCCAGCAGTTTACCACTCTCATTGTACCAAACTCTGAGGAAAAACATGCAAGTTCGTTCTTCACTTTTATATGCACAGGCCTACCAAGAAAGCTAATTAGCCCATGAGAAGGCTTTTGCTCCTCAGAGCTACCACAGAGAAATAAAAGAAAAAACAAAACAAACAAACAAAAAACACCAACCCCCCACACCAAAAAACTATACATACTTACAAAAACACCCAACCAAAATTTAAAAAATAACTCATATTATCTGCTTCAAGTAATCAGTTTGTTAAATCGTGCTTTCTTTATTATAGCCACTTCATTGCATTCACTGGGTTGAGAAGAAACCAAGAAAATTTGAGATTTTGCTAACAGATGTGCTGTAACATTCTTAGTTTGAAAACACTTTTCACTGGTTTCAGAGTGTCATTAATTTCACCCTTGAAGGAAAACACTGCTTTTGAAGATGGGGAAATTTGGATTATTTTAATAGGTTGTTACATGTGAATTTCAAAACCCTCCTCATCAAGTACTAAACTACCTAATGTTTAAAAGCCAACACTTCCTTTGCCTCAGTAAAAAGTTCACCTTTATTTCTAAAAATACTTTCACAATTTCCCCTTACAGAACACTGCTACAAACTACTAGTACTATACTGCTATGTTATTTTTAACATGTTGACTTTGCTTTATCCTAACACTCCACAACCTATAATTCTGAACCAGTCCACATAATTTCTAGCCATCCTTGGTCTTTCTACCAAGATTCATGACTAGCTGCCATGTCTCACCATTTAATCAGCTTTAATCAGCTCCTGTGCCATAAACCTGTCTTTCTGTGGCAAGATGCATAGGTGTAAGTAATTGTGAAATGGATTAATTTAGGCTTTTATCACTATTCTGAAGAACAAGAGATATGAAGCTGCTTTACGTGAAGGATAAAGCTACACACACAGAGAAATACCTTCTTTAGATAGAGCTTCTGCCCAGCAGTACTTTTACTGACATTATACCAGTTGCCTGGGCAAAGTAAGGATCTATACATTATCTTTTATTCAAGCAAGTTATTTCAAAAGTGACAAACACCACCACCCTTGCCAGACAGAAATTATATTATTGTTCTGGTAGGAAGACCAAACATAGCTCTAGCCTGGAAGAATGTGTCTTAAGCAAACAAAGCTGCCATCCCGCCTCAAGGGCTGGTTTGAATCCTAAATTAGGTGCAGCATCAGGACTTACCTCTTTCCTCATTTGAAAGGATAAAGGTTCATACCAATAAAGCAGACCTTTTGTTTTTAAATCACTGTGCTTTGCTATTGCTCAATCCTATAGTTTACACTTTTATTCCTAATTTTCGCTGTTTGCTAAATTCCTTACAATTTGTCGACATATTCTGGCCCAAATATAGCCACAACATGTTTTAGAAGCTTCCTTTCCAGAGCTTTTTTTTTCTTGCCCTTTGACATAATTTCTCTTCCCAAACTTACATCAATAATAGAAAAATCATCCATTTAAAATGAAAATTGTTTTGAAATGACATGCATAATAAAAGCATTCTAAGTCCAGTAGTCTTTACAGATGTGAAATAATTGCTGAAGCTAATACAAACCAGCAATGGCTGCATTTTTCAACAGCTCTGAGCTATATATACCATGTGTTTCTTTCGTAACAGTTTGGTTGGTACTAAACTGAAGAATGGCCTCTCCAGTTTGCAGATTAAATACTATGTCATATTCAGTGAAACAAAAATGTTTTTTCTGCAAGAAAGAATACACCGCCATAAAGGTATTTCAAATATTGAAGACCACATGTAATAATTCACTAGGAGATGGAAGGGGATTTGTAACCAAATTGAGTTTTATTTAATTAATTTGAAGTTATTGCCTTGATGAGTCAGAAATTTTCATCAAATGGATATTCATCTAGTACTGATATATCTGAATATATTAAGTAAAAGCTTTCTGTTCATCAAATATGAAACTTGAAAGTGGTGTTTAACCAGGAAATATCTATAAATTATCTCATCCAGGATAATAAAAGTGTCATCAGTGCAAAATTTGTCCTTTAGCATTTTTTAATTTATGTAAAGAAAACCTGAATGTGTCCTGAAGCAACTACTAAGAATGGGTTTGTTTAGTGTTTTACACAAAACAGTTTCCCCTCATAAACATATTAGAGTTTTAAATTTCACAGGTGTGATACACTTCTAATACAGAAGTAATTAAGTATATGTGTAAGAGCTTGAATCACATGCACATTTCTGTACACAAAACCATGTTTTAAAGACACTATTCTACTGTGCTTGGGTTTGTACAATCAGCAAAAACAACACTAGCAGAAACACAGTTGTTTGTGCCAATAATTTTGCAGTATTGCAGAAGTTGTAGCTTGATTTCAAGGTTCAGAATATCATGCAGAAGGATTTCAAAGGTATTACCATTAAGTGATAACAGGAAAAAAAAAAAATAAGCAAGCAGGTTTTGGTTTGGTTTTTTTTAATAGGCAGGAATATGTACTGTTCTTGCTTTATACTTATACATTATTTTAGATATAGGACAAAATTTTAGTACCCTATTATAAACATGCTTTCTATGGAATGTAAATACGTATACCTCAACATTAAACACCTCAGTCATGTATGTAGATGCTTTTTTACTGCTGCTCAAATTCATTACAATTTGTCTGCTGCATAAGCTGATGCCTCTAAGACCATCCTGCAAGAACATTCAGTGGTTTGTTTACCAAAGGGATGTTTCCAAAGAGCACTGTTGCACTGATGATGTTATGCTGATTATCTGTAGCTACTGCAACTAAATACAAAACCAACACCATCTGCTATAATTTTTCCTCTTTTTTTATTTCCAATTTACAAAAGTGGCCTTTTCTATTCTATAGTAAAAAAAAAGAAATCAGACCCTAGTCTACCCATTCAAATGAACTTACTACTTTTAACACATTAATTCCATGTTATCTAGCCAACAAATAATTTAAGCTTTATTTTTTTAAAAAACCAGCATGAAATTCTGTTTTCTTTTCTCTTCTTTTTCTTTGGCCACTTTTCTACATGTTGATTGAAACAAGGTTTTCTACTTTTTTTCAGACTTAGTTTTGTGAAATTTTAAACACAATTCTGTCATATAACATAAATGTAAAAAAATATTTTACTACTACTAATAATTTGTTATTTTAAAGTAACTTTCAGACAAGCATACAACATGATTTTAAAGCCACTTGGGTAAGTTTTCACTACAACAACAAAAAGCATATTTGTTTCTTTGGAGAAATGGACTACTTAAGTTTTTGAAACAATACTGTCCCCTATACACCAAAAATGGTTTTGAGAAACTGAGGAAATACTACACAAACAACTTCAAATAAAGAAAAATAAGCAAATTTTAGCATGTTTATTTTAATCACGTGAAAGAGTGACTAAGTTTCAATTAATTGTTAGAAGCCTCCAGCAAACAGACAAAGCTTTTATTGACAATGACTAAATTATTCCTATGATTACATTACCTCAAGTCTTAGTGAGGTGATGTGAACATCTGGTTTTCCAGTGTAGATCTTAATACGATCTTTTAATAAAATCCATCTTCATAACAGCCACTGAGGACTATTATTTTCATCATATAACTTGCATGCAATTATTCAGTACAACAGTTATTTATTCTGGCATTCACATAACATTGAAAAGCTGTACAAAAGTCCTGTGTTTTTCAATCTTTCTATCTTCTTTCCTTTCTTCATGTTGTACTAACAACATCTGCCCCTTTCTAATAGTTTTTATACCATATTAATTTTGAATTGGTATATTTTGAGGTGCGTTTACGAAGTTTTTGACATTGTATTGGAAATATTAACCTCCATTCTACAGACACAATGCAAAACTTTCTTACACTACAGTTACTGTGAACAGTCATTGCTTAGTGCATATATGCATTATATATTTGAAGGGAAATGCCTGTAAGGACTGCACTCAATTTCATGTCTTCTCATGTTCTGACATGGGACATCCTATGAGTACGTACCAATAACACAGAGAAATGGACAGTCTTAGGAAACAAGGCACAAGATGTTTCAGCTTAGTCCAAAACTGCTTGATTTTGGCTTTTTTCCGTAATAAAAAGTACAACTCTGGTAACAATAGTTGCCAGAAGTACAAACTTCTGATGTTTGTCATTGTTCTCGGTAGAAAACAAGTCTATTGGCAGAATACCACCCCTACAATAGAGTTGTGGCCAGATCATGTGTGGTTAGCTTTCAACAATCTACTCAAACATTAACAGCTGACACTTAGTACAGAAACTTTATGAATTCCTTGTTTATCTAGAACATGCAAGTACTGTACTCACAAGATCAGCACTACTGCTTCCCAAGTACCAGGAGCATCACCACAGAACAGTATCTAACATTTATAATGCATAGAACAGATTTGAAAAGGGATATTTGGGGACCATATTTCCTGCAACTGTAGGCGATTCAACACAGCTTAATTAAATGCTTATTTGACCAGCATTTTTCTGAGGTGAAGACACACCTTCTATATACCTCTAGAATCCAGATACTAAACTACAGTTACACTTCCTGCACTGCCACAACTACCAAAGATCTTGGGTGTCAGTGGGGATAGGCAGCACATAAAGCCTTCCCAGAAATGCATGGCATCTGTCTGCCTATTTATGCAGGCATAATGATGGAAAACCCCCCAGGATTTTGTCAGATTTATCTAGATAGCTTCACAATTCCCACTTTTAAAAAGGGAATATCAATATCAGTGAGACTTCACACTCATAGGTATGGTTCTATCATTCAGATGTCAACAATGTGTCTACTACAGCTCTTGAAGTGACTACAAGTGGCCATTAACAGGTTAGCATACATTGCCAATTTATTCACTGGAGATTTAGGATTTTTGGTTTATTTCTTTAATTTTCTGGTTTTTGAGAATTTTTCTTTACAAGCCTGGAGTAAGTTACTTGAAGTATATAAGTACTATAATTTTCTTAGTTTCCCAAAGATGAAACCTCTTGTTGGACTCAGGAGGGTTTGCATAACAGATGTGTTATCCTTGGCTGACTTGTTCCATGCCAGTTTTGGTATACAGCACAAGGATTCTGTGAAATTTGTAAGTTGTGCACTATACCTCATGCCCTGTGATATGCATGAGACCAGAAACAGCAGCAGCAATGGAGTCATATCCACCTCTCTGAACCACTGGACCAGTCTGACCATAACCTAAAAGAGAAACAGAACAATTAGTAATTCAATCAAGGACAAGTACAATGTAAACTATTACCTTTCCTCAGCTTTTGTTAACAAGCTGTCCAGATTGTACAACTGATTAATGCTATTGCATTCTATTTATTCCTGCACATTTTTAAGAATAAAGTTGGATTTATTCTCTGTAGGCTGAGGATGTGTTTGATCTTTATTCTAGACAGACTTGTATCCCTGATACATTTTGTTCCTTTCAGATAAAATTTCATTTTTAATTCACTGTGTCAGCTGTGGTTGTTCTCGTATGTTATTTCAGAGACTCTACAGTATCTCTACAGGCCTACAATTGCTGTCGAACAGGGCCTGTCTTATCTGTGTATCTCCACTCTGCTGTAAGAATATCTTGAATATCCCAAACAATACTAAAATTATGACACTATGGTTTGGGCACATGAATTGTTCCCCCCTTATTTCTGTACTTTATTCCATATCTAAACAGAACTACCTTCAAAACAAAATATAGTCTACAAGCGATGGCAAGGCTTTAGCAAGTACATAAAAATCTGTCAAGAGTTAGCACCAGTGAAATCCAAAATACAGAGAATTTTTACTGAACTACCTAAATACAGTTTTGCTCAGCTGTATAATTAATTTAAAATAAACAGCTGTAGCCAGAAGGATGCAGTCTTACTTTTCTTTGCTATAGTCATCATGTTCTTACAACAACAACCACAAAATTTTCCAATGGAGGAGGTCTTGCACAATCAGCTGAGGAGGTAACTGGAACCAGTGACCACCATCACAGAGGGTAGAAGTCAACAGGGAAAAAGCAACATATTTTATTGATGGTTTCTATTAGTTCTAATAATGGCAGAGCCCTCAATAATCAGATTTAAGCACTCGTCCTCCTCAAAGAGTAAGCACATTCAAAGCTATTCTCATGCTTTCTGATATCACTAAGATAAATCCTTTGGAGCAGTAACAAGATATTTGTCACAGAAAAGATTCCTAATTTGACTGTAGTTTTAAAACAACTTTTCTGTTTAATTCTTACCTGTGAGGATAGTACTAGAATTACATTTTATCAACATATACTGAAAGTTTAAAATTTTCTGAATATCCTAGATTCTTTTTCATAATTTGTCTGGAAAAATCTTCTACATATACAGACAGGCTGTTCAGTAGACATGACAGTCTAAACATTGGCTTTGTGAATTAAAGCAGACAATTAAAAAACATCTTTCATTGTGGTAATCTACCTCAGTTCCTCCACTCAGACTGATGCTGTTACGTGTATAATTCATAAATTATTCCTAATACATAGTACGAGAGGATTTTGATGAATGAAAACCAGAGTTGAAGCACTTTGCTACTCCAATTGATAAGTAATACCAAGCTAAACAATATCCACTTACCACACAGATTTCCCCATTATACCACAAACTATTTCAATTGCCTGATCTTTTTCTGGAGATACGAGATCCACGTTGTGCAAAGCTGTAGAGGAACTCAACTTCTACACTCAGTGTCACAGGGCATATCAGAATACTAGAGCCAAATCACTGACTTTATCAACGTATCTTCAAACCAAACATTTTGCAAGAGAAAAGTCAACACTTTTCTTGTGGTCAAATCTGTGTCACTACTCACAAGAGAGAAGAAAAAACCTACCAGTTTAACCAACTTTATTTGAAATCTGAAAACAGCTGACTTTGAGATCCTAACAAGAATTTCATGGCATTTCCTTTCCTATTTACACTCTTAAGTTTACAGCAAAGAACAGCGTATTCACATACAAGAGGACTAGCAAATAAAATATACAGAATCCACCCAAAAATGTTCCAAAGAGCTCTAATTAGGCATATACCATTATTTCATTGGAATGAACTGTAGAATTAAAACCAGCTAAGTGTGTGGGGCTACACAACAAAACCTTGCTTAAAAAAAAAAAAAAAAAAAAAAAAAAAAAAGTACTCAAAACAACTTTAATTGAATAGTGAAAAGCATATTGAAGTAAGTGAGAAACTACATACTGGCCTCAATTACTAACAAAGAAAAGACATCTCAACACATCTACTCACACAAATGTTTTCATAAACAGCACACATATGAAAATTAAACATTTAGTATGTAGACAGAACAACTATACAACACTTTGCAATGTTCTTCTGGTAAGGACAAACATCCATCCCTCAAACCCTGAATTCAGTAGAGGTGACAGGCAACAAGGTCTGCATCTTTCTAGAGGAGTTTCACAAATAAAAATTTTTAACTCCTTTTTGCACCTTGTAACAGCCAAAATAAAAATAAATTAAATTTCAAAATAAAAGGTATTATTTAATGAATTTCTGGTTAAGATTAGAATTTGTATGTAGTGTTTAATTCGTCTTCATAAATCACAATAGATGAAAAAGAAAAAAATATATAATTATCTTTTTGATCTAAATTCTGGGTCAACAAAGCTAGGGTGGGGACAAAATCTGTTGTCATTGGATATGTTATGCCCCAGAAACTATGGATATACAAGATTCCTGGAGGAAAAAGTAGAGTTAAGTGAGAAATAGCTAATGCTAAAAATTAATGATCTCATTATCCAGACAAAAATCAAAGGCTGAACATTATTTCCATGGTCAATGGAGCAACCCAGTGCAGATGTTTTAGAATTAACTATGAACACAAGCACAAAAACCTTGAAGAAGAGTCCAAAATTACATTAAAAAAATATTCAGCCTGGTACACAGATTTTATAATAAGAGTAATATATACACATACATACACATGTACATATACATGTGTGCATATATATATACAAAAATACAAAATAACTCCCTAAAGATAAAAATGCCACCCAAAGTTTATGTTTGTCCGAACACTCTGTGTTCTCTGGAACACAAAGAAAAGTACAGTGTGAAAAGTAGATTTGCAATTACATCCTCAAACCTAAATATAGGCTCCTCTTAAATAAAATGTATTTAGTGGTTTAAGATTTAGATACAGTGAAAAACACTTTAGGGTAAAAAGATAATTCCAGTTGAATACAGAGAGAATAGATTTAACAGTGACGGTTTCAGAAGGTAAGATTAGGCAGCTTTAGTGGAGCTTACCACCATAATCTACAGTCAATATTTATAAAGTCTCTAACAGTAAAGAATTTATTTTAGATCCTTAAGTCCATTGTAGGTATTTTTATTTAGGGGAATAGATTTCAGAAAGACAAAATAATTCAAATTTTCATTTAATAAAACTAAGTGTCATTTAAATCATTTCATCTTGACAAGCAGCTGCCTAGATTCTAAATCTCATGTAGATCTTTATATTTGTGTAAAACAGAATCTGCAAGGAACAAAAGAATGCATGACACTAAATCCCTATTTAACCCCCAAAATCCCCATTCTATACCTTGCAGTAGGAAGACATGATTTCTTCTGATACCTGTCACATCCTCATGTGTTTAGAATTCAAAATCATTCCAGTATGAGTCAGTGTTCTGTACTTGAAAAATGTACATCAGTTTCACAATCAAACCAAGTTCAGACAATAACCCCAAGTTAGATCTCCAAGTGCTTCCTTAAAGTCGTCATTGTCAAGGCATTATTTAATCTGCATAGCAAGCTTTTGAAATCACCAGAAACAGAGAATCACACAGAATCACAGAACGGGTGGGGTTGGAAGAGACCACAATGGGTCATCTGGTCTAACCTCCCTGCTCAAGCAGGGTCATCATAGAACAGCACAGGATTGTGTCCAGCTAGTTTTTGTGCATGGAGACTTCCTGTGCATCAATTTCTTCTTATTGCCTCATATCCTCTTGCTTGGCACCATCAGGAGCCTGGTGCCATCCTCTTGGCACCCTCCCTTCAGGTGCTAGAGACATTGATGAAATCCCCTCTCAGTCATCTCTTCTTGAGGCTGAATAGGCCCAGTTCCTGCAGTCTGTCCTTGTAAGAGTGATGCTCCAGTCCTTTGATCACCTTTATAGCCCCCCAATGGCCCCACTCTAGGAGCTCCATGTCACTCTATTGCTGAGGAGCCCAGAACCAGACACAGCACTCCAGATTTGGCCTCACAAGGGCTGAGTAGGAAGGATCACAAGGGCAGGATCACCTCCTTCCACCCACTGGCAGTGCTTTTCATTAATGCACCCAAGGAGATCACTGGCCTTCTTGGCCATGAGGGCTCACTGCTGCCTCACAGATCCTTCACAGATCCTTCTCCTTTCCAGCAGTTTGGCCCCCAGCCTATACTGGTGCAGGGGGATATTCTTCCTCAGGCACAGGACCTGCAATTGCCTTTGTTGAACTTCAGGCACTGCTTTCTGCCCATCTCTCAGTCTTCCAGTTCTTCTCTTCCATCTCTCTCAAGGCCCTTTGGAAGACCGTTGTGAAGCTCTCTGTGGTATCTGCCTCTCCTCCCAGCCTTGTGTCACCAGTGAACTTGCTGAAGAAGCATCTGCCCCTTCACTCGAGTCACTGATGAATAAATTCAACAATGCTGGGCCCAGTACTGAACCTTGGGAGACACCACTTGTGATGGGTGTCACAAGCTAGACCCTGTGCCTCTGCAACCACTACAGGACTATTTGCTTATTCACCACAGTCACACCTAAATCTTCCTGTTCTGACCCTGCAGCCAAGTCTATCTTTTACATAACAAAGTGTAGAAACCTTTACTCTTTGAAGCTGTTTCTGAGCAAGAAAAATTAACTGGGCATGAGAAATATGAACTGGCACTGGCTACTTTGTGTAAGCTTAAGGGAAACGTGGGCCTTTACTGGAGGTATTTACACAGCAAATGCCACAGCTTTCCACCAGCAATCCTGTACCCTTAGCTCAAACAAGAAGAGACTTTAACCAATTGGAAAGTTCTGAAAAGTTAACATCCTTTAACAGAGGATGTTAAATAGAGCCAGAAAAGATAAATTTGCACATGAAAAATTGTAAAGAATTTTCTTAACCAAGATCTCCACTATCACTCTTTGTTGGTCTGCAGCATTTCATAGTGTATGAAAATGAGACATGCCTAATGTAACATTAAAAAAAAAAAAAAATCAATATTTCTCTGTTTCTGTATCTACTTTTCATTTAATATTTGGCTAAATATGACAATTAAAGTTTTATAAATTAAGGTGACTAATATATAATAATTAGCTGTTCTAAAGTCTCCAGCTGTTTGATAGTGAAACCTTTGATATGGAGCAACAAGGGAAGACTTAAGGTGCCTAAAAATATTTATCTAGCAAAACTGAAAAATGAGCATGTAAAGATAAACAGTAAATTATAATAGCACTAAGATAATCATCACTAGATGGGGGAATTGCAGAAGTAACTTTATGCAAGACACTAATTGCAACTGACTGAAGATTTATTTGGTAAAATGAATTGAAGCATGTAAATTTCCTGTGAATACTGGCTATATATACATATTCCAATTATATCTAAGAGTGAGATTGCTGCTATTATCTGATTAAATTGCATTGGTATTAATACACCACAATTCCTGACAAAAGGGAAGACTAAAAGTACTTCTTTCTCCCAGATTTTTCTAATTAAATCAGACGTGGTGGTAGATGTTAAATTTGGTTTTTCCCAAGTGGTCTATTCCTGTTACCCCCCTCAATGGGTTTGGTCTGTCCCTGGCTAGCCACTCCCAGTCCCATTTTATCTATCCCCCCTTCAGATGGTAACACCCCCAGACTGATGCAGTTTAAAAGCTTGGAAATCGGGGCTCTGCGTTCTCTTTTGCACCCTCTTAAGAAGAAAAAACATCTCTGTGAAGGTGCCTTCTCAGACCCTTATTTCAAACCTCAACTCTGGGAGTTCAGGAGCCCAGATTGCAGAAAGCCTCTCTGCTTTCTACTGTTCAAGGACTGATTGCAGCCTGAAAACAGCTGCACCTGGCTATGCAGCTGGGGGACAAGGCTAGCCCAGCCCCCCGGGCCAGAAGCCACAAGACATACATATTAAAAAAAAAAAAAAAAAAAAATTCTTCAATGGAAAATACATCTTAGCTACTTTCTAGGGTTGGTGTGACATTTCTCCATGATGAAAGGGGGCCAATTATTCTGAAACATGGAAGTTACTTCTAACAGAACAAAACTTAAAGTTCTGGGCTTAATGTGCAGGAGCCACATGATAGCACTCATGGTTTGGGACATAGCACAGGAAAAATTATAATATTTTCAGGCATCATACGGGACAAAAGTTTGGGGGAAAAAATAACATGTCATAACAAACTACTGTTAGTTTATCCACTTTTAAATGGTCAATGTATTTATCACATAAGAGAGACAGAATTTGCTTTACAATCCACTCTCAATGATTCTGTTCTGAGACACAGAAATAAATATTATGAATTGAGAAAGGTCAGGCTGAAGATTATGAAAAAAGTAATAACAGTAAAAGTTGCTGGACTGCACAAAAGTGTTGCTACCCAAATCTCCAAGTGTTCAAAAATGTCACACTAAATTTAGAAATGTGAGAAAAAAAAATCCAAACCAAACCTGTTTCCAGAAAGAACTCTGTTAGGAAAACAGACTAATGTGTTCTTACAGGTTTAGCTTTCTAATACCCTGTCAGCTACCACATAGTTTTATTTAATTTTTCCAGATGACAGTGGGATTTTTAGATACATTTATGGCAGATATTCTTCATAAATTTTTAGAAAGCAAGCAAACCAATTAAACAACTTCTTAGACAAAGTTTCAAGTGTCTGTATGCTATGCTATGCTATTCCAAGATGCATACAGAACACACATTTGGACACCCTATTTCCTTGCCGAGGAGGTATTGATGATATGATGACAGAATTCCTAACATGTATAAAACAATTCATTTTGGCTAGAAGCTGCCTGAAAGCATCTGGGATAAACAGGCACTACTGTGTTGCAATATCATTACTTTAGGGACAATCACTCTAAAAGAAGTATTTTTATGTAGGTTAGTTTAGATTAATTTGTGATTTTTATGAAGATTAACAAAAATGTTTCAGTATTTCTCAGCTTGTTGCGCATTTGATTTTTATTTCATGAAATTTAACAGCCGAGTATAGTGGGTCACAAAAAATTTGCACCTTCAAAAAAACAACTGAAAAAGAAGTAAATCTCACAAAATTATTAAATGCACAGAAACTGGAAAGGGGGACCAAACACTCATTCAGCATCTGAAATTGCTATTCTCACTTCAATACAATGTGCTTTCAAGCTAATGATGGCCTCATAATTAAACCTACAGGATAGCCCGAGTATGATTTTCTGTGTCATAAAAAGAATGGTCAGCATTTCTCATTATGACCTGTGTTAAAAATATTTGTATCACATGCAAGAGAAAACCAAAAGTGTTAGGCTCCCAACTAGGTTTACTAAAATATATATATATGTTTTTTCTTCTTTTGTCTGGGCCTTTCTGGTGTTTCTGTTGTCTCTGTTTCGGCTTTCTGTTTTCCCCCAGCCCTGCATCTGAAGAAGAGGTCAAGTCGTCTGTTTTCTCGTGTTCAGGAATTTGTTTAGTCTTTGCTTATCTCATATTCGTTCCCTGGCCTGCCATGGTCTTCTCTGCAGGCCAGTGCTCTCTCCCCCCGTCATCTGTCCTTCCTTCGTCTTCGTCCTTAGTCATCTTCTTCATCTGTCCGTGGTCTCGGTCCTCTGCCTGCCCTTGGGAGGGCACTATCTTTTATACTGAAAATTATGTGTTCTTTATTTATAACAATTCTCCAATATCTATCCACTATGTTGTACAGTGTACTTTTGTTCCAAACCAATCCAAATGTGCCACACCACCACAGAAGATGGAGAACAAGAGGATGAAGAAGAAGCCCAGGGACACACCCCATTTCCTCCATCTTTGCCCCCTGATCTCTCATCTAAAATCCACAAATTCTACTTTTTCACTGTGTGACATACTAATTATCATGCTATCCAAATTCTTGTGACTTATAAATCTTCCCAGGATAGTCAGAAGGATTTCCTGGTTTCCCACACAAAAGCCATAATTTCTGCACTTCTTCATGATTTGATAGCATGATAAAGTTTTATAAGGCCAAATATAAAACATATTGTACTAAAAGGATAGGAAAAACCAACACAGAGACATTGTCAACACAGACCAATTCCCTATAGTTCAATTCCCAGATGACAAATGACATTAACAAGTCAGGCTGTATAGGATATTCTGAGCAAAACATAGAAAAATATGTTTAACATAGGCATTTCTACAAATAGGAACTAAACGTGGTCACAAATTTAATCCAGATAGATGGCTATCCCTGCTGAATAACAAATTAATGAGAAACACCTTTTGGCTTGTTCTATTGCCAAAAGAAAATACTCAATTAAAGACAGCTTACATCTTTACTTAATAAAGATTAATGAAGCAAGCAGAAGAACACAAGCAATTCTCTGCAATGACAAAAACAAAAGTCTAACAGACACATTATATGAAACTTTGCAGTGTCAGAGCTGCCAAATGCATTAGCAAAACGAGTAAAGACTTTCAGAAAATGCTTGCCATGTGTTGGTCAGAAGGAAAGGAAGTACAACTTCCTGAATAGGCAGGCTTACAGAAGATCAGAACAGATACAAGAAAGGTGAAGTCAGAGCAAACTGTCAAGAGAGATGAAAGGATGTTAAGAAAAAAACAAGTCTTAAGTCACCAAGCATAAAATCTGATAAAAACATTTAATTTCCCAATTGGTGACTGCAAATGCATACAATATGTATTGCTTTTACACATGTTGATTTAGACATTCTAACTCTGTCTTTTGAACAAAATCGGGTGTTATAAGTTGGAAGGCATAGATAAAACAAAATTGTTAAATCAAGCACAAAACTCTATGCTAAGATTTAGCTACTGAAAGACTAGAACAAACAATAATCTCTTCCAGTTGTTTAACTTCATTCAATTTTCATGTGATCTGGGTACCCAGCCTCACATAACTCCTCTTAAGGCACCAACCACACTTCTAGGACACAGCCAGAGACATTTCAAACAAACACAGGTTTGGTTTTCAAAAAGGCTTTTAATCAGCCTGCAAACTTCTAGGCCATATTTCCTAGCTTTATAACATGCCAAATATAAGTTACAGGAAAGCAGTCCCTCCCTCTATAGCTCAAACTGTAATTATTCAGGAGATGCTAGCTCTTTCTTTTGTAAAGTCAGTAAACGTTTAAGTTGTCACTCTCTGAATTTCAAGACAGAAGCAGCTGCCCAGTCTAAGTGGGGTCACTCTTCTACATGATCTAAGAAATTAAATGTGTCATGATGACCATTTCTGAAAACAAAATTTCAATTAAAAGATTTTAGATGACACTGAGATTAGGTACTGAAACTTTACTCCCCACCTTAAAGGAGGCTGATAAAACATCCAAATTCCCCATCGCTGTTCTGGGTTTAAAGAAATATTCCCAGCTGAACACACTTAAAAGTAACAAATCACTCCTTGGTACAGATACAGCTGATATTAGGACTACAAATATTTATATAGTGAAAGCTAATATTAAAATAGTGAAGTGAATTACTCCCAGCAGTGTAGCAATGGCATTTCCCCAGAACATCCAGGCTGCCACACTTGCACAGAAATTAGTTAAATA
The DNA here is from genome assembly GCA_032173965.1 of Sitta carolinensis. Classification (NCBI taxonomy): domain Eukaryota; kingdom Metazoa; phylum Chordata; class Aves; order Passeriformes; family Sittidae; genus Sitta; species Sitta carolinensis. The sequence goes on along the minus strand of CM063284.1, from coordinate 53,912,489 downwards.
CTGAGGCAAGCTGTCTGTCCTAATCTCCACGTGTCCTCACCTACTTTGCTAGAACTGCTCTACCCACCCAACTCTGCCACACTATTACAACTAAGGTAAGGGAGCAAATATCTATGAGAAATATCTGGAAATCAGTCAGAAGTCAACAGAAAGACACCACACTTCAGCTCAACAGATGTTAATAATCCTATTACTTCTTATAGTGAAAAAAATCATGTAAAATTAAGAAGTACCTGCAAGGTGCATTTTCTATGAATATTTATGAAGCTATAGCCAAGCACTGTAGTGTTAGGATAGCCTCAGAGAAGTCTTCTGATAAAGACATAATTATCTATGACCCCATGACAGAAATGTAAGCTAATTACTTAATTACATAATTATTTCTCATCTGGTGATGTATTTTCAAGTGGAACAGACATCCATTTGTTGTGACTGTACATAGTTACGTTGACAGACAAATCTGTGCAGCAGTGTCCAATGAAAGAGCTGACCTTGACCAAACATTTCCCCTGGGGATTGCATGTCCATGGCTGAGAATACAGACTATCACCCTGACTTCTCCCTCTAAGATCAAATACATAGCGCCTCAGGGGCAGAAGTTAGAAAAGCATATGAAATTAACTCAAAATCAGTATGTGATTGTATTTTAAACTTTACAAAAATTTCCTCAAAAATTTTCCAAACAAATCTGTAAAGTTTAATTCCCAAAGAGAATTAAGTCATATGGAACGCAACGATCTTAGAATTCCAGCCTGTCATTTCAACCCTTTCAATAACATCAGTGATATTTTTTGAACCAGAATTTAGTTCTCTTTAGTCTACACACTCAAAATATGTAAACAGAGGAGACATTATAAAATACATAGTCTGCAAATAAAGATATTTACTCTTTTCAGTTTTAATCTTAAAAGAAGCTCAATTCATTAATAAATTAATTCCTGTATATTTTAAGATCATAATTTTAATTTGACAGAAATAAAAGAAACTGACAATTATATATTATATGTTCTGAGCAGGCACATGATATATAGCACCCCTTCTTATTGTACAAAGAATATAGTTTTATATGAATAAGCAACCTGTAGTTGCAGTTTCATAAAATAATTTTGGAAGATGTAGTCTCTTAGAAGAGGCTACAAAATTCTGGCCTCCTATCTTCCTCTTGAAATGGTGGTCAGGTCATTTCAAGACATGATCACAATGGCATTAGGTACACTTATCCTGACTTTGTAATACCCACAAGGACTAGACTGGAAAAGAAAGCCATCCTCTCTGTTAGAAAGCTTCCCAAAATGTTTAATAGGAATCTTTTTTTTGCATAAATTTTAACAATTACTTCTTGTCTTATGTAAAACAGATTATTCTTTTCTCTTTACAAGAGCTTTTACTTACAAGAAGACTGTTATCCACAAACCTATTCTCACTACATCCTTTCTTCACAGTAACATTTGCTACTGTCTGTGTCTAAGTTTTCTTTACAAGACAACTCACATATCCATAGGTTTAGCTGATGGCATAAACATTGGGAAACAAAATGCTGTTAATGATCATGTACATGGAAAAGAGCCAGATACTGACACTATTTTGGTTTCTAAAAATTACAAAAACCAGGCTATTTTTCAATAGTTTGTGTCTTCTACGCCCAAACCTGTTTTCTTTGTATTTGCCAGCTACTGACAGTGTTTTATTTTATAACAGTATTCTAAAAACACAAGTAATGAAAACCATATGCTTACTTGGAAAACATTTTCGGGTCAACAGCAGCTACTTACAGTCTTCCTTCAAATCTAACAACACCCTCAGACAATATCGTGAAAGGGCACAACAAAGACACTGGATCTTTTCACCATTTTCATTAGTTATACTTGCTTCTTTGGCGAAATCACAAAACCTCACCACTTGAAACAATGAAACAAACCAAACAAGGAAAAACTCCTGCAATCTTCATGAAGTTAAGTCCATCAGGCAAAGAAAAAGATTAACAAAACAAGTTAAAGCAGTTAAGAATGCTTTTAGGCAGGAGATTCCCTTAAAAATAATTCCTTTGGGAACAAGCAGAGAAATTTTTAGTAATAACAAAATATTTCATGATCTTTTCATGATCAAAGTCTTTTCTTTAGACTATTACAACTCAAACACAATAAATACTGGTTTACGAAAGCCTGCTTCATGGCTTCTGAATATGCCTAAAATCTTCCAGCTTTATTTCTGTTAACTTAGCTAGGCACCAGTCCAAGCAAAATAGCTAGTGAAAAATAAACATTAAACCATCAGTAAGTGTCTTCACAATTATACTATGCTGCTCATATCTAGGATTTTCAGTGCCTAATCTGGTTTAATTCACTGTAAACTAACCCAGTGTTAAATCTTACAGCTCACAGGCTTTGTTTGATATTGTATTCTTCGTTGGAACAGTGTCCAAAATACTGAAGTTTTCGATTTTATACAAAATACTGCTACTTAGATGGAAGAACAAGAAATAGAGTGAGAAGGCATAAGAAAAACTTTAATGTACTGCTGAAAATCAATACTTAATATTAAAGCAAGGAAGAATTATGACTGGTTCAGTAAACTTTTTATATGCTTCATATTGAACAAAGAATGGGAACACAGTGTTTCAGAAAAGCACTCATTTTCAACTGCTTCTTGTTCTTAAACTCACAGCATTTTAGGCATTTAGGCTATGTGTGACTGAAAAAATAATAGTGGAAAAAATAGCTAAGCCCTCCTACTAGGATGTTAAGTGCCAGTACAAAATGGTAGCTCAATCATTTACAGGAAAAAAAACATTATGAAATGTAGCTGCTGCTGGTGTATTGATAGCAGAAGCAGAAAACAGTCAGAGATTCAGTGTCAGCTAAAACACCCACCTTCCTGAAGGTGTACAGCAGATCTGAATCCTGCAAGGATATCAATCCAACCAACAGCAAAGGGTCAGCTCCCATGTACTTCCCAGTAACCCTTTTTTCAATTTGCCACCTCTCAGTCTCTACCCTTTTCATACTTGTTTGTGTTACTGATACATTTCAAAAGTTTAGCCTGTGTCAATGCCAGAGCCCTTTATTATTTTAGAAGTACTGGCAAAACTCTGCAAATATAGGGCAAATTCAGCTTTCCAGACCAAACTGCACCTCATACTAGAATGTAAAACCGTTTACAGAGAAATATCTCCAAGAAGAACAATTTTACCAGCAAAATAAATGTTTTGTCAATACAATAATGTATTTGCTAATGGATTCAGCCAAAACAACTAAACCAGTCAGTGTTAGCACCTCTTCACAATCCTGCACAGCTATACAGACAGAAGCCTGTTATATAGAAAAGAGCCTCTTGCAGTTTCAAAAAGTTAGTCAACCAGCTGAATTTTACAGAATTCTCTTGTGAACAGACTTGTTTTGGCCTATGCTAATTTTGCAAGCAGTAGAGAAAAATAAAAAAACCCACCAGCAACAGGAATGTGCTTTAAATAGGAAAACTAACCTTTGGTTCTGCATCTTGACAGCATAACTACATTAATCCTGTAGGAGATATCCTGAAGTTTGGTTTTATGGTAAAACACCCAAAAATGCAGCTTTGTAGTACTTAGATTTCAGTCACTCTAGAATTCAATGCATATTTTTGTGTATGGTACAGGTTAAAAAACATTGTTTCCATCACCATTAGAAAAGCATAAACACTCCAAATTCAAGTCCATTTTGTTTCTTCTCCAATTAAGAGCTTAACTGCTCTGCAACACACCTAAGTCAAATCTTGCTTGTTCACATTTTATTCTTCAACAACCTCTTGGCAATTCTTATTGTCCAACAGGGCTGTAAAAGTGTATTTAAAGAGGTTTAAGCATAGAACACCACAGAAATATGAAAACGAATGTAGACTCAAGACCAGCTAGCTGCATATTCTGTCTCCAGAAATGGAGAAAGATAGATGACAAGATGAAGAGGCTAAGCCTAATACTACTCTTGAGTACTTTTCAGGTTCCAACAGTTTACAGCTGATAGTCTTCCTGATTAAGTAGATAAAGTTAATCAAAATTTCCCAAATCAACTGCTTAGGGGTAAGATACACAGAAAACCTATGCAATTTTCAGGCACTTTAGGTAGGCAGACACTTCAAACTTACCTAATCACAACATAAGCAAAAAAATAAACAAAAAAGAAAATGGAGTATTTTGAAAAACATTACAATACTTTTAACACACAGTCCCAAAACTTTTAAAACGTATGGTTCTTCAAAAGAAATATGAAAAATATGTGAACAATAGAAGCAGAAGTAATTCAAAGTAGTCCCATTATTTGTCATCTGTTTGCAAGTCTGATTAGCAGTAGAGTCATTGTTTCCCATCTTCATCACAATCGTTAGGAATTTTTTTCAAAAAGTAGATATCAACACAAAATAAACCAACTCCTTATTAAGAAAGAACACCAAATACATTACTAATCCAAGTAAATAGAAAAATAATCCTGGGTCTAATAGACCTATTTAATGCTTTTCATTTTTTTCTAGAAAAGCATGAGGTAAACACCCCCTTGCAGATGGATCACTTTTGATAAAAAAACAGCCAGAAAGATATAGGAGATTTTCAAAAGGAAGAAGCAGCAGAAATTAAGATCAAATTCTTTATACACCATCAGAAGGTACACCCTGTTTGTGTAGCTGTGTTTCAGAAGAACAGTAATTGGCACCATGAGCTAAGAATATAAATTAAAAGCTCCCATTGGTCCTCCTCATTTAATTCTGAATAAAGCAGTCAGCTGTGGAAGGCTATACCAATATTTGCTTTATTTTATATATAAACAACATCTACAAAAATTAAATTTCATATGTTTAGGATTGCAGTTTATACTCCATAAACTGAATACTTTACCCTGGGAAGAAATACTGGCCATAAAGTGCCAATCCTAAGGCATCAGACTGTTTGGAATGGGTCTCGTGCCAAGAACAAGGAGGTTTGGGACTGTACAGGTTACCTTTTAAAAGACAGAGTAAAGGAGAGGCACAAAACTATCTAAACACGTACTGCCAAAATGAAGCAAGTCCTTAAACCATGATACTTAAGGACAATTTTCAGATGCATCAGCTATAGCGCTGCCTCATTTAAATCAATGGACATCTTTTTCCAGAATTTTCTTCCTAAAGTTTTGCAGGTTTTTTTAGGATCTTTTGATCCTAAAAAAGTACCGAGAGCAAAACACTACATATTGCTATACCATGATAAATGGCTTGATCAGTTTGGCCACAAAAGCAATGCAGCAATAATACTTGAGGTCCAATTTAGCACGCTGGTTTAGAGAGAGCTCTTGTTTTTGTTTCTACACAACACTGTTAAGTGATGTAAATGTACTCTGACTAGCCTCAAAAGTTGTCTTTTGTAAAGGAAAGAACTTACATAAACAGATCAAAGCAGTTCTCTCAGGAAATTTACCTAGCAGAACCATGTACCACTTAAAACCACCAGTGATACACCATAGCACTGCTGTGGTGATTGATTCTTTTCTTAGAAACAAGAACGGTTTTTCATTACAGGACCAAGCGACTTCTTTTTTGTTTCCTAAGTTGTAGTGAAAAAGTACTTTTTTGAAATCATTGAACTAGTATTTGGATATATGCATTTCTGCCAATTAATTTCCTCACATAAGCAATCACTTTGCCTCTTTACACTGAAGTTTTCTAGTTTGAAGTTTTCTGATAGCTCAGCCAAAAGGAAAAATTGACACAAGGTAGATACCCAAATGGCATAGGATTAGTTTTTCAAGCCAAGGCACAAATCTGTTTAGATGTCTAGAAAGAAATCAGGTATCTTGAACTTATGAGATAATACAAAACTCTACCTCTTCCACATAAAGTTTTTTTTAAATACTAAATTGTAGACATTCTGCTTGCAAACACTAATAACGCAAATAGTGACTAAAATTGTCTCATCAGTTTTTTTATTGGCTTTATTCATATGGTGAAGGTGGGAAGAAAGGAATCATAGTTTGAAAAACTGTCCTACTGCCTGGAAGCATAAGGGGAACCAGGTCCTTGGCTTTGATTTGCATCAAGCAAACTTTCAGTCATAACAATTAACTTCTTTATGAGGCAATGGCTTTACAATATTTAACACTTGTGCCATATAAGTTTAAACTGTTCTCAATTCTTGCAGAAATTCATATTTAGAATTAATAGAGCCCTAAAAGCCACAGTCCATTTGCTCATATAGTGATGGGCACCTCAAGTATCAGAGTAATTACACATGAAATGCATAATAAATTCTTAGAGCTCCTGTTGTATGCTGTAAAGCTGGTTCTTTACTGCACAAGGAACCAGTTACCAATCTGCACGAATATGCAGTTTACACTGAGAATTACAAAGCAAATATTGATGCACTGCAGAAAGGCACTAAAGTATTCAATATTGGTATAATTTTTTATTTTGTATGCTGCACATGTCGTCCCACTTAATTTAATCTCTGAAAACAGAGACAATCCACTTCTCCAATTGTCAGTGCTCCACTGCTCCAACTGAGCCCATATTTTAATTGCTATATCCAAATTTTTTTTTCTTGAGATTTTTTTAACACATTCATTCTTTGAATTCTAAGTAGCATTTTGGCTAATTCTATGCATTAAGCAAAGGTTTTTGATGCTTTCACACACTATCAGAATCTTCATTTCAGAACTGCTGTGTGAAAATATATAGAATGCTTTAGGAAGAGATGGTTAGATGGCCAACCACAGCACTTCCTTCTGATCACAGCAGCATTTCTTTTAAGAAAAAAACTGATGTTCCAAGCCACCTTTCACACACCATGTTTTTTACTCATATATTATTCTTCTCTCTACTCTCTTCAGTCTTCCAGTTTTTGAAATGTGGTACCCAGAAGTAGACTTCACCTTCCAACCTTACCAATGTGGAGCAGATTAGAGAAACAGCCCTTTAGACCATATTCATCTTTATACAATCCAGTATGACACTAGTCCTTCATCTAATGATATCATCACTGACTCACGCTCAACTTTGGTCGTTCCCCATCCTTACAACCAAGTCTTCTGAGAACCTCTTCTAACCCAGTGTTTTCCATTCTATATTAAAATAACTAGATTATTTTTGATTAAGCACAGTACATTGTATTTGTTCCAATCTTTAATTCTACCCTTCCTCTTTTATTTATCTAAACAATTTGGTCAAGGTAATGTTTAAATCTAATCCTGTTGTATAAACTGACTCCCTTCAGCTTTGTGGGCTTTCAGAGATGCATAGAACTCTTAAGCCACTAGAAAGAGATCTTTTACATTAGGACTTCATCACATGACTATGCATGGGTCTGTGTTGACACAGAGACTATTAGGAAGGGTTCCAATTCCAGGCTTCAGTAAGAAAAACTAAGCAGAGGCCAGCCCTCCATGACTCTTCTGAGAGTTAGCCAGACCCCCAGAAATTATTCTAAAGGACAATATATGGCTGTAAGAGAAGTGATGCCTTCTACCTGTAAATCAGCTCCGGGTTCTTCCTGCCTCTCAAATCTAAATCCCAAAAGCCCCCAGTAGCACATGATGGCATCAGAATTTTGGTGTCATCCATATTGTAATCCATCACCTATATTAGGCAAAAACAAAACAAAAAAAAAAAAATCCAGCAACATTAGTTCTGAAGCATTTTCTTCCATTTAGTCATGAAGTATCTATAGTAAGCTATGAGAGAGATCCCTCCTGAAGCAAGTTATTTTTATTTCTTGTACATCACATTTTCCTAGCTTTTCTCTGAAAGCATTACTCAGGAGTGTCAAAAATTTTACTACAGTCAAAATATATAACACAAGGTTTGTTATTCTTATATAGCCAACCACTTATATTGTCTTAAAAATAATTTGTGCATCTGCTAATTAACTTGTCAAAAAATGGTCTCAGACTATTTTATCTCTAGATCCTGATAAACTTCTCTCAACTGTCCACTCAGATAACTTCAAGCTATCCTAAAAAATGGTAGATCAACTCTTTGATCCATCCATCCTCCAACTGCATAATGCAAAAACGAACAGATTAGAAAAGTTTAATTTTCTTTTCCAATGCTGGAAGGCTCTATTTTTATCAAATCAAGCTCAGATAGGAGATTCATATTTTTCCCCTCCAAATGTTTTATTCAATCATTGTGAGCACTTAAGTTCATACCTCAAGGCTCGCAAATTTGTGATTTTTGTGTTTGCTTAAGAGCTGTATAATGTTCACAATTTTCCAGACCTCCCTCCTTAATCTTAAAATACATTAAGAACTACTGGAAGTACAATACCCAGTTTTTTCTGATAATGCCTCTTTTACACATCAGACAATGCACTATTTTTCATTAATAGAAAACAATACATTTCTTGAAAAATGAGCATCTTTTACTGAAGCTTGGTACCACAATACTCAATAGTCATTTTTGCACTTTCCAAATTCCTTAACTAACACATTCTCCAAATTTTTGCTGCTTTTAATATACTTAATTGTCAGTGATAAATATATGTATCAGTTAATTCTCCTAATTTCCAATTCATTCTGCACATCATCCTGCTTGAATTGGCTATTTGACTCAACCAGATATTTTGCAGCGCAGCTGGTTTTTTTAATCTTCCTTTTCAGTTTTTTTCTCTTTGCTTTCCCCGAAATTGTTTGGCCTAGGCTTTTTTTTTTTTTTTTGTAATTGAAAAAAAAAAAAAAAAAGAAAAAAAAAAAACAAAACTTTTTTTAGCAATTTTGAGTCACAAATTTTAAAAATTGTTGAACAGATTAATGCTCAAGACCATTCATATAGCTGCTATTATTTAGTTAAAAATACAACCATTGCCTGAGTCAACTTCTGAATACCTGATTTTTTCTAGTATGCTATCAACAAATAATTTACACCATCAAGAAACTATTGTGCTCAATGACTTTTTTAAACTGAAGCTATCATTTTTTTGGCAGGTAACCTACCCATTTGTATCAGGTAACTATATTCAGACTTAAACAATATAGAAACCACAAAAACATCAATTATCAGGGGAATGAGCGGGTATGAAGACAGACACGCTCAAAGTCATATGTAATTTTACGGGCTGGAAACATTTGGTAAGAGGGAGTCTAAAAACTGTACCTAATCCAGGCAATTCCACATTTTACCACAGTTAGTTCACAAATTAGAGGATCTGAAGAACACTTTGGCTAGCCTTTGCCCAGCAAAACACATTGCGGTTGTCTTTTCTTTCCTGTTGTGAAAACACTAGAGACAAAGGATATGCATCAAAACCATAACATTACATGTTCTCATGGAAAGCCACTACAAATTATCTGTACAAAACAAGATACTGGGAAGTACCAAATGCTTGTACTTTTAAGTTATTACTAAACCTTATGTAAGTGGGTCGAATGAAGAACTATTTTCCTTCTCATAGGTTAACCAGAATCACTTAAGAGACACAGAGGACTTACTGTTTTGAAATGTGTTCGTTTATGTACCTTTACAACTTTGCATACATTAAATAAAAGCTACCTATATAACAATTCCAGATGCAGACCCATAAAAAGCTCAGGTGACCCACAACACTTCTGTAAAACTTTTGTTACTCTCTCCACTTAATTTTGTCCTTTTTAGCAACATAGTGTTTGCCAACAAACAGTTTAGTGTAGTCAAAGTATATGTCAATTCAGAGCTAAGACTAAGGTTTGTGGGGCAGAGAGTGCAAATTCGCAAGAAATATAAACTGTTACAGTAAAACAAATTTAATAAAAATATTGATTCCAAAAACTTATCTTCATAGCTAGCTTCAGCTGAAACTAAGTATAATTTCATGGCAGATTTTCTACAATTATGGCTATATGTAATGATCCTAAAGAGTCATGATCAGAGGCACAGGGTCTAGCTTGTGACACCCATCACAAGTGGTGTCTCCCAAGGTTCAGTACTGGGCCCAGCATTGTTGAATTTATTCATCAGTGACTCGAGTGAAGGGGCAGATGCTTCTTCAGCAAGTTCACTGGTGACACAAGGCTGGGAGGAGAGGCAGATACCACAGAGAGCTTCACAACGGTCTTCCAAAGGGCCTTGAGAGAGATGGAAGAGAAGAACTGGAAGACTGAGAGATGGGCAGAAAGCAGTGCCTGAAGTTCAACAAAGGCAATTGCAGGTCCTGTGCCTGAGGAAGAATATCCCCTGCACCAGTATAGGCTGGGGGCCAAACTGCTGGAAAGGAGAAGGATCTGTGAAGGATCTGTGAGGCAGCAGTGAGCCCTCATGGCCAAGAAGGCCAGTGATCTCCTTGGGTGCATTAAGGAAAAGCACTGCCAGTGGGTGGAAGGAGGTGATCCTGCCCTTGTGATCCTTCCTACTCAGCCCTTGTGAGGCCAAATCTGGAGTGCTGTGTCTGGTTCTGGGCTCCTCAGCAATAGAGTGACATGGAGCTCCTAGAGTGGGGCTATTGGAGGTCAATGGAGAAGAATAAGGGATTGGAACATCTTCTCGAGGACAGACTGAGAGAACTGGGCCTGTTCAGCCTTGAAAAGAGAGCTGAGAGGAGACCTCATTAATGTGTACAGATATCTAATGGGGGGTGTCGAGAGGATGGAGCCAGGCTCTTCTCAGTGACACCAAGGAATAGGACAAGAGGCAATGGGCAGAGACTGATGCACTGGAAAATGTACCAAGTGACCAAGCACTGGAATACATTGCCCACAGAGGTTATTGTGTCTCCCTCACTGGAGATATTCAAGAACCATCTGGACACAATCTTATGCCATGTGCTCTAGATTGACACTGATTGAGCCAGGAGGTTGGACCATATGACACACTTTCAAGCTTTCTTATTCTGTGATTCTGTAATTCTGTATTTGGTTTCTTTTATGCATAAACAAACTAATAAGCCTTTACAGGAGTAAAATTTCCTTAAAAGGCAGAAGACTAAGCACCACATTTATATTCTAAGAAATAAAATTACATAAAATATTAAAACAAGATTTTTTAATACCACCAGCAACGTACAAAGCAATCTACATATGATATAAAGCATTACTTCCTAGAAAACAAAGAGTAAAAAAAAACCTGCACAAAAAGAAGAGTAATTGAAATTGACATAGATTAGCAGAGCAAAGGGCTGGGTTAGAGGACCTGAGAAGAGTACCTTTCATCATTTATAAACAAACTGTAAAATTCTTTGAAAACATATTACCTTCAGAGGCTTTAAGGAAAAAAAGGTGTTTGATTTGGAAACCATGTTGTCCTTTTAAACAGTGCCCCCTCCCGTTCAGGAATAAACTGTGACTTTCCTAGTGAGAGTGTCACGCAGACCATATAGAAATGGTCACTCCCTTGTGACCTGTACATAATTTTCTTTGACCATCCAATTTTCCAGAATTTAAGCCAATCTCAACCACAGAACTATCAAAATATATTATAGTTAAACTAGTTCTAGCCAAGCAAAGCCAGCTTGTGAGTGAGAACAGGCAATTTGGAGCTCAAGTGCACTCAAAGCAGTAGGAACATTAGGAAATGTCTCAGACATCCTCAAAACCCTGCAGTACTCACTGCAAAGCTGTACAGATTCAATCAGAGCTGTTTGGATAAGAAAATCAGTTTGCAAATCACAACTTCTAAAATACCATAAAAGAGACAGCATCTGGCATACCTATATCTAAACTCTTCACCTGCATATGACCCTAGACTTACTGAAAAAAAAAATACACTGTATTTCATTTTACATGTGTATATAATTTTACTATTTGCAATTGTCCAAAATTTAGAGAGGTAACTCCACACAAAAATTATTTCTATATTAAAGAAAAATGGCTCAATACTGTTTAAGTTATAAAGCAGTATATTTTCTGATTTCCAAGAAACGTGTCTCCTAGATTTTATATTCTGCTACAATATGTGACTATTCACCAGAAGCTGTCACCTCCATATAATTTTCATTAACAAAAATAATTTTATCTAATGGAGTTCAAACTTGAATGTTAAGTTGTATAAGAATGAGAAGTTTAAGTGCTTTCAAAATTTCCCACAGAATGTTCCAGCTGTTCTTAAAACACAAAACCAAAAAAGGAAGCAGGTTTGTTTTGCTGCATTAAAAAACCCACAAATTACAGCTGCTTTCTTAAAACACCAAGAGCTTCTGCTCTTTTAAGTGAACACTTGAAAGAGAGGAAGACCTTTTTGTCATGGCTCTGCTTCTTTTTAGCGTTGTTATTTGTTGGCCATCAGAACTGATGAGAAAAGGATACAAGGAACATATACTACTAGAACTGGGATTGATTAGACTTCATGGTGATACCATAGCTTAGAGCAAAGAAGGCAAAGTAAACAATAAATTAAAAGTAAGCTGATAACATCTCTATGATAATTTACGTACCAAAAAGAGAAATAATGAAATACATACAAGTGTTGTTATATTACGGATGGCACATATGAACCATTCACGGCCACATGACCGATGTGATATATTCTGAAGACAGCCCGACCTGACCTGGCTCACATCAAGCAGTACAAAACAGTAATTCCTACATACAAGATTCACAAAAACAGTATCACAAGGAGTGTAGCCCTCCAGCATCTAAACCACTTCAAGGATCTGGCAAATACCCTAATCCATAATAGGGTAATGGCTACTATCACTGTAACCACAAAAAAAAAAAAAAATGCCAGCAGGTGCTGAACTAGTCAGTGCTGAGTAAAGAGGGACAATCACTATTTTTGACACAGGCCAGGATGCCATTGGCATTCTTGGCTACCTGGGCACACAGCTGGCTCAAGTTCATTTCCTGTCAATCAGCATGCTCAGGTCCCTTTCTGCTAGGAAGCTTTCCAGCTGCACTTCCCCCAGCCTGTAATGCTGCAGGGAGTTGTTGCAACCCAAGTGAAGAACCTGTACTTCACCTTACATCGTTGTCCTTGGCCCATCAATCCAGCCTGGCCAGAACCCTCTACAGAGATTTCTACCCTCCAGCAGACCAACACTTCCTCCCAACTTGGTGTCATCCTCACCCTTACTGTGGGTGCACCCAATCCCCTTGTCCACATCATCAATAACTTTATTTAACAGAAGTGGCCCCTGGGGGACCCTGCCTATAACTAGCCACAAATTGGATGTGGCAGCACCATTCACCACCACACTGTGAGCCCAGCCATCAAGCCAGTTCTTCACCCAGCAAAGTCTGCACCTGTCCAAGCCCTAGAATGCCAGCTTCTCCAGAAGAATGCTGAGGGGGACAGTATCAAAGGCTTTGCTGGAGTCCAGGTAGACACATTCACAGCCTTTCCCCCATCCACTAGGTGGGCACTGGTCATAAAAGGAAATCAGGTTGTTCAAACAGGACCTTCCTTTCACAAACTGGACTGGCTGGGCCTGATGACCTGGTTATCCTACATATGCAATGTAATATACTCAAGATAATCTGTTCCATAACTTTCCTGAGCACCAAGGTCAGGCTGGCAGGCCTGCAGTTCCCTGAATCCTCCTTCTGGCCCTTCTTGTGGATGGGCATCACAGTGATCAACCTCCATTGGTCTGGGACCTCCCTAAGTAGCTAGAACTGATGATGAATGATGGAGAGCAGCTTAGTGAGCTCTTCTGCCAGCTCCCTCACTACCCTTGGGTGAATCCCATTGCCCTCCATGGACTTGTGAGTGTCTAACTGGCACAGCAAGTCACAAACTAATTACTCCTGGATTACAGGGGTTCTATTCTGCTCCCCATCTTCCAGCTCAGGGAGCTGGTTGATAACCCATCTTTCTCTTCAAGACTGAGGCAAAAGAGGCATTAACTACTCAGCCTTATCCTTGGCTGCAATATTCCTCTTTAAAGCCAATAAAGGCTGGAAACTTTCTTTGGGTATTCTTCTGTTGTTAAAGTATTTATAAAAACACTTTTTGTTATCTTTCACAGAGATGGCCAGATTGAGTTCTAGAAGAGCCTTTGTCTTTCTAATTTTCTTTCTATTTGACCTAACAACACCCTTGTACTCTTCCTGAGTTGCATGCCACTTCTTCTTAAGGTGATAAACTCTGTTCTTCCCCGTAAGTTCCAGCAAAAGCTCCTTATTCAATCCCGTCAGTCTTCTTCCCTGACAGCTTGTCTTTTGGCACACAGGGACAGACTGCTCCTGTGAGTTTATGATTTCCCTCTTAATGTCCAGCCTTTCTGGACCCCTTTGTTTTTAAGGGCTGTTTCCTAAGGAACTCTCTGAACCAGTGTCCTGGACAGGCCAAAGTCCACCCTCCTGAAGTCCAAGGTAGAGATTTTGTTGACCCCTTCCTTACTTCACCAAGAACTGAATACTCTATTTTGTCATGGTCACTGTGACAAAGATGTCATCTGACCACCACATTTCCCACCAGCCCTTCTCTGTTTGTAGAAAGCAGGTCAAGTGAGGCACCCCCCTTGTAAAGCTCACTTACTAGTTGTGTCAGGAAGTTGTCCACACACTCAAGAAACCTCCTAGACTGCCTCCTCTCCACTGTGTTGAGCTTCTAGCAGCCATCCCACAAGTTAGTCTCCCACAGTAACAAGGGCTAGCAATTGTGAAACATCAGCCAGATCCTTCCAGAACAGTTCATCTCTCCCTTCATCCCGGTTAGGTTGTCTATAACAGATTCCCATCAAGATGTCTTCCTTGTTGGCCTTCCCACTGATTCTTACCCATAGATGCTCAACCTTGTCATCATTATCCTTGAGCTCTATACAGTTGAAACACTCCCTAATGTACAGAGCCACTCCATTACCTCTCCGTCCTTGTTTGTCCCTTCTGAAATGCTTGTAGCCATGAATTGCAGCACTCCATTTACATGCCTCATCCAATTTCATTTCCCTGATGGCAACTACATCACAGCTTTCCTGCTGCACAATGGCCTTCAGCTCCTCCTGTTTGTTCCCCATACTGATGTAGATGCAACTTCAGTTGGGCTATCAATTTCACTCCTGACAAAGGCATGCAACCCCAGGCTTACCTCTAGTGAGTCTGCTCTATCCCCCTTCAAACCAAGTTTAAAGCCCTCTCAATCATCCCTGCCAACTCACAGGTCTAGAATCCTTTTCACTCTTTTAGACAGGAAAGCCTCATTTGCCTGCAGCCAGCATAGTGCTGTATAAACTATTTCATGAGGGAAAAGGCCAAAATTGCACCAATGGCATGTATTGATCAGGATTCTCTTGTTTCTTTCAGCATTCTTTCCTGCTACTGAAAGCATCAAGGGGAACACCACCTCTGCCCTTATTCCTTCAACCTTATTCCAGTCACCCCAATGCCCTGAAGTCCTTTTTGATTGCCCTAGGAGTTGTCACTGCTGATCTGGAAACCCAGAATTAGGTAATAATCAGAGGGATGAATCAGTCCAAGGAGTCTTCTAGTAATACCTCTTACTTAGGCCCCAAGGAGGCAGCAGATTTCCCAGTGGGACAGGGCCAGTCAGTATACGGGGTCCTCAGGTCCCCTTAGAAGAGAGTCACCTACAACAATCACCCATCCTTTTTTTACAGCTGTAGTTGTAATGTGTATGGTTGATTGGCTTTCCCCAGACAGACGTTCACTATCACTTGCCTGACCCTCGAGTCCCAGAGCACCATACATAGTCCCATCTCTCTTCACAAAAAAAACCCAAAATACCCCAGAAAAGACCCCAAAAAAACCCCAAGCACATTTGAATGCAGGGAAGTCAACCACAGCACAAAGTAGTTAGGAATTGTAATATCTATAATCACATCACAGAGATTTTAGAAATCAATCAGGAATTCTTCTTAAATCAGTTTTCTGCCTGATTGTGCCAAAAAACCCTTACTGCATGTCACAGATGTGTATTTGGTCTTAGTCTGGTTGCTTCTTTTAATATGCTTTGATTGAGGCTTTGCTATTTCCTGTCTTAACTCAATGGATTTATAAGCTGATTTTTTGTAGGGCACTGGAGCATATGTCTTTATTCCTAAAAGATGCATCAACCTTAAATAGACATTGTTTATCACCTGTTGAGTATCCAAGACTTAAACCACCATAATTTAAGATTTCAAGTTGCTTTATGGATGCCTGACAAACACCACTTAGCTCTTACCTCTCAAACACTTTCAACTTCAAGTTGTCACACTATGAATAAGGCTTATGTGTTTTCCATTATAGAACATAACTGTAAGTTATGCATTACACAAAGCTCTAAACAGAAAGATTATGTGATTTTTGTTCAACTTGTCTTCCAAGCAGTGAAAGTAGAAACAAGTGACCTAGAAGTATACAGGTGCTGTTTGATCATACAAGTATGACCAAACAAACTTGATTTAGAAAAGCACAGGCTAATCTGGAGTTGAATTGGCAAAAGACACAAAAGGCAACATGAAAGGATTCTGCAAGCAAATCGACAGCAGAAGGAAGACTAGCGAAGACATGGACCTTTGCCAAAGTGAACAAAGGCCATGAAGGTGGATGCGCTTAGTGCTTTTTGCCTCAGTATTTACCTAAAAAGGATGGCTCTCAGGAGTCCTAGGTCCCTGAGACAGAGAAGTCTGCAGCAAGGAAGAGTTACCCTTTGTTGAGGGAGCACTTAAAACATAAAAGTACGCATCCTTGTAGCAGAGGCCAACAGTATTTTGCTGTGCATTGTGAAGTGTCAAGGAGGCCAAGGGGGTAGATCCTTCCCCTCTTCTCAGCATTGTTGAGGCGATGTCTGTAGTCCTGTGCCCAGGTCTGGGCTACCCATTAGAAGACAGACATTGACTTATTGAGGCAAGCACAGAGGCACAAAGTTAAAAGACTGGAGCTTCTGACACAAAATGAGAGGATGTTGTACTTCACACAGATTGTCTGGATATATTTTTAGTTATTTTTCATCATTATGGGTACAGCAACTAAGCAAACAAAAAAAAATTGGTTTTTTGTGTGAGTTTGTTGTGAGATTGTATGCACAAGCAAATGTGAAAAACACTGTAGCAACTACCCCCTGATCAACCTAAATAGGTATTTAAAACAAGATTCTCAGCAAGCCCTGAATGTAACTGCCTTTTTGCTCCTGACATTTTCAGACATTTGCCACATAAATATGATAAATACATCACAAAAGAGTAAAAAGCTATTTGATTTCTATTAAATTACATCCATACCCAGTAACCAAAAAGCCAAAGACATTTATTCTGCAGAAACTGAAGAGCAAAGCAGGTTTGTAACTAAGATTTTGAACCAATCTAAAAATATCTGTAACTTCTGCTGTTATTTAATTGCATTTTAATATTAAACTTTACATTTTAGTGCTTGATTAAGATTTTGGGGAGTGGTTTTTGTTGGAGTTTTTAAAAGCAGTTTTTCAGACTTTAAATTATTTTTTTATGAATATCAGGAACTGCATACATATGTCTATTTCCTTTTCACTCTTCCCTGCTTTTATAAAGTACATACGACTCTTCTACTGTTTTAGTTACCACGCAACAGACTGTAAAAAAAATCATGTAAAGCTTCCATGAACAGGTAACTGCACCATTCTGAAGAGAGAGATACTTCAGGGCAGTAAAAAACCACTGAGATTACCAGATATAAGACACGCAATATGTAAATTGATTCAGTAAAACTGCTGAGAGAGAAAAAAAAAAAAGAAATCTCAGTCTTCAGCTAGTTTAAAGCAAAATCCAAGGAGGCCAGCCCATCCTTACTCCTTTGAAATCAATAGGAATATATCAGACTGGCATAGCAATGACACTGAACAGCTACTAAGCCATTGACATGGTTGCTTCCTCAAATGTTTTCTATACCAGTTTTTGAACTGAAATCACTTAAACTCTCAAGGAACATACAGAAGTATACAACCACATGACTTTTATAACACTTTGACTGAAATAAAGGAAATAATGATCAAAAAGAATTGAAAATAAAATACCTGTTATTGAACAGTACACTATGTGAGGAGCAATCTTTTTAATGTCTTCATAACCTAGACCAATTCTAGTCAGCTTCCCAGGGACAAAGTTTTCCACAAAAACATCAGATTTTGCTGCAAGCTTTAGAAAAGAAAAGGACAAGGAAAATCTGTTAATTAGCTCACAAAAGTTGAATAAATTCCGATGTAACTTAACATTAAAATCTTGCTAATCAAAATGGCTCTTGTCTTCCTGATAAAAGAAAATGGAGACGCCCTATAGAGATATTTTTTTCCTATCATACCATGCATTTCTGTATAATAGAAATAACATTTTAATTATTTTTAATTTTCAAGTCCTTGATTACAATTATCACAACAAGGCCATATATCCAACCTCCTATATGTAGAATAGGGAACCCAACAACAATTAAAATTTAAAAATTTAAATTAAGTTCTTAAAGTCACATTAAATACAATAGTGCTGTCAAGCTCTTCAATATGACTTTTTTCATTGCCTTCAAATAAATTACCTAGTCCAAAAATCTATTGATGTTAAGATTAATGTACAATTCTGCCATTGTGGAAAACCGGATACATAGTCTGACCCAAACAAATTATATGTTCTTAAGACGCACAGAGATTTTCTGTCTCAATGGGGTTTTAAGTCCACTGTCAAATAAAATTTCATACTTCATGCCCTAAAATTCCTCTAAACACCACTTGTATTTTAACACCTACTAAGAGCAATACAACACAGACACAACTTGGAGTACTATCAGTTCCAGAGAGGACACTGATAGGCTCAACGTCTATGCCCCAGGAAATAATAACAGCACAATTCATGCCAAAGGAGTCATAAAGTTGAATAACAAATAATGATGCTACTAACTTTTTATAAAGGAAACTACACATAACTTTTGGAAGTTTTGGTTGGTGTTTTTTTGGTTTGTTGTTTGTTTGGGGATTTTTTTGTGTTTTGGTTTTTACAAGAACTCTACAGAGATTCTGCATACACATACATATAAACAAACACATATGCATATGAGTAGCTTGCTTTATCAAGTAAGAGAGCAATGCATGGGATGCATTGACCTATTAGCTAAAAATAGTGTAAGAGAAGAAGCACCATCAGCTCCCAACCAATTAAAGTACCAAGATCCATTAATAACAAAACAAAAAAAAAAAAAAAAAAAAAAAAAAAAAAAAAAAAAAAGTTTATTAGTTATGGCTAAATAATTCACAGAAGAGAAGTATAGTCAAAGTTCTTAAAATGAATTTCTGACAATAACTGATAAATAATGTTCTAAAGAGATACTATGAAAAGATACCAGAGCATGGGACTGATACATATAGAATCACTAAAGAGAAAAAAATAATTTTCATTCAGGAAGACAGACAAATATTTGGAAGGCAGTTAGCAGTCACCCAAAAAACATTAAAAGGGAAGAAAGGCCTGCAAGTGACATAGAATAAAGAAATAAAGAAGGCACAGGAATAATTTTGTGGAAATCAAGTAATCATGTATGAAAGAACAGACCCTTGCAAAAATATTTCGTAGTGCTGTGCCAAAGGATTAAAAGCAGCCAGGACTCCTGTAATAGATTTCTTCTGCTCACTTGATACTACTCACTAAATATCAAATCTGTGCTTTCGTGATATACCTGAAAACTCTCTACTCCTGTTTCTAATATGATTCTAAATTGAGAATTGCCCTCTTCCAGCCATACAAAACATATGTGGGAAATAAAATCTATTCTAACCATGATACCTTGCTTAATAACAGTAAAAAATTACCTTATTACATTTATTTGTAGTTTTTACACTGGTGACACAACTCATATTTATGTATGAGTAAGCAGTGGAACAAACTTCAATTCATATTTTTCATCACCTACTTTAAAGACATGGACACTACTTGTCATGGTAACAAATACAAGGCTCAATTCTATACACATCTGTCCTGATGATAGCAGGAGATAACTGAAAACAAAAGCCCGTTATAAATAACTTCCCTTTACACATACTTTTTGACAAAACTCCAAACAGAAGTTCCATTTGAGATGAATAATGGAATGTCAAAACCTGCATCAAATGCTTTCAAAATATATCACTCAAAATCAAACAGAATGATGAACAACTCCACAAATAGCATGACAAACAGAACCTCATCAGTTCTCAATGTTGCTATATCACAGCTAGGGATAGCATTGATTTAAGGAACAGAAAGCTATATGGTAATTAAAACAACTTTAAAAAAAGAAAACATAAGGAATTACTTTGTCACAGGCAGTCTCCTCATTTTTACAGCTAGTGTGGTAAATATTTAACAGGTGATGCCATTTTTTCCTCCACCTCATCTTGACTCATAGGTCCAGCTACCTTTAACTCCTCAAATACCTTCAGCCCACACATGTGGAATCAGTGGACACTTTGAGTAGTGTCCTGCATTGGCCCCGAGTGGTCAATTTCTGATATTGACACAGAATTAAACCAATGAAAAGGGTGGATATACCTTTGTAAATACACATTTAAGGACAGGGAGGCCTAGGAGTAGATCTCTTGACTTCTGACTTTTGGGGGAGATACCAAGCTGGGTCCGGAGCCAGCCCCACTCGACCCTCATGGCCGGGCCCAGCCCAGCCCCCCACGACCTGGTTGAAATTCCCGGTCCCCGAAGGGGTGGTGAGCGGCTCCAAGCCTCACCGGGGAGCCCACAGGGCCTTTCCCTGGTGGAACCGGACAGCCTTTTGTTCCAACAGAGCCACCGGGCCACACCAGCTGGAAGCTGTATCGGCACCGGGAACAGCTGTGTGGCAAAGATCAGCACCGGCAGTCCCTGTAGTCTGTACTAAAGGCAGCCCCAAAGCCAGGAACAACTGTGTCCCCCTGCTCCAGACCAAGAGCAGCCGGCACAGCTTGCATGGTGCGGGCAAAGAGCACGTGGCTAGCAGAGAGAAGCAGAGCGAGCCGTGTTCCTAATACAGGACTTGGACTAAATTAACTGTTCAGTGTTGCTAGACTCTGTACTTAATGAATGCTAACTCTCTTCTGAACCAAGAAAAAAAGAAAAGGTAGAGTTATACAGAGACAACATAAGATTTTTGAAGTCAGTAAAGAAGTCAAATTCTGGATAGAAGAGATCGAAAAGTTGCCTTAATGCTTGAACAAAAATTATTTTGTGAGGCTATGGTAAAGATATACTTGATATATCGAACTTCAATTTTTCCCTAGTAAATTTATAAAATGCTGGGGGGGGATGTAGCGTTCTAACTACAATCATGAGCAGAGGCACTAGTGTTACAGTAAACAGAGGTTAAAGTAGCTGTATACTAATGAGAAGCATGAGCAGTAAAAAAAAAAGATGAGAAACCCTGCCCCGGGGATAAAAGATGAAGACCTCTGTTCTCAAAGATGGATAAAAGGAATTTTTATTTTATCCTAGAACGGCTCTTCCTTAAAATAGTACCCTAATGAGTTGACATAGACCAAAAACACGCTTGTGAGAAGAACTGTGAAAGATGGGAAGAACCTCACAAATACGAATTCCAGGCAATTGTTATTTGTGAAAACTGAAGTCACAAGAACTTCTTTCCTTGTGAAGAGTTCTCCACAGCATTAGCAAAGAATACTTTTTTCTCGAAGTGAACTGAAGAAAGACTATTTTAAAAGTGGAAAACCGACAGAGATTTCTGGGTATTGTTTTCTTCTGTACATTGCTGGTTGGAAAGAAAGAAAGTGTGGAGAGGAAGAAAAAAGGTGTTCTGAAAGTTTTATTCTGATTTCTTATTATTTGTTCTTTTTGTTCTGTTAACAAAGTTTTTCTTTGTATCCTTTCAAGTTCAGACCTGCTTTGTTATTTTCTCCTAATCCCACCTCACAGAGGAAGGTAGACCCACCACATATTCTTTGGTGTGTTGGCCGGGAAAAGTCTAGGTTTGGCAAACCTAGATCACTATACATAGTTGGTATTTCTGCCTAGTTTCAAACTGAAACTATGACAAGTAGTTTCTCTTTCACCATTTTTAAAGGTCAAATAATAAATTAGTCTTCTTCCACAAGAGGAAGAATTTTTATAGCACTAAAATAGAACGTGACTAGTTTATCCAAAAAGATGTCTGTGTTATACCATGCAAAATTTTTCCCAGTGAAAATTTCTGCTTCCAATTTTTTTAGAAGATAAACATACATCTCCACAACAAAGCAACAATAAATGACTCTTCTGCAAAAAGGAAAGGCACTGTAGAATCCTTGGCTTATAACCTCCAAAGATTTCCATACGAAGTACCTTTGCATAGCTAACAAATCAAAAGCATCAGAAAACTTAATCTATTTCATTTTATGCAATATTCCCAGCAAAAAATACTACCAGACAAATTCCACCTATTGCATGACACATAGTGTTACTGTGAAAAAGCGATTAGAACTGACACTGAAACAAACAGTTACAGAAGTCAGCTGCTACCACTGCAGAGCTTAAAACACAGCACTAGGAAATAGCAGACCTTGCATTTCTCAACAAATAATAAATAAAAGGATGACAAAATGTGAAATTTGATGCTTTTATTATTTTTAAATAGGGAAATGGTTCACCTTAAAAGATCTTGAAGTCAAATACTGAAAAAGAAACAAATACTAAGTTTCACCTACAGGACAATGTTTTTCAGGAAGATGTACAGCAACTGAAGTTATGAATACACTATAACATTCAAAAAACTGCATTTACTGGATTGTAGCATCTCCTCTTAACTGCTCACTGACTTCATCTGATCAGTCCATCTTGAATCTTTCTAATGCAGGAGTACAGCAAGATCAGTAGTAGTACAGCAGCAGCCACAGGAAAGAAATAGGCTATTAGACGATGTAATTTAAAATATTTGCTGCATGCATAGATTTTTAAAAATTATTAAATTAATACTAAAAATGCAGAGTTTAATCCTTATTACTTAGGATCACAACAATACAAAATAAGGACACCTCACATACTATCAAAACCTACCTCTTTGATTAGCTTTACTCCTTTTGAATCCTTCATGTTGATGGCTATACTCTGGGAATTAAAAATAATACAACAGTAATTTATGTGGAAAATTATATGAAAGGGATTATCAGCCTATTCTAAACATAACCAACGGTCAAATTTCACACTATAGCAAATTTGGATAAATAAATTTTAACACATAGCCCACCTCTTCCTGCAAAAACAAAAAAATTTTCTCAGCAAAGAAAGCTGAACTATATCTCATTAATGAATCAGACAAGCAACAAAACCAGTCTGACAGATGTTGCAGCCTGTTCACTATATATTTACACAGGGTCCACTACTGCAAGTACACTGGGGGAGACCAGAAACGTTTGTTTCAATGGTAACAAGCCATTAAACAACTCAGGTATATCATGAAACTTCACATTAATTCCAAAGTTTCAAAAGCTAGATTTAGCCAACCTCACTGTGGTATAATGGCAGCATTCTTCCTGCCAGCTGGTCAACTGAGCTGATGCACATGACAAAAAATGATCACTCAAAACACCCCTTGCTTTCAGCAGGTAATTTTCAGTTAATTATCACCAGCAACTGAAGACCAGAAGTTTTTCATTTTGCCTCAGCTGCCCACAGCACCATACCAGGGATTTGCAATCTTTTTTATTCTAAAAATTAATGGGTTTTCTCCTGAAATTTATTCATCATAACATTAAGCCAATATAAGTATTTCTCCACTATATATGTTAAGAATCAAACTAAGAAGTGTGATATATTCAGTTATAATTACAGAAAACATAGGCTCATGTTCAGTTCCACATCCCATTTACCTTTTTATTTCTGTTGACACTGAGAAAATAAACACTTTCTGTCCCAGCAAAAGGGGGGCCCCAGGCTCTTGTGTCATCACCAGTTCCTGAAAGACATACCATCACATATGCATAGTTGCCCAATATCACACACCCAACAAATAAGAATAAAAAGCTTTCCTTCAATATCACATTTTAATCACCTAAGCTTCATCTAGCAAGCAGGACCAATATTAGTTTAACATATATATTTTAAGATATTTATATCAAAAACCACCTAAAAGTGAATGCAATTAAGCAAAGTGAACAAAACGTTGCTAGCATTGGGATTCTATTTTGTCTTTAAAATAGTAATACAGCCACACACCACTAGTGTATTTGCAGGTTTTTTGGTTGTTTTTCACTTGTGGGTTGCTATTTTGGTTGTTTTCCTGGGGAGGCTGGGGAAAGGGGAACTGGAGTTTTTTTGGTAATCTGTTTGTTTTAACTTAAAGTAGAGCTACAGTGCAATTCTTTTAGTCAATCCTGAATAATTTAGTAAAGGCTTTTGCCTGCACCAAGTCACACAGTTCATCTAGTCAGTAAGTTATTCCTGAAACACTCCAGAGACAACATCAAGATACCACTGATACACAGCAACCGATTAAGTTGCATACTCACAACACCAGCTAAAAGCACTTGCTATAGCTGGTGCAGTGCCCCATCTCCAGCTCTTCCAGAAATCCTGCTTTAAATGTGCTGCAGACACTGATATCGCTTTATCATTTATGCTTAATAGCCTTTCTTAAACATCATGAAGACTAGCTATCCTATTTTAAATAGAATGAAAGGTAAATTCAAATTCAGATCCAATCACTGTCCTGAGTGTTAGCAAGTATGTGCATTCCTGTATCTATTTCAATATCTAGACTTCAGCTACTTTTTAACCTCACATAACTGAAAACTTTCCTTACTGAGGCAGCAGGGAAGACTGATACTGGCATAGATACAGAAACCAGATGAAGAACCTTAAGTGTCTTATTACATAGCCACTTTCATAATTATGCTACACACTATAGTAACACAAAAGCCTACAGCCATTTAAGATCTACAGTGACAGAAGTTACACAAAAATATAAATTGCTTATCAACATTTGTAGTGTTTATTATCTCAAAAGATTATTTTGGTTCAAGCAGGGTGCTTAGAGGGCAGGAGCAATCTCTTATCTGTGTGAGTACTTTTAAGTGATTCGAAGCAAAACATTTCAGTAATACTTTCCCTGTAGAACAATAGTGGGGCTACTGTTCTTTTTGGATTAATACACCTATGAAAGTAGACATCCTCTCACAGAAAGAGAGGATTACTCACATTCTAAAATGTTTGAAATTTAGAACTCTGAAGCTGCCCTTCTCCTTTGAACACCAAAAAATTCCAAGCTCCAAAACCATTACTTCGTACTTAATTGCTGACATTGCTCTGTTCCTACTACCTAGATGTTTGGAATACCACCAATGGTGGTCTAATCTGGTATTACAAAATTGATGTACCTTTGCCTGGTCACAAAAATGAAAACTTTTATAACAATGGTCAGTAATCAAGGATGATCTATAGATTGATGTCCTTAGTCAGACATTCAGTGTTTCATTAAGTGTTCAAACATTCCATATTTCCTATTACAAACAAAATATAAAGAGTGTAGTATGTTTAGTATCTCAATTGATGTTGTAAATATTATAAACTGTTATGTTATAAAATACAAGGAGTGTAATATTGTTTAGTATCTCAATTATTTTCACCAACTAGTTTCAAGACTAGTAATACCACAAGAGAGAAACTTAAAACATGGAAACTTTAAAGAAAAAATACATTACATAAAGTGCAGCTGCTATGGCATAATTAGACACCTTAAATGCATAATGATGCATAAAACTTAGAGCCAAGTGAAGGGATTATTTCTAAAAAAAGACCCAAATGCCATGCAATTTGTTATTCTTCTTATATGGTCTTACAAACTAAAAAGTGTATCTGTACCATAAGAATGAAGCATATTTTTACCATTACCCAATCCTTAGCAACTCTTTGGATAAGAAGTGCATGTGCGTGAAAACCATTGTGTTAATCTAAAAATACACAAAATTTCATTAGAAGCTAATTACCCATTGTCCTTTATATATATATATATATATATACACACACACACACAATCACACACTTAATGTCCAGTTCTTATTATATCTAAAATAAACAAATAAAAATCTTACCATCTTACCTGGTCTTTCTACTTTGATAACTTCAGCCCCTAGATCACCCAAATTCATTGTGGCAAATGGTCCTGCAAGAACCCTTTAATATGAAAAATAAATATTGTTTTCTTTGTTTTTCCAAACATAATATTTCCATTTAGACACTGTTACAAATGACAGACAAAACACAAACCTTGTTAAATCAAGAATTTTCACACCATCCAATGGCTTTACATTACTAGCACCTGACAGGAAACAAAAAACAGTGATTTAGATCTGAAAAAAACCAAACACATTGTTTTTATGACATCCTTCCTCATTTTCCTCCCCTAATAAATGATAATAAAGCTTTCTGAGCAAGCTGGTTATTAGGTGAATACTACATTAGTAAAACCTTCCAAAGTTGGAAAACCTTATGTCTGACATTTCAGAACCTGTTCTAACACCCCAGCAAGTCTACAATAAAGTTATAGTGATACTTTATATGTGCCTTCCACCAACGCTCAAACAGCTTTTAAAGACTAATCTGAAGAAAAATACAACAAAATGTTGCAATTTAGCAAGCAACATCAGAATGACACAAGCTAAAAGTAAGGGTACCAGACCAATGGGAAGCATAGTAGAATCCACAAAGTGTTTTTGTGCTGTGTAAACCTATCCACTTGTATCACACACACACAAAAAGAATTCCCATGACAAAACTTAAGGCACAATATATGAGCCAAGGAAATACTCTTTCATTGGCAGCTGCACGTGCAAGATTATTATTATGAAATCACAATGCTTTCTTCCTTTCCCTTACCCTTTCCTGGTAAGTGGCCAGGTCTAAGAAACAACAGTAATGGTGAGAAACATCACAGACACAGCAAGTAATCTCACAGTCTAGACCACAAGTTTGCCAAATATTTCTTTGGTGGCCTTGGGTTATCATCTTCTCCCTCAGTCATTAATTGTAGGCTAGGAACACAAACACTTCATCACCCTGTGTGGACGGTCATTCAGTTACTATTTGGAAGGTGGTCTCATATCACACACAAAACAAAAGCACCTGGCCAGTAACACAACTAAAATGACACATGCCAACTTGTGGCAAGCATCTCTTTCTGGTGCTTGTCCTGGTAAGAGAAAGATGTAAAACACGTGGCGGGGATGGGGGTGGGAATCAGACAAACCACATTCGTTTAAAGCCTGCAGGGCAGTGTGGTACAACTCCCATATCATGCAGCAGTGCATGCCTGTACCACCTGCTCCACGTTCCCTCCTTTAGACCAGAAACACCCTTCAGTCACCTGCTTATCTCTCCTTCCTACATATGGGAAGAAGGAGATTTATATGAAGAGAGAGAGAAGAAAAAAAAAGCTACAGAGAAGCAGCATTAGAAATTCAAGGCTTCTGCTAAAATATTTTCATTAACTGTGCTGCTCTCAATTAGGACACTTTCATCCCATTGTTCATCTTTAAGAAATTTTCCTCCATTATTACCACTTACTCCAGGGAGACTTCCATTTAACAGGTTTTGTGCTTTAATATAATATGCAGACCAAGCAGAATGTTGAAAACATGCACATCTAGGAATGGCCATGTGTTTTGCACTCTTAAAGCCTTTAGGAAAATCTCAGGCTGCTACTTCTCTTCAATGCTCCACACCTCCGTGAGACATTGGAAAACAATTGTGCCAGGTAAACACCACAGACCTTCCCATATAACTTCAGTCTTATCAAGCTGGGTGCACAATTTGCTTCACAAAAACATTACTCCTTTTTTTTTTTTTTCAAAAAAATATGTAAAAAGCTTTACTGAAGCTCCCCAGAAATTAAAAATACGTCATTTCAGTTTAAAAAGGTCCGCCCTCCTCTATTATTTCCACACCTTTTAGAGCTGTACTTTAATAGCTCACCTATTCTCTTCCTGAGCCAATATTTAGGGCTACTCACAGATACAGTACCAGAACAATAGCAACTTTTCAGAGCCAACAGGTTCTCTACCTGCAGCCAAGCTGTAGGAATCCATAAAGATACTTCTCAAAATAAGCCTGTAAAATGTTAAGATTAGGCTGTAAATATGCACTTATGCATAACTAAAATTGATGAACCCTTACTAATTATCATATCACTCACATTACGGTATCGTCTAACACTCCATTCAGGAATTAGGACTCTTCCATAGCTGGAACAGAATAAGAGAGCACAACTGTTGCTCTGAAGACAAACAGACCATTGTGATTTGAGGTTTTTTTAATGCCAGTAAAAAACAGATGTCCATGATGAGGAGGAAATGCAAAAAAGAAGAGAGATAAAAAGTTTTATTTTGAAAATTGAGGAATAGACCTGTTAGTCTCTTCAGAATAGAAGAACACAGATGTTCACGAAAAAAAAAAATACATGAGCTAGATTATATATGCAGCATGACACTAATTTTCTGAAATAACTGCAGTAGAAAGCCTTTTGATATCATCAGTTCTAGTTCATGAATCCTGAATAAGGGAGTGCTATCTGTTGTAAGAACAAAAAGAAAAAAAAACACATTGTAAACAAATACAATAAATCAAAACTGATCAACATTAACTAGACACATCTCCTGGGTTTTTTACTTTCATCACTAGCTTCCTAAGCAGGCACATACCCAAAGTTAGACTTGGTTAGAATTCTGACTCAACAGTCTAATTTTTCTAAAATGCGAACTCATATTTTCTCTTGTATTTTTGCTTTTATTTATACCAGTAACTTGATGACTGAATGAAAAATCATTCTCCCAGCTCTAACTACATCCTCTGTGTAAACTCTCGATTCCCATAATTGTGAATTAGACTGTCATATGTATCTTTCATAAATAACTTTGATTAAGAATAAATAGACCCACTCACTCTCAATATGATTTACACTCTTTAGTTAAGCTCAATAGCTTCTCCTAAGGTTGACCTAGCCAACAATATGAATAAGCAACAGAGAGATCGTTCCATAGAACAGAAATTAATTCTTGTGTCACATTCCAAAAAGATTTCGTTTATATTTGTGACAGAAGAGGGCACCTAGAAGAGAGCAAATTAATTTTTGCAACAATGCAAATTAACAGATCCCATTCCAATTACTTTCAATTCCAGAAGACATGACTGCTCAAGTATGTTGTCTCTACTTAGACTGCACAATTGGTATTTTTTTACTTTATCCATGCAGTAAGTTATAGTACATCACTACCACGGACAAATTCACAATCAGCAGGTATACTCCAGCTTGGCACACACTTGGAATGTTCATAGTCGGAGGCAGAATGCAAACCTCCTCTGATTCTAGTGCCACCAGTGCTATGGTTACCATTTTTTTGTGTTATTTAATAACAGAAACTTGAAGCCAGAGAACGATCACCTTGTTGCAGCTTGGATTTATTTCATTTAATTTTAAAAAGAAAAACTATAAAGCACAACTGTGCGCAGTTAGACTTTGGTAACCTTACAAAAAGCTCGGGTCTGGAATACGGGATACCATTAGCCAAGGCCGCCTGGAGAGCCGACATGCTCCTCGTAACAAGCGAAGCGCTGCTGCGTGCAGCGTGCACGGCCGCGGGGCAAAGTCCGAGCCCCGAGGCTTCCCAGGGACCCGCTTCGCCACCCCCTCGCAGGAACCTCCCGCAGGTGTTTCACGCCCGCACCCCCAGCGAAGCGGCTCCGACTCCCGCCCCAGCGGCACCAACTCAGAGCCCGGCGGGATCACACAGACAAGAGGGGCCCGACGCGGCGGGAGAAGGGAGGCGGAGAAGGAGGGCGCGGCACGGCTCGGTACCTGTCGGGAGAGCGCCTCCGCTCCGCGCCCCGTCGCCGCTGCCTAGGGAAGGGGAGGCAGAGGCAGCGCTCAGGGCTCTGGCGCTGCCGCCGGCAGCTGCAGGACACGGGCTCCTCCAGAGCCCACCGCAACATCGGCTCCTTCTTCTCAGCCCACGGCGCAGCATCGCCTCCACTCGAGACAGCACCGAGCGCTCGGCGCAGGCGCCGCCGTCCCCGCCCCCTTCCCGTCCCGCTCACGGGACAGCCTTGGATCTCCCGGGACGGGGGGTGCGCACGCGCGGGTGGCCCCGAGTCCAGCACTCACCCAGGCGGGGTGCTGCGCTCTCTCTTCTGCGGCAACGGCGGGACGGTGCACTTCTCCTGTCCTATAAAGTACTTCTGCCTGGATTTCATAAGGCATCCTGCAAATATTTGCAGCGGGAATTCCGCTGTTCGACGGCTGGAAATTTGTACTTCCAGTTCAGCGTACAGACCGTGACATACAACATTGCCAAGGTGGAATAAAAGTAGAAACTGTGCCTCCCACCACTACTCAGAAGGATTTTCCACACTTATCAAGGCAGGCAGTCGCACTGGATGCTAGTACATCCGCTCAGCGGCACGAGGGAGATCCTTCATCTCAGTTCGCCGTCACTGAAGGTGCAATATTGCTTACACTGTAAGCTGTATTTTCAGTTGGGTGTAATTATGGAAGGGTTAGCTTGAACTGACCTTTGAGCAACTCTTCCCTGAACGAAGTACCCTCAGATTATTTTTGGTACTTGTTAGGACAGAGCAGATGGCTTGTTACAGGAACACCATGATGTCTTCTTGCCTCTCTAATAGGATAAAAAGCATAGAGGTTCGGCATTTATTTATAAGAAATATGTGAGGATAAGACAACTGCTGTATCTCAAAAGCAGCTGAAATTTCGGACTGCTTGAAAACGAGGATGACAAACAGCACAGGCTTAAGATGTCACATGTCAGTCTGCCTAAATGTTGAGGAAGAACATAGAGAAAATTTACATGACAGGTTTGTTGACTGGACATGCGGTGTGTAATCAAAGGTATTACATGAAATAAACAGGCTAGGAGACTTTGCTCCTTTTTGAGGCCTTTATTTAAGGATCAGCTCAGGGGGGTCGACGGGTCGCGCTCACGCAGCCGCTGCTCCCAGGAGTAACTCAGAGGAGGAGGTATGCGGGCACAGCCGGGGTTTCCGTCCTTGCAGTTCTCAGGAAGATACTTCTGGATCTGAGGTCGGGGGTCCTCCTTCTAGCTAGCATCTCTGCTGTTAGGGTGAGGAGCCAAAAAGGTCCAGGAGGACAACTATACCTCACTCCCGACCCATAGATGTGATTTAAACCTTTTTATTTTGTGGTGGTTCGTAGTTCTAGAGGTTTTCTTGATTAGTTTTCTTGATTTTTTTTCTTATTTGCATACAAGGTCCCGTGGTGCCACCTTACTTCTCATGCCCCCAGGCACCATCCCCGAGGATGGAGCAGGACACTTGGTGAAGAACAATAGAATCATTAACAGGTACTTAAAACTTTAACTTAACGTAATTACAACTTTTAGATTATTTTGTCTAACATATTAACTTTATAACTTTTGAACCAAGTTATTTAGGGGATTTATTCCCAACATTACATGGATGCTTAAAGATTTATCAACAAGAAATTAATCAGCACAATTTCCATAGTATAACTCTACATGTGCATACCAATATGCATTTCTAATTCATGTGGTGTGAAAAGGGTTTAAATTAAACTCTTCTTTTTTGGAATGAGACAGGTCAGATAATTTGGTAACTTACATTGATAAACTGTCTTGTGTAGACATGGCATTCATTCCTTGTGTGCTCAATAAAAAACAGAAAGTCTTCCAGACTAAAGGATTATTAAAAAATTTAAATGAGCAGGTTTAGTCTCTCTCCATTTTAGAATTTAAAAGATATTGCCTCATTTTTCACAGAGAGATTGTACAACATAGTGCGGAGGTGAGTTCCCTATAAAGTTAGTGTTGTCATTGAAAAAGTCATTGAAAAGTACTCGTTAAATGTCACTCTGTTTTTTCAATCGGGACTGCCGTAACACGTAGCATTTGCAAGCTCAGACATTAAAAGACTCTAGAACAAAGGCGCACAATAAGCATATCTGAAGTGACACGAAATGTGAGGTAAACACTCGCTTTGCTTTACAGGAGTTCATTTCGTTATTTTTTAGCAGCTGTAGAACTGCGGGCATTCACTGACCCACGCCAAACCCACGAACGCCGTGAGCCCCATCGTCTGAGTTACCAGGCATCTTCTAAGACTCCTGCTCCAGATTACTGCACTTCAGTTGAAAGCGCACGGGATCCCTCGGTCTCGGCGCACCAGGTCGCTGCTGGGCCCCTCTCTCCCGCCTCCCGCTTCCAGGCGGGATGCGATGGACGGCGCCTCGCCCTCCCCGCCGCGGAACGTTTAGAGACCGGAACCTGCCTTCCAGCTGGCGGGGAAGAGGCGGAGGAAGAGAAAAAAGCGGACGCGGCGCCAACGCCATTGCACGGGTTCCGCTGCCGCCATTCCCGGCCAGTCACAGCAATGTACCGGCCGGGATTCCGCGCACCAACACCTCCCTGCGCGGGCGGCAGCTTTCGGAGCCCTCCCTCCGGCGGAGGGCCCCTGCCGCCCTCTCCGAGGGGCTACGGGAGCCCCCACCACACTCCGCCCTACGGCCACCGGCCTGGGCCGTACGGCAGCGGCCTCTCGCCCCGAGGCGCCGGGTTCCACGGGCGCTTCGGGAGCCCCTCGCCGGGGGCGCAGACCCCGCGCAGGCCGCAGAGCGTCAGTCCCCGGTACCTGGCTCCGTACGGCGACGCGTCCCCGGCCGGAGCGCCTCTGCATCCGCCACTGCAGCACAAGCGCTCGCCCGGCGGCTTCCAGAGGCACTTCCAGGTATGGGGCAATACGGAGAGGGACACGGGGAGGGAGGGAGCTGCTGCTGCTTCTAAGCAGGGCCTGTAGCCCGCTGGGGGAAAGCACTTTGAGTGCTTGTGCCAGCGCAGCATCCACCTGCCAACATAATTTTCAGGGGAGAGCGAGGCTTGAACCGCACTGGGCAACATCAGCTTTTCCTCCGCCCATTCCCCCGCAGTAGAGAGGACGGACAGAGCACAGGCAGCTGTGAGGTGAGGGAAGGGAAGAGGGCCTCAGGCCTTGTGGGTTGTGAAGACAAAAAAGTGCAACTTTGTTTTTAATATTCTGGTGTATGGAGGTAGAGAACTGAAAACCGGACGAAACGGCAGGAAACACCTCTTTCTCCTCTAAGTGCCTATCTGTGATCAGTTTTCTTTACTTTCTTAACGCAGTGGTGAAGCGTGGTGTGCTTTTACTTTGCCCGTGTTGTCCTCCAGTGCGAGCTGCCCTATCCACATTCGGAGATTTCAGGGACACCGACAGAGAAAAGGAGTTCTCAGTGAAAGAGATTTAAGCTGAGGCTCCTTTAAGCAAAAGTGAGAGCATCCGTTGTGATAATAGACTCACAGTTTAGTCTTCACTTTGCACTGAAAGCATTGTTTATACAGTTTTCGTGGAAGCCATCAACAACAGGTTTTGTGAGTTAAGCATTTTTTCAGCTGTTTTAGTTGTAGCATGTGACTGGCAACAGGGATGACGGTTCTCAGGATAACTTTATGTATATAACTGGCTTTATGCAGTATTAGCAAAACCTTAAAAGTGTAACAAATGACACGTGCAGTACAATGATAAATTTTTTTGTGCTCTTATTGATACCTGAAGGATTAAAGTATGATAGTGAAGTCACATTTTAATAGCCATTAATAAAATCTTTGTGTGCCTGTGCTGCATTGTCACGTGTCCATTGAAGACTAGTATTTTGTTATTTTCTTATGATGCAGTTAACTCGGAATCTTATAGTTGGTGGAAGGCAATCATAAAATTTATACATTTTCTTCGGCACAACAGCAGAGACTCTCCTGATGTGGAAGCCAACAGATTGCATAACCTCAGTGCCTTTTGAAAAAGCCAAGCATGTGGCATTTCTGCTGCAGATTATGGAGGGACAGTTTATGTCATCAATGTCTAATTTGCCTTCAAAAGATCATGCTTTGGCTGTTCAATTAAGTCTTTTTTTTCAAAGCCTGCCTTAGAATTAATTGAACAGAAGAATATTCAGGAATTCTTATCTTTAGTTTTAGTTAGAACTGTTTCATGTCAAGACTTGAGGGCAGGAACCTTCACATAGGCTCCATTCTTGATGTAAGAAACCTGACATAAAGTCAGGTTATATTCTGAGGTAAGAAACATTAAATAAGGAAGGTATAAGTTTGAATTCAGTCTCAGACTGTCACATCTTCCCTTCTCCCCTTTCCTTCTTTAGACCTTGTGAGTAGTTTAGGAGCACTGGCCTGATGGCCGTTCCTTCAGAGACTCAGATGATATTGAATGTAGCTTTGCCCACCCAGGACTGAAGAAGTGTGTGAGTCTGCACTTTTACATGTGTACACACGAGCTGGGAGGGCAGTAGAGGCAATCACAGAGGGAATTAGTCTCATAAACCATGAGTCCTGATCTGTTTTGGTGTGGACAAGGATCTCTGCTCATGAGGCCATAAATAGATTCAGTTAGAAGGCCTTTCTGCATTTTCGAAGCGTTAGATTTCTTGTGATGCATGTGCACTGTCCCCTCTCCTCTGTAGATCCTGTTAAGTGAACTCCAATGCTTTTGACATTTATGATGCTACAGTCACTTTTGAGATGAGAGCCTTAAGTGGCCCTTTAAAATTGCATTGCAAAATCCAAAAGACAGTTTTAAGTTTACTTTAGTGTTCTATTAATGTCATGCCATTAGCATTCTGTACTCATTTTGTGCTCGCAGACTTTCATTTTTTAAAACAAACAGAAAACTTGAAGAAAAACATACTGAGCTTGTTTTTTCTGAAATGGCTAACAGCCTTTATGTGGCCAGTAGTTTACAACACTTTCTATTTTTTTCGTAGATGTGCTTCTGCTTTATATTTTAGGAAAACATGTTTCTTGAAACAAGGATCTGTAGTAACAGGACAAGGGAGAATGCCTTTAAACTGTAAGAGAGTAAGTTTACATTGCATATTAAGGAGAAGTTCTTTATTGTGGGGGTGATGAGGCACTGGGACAGGTTGCCCAGAGAACTTGTGGATGCACCGTTCAAGGCCAGGCTGGATGATGCTTTGAGCAACCCAGACTAGTGGGAGGTGTCCATGCCCTTGGAAGGAAGGTTGGAACTAGATGATCTTTAAAGTCCCTTCCAACCCAGACTATTCTGTGATTTGTCTTTGTTGCATTTCTTATCTCTACTTAAAATTCACTTAGTAGTAATGTTTCATTCTGTACACTCAGCAGGAATTATTGAACTAGCTGCTAGCAGCAGCTACGGAGTGTGTGGATCAAAAATTATTACAGAAAGTAAAAGAAAACCTTTTGAAATGGTACAGTTGTGATTTTTGTGTTTTGTGCATATGCCAGCAGCTGTAATTACATCAGGTGAAGCAAGCTGATAAAGGGAGTGACTGTCCCCAGTTTCAAGGCAGTATTACTCTATTCAATAACTTTTTAATGAATAGCACTAAAAGATATTTTCTACTCTAAAGAGAGATTTGTTATCTGGAGAAAAAGTACTGAGACTAGATTAACTATTTTTTTTTAAGGAAAGTTCCTTGAGAAAAGGCTGTTAGCATTAGTTACAACTAATAGAAGTTTTATTTTAAGCTATCTCTACTACCAAATAGTGCCTCTTGCACTGAACGGATTTTACTTGTACAGGTAGGGCTGATTTCCTTTTCCTCAGTCCTATAACGTGAATAATCATTTTGATTTTCTTCCCTAAAAAAAATTCAGAGGGGAAAAAGCATATGATGACTAGTATTCTAAAGTTAAATAATCCACATGCTTAAGTTTAACATGTACTGAAGACTGTCAGTCTTGTATTACATAATAATTAATTTCCTAGATTTCAAAAATGCTAAAATATCACTGTGATGTCAGTGTTACTGATGACCTGCATCATATGGTAGTGAAATTTAAGATTATTAAATAAATCCATATAAATGAGCTTTACCATTGAATTATTTTGCTCCTTCATTGAACATTGCAGATCATTATATCAGTTCATGTTTCTTTTGCCTTCTGCAGATTAAACACAGCAATAAATTAGCTCCACATTAAATCTGTTTACAACGTCAAAGTTAAGAGGTCTTCATTAAACATGCTGCATTTTTTTAGAGGTGGTGGGGTTTTTTGTTTATTTAGGACAGAATTCACTGTGTACTGCTGTTTCACTACTAAATGTGAGGGCTTAACATAAATGTCACTGTTGCTAGAGCATGTCAGCTTACTCTAGGAAACTTCATGCCCCTTGGAGAGTTTTTTAGATGTATTCTAAGGTGATTCTCTGTCTCTCATGGGGTTATATACAGTGTAGTAATACACCACCTTTTAGAAATTCTTCTGTTTTGAGATCATCCTCTTAGCTACATAACCTAGCTGCAAAGAATAATTAGAAACAAGTGCCCTATAAATAAGACATGGATGTTCCCACATTTGATCATGTATCCGTTACCATCAAACTTCAGGAGTTCCTGAAAAGTTCTCGCTGGAAACACATCAACATGTTCCTGCCACATCATGTTAGCAGAAATAGGTTCAAGCTGTTTGAGTGGAATCTATTCTTCTGGCTAAACATTGGGTCTTTTAATTTATGGTACCATTTCTCAGTTTTGCTCAGAAATTGTTCCATGTGATCTGTTTACGTAGAGGCTGTTAGGGCTTACTAGTCCAATTCAAATCCCATCACTGCTGATACAAAAATTATGGGGTTGTGGGGGAAAGCAGCCATTAATGAAGTGCTTTTATCCTGCTTTACAAAATCTGATAACCAGCCTCAAGGCATCCTGTTGCTCTAACCGTACAGAATGCAATGGGCATACTTGGAGATTACTGTGTATCTGTAGTATGGGTTGCTTAACTTCGGTTAAAACAAATTAATTCAAATAAATACAGTTTTAGATAGAACTTCACCTTTTAGAGGAGTGAATCTGAGGAGAACAATGGATGATGCTAACAGGAAAAATTATTATAGGAGTTGTTTATATCACAGCATTCCTTAAGTGGCAGACTCATAGAAGCTTTACAGAAGCAATTGTGATCCTTGATCTTAAAAAAAAATCAAATAATGAAAGCTCCCTGCAAAAGTCAATACCCACTAAATCACTGATTACCACTGAGATTGTATGTAAAAAAGTCATCTCTTCTCAAATTTCACAGAACACTGATTTGGTTAAAAGAGGATTTCTTTTTTCAGTAAACTCTTTGTAGCTATTTGCGTTATACAATGCTGTGTTCAATCTCTAAGTACTTAATATTTGATTTCTGCTGTTGTTAATATTATCAGCTCTTCCTTAGCCTCTAACTCCCTGTTATGTTGTTCAGCTTTTGTTAGACATGTTGTTGACAGGTTATGAAAAATAGCATGAGCTGCTTTTCTGCAGCTATGTGCCAGAGTGATTTAAACAAGTATCTGGGAGAAGACTGTGGTGGTGCTTTTTTCTTATCCTGGTAGATAAACACTCATAAGTAAAATACATTAAATTAAAGTTAATATTTCTTGAGGAAGATGCAAGTGAGGTGGTATAGTAATTACGATTAATAATCAGCTTCAGAGCTCTACTACAGTAGAAAGAAACATTTTAATTTTATTTTTTTTTAATTTTGAATTAGACTATTAAATGTTTCTTTACCTGATGGTTTTCTTCCAAAGGGATCACCCAGGACATCTACTCCATTTGGTACAGCGCATGGCAGAGAGAAAAGAGTGTCTAATGATGTGGAAAACTATTACAGACCTTCAATGCTTGAGGACCCATGGGCTGGCCTAGAGCCAGTTTCTGTTACAGACATAAACCAGCAATACAGCAGTGAGCAAACAACATGTACTGGTAAAAAAGGGAGGTATTTCAGCTAACAGTTTTAAAGGCCAAATAACTCCATCTTGTCAGGAAAAACTATGGGACAGAATCTTTACACTTGCACAAGATTGAACAATAATCAAGACCTTAGATAATACTTTTATTTCATCACAAAAAAAACCTTTTATCATACTTTTTTTATTGCATTGGATATTTTTATGTATGGGAGGCAAAAGGAGTGGTAGGAAAACTTTTATTTTTGTCTATATGGAAGTGCCTACCAGCTCAAAGTGTTCTTAAATCACCAGCAACTGATTTGTGACTGTTAAAACAAGTGTCCATATACTTACCTCTCCCATGCCAGAATGTTAGCTTTAATTGTAAAGTCTCTTAGGGAGTGGTATTTTTTGTTTCAACATTTTTAGAATGAAATAACTTGGAAATAAAATAAAATTTTGTAAATCCTTGTTTTGTAATGTATAAAGTATATTTTAGGAGCTTTGTTAAGGTGTACACGTTAACACAGTAGTTCACAACACTGAAATTAGGTGATGTCTGTAAATGTGCTTATATGCTGTAGTTAACTTCTGGTTTTGTGCATAATAATTTTTGTTAATTGCAATGTAATGTGGAGTTGAAACATGACTTATAGCCATCTCAGGAAACAAATGTATTTGTTTTGGAAAGTTTAATTTGTTGAACAAACTCTAGAGTCACAAAATTACTTTTGGAATTATTTGCTTTTGTGATTAAAAAATAGATTATTCGGATCAATATTAGAAATTTTCAAATTATAGTAACAAGTCTGTTCAGTGACAATTTGAATCTAAAGAACACATAAAACATTAAGCTTAAATAAATGCAAATGTTCTTTCTGGATCCACCTGCTAGAACAGTACAGAATGAATGACAGTTTTTGTTACATGGTTGATATGAGTGCATGCAGAGCATTTTTTTAATCTGTTTTATGATTGTCCTTTTTTTTTTTAAATTTTTACTTACAGCAGGCATCATTGCCAGGAGAATTGTTTTGTGTGAGTACATGCTATATTTTTATACTGAAGAGGAAAGCAATGAGTTGTGATATTTTTAGAACTTGTCTTTACATGGAAGATCCATGCTTAAATCCAGGAGTGAATGTCATAATCTAGAATAAAAAAATAAATAGTTCTTCACTTGCTATGTTAAGCCTGCAGTAGTTAGATAAATTTTTGTTAAACATATCACTGTTTGTTGATCTTGGCTTCTAAGCCAAGGTAGAGTGTAAAAACTTTGTTAAATAAAACCATTAGTTTAGTTTTCAAAATGCATGTCTTCTTTTAAGCTTCTTACATACTCAAAACATATTTTTGTAGTCCTGAGTCATGGCTAGGTAGAAAAGCACAGGAAATCCCATTAAACTGTACTTAGTAACTTGTCTTTTGCTGAGGTAGAATAGTCCTCTGTACTCTTCATCTGTTTCAGCGTAAGATGTGTTAGGTTAATACCAACTTCAAGATGTGTTAGATTAATACCACCTTCAAGAACAACTTCAAACTGTAAGGGGGAGTTGATATGTTGAAATGTGCTGAGTCTCTTAGGACCACATAAAGTATGTAACTTCTGTCTTTCCCTGGTTGACCATGTTATTTTAGTATTATATCCAGAAAGGCTGCCTCTAGAACCGAAAACATAATGCCTGCTGGATATCAAGAATGGTTAAATCTTCATCCCAGAATCAAAAAATGGTGCATTAAATGGCAGCTATCAGTATTGTTATCTGTAATAGGTACCAGCGAAACTGAGATGACTTGACAAGTTGTAGTCTTTAGAATTTATACATAAATTGATCAATGTCATTGTGAAAATTGAAGTGTAAAGTTTTCTTTCCTTTTTTTTAAACCTTGTCAGGTGCTGTAAAGTTCACAGAAAAAAGTTGTAGTGTGCTGTCGCTGTGGGCAATGAACAGATGACATGAGACCTCGTTATAAAAACTGCATCTGACTCCTCTTTATTCAAAGACTGACCCCCTTTATATAGCTTCTAGAGCAGGCCATCTCATTGGTCAGAAGAGTGCCAGAACTCTTCATCCCATTGGCCCAAAACTGAAAGACAGAGAGAAGTCGATCCCACATAAAGGAATCCAAAACATCACTCTTGTTACAATAACACTTGTGATGTTTATGGCAAGCCTGTGAGAACACAAGGTCTTCCTGAACCAAAACACCACGAAGAAACTGAGTTCAGAAACTTCAGGCCCAGGAGCCTCAGACTACATCTCACCCTTTCAGTATAAGAAAAAAAAATGCAAAGCTTCAGTGCCTGCTTTTGAAATGAAAAGAACCTGGGAAAATTGCTGAAACACCGTAAGAGCAGCTCTCAATTCCCCCAATTGGGCTGAGCCAGTCTCATTGCCTTCCAGCTCCCACAGTTGAACCAGATGAGTGTCTCCCAGCCACCATACAGGCGCCACGAGACACAGTGTGCCCCCCCCACCCTAATAGTCCCTGTCCAAGATCAGTCCCGATCGCAACCCCCAGCCACCCAACATCCCACCCCCAGAGGTTCTGAGCAGTCATGGTAACACAAGGTGGAACCATCACAGACTGTCCCTCTGAGTTCATGATCATCACGGGCTGCTGGCTCACAAGGCATTGTCTCAGTCCCAATCCTACAGCAGTCATCTGTGTAGAGCTGAAGGGCCACTGCAGGAGGTCAAGCAGCGATGGAGACAATGGCGAATCCCGTGTCCCGCATGGTCTCACAGGTAGATCTTTGATGGGGTGGCACCTGGGAAGCCCAGTGTACACCACTGCTCAGGGCAATCACCAGACAGGACAACAGTTCAGTAGCTTGAGGCAGCCCAGGACAGCCGAAGCAGCCATCTTCTTGCCACCGGCCCTCTGTCCTAAAAACAGAAGACTCAAAAGGCACAATTTGAACAATCAGAGTTTCCCCAGGAACAAAGCCAGGGAGGGTGGGTATAGAAATTATAGTATAAATTTGTCTCTGGTTCTGTTTCTTGTCTTTCAAAACTGCCTGCACCAGACTGGACTCCACCTCATCCCAGAAATATCTGAGATCTCTGGGTCTTACAGTAACTTGACATGGTGGAAGTGTCCAATAACTGTGCAGCCAGGACACCTGTTTGGTGTCCTTTGCATTGTGCTTCCACCTGTTCCTTGCCTCCTGTTCCAAACATGAACAATGAAGAAGGCAGTTGAATTGGGATGGCATTCCCAGTTCCACCGGAGACAGGAACATGTGAGGAATCAGCAGCAAAGGCCTGAATTCTCTCAGCTCTGGTAGAAGCCGTGAGTACTAATGGCAAGCTCTGAAGAGCTGCCTGCGTACTCGAATCATGTGAAAAAGGCACTGAAAAGGATTCGGCTCCACCCTCTTCTCTATCTTGGAGAGGGAACGGAGCGGTTTGAGAAGGCACCGGGACAGACCCGACTTCTCTCGTGGAAGAAAGCACAGCTGGGATCGACCCAGCCGCCTCCTCCACCGGTGCCCCGGCCAAAGCCGGGGCGTGGAAAACCGTGACCGGCTCCACCACAGTCCCGTCCTCTCCGGGCGGGACAGCCAGGGACGGGACGGGGAGCGGCCCCTCCTGACCCTCCAAGGTCCCGCCGCTGCCGCGGCCACTTTTGGGGCTGGAAAAGTCGCTGCCGGGACCACTTCGGTCCCATCCTCCTCCGCCACCGCGGGCAGACGCGGGGCAGGGGGTGCCGCGGCCGGCCCCCCCCCCCCCCCCCCCCCCCCAGTCCCGCCCGCCGCCGCCGCGGCCGCCAAGGGCGGGGCAAAGGGCGGTGCGGGAGGCGGCGGGGGCCGCTTGGACCCGGCACCCTCCCGATCCTGCGCAGCCGCCGCGGGAAGGGGCGCCACAAAGGGCAGCATGTTCGGGCCCCCCCCCGGCCCCGCCGGACCCCGGAGCTGCTGGCAGCGGCTGGCTCCGGGCCATCGCCGCCCCCGCCCCAACCGGCCCTGTCTGCACAGGAGCCGCGGGGCCCATGGGGGCGGACAGAAAGCGCCCTTCGCAGGGGCTGAAGGGGAAAAAAATGAGTGCCTGGACTTTGAAGCACAGCTGATGACTGCGCACAGCCAGGGCCGGACCCCTCCACCACCGCAAAGACTGCGGGGGTTGCAGGGGTCCCTTGAGGGGAGGGTTCCGTCCCCGGCATCTCACAGGCAGCTGATGGCCGCACTGAGCCAAGTCTGAACCCAATCCCCATTGCAGGGAACGCACGGGAGATACTCTGATCCTCCCCCTCGAATGCATTCCCAAGCTCCGAGGGACGTGGCTCCTTTGAGGTGGAGTCAGGGGACGACTTGAGGGTCTCCAACCTGCTCTGATCTCCCTGGCCATCCATGACGGAGCTCTGAGGGACAGAAGCCCCAGAACCTGAAGAGAACTCCCATTTCCTTTTTCCAAATGCCATCACAGTCTTATGCCAAATCGCTAAAAGTGGGGCTACACTTATGTCACCCTTACAAAGTGATTCGAGTAATGCGTCGCCCAGGACCCTCCACTGGCCCTCCGAGACTATCGACCCGGTCCCATGGAAGATCCCTCTCTTTTTTCCCCAGAAATAAAGAAGTTCGGAATTTTCTCGGGAAATTCCAGTTCTCTGCTGAACAATCATTCCCCAAAAGTCCAAGACCAACTTATCATCTTGGTTTAGGGTAGAAATTCCCATTTTTGCCAAAAAATTTGTCTCCTCAACTAGAAAGGAGAAACAAACTGGCAAAAAG
Source organism: Sitta carolinensis (assembly GCA_032173965.1). Classification (NCBI taxonomy): domain Eukaryota; kingdom Metazoa; phylum Chordata; class Aves; order Passeriformes; family Sittidae; genus Sitta; species Sitta carolinensis. Next base: position 53,870,229 of record CM063284.1, on the reverse strand, counting down.
CCACGGGCTGTTTTATCAAAACAAACCCACCCCGTCTATGCAAAGACAAAGGATACAAATTTGTGGCTGCATCACGCCGGCAATTCACCAGGCAATACGTCGGGGTCCACCAGATGTCGCTGTGGGCGATGAACAGATGACATGAGACCTCGTTATAAAAACTGCATCTGACTCCTCTTTATTCAAAGACTGACCCCCTTTATATAGCTTCTAGAGCAGGCCATCTCATTGGTCAGAAGAGTGCCAGAACTCTTCATCCCATTGGCCCAAAACTGAAAGACAGAGAGAAGTCGATCCCACATAAAGGAATCCAAAACATCACTCTTGTTACAATAACACTTGTGATGTTTATGGCAAGCCTGTGAGAACACAAGGTCTTCCTGAACCAAAACACCACGAAGAAACTGAGTTCAGAAACTCAGAAACTTCAGGCCCAGGAGCCTCAGACTACAGTGTGCTTAATGAAATGCCCTGATTTGTTGCCATTTCCCATGTGATTGAAATGCAGTTTATTTTTTGCAGTATTTGGTGATCTTGGAGCAACAAATATGATTTTATTTAAGAGAGTGAAGCTATGATGTGTTCTCAGTTAGACATGAGAAGAATCTGGGTTTAGAAAGGAGAAAGGAAAGGTAAGGGATTTCTGGGAGCTGCCCTTGCACATTGCAAAGATGGATTTTTCCACTTTGGCATTGTACTTGACCCAGGCATCAAAGCCAGACTCCTCTGGTAATAACTCTTAACTCCTGGAACGAGGTGTCAGACATCAGTGAAGGTAAATGTTCCAGAAAGAACTGAAGAAATAATCCTGAAGCACTGTTTAAATCCACGCAGGCCTTCCACGATGCTGTCTGTTAAACTGCTGCTTCAGTGCACTTCAGGATATGACTCAACAATTTTAAGTACGTCATACTTCTAAAGGTTACAGTCATTTGGTCAAGAATCAATACCAAAAACTTAAAAATTATTCACCTTTCTGGCTTCTGGGAGAAATTCAGTAATTACAGTAAAATTTAAATGTGTCATTGTTGAAGAGCTGTGAAATGCATGAGAACATGTTCAGAACTATAAATATAATGTACTTAAAGTCCATTTAAGCTTTGCCTTTTTTGCCATGGTATCCAGGAAGCTTAAACACATACCTCCTCATCAGTTTTTCTTTCTTTTTACCATTTGGCAAACATCTGATGGAGAGAGGATCTATCACTTCCTCATTTGTAAATGAAGCCACTTCATAGTACCAGTATGACCCTGTAAATAGGATTTGATGATAAAATGTAAATCACAAAATACATCCTTTTTTCATGAGCCCATGAAACAAAATAGTGCTTATGTCTTGTTAATGAAGGGATTCTTCTGTAATGAACACACTGAGTATATGAGCAATGATCTTTCTTCAACAGACTTCTTAGATTTTAAAGTACATTTCTTCTTCAGAAGTTTCAGTTCATATGCTTTTCTATTTTGTTTTGTTTGCCTTGTGTTTGTCTATGAAGTCCATTTCATTTTCTCTTCACTTGTTGTAAAGAAGTGTAACTCATGACTAACTCTTCCAGCAAAAGTTTAATTCGTTGCTGTATGCTCCTGTGTTTAAGAGTGAACTGCATCACTACTATATTAACAGTATATATTAACAGTAACAAGAGAACGTGTAATGCAGCAACACACCAGGTGGGTAGTTACCTCAAGATGTGCACTATAATAGTTCAAACTTCAAGTTTGGGATTTCATTCCAGCTTTATAATATGCAATATTCATTCTTCTGTGGCACTCAGTACACACATTGAAAATGTTAAATAATTTAGAATATTAAAATTTTAATTAAAATGGGATTTTAAAAGTTCATGTTAAACTCCTCTTTAGGATTAGAAGTAATGCACTGAGATGTAGCATTTTCATAATGTCAAAGCTGGGAACACTTACTAGGTAAAATATGTCATGGTTAGCAGAATGGATAACTGCTTTTGCAGTCAGGTTGCTTTTCTTGCTAAGGACATCTTTATGTGCTCTTAACTTGATATAGGTTATTTCATTAGACATCAGAGGGGGGAGCATTTGAAAAATGCATTATATGGAAATTCTACAAGCAGCTGTTCACCTTCCTTCTAAAGAAAAGGGTTTTTTATATTGTTTGGTTTTTAATCTGTGCTGAGTAATTTCACTGAAGTCAGAGGATTTGCTCATGCAACTGAGATGTAAGTATCTAATGTTACAGCTTGAAAATTCTGTCATCCATTTATGACGTGACTGTTTTGCAATGAATTAAACTCGTTCTTAGAATATTTTCCAAAATTCTCAAGAATAGACTGTTTTCTTTTTCCCAAATCTTGGTGCTTGCCTTCCTTCTATCTTCTGGGAACTGGTGAAGGAAAGGGAGGATTGCCTGCACTGATGGGTGAAAAATTGTGTAATGATTTTCATGTCTCGGGCTTTCAGAAACTTGCATACCAATTGGCATAGGTAACTAGATATTTTTTTTTATCATTTGAGATGGTACAAACAACTTTTTACAGCACAAGAATTTGAAGAAATCAAGTTGTGTTTTATACTCAACAGTAATGAAGTTTCAGCATTACAAAAAAAAAATAAACTTTTTTTTTGCATAAAGTAATTTCTTGTCAGTATGTCTCAAAAGGCAAAGTGATTCAGTTTCATTCTCTGCCATTTTCACTTAAATGTGTGCTTTGCTGACTTAGAATTTCACAATAATTTCTTAATCTGAACTTGTGAATTTACCTTTACAAAATTAATAACTCTTGGGTGTTAGACCTCAAATCTAGGCCTTCCCTTTAAACTATGTGGCAAAAAAGGCTGTATCTCATCCCCATTGCTTCCTTGATTATGCTAAGAAACCCTTGCCTCCTGAGCTAGAGACAGCTGGGCATATGTTTGGTGTGTGGCCACCCTTCCTATCCTAGAGGTTACCCCTAGACTTTTGTCATTCTAGTGCAGTGGGGCCCAGAAGCTATTTTGAGACAAATAGTAATCCATTTTGCTTCACCAGCTTTATGTGGGGTTCAAACTACATCAGGGGTTTGGTTAGTGCATATCCTGGATTTTAAATTTGTTCAGCATCTTCTGCAGTAAAATCACACGTGAATTCCACTGTCCTTTTTTCAGTTGTCTGTGGCTGTTGCACATTGTTGTTCTGAACTAGTCGTGTAAGCATTTGTATACAAGAATGTAACTCCTGCAGCTAAAAGGGGTCATACCAGTAAAATTTCAGAGTGACATTTTTAATGATGTTGACAGTCCTGCACCAGACTGCACCAGAAATCTGCATGTACTACCCTGCTTTTATGTAGTAGTAACAACGCTGTTTGATACTGTATTGAAACTACACTTAAACCTGGTATCTGTATGTATTTTACCACAGTCTAATTGCTGTGTATTCAAGGTAGTTAAAAGCTGTTACTGTAGAGTCAATGGGTTCAAATCCTTGTTATATGCATGAGAAAATTCCTGTGAGTTCAAACTGCTGAACATGATGTCGATGGAACTGATAGTATAAATACCAGTAAAAGGAAGAAGAAAACCTCTTTCACTCTGATGCAAATCGTTCTATTTTCAAGCATCACAGAGTTAATGTTAAAACAAGGGAAGAGGAATCAAGCTAATTGATAGCTTCTGTGGATGACTGTACAGCATAAAGCACAAATAACAGAGCTAACATAAGCTTTAAAAAGCACCGCTTGCCAGCTAGGGAGTAGTATCAATAATTGGATTGTAAGTAGCAATTGCAGTGTTCTTAAATCAAACAACCATTTCCCTGTGGCTTTATGAAGATTTTTAGGTTAACGTAAAAGAAGGCTTTGAGCTGTGTTCTCTTAACAGATGCTGGAAATTAACATTACTAGTCCTACAGTTGATTTTGCAGAGGAGACTGTCTTCACCACTCGTCTGTGAAGTTTAATTTCTTTGCATCTTTTTTGGTTTTAAGCTAAGAAAAAACAAAATTCGAAAATCTCAGGGATTATAACAAACATAAAAGGGAGAATTAACATCTGCAAATGGTCCAAGAGTACAACTTGAGTCAATAACTATAAGAAGGCACTGAGAATCTATTGATTACTTGCCATTGTGCTCTCCTAAGGCTGTTTCCCTTGTCTGTAAATTTTTAATAGCTTCCTAATTGCTATGGCAATGAAATTTCACTACGGAAAATTTCTGGATTGTTAATTTCCACATGTTGTGAACTATGGGTAGGAGGTTAAGAAACTCTGATAACTATTTGCAAATGAATGAGATGCCAAATTGTGTCTCTGTTGGAACTGAAGACAGCTTACACTACCAGCAGTGTTCCTGTACTTAGAATAGTTTCTGAAATAAAATTCCAAGCATGTAGCAAGCTTGTGCAAAGAACCTTTGAATCCCTGTTTTCAAGGTACCTATTGCATCTGGTTGCATTTTCTTACAGTATTTAATTTTCTCTTGCAACAAGTGCTGCATGTTTTATACATTGATCTCCTGTAGCCTGTCATCCTCACTGCTGTGAGGCAAGGAAGAAATAGTTACTGTCCGTGCTTTGTGAATGTACTGGTAACAGCCAAGTTTAGTTTCTCTCTGCTATTAAATCTTCCCAGTACACATTAACCAAATCTTTATGGTCTTACAGCTTTCAAAGTAGATTCTAGTACATTACTAAACATATCCACAAGGCTTTGTGTACTTTATAGTTCAAGCAAACAGTTTAAAGGGACCTACCTGGGTTGTTTAACATGCACATTCCCACCCAACTCTATTCAGAGAAGATGACTTAAGCCATCTTACCCTAATTTTTCCTCTCCAAAGAATTTTCTATTGTCTCTTTTCCCCCCCCCCTTTTTTTTTTTTTTCTTTTTTTTTTTTTTTTTTCTGTACTGTCCACACAGCAGCCATAAGTTAAAGGTCTTTTGCCTTGGTTTTCTATGGAAATAAGCACACCTTCCCTGCCCTTTCCATTGAAATAGGCTCACACCATCCTTCAGGGCTCTGCTGGAGGGTTTGGTGTCATCCAACCACCCACCACACTCAGTCCCTACAGGTCCTGTTAGTTTATGTTGCTGGAGATGACAGAACTATGACAAGACACAGATCCCCCCTAACTCACCTAAATGAGCCTGCATTGGTTGAGTCAGGGACTTTGTTGTCAGCAACTAGTCTGTTTCTAGGTAAGCATCCCAAAATAAATAATCCAGTTTCAGGCCTGGCAAGGATCATCAGTTCATCTGACTTTCCCCTCCAGCATCCCCTGGCATGGAAACGATCTGGTGAAAAGGTCTGCACCTTCAAAACACACATTTGCATGAGTCATTCTCAGTCATTTGTAATATCACATAGCATCAGCACAGAACATGGGCAAGAGTCCAGAACATGTTAAAAATGTCCCCATAAGGGACACAAGAGGCTATAAAGCTGAAGAAAGGTAAGAGCTTTTAGTGGTTTTGCTTTGCTTATTTGAGATTTTTTGGTTAATGCACTAATTTATATGGTGGGTTTATTTTTTGTTGTGAGATAGGATTTGGAGAAGAGTAAAGCAGGCTTAAATTTTAAAGGGTATAAAGAAAAATTTTATTAACAAAACTAAAAGAATAATAAGAATTAGAATAAAACCTTTAGAACACTTTTTCTCTTCCCCCCATGCTTTCTTTTTACTGACAACATATAGAAACAATACTTAGATTTTTTTGTTATTCAATTCTAGAATAGTTTTTCTTTAGTTTACTTAGAGTGAAGGCAATTGTGAAGTACAGTAAGCTTATGGTAAGAAGATCATTTAAAGTAGAGTTGCTATCTAAAAAAACAAATTTCCTAGACAAAGTCTGGTATTTTAGTGGAAGCCTCTCCATCTCTTGTGATTATGTTTGGAGGTACAAACAACCTCTTTATATCTGATTTAGAAATCAGGGCTCATCTTTTAATTACTTTGCCTCTCTGTTATTCCAGACAGGCAAGTGTGGAAGACCTGAGCAAATAAGAGAACAGTGATTCACAGTTTTAGGAAGAGCTTTAATCCCTATATCCTGCTAAACAGAAACTCACCTTACAGATGTAAACATTGCTTTTAATATAAAGCTAAAGCAACACATTAATTGTATTTCATTAAGCATCACATCAGTCTTCAGAGGGAATAACATTATTAGTCCAGCATTTTACATATGGGGAAATGAATGAATACCAAGAGATGTCTTCCTTAAGTCTTATTATTGTTTAGTGACAGAAGAGAACCTGGTGTTCTCTGCTCTCCCTATTGCATTCCCTAACAAGTAACATTTTCAGATCAAGTTTCAAATGCATTGGCTTCCTGGGAGGAGGGATGCCAGCAGAAAGTCAGCCACGCTTTCCAACACATGCTAGTGATACGTGGTAGCTGTTTAATTCTGTCAGCATCTCTCTCACTCTCTGCTATAACTGTTCATTAAATGTTCCATATTCTGATAGAGCTCTGAAAAGAACTTCTTAATTTCCTCAAGCACCTTTCTAATCTACTGTAGAGAATACAAATAGAAACATTGCTCTTAACAAAAAAATATGCATTTAAAGACTTCGAATAGATGAGATTTTCTATGAATTCTTTTATAATCTACAGATTTGTGTGCTTCACAGCTCTCCAGGCGGGAGTCTTCTGTGGCTAAAATATGTATGCCACATTATACGTATTTTTTTTTTTAATGGAAGGTGTCTTTATTTAAAACCCACAGCATTCTGTCTAAAAGGGAAATTCTGACACTGGAGAATTAAATGGAAATCCCTGCTGAAGTTAACAGGGGTTCTGGTTTTTGTTCTTAGTCTGAATTAAAATCTGCAATGACAGAAGGAACAATTTCAACCTAAGATAATAGTTTTAAGTTTTCATTCACAACACCATAGCAATGGAGGTCACAATCTCCTTAGAAAAGGAATATTTACTCTATTGAATTTCACTGCATATGGAAATCATTTATGCTGTAATCAGAAGCATAGCCACTTCCAGTGGAAGATTCTCAAGCAATTATGGAGCAAACCAGTCTTTAGGTCACTAGGCATTAATTTACCAAGACCTGTTTTTTTGTTTTGTTTGTTTTTTGGGTTTTTTTAATGACTAGTATTTTCATAACTGATTGATGTCTGATCTGGTGCGGCACCTGCTCTCTCAATCTTCTGTGGTTCAGCTTTTCAGATTAATGAGTCAGAAAGCAAATTGTGCAAGTATTATAAAATGTGTTGTAATAAACTTTCCATGCTTCAAACCAGAAAAATAATCTACAAACTGATTTCCAGAGTTGAGGTTTCAGGTCCTGAAGGGCATTTTGGTTGGGGACTCTTTTAGGACAGGGGCTTTAAGTGACATCATCACTTTCTAAAGCACAGAACTATCACCATAATTTTAAGTCTTTTCATGCATTTAATTTTTTAAAAGCTACAGAAAATCAAGCCTAAAAATGTTAATGCATTCCTAGCAGTCAAGCTGTGCAAATGCTCAATTTATATTCCAGCAATATGTAATACTTCACATTACATAGATGATGTTTTGTAAAACATAGGATTTATAATACAAGTGTTACAAACCTGTTTTCTTTGTCTATATGACTACCTGCAGAGTGCTTAGTGACAACTGGAGGCAGCTTTTGCCTTCCCATTTAGGAACAGTTTTAGAACTGTTCTGAAGAAGAGTAGGAGATGCCAGCTTCCCCATTGCACTTTAGAGCATCCTACCAATAAGAAATCTAATCTCATTTGTTGGATTTGTTTATGTAGTGATAAATTTAATAATGCTGCTGTGGATGTATTCTCTCTCCTATCCTGTGAAATCCTTCAATAGAGTTACACAACTTGTCAAGGCATTACACAACCAAATGGTGCTTTCTTGGAAAGGGTGGAGCCCATGTTCTATTAAACACTGCACAGCAAAGCAAGTGATTGTGCAGTTTTCATATTGATTTTGTCTTGACAAATTTGTCTCTGCATTGTGTAGAAACTTGGCCAGTTATCACCATTTCCTATAGCAAGAGCTGTTTTAAATATCCATCACAATTAAAACACAAGAAATAGATACCCTCAAATTGAGTATCAGTGAAGCATCTATATTTGATGTTCATTCTATTCTCTATGTGAAATCCTGACTTATTCCTGTTAACTGCAGCCTCTTATGTTGTCAGAAGAAGGTTTTAAACATTTTTATTTTTATTTAGTCAATATAACTGATCCCTCTCATAGCATTTTTCTTCCCAATTCTGTAGAGGAAATTGATGATTTCACCCAGGTTTAAACTACCAGCTTCCTTATTTTATTATGGACAACAGTAATCATAGTTACCTTAAGGGAAGCACACAGCTGTCAGATCTGCCTGTGAGTACAGGGCTGGTTTCTGTAATGTTTACCCTTGAGTACTGCCCTTTCTAACCAGCTATGTCTCCTCTGTATTTCCCAATATTAAAAAAAAAAAAAAATCTTCACAAACCCTCTTTGCAAAAATTTCTATTAAAGGTACATTCACCAAGTTGTATGAGAATTTGCTGTACCAATAGTATGCCCAAACTGGCCCCAGAGGAACTGATGAAGAAGACTGGAAGCCATGCAGTATGAAGTGATGCAAGTATCTCCTATTGGCAAGGGCTGCTCTAACTGAAGAAAGCATTACCATAAGTTCCTCTGGCTGTGCCTTCTCTCCATAGGCAATAAAAAAAGCCCAAGATAAGCAGCCATATCAAGTAAACAACTTTAAAAGCAAAACCCTTAAGATCCATCAAACTGAATGCAGTTGACTGGGAAAAGCAACAGTAACCCTTATTTATCATATGAAGTTCTCTCTGCCCATGTTGCAGTTTACTGCAATTGCAAAGTCCTCTAACTTTCATTTTCTTCCACATGGTGGGGAGTTTGGTAGTGCTAATCCTGTTCATCCAGATGGCCTTTCAGGTTTTATAGGCATTCCTTAAAAATAGAAGCAACAGAATCCCGGTTCAGGTTATTCAAAAGAAATGTCTGCAAAACTGCATTGTTTGTTAAAGCTAGTATGCAATTACTCATGGCTTTGACAAGAGGACTGGTTTCCTCTTGCCACCAATTTCACAGACCCATTCTGTGTTGATACAGGCTGTTCTGCAGTTACTTGTGTATCTCCTCTTTCACTTGATGCTATTTTACTTGCAGCTGAGGATATTACTTGATATGTAGATCCCACTGGAATTATTACTGGTACCTTATTGCACAGCTGGCTACCCCTATGGCAGCAAGAGCTCAATGAAAGGGATGCCGCACAATTCTCAAACCATTTCAGGTCCATGCTCCAACATAAACCAGAGACAACTTGGTCACAAATTTGTTATGAGCTGCAATAGTAGCTTTCATGAGGAAAACTGAGCAGACAACTAGAATTGGTTACACACAACTGCCAGATCTGCTATGTGCAAGTCAACACCCTGTGAAATACAGCCTGAGCTTGTAACCAGAACTGAAGGTCAGGCTTTAATTGTAGCTACCACACAAAAATATTGTTTCCCAAGTGAGATGTTCTGGGCTGCAGCTACGCATTTTGTCAGCCTAATGTCAAATGACACGTAACTGCTGCTGGCCCCTGTAACTTCTAACTGCATTTTCACTGCCCATCTGTTGACTTTATCAATGGCAAGTGATGAAGCAGCACTCTGCACAACCTCAAGTTTAAGAGAACTAAAGATAACAGCATATGCTATATTTTGGATGGAGGTACAGCATTTATTGAAAGATTCAAAAGGTTTCATTAGATTAACTAATATAGTAGGAAAAAAAAGCAAGAAAAGCCTCAGGAATTCAAAGCACAGTTGCTTAAGCCAGGCTCAATTCAGAGTATCTCACTAGACACTAAAAATACCTGGCTCTTTGGGTTTAGTTTCCCATTGCTTTTAACACGCACCATCCTCTTTAAAGAGACAATAGTGGAGAATATAAACTGCACCTCTGCTTGGACACTGCAAATAAAAAATGTCACATTGCCCACTGCCCACCATCCTGAGAAGATCACAGCTTCTCAGCACTGGCAAAGCCCCTGTCCCTTGGCTCCGCGCATCATCCACACTGCCAGCAAAGGCTCACACTGCCAGTCCCTACAGGGCTTCTTTGAAACACGACTGGAGAGTAAATGGGTTTTATTAATAACTTGCAGAATTTCAATGCACTGAAAATATTCTCAGTTTAACCCAATGTTCTTTTGAAATGCTATTTGACAACCAGAGAGGGAAAACAAGGAAAGACTTCAATTTTCATGTATTTTATTTACAGGCCGCACAATACATTTTATGTACAAATGGCTTACAATAACAAAGAGTAAGCAAGCTGAAGCATAACAATTTATTTTAAATTAAGTTGTCTCAAAATAACTCCTGCAATAAAATTTCTTCACCCTGATAAGCAAGTTAATTTGATTTTACGTCAACCCAAGGTCATTTAAAATATAGAATTCAAATGAATTTTCTGGTGATTCCTTAATTTCTTTACATTTTTCTGCAAATACAGAACATCCCAAAACTCTTGAGAAGGGTAATAGCCGAAATTTCCTCATGTTAAAAACACTGTAACAGAACAGACAGGAGAAATGTTGTATGCAAAACACTTGCGTGTTTTATTAATGAAAAGAAGAATTCAACTAGTACATCTGACACTTCTCTCTCTGAGAAACAGAATTCATGGTCCAAGACCTAATTTGCCTGCAGACAAGAGGTATCCTGTGTATCTGTGAAAAGTACTTCAGTTTTTACCACACAATTATCTTTTAAACTCATCCAACTGTAACTTCACCAAAACTGAAAGCAAAAGCAGAAGAGCACTCAAAACCGTAAGAACTTAGGTTCTAGAAAGCACCTGACACTACTGTGGGAGGGAGAAAATTTAAGAGAGACCACGTTTTATGGAAACATAAGAATATATAGAAGCTTGCCATTTAAAAATTATTTTTCCAAGAAATTATATTAACATTTAAGGATACATGTATTTCTATATCTCTCCCCTAGCACTGCTCATTCTGTTCAGGATAATGACAACTAGCAATCCATAAAAGCAGTTTTCTTTTCCTTTGGCTGAATTTAAGCATTATAATAGTCTAAGTGTTTTAAGTCATGGTCATAAGCAGTCCAGTCATGCTCACTTTCTTCCTCTTGGCATGGCTAAAGACCACTTAATATAAATAATGAAGTACTTGCTATTTGATAGTCCATTATTGCAGTATTTCACTATGTTTATTTAGAAATACAAACACACAACACTTACTTTTCGATGTAGTATCCAGGTCTCTGTATCTCACTTTGGAATTGCAGCACAGAAAACATTAACCCAAAGGAATGAGGAAGAAAGCAGTAAAAGCCACAGCTCCACAGAAAAAATAACAGTTTTCAGAATGTCCACTCCTGCATCAATAATGCAAGAGCCATATGATGTAAAATGCCAAATTAGTACAGACTCTCTGCTGAGTGGAGTTCACACATAAGGGTAAAATGCTGCCGTAAGCGCATCATCATGTGATTTAATTCAAAAGAAATGCTCACAGGTAATACACAGGTCTGATACAAGTGAATGTGGACCTACTGTCCTTAGATCTGGGTAGTTCCCTGGCTGCTAACCTGCCCAGACACAATTGCAAGACGGGGAGAGTGGCTGCAGGCACCAGTTCTCCTGCCACACCCTCAAGAGCTCCTCACCTGCACCCAAGCCTCTACCAGCCCAGGAGGAAACGTGTCAGCAAAAAGAACCAAGAAGATTCCCTGGGTTGAAGAAAAGGCAATCTTTTCAGAGTTATCAAATATGGAAATACATTAACTTTCCCTCCAAATTATCCCAATACTGTTGTCCCAAGCAAACACAGTGTTCAAAGTCACAGGCTAGTAAACCTCAAGCTGGGAAAAGTCATTGTACACTATTCATCTGCTACAGCATGCCAAAGTTTTGATTCTGATTAATCTGGAAGTCAATTGTTTATTGCACCTCCTCTCTCCTTAGAGTCAGGATTACTTGTGCTGGGGCTGTTGGGGTTTTTTTCATGGCCAAAGACTGAAAATCTATTTTGATAGAACAATGTCTGAGAGTACTGCCAGCCTGTAAGGAAACCGCACACTCAGAGGGGACCAACTTCTCTGTATTAAATGAAGCTAACTAAAATTACCTGAAAATTTATGTCCAAAAGGGAAGCTAGGAGACAACTTCTTCTTTGTATTTTTGTATTGGAAATAAATTAATTTAGTTCTCTGAGACCTACTTTCCATTTGAACTTACCTGTGTTTTTAGCCAACTATTGTTTGTAGTTACATTTCAAGTGCAGGTGAGTAACCCCATACTGCACTTCTTTATTGAAAGTAAGTGCATATAAACTTTGAGAGCCTTCTGCTTGATTCTAGAAAAACAATTAAAAAAAAAATCTGTGTGTATATTTGTAAGTCTGGGTTTTTAAAAGATTTAAAGATTAGTAAACAAAGAGCCTTAGCCAACACTGTACTTACCTAAATGACACTAATGATTTTTGTTTTTAAGATTTTACTAGCAGAAAAATGCTATGGGGATGTCCTTACTTAAGGAAGAAACAGTCCAGTGCACTGTCATTCACGTGAAGCTTTTCTTTTCTTAAGCACAGGCTATCCAGGTTGTAAGTATTTATTTCCAACCTGGCCACTTTTATTTTCAGATGGCAGGATTTTCTACTGTGTCTAGTGAAGGCAACTGTCAGACTTGGGGACAGCTTAAGCAGCAGGATTCTCTCCACTCCTCATCTGCCAGATCCTCAAACACTACAGTTAGTGAAGCGAGTTTCTCCATGCTCTACAGTGTGGAACTGGCAGAGAATTAGCCATATATGAATCAGGATTTTCAATTAAAACAAAACACCAACAGCTTTGGCTTCTATTCTGAAAATCCAAAAAGTCATTGACGAGACATTTGTAATAATATAAGTAGAAATTTTACTTTTTAAAAAGTAGTATTTTAACACTTAATTACATAAGGTACCAATCTGTCAACTGGATAATCAGTTGGAAAAATGTTTCCAATATGGGCTTCAAGATGTCCTTTTATGTACAGGCAAAATATAACCATACCTCCTCTCTGCAGGAGACCACTTGTTGTCAGAGGAAACAAAAAAAAAAACAAAACCATGCAGGAAGTTGTAATTAGTATGAGGTGTGGCTTTGTTAAGAGTTTTAGCTATAATAATCTTGATTCTTCCGAGACACTCAATTCCAATATTAATATATTAAAACGTTGCGTGGAATAGCAGATATAAAAATCAATTAATTGGCACAATCACAAGTTTACAGCGGATTACAACTAGTGTAAAACATTTTGCCACTGCTGTAAATACTGGTCATTTTTCCTTTGGTTACTTCCTACAATGCAGTACTTGGGGTAAAAAGACAAACAGTGTCAGCTTTTCACACAAAGTAAAGAAATTACTGCTGTTGACATTTAAGAGAAAAAAAAAAACTATTTCATCACTTGGTAAGGGCATATAAAGTATAGTTTATTTGGCAGAGGAACTAAAACACTACAACTCCAACAGGGAGCTGAGGAAAAACTACACTCTTCATTCTTCTCCTCAACTTTCAACGTTTCTCATGAAGTTCAATTTGGAAATTACAATTTTATCCAGGTAAGATCAGGTCTCAAGTAACTGGCCCATGTGAAGTAAACATCACAAGATTATGACCTGTTTGAGTTTCTTATTATTATCTGAATTCTCTTCTTAATTACCTAGGTTTAGGCATTATGTTCATAGCGACCTATGAAGAACTTCCAAATTTTTGCAACCTTAAGCTTACATGTTAAGGCACTTACCATTCAAGTAAAACAGTTTTTATATAAACAAGCGTGGGAGATGGAGAGAACATTTTACCAGAACACCGATTTTTTTTTTTTCTTGAAAGAAAAGAAAAAGTTGACCAAATATTTATAAAATTTTGCATCAAGAGAAAGGTTGTGTTTTATTATCTGAAATAAACACGAAGTACACCTTCCACAATAATAACACTGAAAGCAGTGCAAAGACTGACAAGGTGACCTTTGACTAAAGGTAGTTTTGTAAAAAGAAAAATACCAAATAAATCAGTGCCCTGCTTTGACGGTTGTAATTTTTTTTTTTACATAAAAGTTGGTCCAAACTTACAAAAAAGCACAAATGTGCATAGTTCAGAAGATCTGAAAGAGTGCCATAAAAAGCTGATGTCCCTAAATTTAGCAACCACTTAAAACTGCCAAAAATACAAAATAAAAGTCAGAACTAGAGTTTGTGAACATGTACAAACAAGTCATCTAGTTTTTAGACAGCATGAGTTGTAAGCAATTTTTAACTTTTCCTACTGTATGCAAGACCCTTTTCCACATAAAAATAAAGCTGTTGAATTAACATTATTCAAGTCTGTTGAATTGCTGCTTTAAATTGCAGCTAGGGGGGAAAAAAAAGTTTTTCCAAATAAAAATGATGTGCCTGAGGAAAAACAGATACTCAATATGGTAATCCTCTGCCTCGCCCTCTCACTGCAGATGTGCTAACATGTCCCCTGTATCCTTGGGAATAGCCAGGTCCTTGGGCAGGAGAAGTCCAAGTCTGTCCATGCATTTGGCTGACGCCAGTGGGATTTTCCTGTAAATTACTTCCATAGCTATAGTTGTGCATCTTTGTGGACAAAGAGCGCACACTCTCTGGCCCTGTGGAAGCATCACCGCTGCTCCCCAAAACTGGGATTGGGCCATGGCTGTATTCAAACCTATGGTCTTTATCTCCACTGAACAGCATGGGGCCAGCGTTGAGGTAAATGTCTCCGTAACCAGTTACTGAGCTGGGAAAGGATTCTGGAAAGGCTGATGGAGGAGGGGCAGCACCAGAGTGAGATGAAGCAGTACTGTAGTTATCCAAAGACTGAATATCTGAGTTTCCAAGGAAACTCCTCCTTTCTAATACTCCTGATGATCCGCTTCCTATTCCATCACTAGTGCTGTAACAGACGGATGAGAAGGACGATGATCCAAAGTTATCCTTGTAGTCTGGGCCTGTTACATAGGAGTCTCTAGCCTGATAATCCACACTCGTTTGTACTGGCTCCTCCGTGGTCGCCTGAGCTTGATGCTGAGCCAGCAGCTGCAGAAGAGCTGCTTTCACTCCCGCATGAGGATCTGTTCCTGAAGAGTTACTTATAGGCAAATGCTGATTCTCTGTCCGGTAATCAAGGTCTTCATCAGTGAGTGGCGGAGGCTCTGGTGGCTCAGGGGGACGCTGGTCTGGAGGCAAGATCCGAGGGCGCTCCTGCTCAGGTGTTCGGTTCAGAAGCCTCATCTCAGACTGCCTAACCAGATCCTCTTGGCCTACGAAGATGAAAAAGAAAATCTCTGGAATAAAAGTATATGAATAACAGGACCAGAAAAAAAAAGGACTCCTTCCTGGAAAAACATAGAGTTTTGTTAACTTCAATTCTCATGAATTTATTAGTTAAATTTATCAGTAATTATATTGATTATTTTGGACAAAATCTGGCAACAGCTCTGTTGCCTCAGGAGCATGATACAGGTTACTCCTTAAAGTAAGACCACCAGGCAGTCAGTTAAAGAAAAACAGTACAAGCTCCTTAAAAAAAAAACAAAACAACAAAACCAAACAACCAGAACAAAACTCAAGCAACACAAACACTAAAAATTCAAAGAAGGATCAAGTAAGATTCACAGATAAGGACAGAAGTCTCACAGGACAAAAGGCCACCCTGAGAACAGCAAAACTCAAAGAGTTTAAAATAAACACAAAAAAAAAGCACACCTCTCAGAAAACCCCCCAAAATCCTCCAAGAACAGCCCCAAAGCACTTCAGAATATTTCTTTCAACAGCTGCAAACACCACAGAACAATATTATCAACCAAACTAATAAATCTGAATTTGCAACCCAAAAAGATGAACATAACTCTAAACTGTGGAAAGATTACAGAAACCACTACTATACCTCAATGGAAACCTTTAGCCGTGTGTGTGACAGTTACAGGTAACCACTGAATTTGACACTAAGGAACTGCTCTAGTCAGCATTAAAACCCAAAATAAAATACTGTCTCACCAAAATAAGCTTTACCTAAACACACAGTTCAAACTGGCAAATTACATGTATGCATCTGCTAGATAAGACTGTCTCCACCACCACACTCACCACTAAAACCTGAACCCCCAGAATAATGATCAGTGTTTCATCACTAATACTCATGTACCTCTTCGGTTGGGTATCATTGTTGGCTCTGTCTGAATGGCACCTGTTAGACTGAGAGACAACTTCTCTGGTCCAGACGTAAAATGTGACCAAATCAATTTAATCTCTTATACTCAGACAGATTCAGGTGGCAAACATGTTAACTCTCTACTCCCAAACTATATCTCCAGTGGTCCACGTATTTGCTGGTTAGCAATAAAGGCCTTCAGTACCTGCAGCCATGTATAATGACTTGATCAGATGTGGGTAGCCAGGTGCTGGAGATTCCACGTCGTCCCGGGTGACAGACACAGGAGTGGTGGGCTCTGTAGGCTGCCTGAGTTGTAATGACATTTCATTTCCTGATCCATTTTCCTTCTCCTCCAACACAAAATCTTTTTGTTTTGTTTGCTGAGCCTTTATTAACTGAGACAACAGAACAGCAAATGCACTCTGCACAGCTGCCTGGGCAGCATCAGTCTCAACTTTAGGCTGACCCAGCTGAGCAGGTAGCACAGGGGGCTGCGTGACCATCAGTTGTTTTAGAGGCTCCTGCTCCGGAGGCGGTGGCGGAGGCGGCGGTGGCTGCTGCTGCTGCTGTTGTTCTGACTGTTTTTCACCTGCTGACAAAATTCCAGCAGGAAGATTTATTTTATTTAGTTGCTGCTGAGTCTCTGGGTTTACCTTAATATTCAATACTTGGGCAAACTGTGCCAAACTAACACTTGTTTTAGACTGCAGCAGGTTTAGCAGGATTGCCACTTCATTCTGGTTTAACTGCTGTCCAGTGCTTGTTTTTGCTAAAGACAAAAAAGGTGTTTTTAAGTATTATTTAGAACTGGCATATTTCAGAAACTCAAAAGAAGACTAATCTAGCACGGCTGACACAACTGGCAAAGCATGGGCTTGGACAACACAGAAATGGAATGCTTTTACAGATTAGCTGCCTTTAGGGACTCTCTACAGGAAATGGAACAGGAAGATCCAATATAACCAAGTGACTTCCATGAGGTGCACACACACACTTGGACAGATGGCAAATCACCAAGCTAGAGCTCAATCTTCCACAACTTAACTAAGTTGGGGCTTAAGGCCACCTGCTTTAGGCAGCTGTAAGACTTCCAACCCCCATAAAATTTCCTATCTTTGACATATCACAACCCTTTGTTTAAAAGTAGCCATCTGCAAAATCCATTTCGTCATATTCCAGTCCATTCTAATTCAGCATGTGGGTTTTAACACCTGCCCTACTGACCTGGCTCTAGGTGGCCTAGGAGCTCACAGTATAAATGCAAAAGGAAGTGCTGACTTTGAGGGACAAGGAGTCAATCACTCAGTAGCAGGAAATTTGTGATAACAGACAGTTAATTCAATTAAATGGAGTTTGCTACAAATAAGAGCAGGTTATGATGATGCAGGGGAATATGAATAAAGAAGTTTGAATATCCAAGTAGTTCTCAGCTTCAAACACCCACTGTGGTGATTTATTTTGAAAGATGTAAAGCAGTATGGATTGCAACATGCCCTATGAGCAAATGACTTAGAGAAGAAAACAATTAAAAATTAGAAAACAAGTGTGTGAGCAGACTGGCTGAGCTCTGTATTTTTCTTAACCCAGGTCAGCACAAACACATTCAGTCCCCTCTTCTGTCCTTGCCATTGTGCAATTTTACCAATACATTAATTCATAGCAGATTTGAAGCCATGCATGACATACAAAAATATTAAGTATCTGCCTTGCAAGACTCAAGAGCAGCACAGCTGGAAAGTGCTGCAAAACACACAACCCACAACTCTACTTGTGGATGTGCTAGCAGGATTCAAATACTTGAAACCTACTTAAGAGAGATCCAGTGACTTCAAAATTTTTATGTATCTATATGAATATAATCCACCTTCTATTCTGCAATACAAAAAATTAAATCACAAGCTCTTATGCCTTGTACTGCTCACTCTCACTCAGATGTTGTAATTAATGGAGGATTTTGTCACATCTGAGGCTGGTATACTCAACATTAAAACTTGTCTCTGACTCTCAGTGAAAATTCATCAGAAAACGTCAAACAGGCAAACTATCTATTCCATACTCTTCAGTTAGCTTTAAGTTCATTCTAACAGGAAACTGTAGTCTGGGAAATCTGTCATAACAGAATTATTGAGCTCTGAATAGCTCCTGTTAAATTGCAAAATGCAATAACCAGGAGTCCCATTCATGAATCAGAACATTAACAATTGATGCAATGTCCTTTTAACCTCTCCTTTTGGGATGCTTAGAACCAAATACAAGACTTTCAGCTAAAGCATGCATTTGGTCATGGATTTATATAATGTGTCTTATTAATAATATTTTCTAAGGTGCATTACAGCCTCCTTTGTTTAATACAAGAAACACCTCTATGCTCCACTGAAAATTAAATTGTCTTCTATCTAGACATATTTTTCTTGTACATATCAGTAAGCAGCAATATAGGTCTGAATGATTCCTTCTCTATTTGCTTAGGTATTTTTGCACAGTCAGGTATTAATGACTAACACCAGTCTCTCATCAGGCTGCTATGTTATGTTATAAAAGCACAAAGAAGATAACAACTATCCTTTGGACTCTTTAAAGTTCTAATATAGTTTCATTGATGGGAGAGAAAGTTACAGAAAGTCATTCTTGAAAATGCTGTCAAAACTTTAGCCTAAACATATGGATTAGCAGAATCTCACAGCTGGTTTACAGTGAGAAACCAGATGAATGGAGCAAGAGGCAATAAACTACAATAAAATAAGATCAAAATAACTACTTTCAATGTATCTTTGCACAGAATATTTGGAGCTCTGCTCTACCGTTAAATTAAAGGTTGATTCAAGATGATTAGTTTTAAAGAATTGTCAGCTGCTATGAATGCATAAACTGTTTTTTAGCGAACTCCTCTATCAGTGCCATAGGATTTATGGTTACATTGCACAATCAGAAATAGTCTTACATTTAACTTACAGGTATCCACTTGGTGGTGTTACTCTTGGTATTTTTACATATTTCATAAGAGCTATCACTTAACTGCTGAGTATCTCAAATGGTCTCCATACTGGAACCATTACCTTTTTTGTTACATTTCTAAAACTTGTCTGAAGCAAGATACTTTGGTTAAGTTTCATGATTACTGGCAGTGCAATTCACAGAGGTAGATACTCCATGTTATACCAGCTTCTGGGGGAGTGGTTTTGGTGTGGATTTTTGCGATTTTTTACTACTTTATTTAGCCCAAACAACTTAGAAAGCTGAAGACTAACATAACATACAGATAGAATCTGTTCCATTTGAAATTACAATTTTTCTAAACTCTGCCTTCTGATCAGTTTATTAATACCAATAAAGCTTATCCAATCTATGGAGACTGAGAAACTTTGAACAGCCACTGGCTTATAGAATTACCAAAGAATTATAGATGAGGGAGAGCTAAAACTCCCTCAAAATACAGAGCAAGTTAGTTGCTCTGACCGGGCCGAAAAGTTAGGCAAAATTGGAAAGGAACACTTACGTTTTCAAAAGCAAAGGCAAATCTTTTGTAATAAAGATTAAACTTTAAATACTGTTCCTCCCTCAAGAATCCAGGAGATGCCAATACTCTGCAAATAACATCTAAAATTTCTAGGGGTGCAATCCAAGTAGTAGGTAATTTTAAAAACTGAAAATATTACTGACCAAGTGCTACACTAGAGCTGCCCTGAGTTTTGAGTTGGGAAGAAGTTTGCATGCCTTGTGGGGTGCTGGTTCTGCTCTCATCCATGCCTAGAGACAGATCCTTCCTAGGAACTTTAGCTGCTGTAGAGTCATCAGTCATGCCCATCTGCTTCTGTCTTCTGCGTTTCTTACTCCACAGCTCATGGCAATCCTGCCACAAAGGAAGGCTGCAAAGAATGATAGGAAATAATAAGTTTCATCCCTATTTTAATTTTTTTTAATCATACTGGTAAAAACACTTAAATTATACATAATGTAACTTTTGAAAGGTGAACCTCCTGGAACCTGGAAATACATCAGGAAACATTCAAAAGCCTGCAAAATCTCAAGACCTGTTTTTTCTGGCTGAAAACTCTTTACTGAGTGCCTCTTTCAGAACCACAAGTCCTCCTGGCAGAAAAGGGAAAAACTTAGCTTAAAATGGGAATTATTTCCTAATTATTTGCATAAATCAAAATTTCAAAAATCAATGCTGCACTGTTGCTTTGAAACACAACTTACACACTATAAGATAACTAAGTTATCAATATGAAAGCATTTTTTTCAGGGTTCTGTCTGCTTATAAAAGCACTGCTGAGTCATTAGGTCACATATTTGTCCACAATAACAGACATGGCTATCTAGTATTTGTAGGATACAGGTCAAGCAACCAAGAAAGTAGGGAGGGGAAAAAAAGGAAGAAGTTGCAGAAGTAAGTATGAATAAATATTACTTGACACTAGCTGGGACACCAAGAAGAACAAGGGGATATCCTATATAAGACTTATGAATGCAGAGGCAAAATTCTCCTAAGAAAACTTATCTGCCACCAATTCCATCCTTCCATTACAGTTCCCTGCAGGCATCTCAATTCTAATTTCCTGAGGAACACAAAGACTCACAGAAATACTGAGATGGGCAGTAAAATCAGTGGTTTATGTTTTCCTATTACATATTAACAGTCTTCACAGTTCTGCCACCCAGGAACATGGAAAAACTAGCTGACCAATGACAAGAGACACTGGAAAAGCAATTATGACAACTGTTTCCTTTATTCTCTCCCTCCACCTGCCAAGTATTTTCTGAAAAACGACCGGAAGCAAGAACTCAATGCGAGAAGTATCCAATGGTCCTTCCAATCAGCATGTCACTTTCTTTGGATGAACAACTGCTCCTTCCCAAAACAGACTTCTCTCAAAAGAAGAGTTGACAGTTTCCTGTGCTATGCCAGAAGTGTGTGACTCCTCCTAATTTTTAAAAGGACACCAGTAACTAGTTTGTTTTGAATTTCCATATATCAGCTTCTAGAATGGATGCATTACCACATCCCTGAAGAAAAAATGATCTTCCCATTCACTTACTTTAAAAGGCAAACAAGCAACATGCTGTACAAGTGATTCTGAAACTTTGGCAAACAGCTTGAGATTGTTGATTTCTGATTTTCCCACAGTGATATAATCATATTCAGGCACTGAAACCGCTTCGGCTCATGTTTCAGAAACATTAGTAAAGTTTTCCCAGAAAGTCTGTGGAGTCTCCCTCACTGGAGATACTCAAAAACCATCTGGACACAATCCCGTGCCATGTGCTCTGGGATGACCCTGCTTGAGCACAGAGACTGGACCGGCAGACACACTGTGGTCCCTGCCCACCTCACCCATTCTGTGATTCTGTATAACAACCTTGTGTATGTAACAGGTAAGTCTAGAAAGAATTTTAATAAAATCCTTAGATAAAAAGAAGTACAGACTGCCTTGAAGGTTCAGTTTACTCAAGCAGTATCATAGATTGCATGTTCTGACAGCTATATTGAGGAAAGAACGAGAGATGCAGATTCTCTAATACCTTTGCATTGTTTTCCTCAGGACATGCTCCAATATGGATTTGTATTGATTAAAATGACAGCAAAGTCACAGAGAAACTGACAGAAGCAACCCTGCACAATTTCACTTTTCCTGCCTGTAAACCCAAGGCTCATGAAACAATTCACTTTAACTCTCAGGTACCTGTGTAGAACACTATACCCAGTGTCATTCTATCATCAAAGAAAGCAAGTCAGATTCATGGAGGACCTCAAAATCCCTGGAAAGAGTAGACACTTATAAACTGAGATAAAAGGGAAATTATGCTTTTCAAAAAGTATTTTCTTAAAAGGTAGTAACTTAATAACTAGTTCTAGGAATAACAAATCAACTTTTATCTGTTATACATGAGTCACTTAGCTACACAAGCATTTTACTGCAGAACTACCTTTCAACAACTGTATATGTCAACATTTCTGCCACTATCTCCTTCACTGAACCACAATTAACTTATTGAAATCAGTGCATGTTCACACTTCCTAGAGGTCAGTAGCATTACCAGTGGAAATTACTTACTCTGGAGGAGGCATTTTAGATGGTTCTACATCTCGCAGAAACTCACACTGAAGAGCTTGTTCAGCTGTGCAGCGCTTACTGGGATCCAGGGCAAGCATATAATCAAATAAATCTAATGCAGCTGGTGGGATGCTACAAAAGTGCAAAACAGAGGAAAGCATCACATATTTATTTAATTTGTATCACATTATTTATTTTGTATCACACACCTCTGCAAAATATTAATAAACACATCCCTTCCAAGATGATTATTAAGTCCTCAGTTAACTTATAAACTAACAAAATGCACCCACAGCCTGAGCTTGATACTAAGAGGCAGAAATAAACTTCACCTTTTACTATCTGTGCTATTATACCAAGCTTTCTTTGCCTTGTGTTGTTTCATTGCTTGAAACCTTGTTCTTTACAAAAAACTACACCCACATTTTAAAGGCAAGACTATACTGGTACTCTACATTTTGGAATTTACCACTAGGAAGTTGGACTTTTGACTGATTCACAGACAATAATTTTATTGCTTCAAAGATACTAGTCTCATTAGTACAAACAGAGTGATGCATTGCTCTTGAAACCCACTGTACTTGAAGGAGGGGAACAACCCCTTTAAGATAAGCTTACAGCTGTTTTCCATACCTTTCACTTGTGATATACGCACAAAACTAGTCCAATGGCAGTACTTTAGAACACACGCTTCAGGTAACTCCTCTGTGTTGAATGAGTTTATGACCCAAAAGACTGCAATGTTAACCAGACTACATACTTAGCTATAGCCAGTTTTACCAATAAAAAACAATTAAGTACTCTGAGCTGTTTTTTGGACAGGACAACAAGCAGGTGTACCAAAAAAATGTTTCCTTAGGTGAAAGCTGAGAGGTGGCTGAAATTTTAGGGCCTTCTTTCCTCTTCTCGATGCTCCTATTAAATAAGGGTTAATACAAGCTCTGTGGTATCATGGGAAGGACAAGAACCTAAAGCCATTTTTCTTTACACTTGATCTACGCTCATTCTCCAGAAAATACTGAAGTTCATAAAGTCTCCAGGAAAACTTAATGCTATTACAGTTGACTAAACTAATTCTTCATCCTTACAAAGCAAACTCTTCTCTCAGTTTTCGACGATACTGCTTCTTTGGTTTCATTGTGTTGAAATAAGCTAATTTTATAACATCAGGCCAGACTGCTGGACAAGGACTTCCGCAAATTCGGCTGTACCAAAAAGAAGGGAAAAAAGGGTATTAGATCCAAAACCACAAGTGAGCACAGCTGTCATTTTTATTCTTGCAAGTACAGTGAAAACAAAAATAACTTCCAATTCTCACGTTCAGGTTATTTTTAGCTAAAATATCTCCACTGTCAAATGTCCAACACCATTAAATAATGGTGAATTGTTTACAAATGGTAATCACCCTACACAGACTAAACTTGCTGTTTCTGCCTCAGTCCAGTCTCCACACAAATGTTTTGAAAAACTTAACCATCTACATCTGAAGAATACTCTTTTACTGACTAGAAGAACTAAATATTCCATATTTAGAGTAACTTTTACGTCCTTAGCTCCCAATGTCACTAAAGAAAGATATACCAAATAGCTGAAAAAGCAGTTTTCACTGAGAAATAATGCTTAAGACATAAGGGAAAAAAGCCAAAACATTCAGTAAATCCCAAAGGCAAAAACCACTAGAAAACCTATGCATTTTTTACTTCAGTTATGAGTTTTATGTCTCAAGCCTCATCTACCTGCACAAATGGAGCTGCCCATACTCTGATGCCTCACATTCCATCCCCATCCTTTTTTTCAGCCAAGGATGGCTAAGCACACATTGATTGACACCACACTTCTGAGTAGAAGAACCAATAAGATATTTCCATACGTGCAAGGTTTCAAATTCTAATGCAGGCAGTCATAAAAGGACATTTTGCAAAAACATTTCCCTAGTTCAGCCCTCCTCTTTATAAGAATTAAATGGTTAGTGTAAGAGACCTAATGATATATTCATTATAGCCCTGGTGCTATGCAAACCAATCTGACTTTATGCTGGTTGTCGTATGAATTTTCAGGATACTAAATCTCTTACTATCAGAATATACCTCACCTCTGTCTTTGATAAAGCTTAAAAAGATGAATGTAGAGATGTTAACTGCAACATGATCACAGCAGAGATGTGGATAAAACTGATATATTAAACAGCAAAAAATGCATAAAAGCAGTGAAGATGAGAAATAAGCTACAAACAGAAGCTTCGAGCAGAATGACATAATAAAGTTTGACTTTTGTACCAGAGGTATAACACAAAGAAAGAAAAACTTTGAATTACTCATTCTCATGTGCTTCAATGCCATCTAGTGCTCAAAACCAAAAATTCCCAAACTTACGAGTTTAATTCTTCTTATGCCAAAAACAACCACTGATCTACTTTGCCCCTCCTAAAACCTTCAGTTTTTCAGGACAGCTAATAAAACATTAAACAGAAACATGCTACTGTTTCATCTGTTTTGAAAAACATCTCAATATTTTTTGCAGTATTTTGAAATATTTTTTATTAAATTTATTTGACCAATTACTGTTCACTTTCTGTAAATCCTGTAGGATTCACCCTTTTTTCCCCATTTTTCTAGGAAGAGCACCTCTCATTTACAATGCCAATTATGGTATGAGAATCAAGAGCAAATTTTGCTTGCTGAATAAAGGGAAAGAAAAAGATGCTTTGGTTCCACTGAATTAAACACTTATCATCCTATGTTTTATTGAGAACAAGTAAAGAAAAAGAATTTTTATCTCAACCAAATGCCTGGCAGTTCATAAGGGAACAGAAATATTTCCTTTGTATTACTAGAAAAGTAATAAAACCCAGGTGTGTAAATGGCAGGCTTGAAACAAGAACTCATGGTCAGCAGCATGCCAGATATCAGTTCCTCCCAAATCCCACTTGTCCTTATTATTGTCCATGCTCTCATTTTGATTTGCTGCAAGCAAGTTGCAACATCATCTTAAAAATTACATGCATATTGATTACTCTCTTTACAGTTTCAGTAATAGGCAATTCCAGCTACTCTACAAAAACCCATCTTACTCATCAACTTTAGTGCTAGGAACACAGAACACTCACAAAAAAACCTTCATGTCTGTGTCAAAGTCACTTGTCTTACACGCCCCTCAAAACCTCTAACATCTCACTTGGGCAGTAACTGAGCCCTTGCAAGTATTAGTAATGCATTATCTCAGATTTTAACACTAAGAAAATAAACATCTCAGTTTATGAGGCAGCTACTATGTAGCAGTGCTTGTTAGTTACCTTATGAGTTCCAGCTGAGCAAGCTCTTGATTTGCTTGAAATATTGGCTTTTTTGTAAAAAGTTCGCCCAGAATACAGCTGTAAAACATTTTTGCAAAATTCCATCATTATGGCTTTCAGTACAGATGGATAGAAATGTTAAGATTTATTTTTGGCTTGTTTTTACCCTTGCTATGCTTCAATCCAAACTCTTACCCACAGCTCCAGACATCGATAGCTGGTGTGTATCTTTCTTCCCCAAGGAGAAGTTCAGGAGGCCGATACCATAATGTAATAACTTTGTTGGTATACGGTCGGCTGTTGGAAGGAGGAAAAAGAGATGACTATTATTTTAATATGATCACACTTCTGAAAAAATGATACCTTAAGGACTTTACTTCTGTGGTGCTGTTCAAGAACAATACAATCTTCCACTCTCTTTTAATTTTAGTCCTGCAAAACTGTAACTGCACAAAAGCAAACACAATTGCCTGATGAAGGCTACAAAAAGTCAGATTGAAAGTATAAATAATAATCACACAGGCACCTTGATGCTAGTGAATTGTGTATCTCCATTATTATTCAGAAAGCAATACTGTATGTTTATTACATTGCTAGTCATTTCAGGAACAGGACCTGCTTAAATAAAACCAGTAACTTCCACACAACTATTGGCTATTACCATATTGAATATAGAACCTCTACAAGCACATTAAAAAGAAGAAAAGTCACTTTTCCCTCTTTAAGTGTGAGCAAATGAGATAAGTTTTTCTGGAACTGCATAATTCACCAATTTTGATTCCAAAGCCTGGAATACTTCTAGTATCTTCCTATATTTTACAACATCTTTAACTCTCCACAGTTCTAAACAGGTATTTTGGTCACTGTGAATAATCCTTTCCATCCTCCCACTAAAGCAAAGATTTCTACTAACACAGACACATATTTATTTTTTTTTATGTCCAGGCTGAAGTATAGCATCAACAGTTCAGAATGGAAAGCAGAAAAGAGATGTTTGATGTTGGCTTTGTTTCAACCAGAGTGCCTTAAAAATGATTCTAGAATTCTTTCAGGTTTTTACAATTTTTCACTGTTACCAACACTAGGTAACTCCAAAAGAAAGAGTAACATGAAAAAAGAACAACCATAGAATGAAGCCTAACAAGCTCTTATAGCATTCTCAGTAGTACTGGTATGATTTCTGTAAAATTATCTGAGACCTTCTTTCATTAACGCACATAACTCCAACTCCTTTTTAAAGGTAGCATGTTTTTGGAAACAATCCCATCATTTATCATATTTGTCTCTGAAGCAAGCATGCCTCTATTAAATATTTTACACGGTATGGACTCTCTCTACAGACGCATTGCTCATATGTATTAGTATATGGTGGCTTTTATTTAAACAGTTGTCTTGTCATGCAATCTGTAATATCTCCTACTCCAAACACATTTAATCTACCAGAATAACATTTAAGGAGCACGACTACAACAACTTTTGGGAATTTACTTAAAGTCAAATTTTTATTTCCTCCCCATTATGTCCCTACTAAATTCTGTAACCTTTCAAACAGTATTAAATTCTACACAACAGTAAACCAAACAAAAAGTTTATGAATTAAAAACAGCAGCTATTATATACTTGTTCATATACATTAATTACATCTGTTACCGCATGTCAGAAGGAAAATTAATGACAAAAAATTGCCAAAAAAATCTACTGAGATTCTAATTATCCTCCCATGTTCAACTGGTAATTCTATTAGCTAGCTTAATTAACTCAATCTTGGTTTCATTTATGCATAATGGCATAGTAATGTTGCTGTTTCATGTACAGTAAAATGGGTTACTGGCATTATAAGGACACTGAACCTTTAATCCTTAAGGAACAGTGAGTTCTACAAACAAAATTTAAATGAATTTTAAAACAGACATTAAAAAACCCAAGCAAAACGTGGTAAAACAGAGGGGGAAAAAACCATTAGGCCAGTTTGGTGCATGTTAAAACAAGACAGTAGGATAACATCCTTTTATTATAAAGTACATCCAAACCAAAAAATAATTAGGTAGCAGATGCTTAATATTATTTCCCTTTGGTATTATACTCAACACTTTTCATAACTGTAGTTAAGCATATTTTCCTAAATAAGAGTTCCAAGACAACAGCTCAGTGATACTAATGCTAAAACGTTTATCAACAACCTAAGAGACGTGTAGAAAATAATAAATCCATAAAGCTAACATTATGGATATTATTTCCCAAATTAGATGTGCAGAAATCAAAGTAAGCTCAGGTATCCAATCACCTCATGGACATACAACTGTAGTGAACATTCAGCCTGAATTTTGAAAAGTCAGTTCCACATGACAAACACTATATTACAAAGTAAATACTAAAGTTCTCGATCATAAAAAACTGTGCACCTGTTTTCTGGAGTATGAGCATAATGAAGCCAAGAACAACAGAAGCACAAGTCACAAGAAGTTTCAGAATAACTTTTATTTAAACTTGTATCTCTGTTTCCAGCAGATTCAACAGCACTGACTGCCTAAAGAATACAATGAACCTCTAGAAATGTTAAGTTAAATCTTACACAAAAATAATGCTTATTGAATAGGAACTGTACGATACTTTGTGTCAGGAAAAAAATACATTTTTGCTTTCCCTAAATAACATCTGTATACTAACAGAAGAAACATACCTCAAGTTTACAGGACCAGAAACTTAGGACTGTAACTTAATTTCCAATCAATGTATGGCCAGTCTCTACCATTATTTAACCTGGAAAAGCAATATACTCACACAAAGAGATTTTTGTGGTTTTATGCTGTGTAAGACAACTGTATTTCTTTCACTTTCCTAAGCAATTACTCGTATAACACTACAGTAACATTTCCTCTAAACAAAACAGTCTTCTGTCCCTCATAATAATTATGCAAAAAGATTAAACTTCTGAATGCGTTTTCCCAGTGTAATTGTAGCTTACCTTTCTTCTGAGTTGTACAGCCGAGCAAGCCCAAAATCTGCAAGCTTTATCTGCCCTCTGGTGGAAAAAGCAAAGTTTTATTTAGTGGTTAATCCTGTTAAATTTTCTTCTCCCAAAATCAGGTAAAGTTTAAGACTGAAACAGCTACAACTGATCTTCACCAAACCACATAATGCAGAGACAATGCTTTGCTATCTCATCAGTAAACAATATGCTAACTTACTGAATAGCAAAGTAAGGAAAATTAGGTATGCTTATCAAATGGCATTTACATTACTGGATGTTAGTCAAAATTCAGGTCTGTATTATAAAATATTCCAGTCAGTAATTCTGCAGGAAAAAACTGAGAGAACAAACTGCTCTTTTTCTCAGGCCTTACTGCTAGCATAAGCAGTTGTACAGCAAACAACTATCGGCAGTCATACTTCCTTCTAGGAAGCCATCAAAGTCCTCTTCTGCGCTTGCACATTTTAAATACAGCCTTTACATCAGGGTAACCAACCAGATATGGGCTTCTATTTTTGTCAGCAGCCAACTTGCTGAATGACATAACACCTAACCCTCTCCTGAGTTTTTCTATATATGAGGGGTAGAACAGAAGATACAGAGCTCTTGCCTGGCAGTTCCCACAGCTAAAAGACACTGGTCTATGACCAGAAACTCCCACTACTTGAAAAGTCTGCATGATTCAAACAGAAAGCTGCCTGCAAGCTTCTCTAATATGTGAAATAAATGTTGGACTATTATATGTGGTTTTCTTTTTCTGTAGTGATAAATTTTTATATATTATCTTTTCAAATTAGGGCAAGATTTGCTGCTCACATGGCAATTTTGTAGTACAGGCATGTACCTATCTGGTGATGATAAAATATCCAGGTTATAGTTTCCATCCACTTTTCTCCTCAGACCTTTGCTGATTTCTTGGAAAACATCCATAAACAAAAGAAATGTTCCCCTCAAATTTACATACTTATTTCTGAGAACATACTTGTAGAAGATAAATGTATTTGCTCAAAAATTCATTGAAGTTGCCTATATAAAAGATACGTAGTCCACATGTTTGGCTTCAGGCTGTGACTGGTATTATGATTTTTAAAACACTGGCTTAAAATTATTCACATCTACTTTCACGTTTTTCTGCTACTGGTGGAAAAATCTAAGAATAGCTCAGACACTATCCTAGGGGGAAAAAAACGAACTCTGTAACCTGGATTGGAGAGCACAGCAAAATAACAAGCTCCTCCTCTACCATAAGGCACTCTTCTCCACTGTCAGGTTACACCCAGCTTCTGAGTTCCCAAAAGTGCACACAGAAACACTAACCCTGGAGATTAGCAGGTAATAAGATTAGGTGTGTGGGCCCAGTGAGTAATGGGGAGGAACCTGTACATGTATTTAAGAATCTGTATCATAATCTGGCAATGCTGCAGTAGAATATAGAGCTGAAAGCAGTCTAGTGGTTAGCTTGCTCTAAGTGAAAAACAAGAAAGAAATAGAAAATTTAATTTGGAGAAAGCTTGGAGAAAACTAGGCCTATCAAAATTAGGCCTTGATCCATTCTGCCCAGTATTCCTCTGGGGCTCATCGTCCTCATACTTAACCATCACCCACAACCATTGTGTTAAGGATGCTAAATGGATCACTGTCCATTTCAATTAGCAGGTGTTAACGATCCTATCCCTGAATGTATCTATCTTTTTTGAAACTCCTGACATTACCCAGAAATCTTCTTGTGACAACAAATCCCGGAAGCTCTTTTTTTTTTTTTTTTTTTTAACTATACCCTTTTTTGCTGTTATAAACGTTGCTCTTATGCTGCTCCCTGGATTTGGTACTCCAGGTTATGATGCCTAACAGTTGGTAATGAAGTCATCCACTATCTTCACACTGGCTTTTTATTTGTTGCTGCTGCTTCATACTGAAAACGCCACACTTATTAATATGATTTGTAATTACCACGTGTTAAAGTAGTAAAAACAAATTATCCCCCCCCTTTGATTACAGCGATAACAGCAAGATAAGGCATGTTTGAACAATCCTGATCAAATACTCTTTTAAAGCATTATCCTGACTGATGATTATGAGGACCTCAGAACTGTCATGAAGAACCAGCCTAGCCACACTTTGGTCTTGAAACGAGACCGCAGAAAGAATACACATCAAACATATCCTACAATTCTGCTTTAATACATTTGAACTCAGATAATTTTCCCCCAGTATTCTGACTTAGCAGGATTAAAATTCACTTTTAACATAGATTAAGTTTAATACACAGCTGCAGGCTTCAGTGCTAACCAGGAACATTACTGGATTAGTATTTTGCAATTGATTTTAAATTAACTAGGTAATTTAGAAAGTAAGTTTTGCTAATGACTCCAATCAGGTGAACTGTGAAGACTGAAAGAATGATTTAAAGATGTTGTTAACAAGCAATTTTTGTTACATACTTTAAAGTAATATCCATACCTATTATTTAACAGAATATTTGAACATTTGATATCTCTGTGCAGAAAGTTCTTCTTGTGGCAATAGGCCAAGCCCTCCATCAGCTGCCTCATAAAAGATTTAATATGATTTTCATTAAAATGAACCAAACCAGATTCCAGTAGTCCCATCAAGTCATGGTCCATGTATTCAAATACCAGGTAAAATGCACCTACAAAAAGAAAAGGAAAGGGCAGGAGAAACACAGACAGAAAAACTGATTTAACAGCAGTCCAAAGCATTGCTGTTGCCTACCTTTTAAAATCAGAAGAATTTTCATACAACTGCTTAGATTTTTTGCAGTATTTATAGCTGTATCTCATGTCCAATGAAATATAGTACAGCAAAAAGTTTTAATAAATTGCTGTTCCATATAAACAATTACACTAGTCAAATGCTCGTGAAAAATAATGTTGCTTTAGTCTAAATGAACATGTGCTCTCCCTACAGCTCTCAATCTTCATTTTATTTCAAGAAAAATTAACTGTGTTAATATTACCTATGTAAAGTTTGGAGAGAAATTTAGAAACAAAATATGTACAAGTATTAATGTGCATTACTGTTCATCTGTCATGACTCAGTGATTCATTTTTTTAAAGATTTCTGTGCAACTGGGTCAGAAATAAGCTTGCCCTTCTCAGATTAAAATTAACTATAAAACAGGATAAAATGAGAAAGCAGAACTAACCTACTAGTACCAGCAGCTCTGCAAAGACAGACTTCATATTTTAAGCTGCCACATGCGTGCATTAAGTACAAGAGAATCTGGTCTTATCTCACATCAGCCTATATAATTCTACCAATAACACTATTAAAGCCAAGGCTCTTTGATACATATAGGCACTCTTAAAGAGGAAAAGTGTATTCACAAATAGCAATAACCAATTTCCGACACAACCATTCCCAGTACAATCTACTTTTTAGCACTTCATTCTTTCCTTTCTTCACCCTGTGACATACAGGCAGTCCCTGCAGAGTAAAGGAAGCAATGCAGAAAACCACATTCAAGTGGGTCTGTCTACCTTGCATTTCCAAAACCACCTTAAATCTTCACTACAAATAGCTTCTGCCCAAGAAGAACTCATTACATGTTCTTGTTCCTAAAAAAAATTCAACTCAGAAACTAGAGAAATTCTTGGAGCAATAATGAGAAGTCAGCTTGAAGCTGTACACATACATGGCCACATTCTTATCAACTGACTCCTTTTCTTGTTTAGTAGCTGAAAAGGGAAAAAGAATGTTAGGTCCACCTGCTATTCAGGAAGAAGATTACTCATATAGTAAGTGTTAAACTTGTAACAATGATCAGCATACCTCAGCTAAAGCACAGGCCATTTTGTAAGACATTCAAGCGTTCATTGGTTTTGACTTAGGTCCTTTTGTCCGGTTATGGATTATACAGAGATAGCAAAATACTCATCATAAAATACCCCTGCTGCTGTGTACAGAGGGGGTGAAACAGGAGGTGAATCAAGCAGGTACAACACAATCCCATTCATGAGTTCACAAGAAGAGAAGGAAGTATTAAAAGCTATGAATAATCAAAAAGTCTGCTGTGCTATTATTTGCATAACTGAATTCACCAATCAAGTTCACCAGTTCAACACGGAAAAACACAGAGACTCCTAATCTTGGTCTTTTCCAAGGAGATAGCTGGCAATCCGCGGTTAGATCTGCATCAAGAATGACTGAAGCATGAACCGTGACATATTTTAAAATGCCTCAAAACAAAACACCTGATATTAGTGCTGCAGTGTCAGAATAACCTAGATATGCCCTTCAGAGGATGTCAGCTCAACAAAACTGAATGAACACCAGTGAATCTTGGTACCTTCTTGCTCTGGAGTACAAGAGAAAGTTAACTGTCTTGGCAACTGGCTGCATGTATATATGTGTATAAGACAAGGAGGAAGACTGATGGTAGAACCCTTAAGTGAGAACAGCTAAACATAGACCTCTTGTTTATATGCAAAGCAGGATCCATGCCTTGAGCAATTTCCTGCTCTGTCACTAACTCACAGGATTTTTTCACCACTATTTATGCACTGTAACCAGCAATCACAATTGGTACCCTCATGCAAGAAGGAAAGCTGACAACAGTAAAGATTCATAAACAAAGTAGAGAAGTACCTGGGAGGTGACATCTGATTATTTACATTCTCTGCAACTCTTATAAAGAAACATACACTAAAACAGGATAAATGCTAAATATTCCTTCCTTATGAAATCAAGAGCAAATGTACAGATTCATTACACTTGTGCATTCTTGCTTATTTCCTAACTACACGCTATTAAAATTTGTTTTAAAAACTGGTAATCTTCTTCATTCAGTATGAGAAAATATGAAAATCACTCTATTAACCTTGGCAATCTGACCATTCAAACCTGATTTTCAGTATTACTCAAGCTGTATTTAGAAGGGACTGTAGCTGCAAAAAAGTTATCAAGCAAACTGGAGTGGAACTCCTGTTAGTTTATTCCTAGACAAACATGGTGCCCTTTTCTGACAGAGATCTGTAGTTTCTGCCAACAAAATTGTTACGTTATTCCACCTGATAATTTCAAATCTTCATCACTTTTCATCACATTGGAGGATTTGATCCTCCATAAGACGGAAAGCAGCTAGTCATTCAGGAAGAAGTAAACAGTCATAGAAGACATCACAAATGAACTATGCACAGGCAGAAGTGTGCTTACTACAGCTTAGTCTGAGTTCAAGTTCACAGCATACTTTAGTTCTAGCAAAACAAATGCCACACAAAAATCCATTTCTCAAAAATAAAAATAACAGTTTCTTCTTTTATGAGGGCAAAACATTTTCTAACTTGGAGGTTACATTTTAAAATTATGTTTTGCTTGATGCTAGCTTTGCTTAGTCCTCATTTTGGGAAGCAGAGTCATAAAAACACCTAAAGTCCTCTCAGAATAAAGTGCATGCATGCAATTCAAATGAACTCAGAATTACTTACTTGACTTTAAAGTTTCTCATCTTACTGCTGTTGTGTTAAAGAACTGCACTTCCTACCTGTGGGGTGGGAGAAAGCCTACAGTCCATTTCTACAAGCTGCAACAAAGCACTAACAGAGGGGTTATGTCCTGGGGGGCCCATTTCCTTCGCCAACAACCACAAAGCTCATCTACCTTCCTTCATTTACTGAGATAATCAGAAATGTTAATGTCACTACATGTTGACAGAGTAGCAGCTGGAACAGCCAAACAGTAGGAACACTGCCTATTCCTGAATACAGGATAAGAGAGAGGAGCTGAATCCATTAGGGAGGTACACAATAAATAAAGGAGATTCCCATGGATATAAATAATTTTCACATTACTCCTTTTGATTGCACTTGGAAAAATGCATCTTTCTGACCATTTTGTCAGTTAAGACTGATGGGGTTCAGCAAGTGAGGTACCAATTCAGAATAATTAAAGGATTAACACATCTCCTCTTGGTCATATGTTTCAGGTCATGGAGCTCTAACAGAAGCAGTTTCTTAATACAAAATGAGTTCAGGTATAATGCAGCAAAGGTTTGCATACAAGAGAGGTAACTCAACAAAACATGGCATTAATAATCTGCAATAAACAGTGGATTTTGTGAGAATCCAAAAAATCCTAACAAAAATACTTTGCATTTTTGTGGCACAGGCAGGCTCTGGATTTCTTTAGACTGTCTTCAAATCACACAGATCCAACAAAAACATTTGTTCCCAAAGATACAAGTGCTTCAAACTGGGAAGGGAGGATAGTGATGCAGGGGAGAATGATCCAAAAGCCTCCATAGATGATGGCTTTTAAGCAAGTATTTTCCAAATCTAGTTCACAGGAAAGGTCTTCAGTGTTTCCCAAAATATCTAATTAGGTAAGATATTTGAGGACCCAGGAGACCAGAAATGCCTTAATGCATGCAAATTTAAATTCAATTCTAGAATAAATGCATTACAATAGTATCTTGAAATACAGAAATGCCTTAAAGAAACCCCAGTACCCTGCCTCGTTCAGTATGTAGTACGTACAATGCTGAATTGTGAAAAAGGTTTTCAATATTTGTTCTGTACTCAGTTTTCAAAATGGGACTCTGGATTTTCATTTTGCTAATAAGCCTCCTCCAGCTTCTTCTATACAATACACATAGATTATTCTTACCCTTGATTGATTAAATAATTTGATTCCATTTACTATTCTATTTCCTTAACATTTCTCTTCCAGTACTCATGATATAGTATTCTAAGAGTTTTAAACAGGATTTTATGCACCACAACTTGAAAACTGAAGAAGATATAGTCCACCAGTTTCTTACACTTAAATTCCTTAAAGTTCATTCAGTAGACATTTGTCATTTTGTTCAACTCAGGTTTTATTAATTTATTTTCTAACTTACAGAACAACAAATATAGCCATTGCTACTTAATTAATCACCTTAAGACTAAAGAAAATATTGCTGTTATACTATTTTTTTACATTTTCACCAAATATTAAGTTTCTATTTAATTACAGTGTTATTCTCCCCTTTCAAGTTCAACTGCATTTTCCTCTTGCAGGAATGCCACATATGTTCTGAAATAGGGATACAAGCCAAGGGCATACAGAAGCCCAGTGAGTAAATACTCTTTTAGTTTCATCACATAATACAGGGAAATAAAAAAAAAAACAAACAACTAAACCAAAACAAAAAAAGCAGACGAACAAAAATCTTTGATTAATAATCAGAGATTTTTCTCATTTTGACATGAAGCAAACTGAAAAGCCACACAATTAGGTCTGCACTCATTCCAGACCAAAGCCCAGTACAGCACACACAAATAGGAAGCACCACTCAAGCAGTCACATTATTCCTGATAACTTAGCTCTAGCATGAAAACTATTTGGATAAGTTTCTATCATCTTTTTGGGAGCAACAAGGCAAGCTGTAGAGTATTAGAGGTTTCTGAAATTTGGATCTCTCCTTTTACTCAACTTCCTAGGAAACACAGACAAAACTAGCCAGCATGTAATGTTGACTACATGACTGCTGCCACAGACTCCTTCCAAACCACAAGATTTTGGAGTAAGTATTCCTTTACAGGTGTGAGAAAGTAACCTGCCAGTCATATTACAATGTACTGCAGAGTCAGTGTCCTCCTGTACTACAGTACTGCCTAAAAAAGTTTGCTGATTTGTACTGCAAATCAATTCAAAATTTAATCTAAAGTAAACTTCGATCTTAAAATTAATTACAGAAACACACATACATAAACAGGTAATGTACACACACACACAAAAAAAAAACAAAAAAAAAAACCAAAACAAAACAAAACAAAAAAAAAAAAAAAAAAAAACAAAAAAAAAAAAAAAAAAAAAAAAAAAAAAAACCCTAAGCTGCAATGCTAACCAGATCTTTTATTACTGGTCTCCATGCCAACTTTCACGTCCTCCCTCAGATTACCAAAAACACCTATCCCAGTGAAAAGGAGGAAGGGATATCAGGCAGTACACTTGCTGTGTTTACATTCACAGCAACTAAGTTGAATCAGGCATTTTCCATTTGTTTAGTAAAAAGAGATCATGTCAATCCCATAGCTAGACTGTTGAGCACTTGCAAACATCTCCCACCTGTTAGAGGCAGCTGAAGACTGATGAACCATCTCAAGTGCCCAAAGTAAAAAGATATATGCCAAAGACATATAAACGATACACTCACGAAGGAAAAAAACCCAAAACTGACAACAGCCCAAAGCAGGAAGGGCATTTTGCCAATAATTCATTTTATAACTGATAAGGTGTCTCAACACACAGAAGACCAAATACAATCTCAGAGTAGTAAATTCCCATAATTAAGTTTGGGTGTTCCTTTATCTCCCTCTCAATGACAGGTAGGTGAGAAAAACCCACACAAGAAACATATAAAATGAATACTCCTTGTGGCCACACCCAACATATACATTTTATCTGTCTGGATTGTGCCTGAGAATCAAGATGTTAAATTACTAATTAGTAATCAGTAATGCTGTTCTCCAACTTTATCATCAAGCATATCTCATGCCTAATGAAGACTGCAAAGTAAAAAACTTCTGATATTCCGTATATGTATCACCATGTATCACCCGCTTGGCTTTGTACATGCCCAATCTATACAAATGATTATGCTGCCTAAGGTGTTACCTTCCACTGATGGAGGGAAATGCACTTTAAAAAGTTTTAACACACTGCTCCAATGTGTTACACTTCTTTTTCTAATAGTTAGTAGAGAAAGAATAAACTCAAATCTATTAAAGCTGTTCATTTCTTTAAATTTATAGTCCAAGCTGGCGAGGATAAAACACAGATATAATTTCTTCCATTTTCTTTGAAAATAAAAAGATGCTGAAAATATTGATACAGGCTTTAATATGGGGAACCAGTAATCCTCTCTCATCCAGACTTTTGAGTGTGTCATTTAAAAACATAATGCAACTCAAAATATCAGGAAGCAGTTGTACAAGCCAAGCTATTGCTGGCTTGCTGTCAAATGTTACTATCTTAAAAAGTATCCTTAAATCAAGTAATGTAAAGTGGACCCAACATTTACATTATTGTCAGAAAACTGAATGTACTGTATATTGAACTACTGTGATTCAACCAAAAAAACCCCCACACTGCCTTAAGTGAAAAAGCAAATGAGTACTATGTCAGGATATGATACACAGCCTTAGAAACAAAATTATCTTTTTAAAATTTAACTTAATTCATACTAAATACAAAAACTATTCTCATTCCCTGCTTTTCTAAGTGAGATATCAGCAGGGTTTTCCAAGTCACATTTCAAAGCTATGGTAAACATGTAATATACATTAAGTATAAGCATGTTCATCATACAGGCAAACACCTTGCTTTTCTATAAGCTCTGTCTGTTGTAAGATATCACTACCACTTTTCTAATGGTTCCTTGTTAAGCAACCTCCTTTTGCATTTGCAACACTCTAGTGTGAAAATGACCAAACTTCCTCCCACTTGCATTCATTCCCTGCACAGACTACAATTTGGCCACAACTTAATTTATAAATCCCTATCTCACAATGAACTCCTCATTAGAGAAATACAGAATACAGTGCCAAAAAAAAACCCCCACAACTTCCATCTTTCCACTGAGAAGTTGTAACAGCAGTCTCATTATCCTGCTAATGTTTTCAAGAAACTATCAGAACTTACTCAGCTATCAGAAATTAATTCCATTCTAGCATCTCCAGAGACCCTGCCCTTGCAAACTTTCAGAAAATGTACTTGTTTTAATAATGCTGTTAAATAAGAAACAGAAATTAAAACAGAAGTAATATCAAAAGCACAAATACAGACTTGGAAAAAAAACCATTTGAAATTAATGAGATAGAGTTCGAAGTACAAAAAAAATTTACTATTCAATTCTAAACATGGCACTAAACAGAAAGAAAGAAAATTCATCTATTACTCCTCATGTATTAAGTCAAGACTCAGTGTGGTCTCATTAGCCAAGTAGGTTAGACGTAATTAAAACTTAATGTAAGATTCAACATACAAAGACTAAACTGGCTGTTGCAGACTGTCAGGATTTTGAGTGAGGCCTGACCACTGAACCTGTACGACTCTCGAGAAACTTGCTAGCTACTTCCCGCTTTTAAGCATGTCAGTAGTGTATATGATTCAAGGTATTATACTCTCTAAATATGCTAAGAAAAAAATCCAAACTAATTCCCGATTCATACTCACATTCTGAATTATCACATCACCTAGTGATTCAGCTGGCCATGAAGTACATACAGCATTTTCTACCTGCACTGCCGCTGTATAGAGTCTCAGGGAGGTAGGATAGGTACCACATTCCAAACAATCTCCTAAGCCAAACTATGTAACAAATTGCTAACAGGAAACAAAAACACCTCCAAAATGATAGATTTGTAATGCTTAGACCTAAAATGAAATGCCTCCAGTGGTAACAAGCAACAACACTGCATGATTTTCACTCTGTTTGCTTGAATCTCTAGATTAAGGAGGTTGAAGCAATTCAAACAAGACAGATTTAAAACTGAAGGAAACAAGAGTAGAAGTCTGCATGCCTTCTCTTTGAGGAAAAACACTACCACTATAGAAGTCATTTCATTCTTTTGATTTACTCTTCCTCTAGCCCACAAAACACACATGCTTAATCATCAAAAAAGTAACTGAAGAGCAATTCAAATAAAACCAAGTCCTAAAATGAAAAACACCTCTTCAGTATTCAGCCTACTATACTCTAAATGGTATGAGAAAGTACTAAAAAAAATAAAAGGTTAAAAACAATAGCTCACAATTAAGAGCTTCCTATTATTGCTGGCCTCCCTAATCTATGGGT
This sequence comes from Sitta carolinensis, assembly GCA_032173965.1. Classification (NCBI taxonomy): domain Eukaryota; kingdom Metazoa; phylum Chordata; class Aves; order Passeriformes; family Sittidae; genus Sitta; species Sitta carolinensis. The sequence goes on along the minus strand of CM063284.1, from coordinate 53,830,940 downwards.
GTCAAAGAATCAAATATCTGTTCCTCAGCGGCAAAACTGCAATCAAGCAATACGTTTTTTATCCCACAAAATATTTGCAGAAAATGTTTCTATAAGCAAAATGCATAGCTGAGTTAAATAAGCAACTTCTTATAGTATTTAAAACAAACTTAAAATCCCTTGTCAAGCATTACAATTTGCAAACATATTTTTTAATGAAGCATAACTTCAAATCCAGCATAGCAGAATATCACATAAAGAACAGGTACAGACAGAGCAACCCCTGTTAGCATATATACCTTTGTCCTTCTTGAAGTCCAAAGCATCTTCCTTATCTGTCACTATTTCCTTCATGTTGATAATGCTTTGATGATTAAGCTGTCGAAGAATCTTAATCTCTCGAATAGCTGTAATTGGAAACCCTTCCTTTTCATTATCCAGGCGTACTTTCTTCAGTGCTACCATTTCCCCTAAGAGAAAATTTAAATAAAACCCATTAAGATTAGCAATCAAACTATGATATTTAGTATTGATTTGTAAGTTTGTTTTTTCTAAAACCCTGATGGCTTGCACTAAGTGCTATGCTGAACAGAAATCAGCATCACATACAGCAGGCAAAACTACAAATGAGAATTTTCAGCTACACGCTGTAAAGGCTATCCTTCCTCCTCCTACACAACTTGCTCACATATCATCCCAATAGTCCACACCATGTCAACCAGTAAAGAGTGATTATCAGCAACAGCTTTAGAGACAGAGGCCTGTGACTGCTATGGATTTCTAAATACTACATCACCACCGGTTAGAATGCACGTATCTAGCCAGAAACACTCACAGTTCAAGATAAGAGGCAGATGACTACAGAGTTCTCAAATTCATCAGTATACTTTCTACAAGTACAAGTGGCACTGCCATTTTTACAGTGAGATTTTCCCTTACTACTCTAATGCAGGGTGGGCTGGATCAAACTGCATTCTATAAAATAACAGGAGCATGATCTACTCATGATGAAGGATGTCTACAGACCATACAGGCTAGATCAATCATTTTGTTCTTGGAAGTTTATTGCTGTGTTTGGGAAGTTTACTGACAGCCCAGATATTTTGTTAGTTCTAAAAAGTACTTACCCTACACTAACTTACAGGATATACTCACAATAGATCACATTCCAGCATGACACCACACCACTTGCTCTGAAAGCTCATGACACAGCTCCTTCTAAGCTACCTCAAAGGCCATAATGCCACTCTCAACACAGGATTTGAATCCAAAGCTAACAGATTTGCTTGCAGTATCTGTACGGACGCCTTCAATGCAGAAAGCAGTAACTTCTATGGAAGGGGAGGTTTAGAGATGACTGTGACACACAAATAACCATAAGTTTGCCAAAAAGGCAATATGTTTATGGCAGGATTAAAACACAAATGTGGAAAGAAGCATCTCAGGAGATCCAAACATTGATTTGCAAAGGTTCTCGGGCAGAGGTAAAAATCTGTGACAGTTCAACTAGAACTAAAGTTTGCAAACTGAGACAAGGACAGGCAAAGAATGAAGAAGGAATTACAATCACACTGCTTATTTTTCTGCCAATCAGAAAGAAGGAACTGAGGCTGGTATGTGGTTCTATGGGATTCAGTTACTGCTGAAGTAGAAAAAAGCCCAGCATTCCAAGCATGAACAAGTAAGCCAGAAGAGCAAGCAATCATGGAAAGAACTACTACCTGATCACAAAACAATCACACAGCATACAGCATATATAAAGAATTTGGATAATCTATTTCAAAGTAGTAACAATATTATGTATCCTACTGATGACTGCTTGCTCATTTCAGCCATAGTTTAACATGAAAGTAAAAAATAACATCACTATTGTAAAGTCAGTTATAGTGCAAGAGTACCCCATATGCAACTCTTTTGAGCTGTGTTGCACAGAAGATGATTCTCTTCCTACTATGAACTAGTGACTACTGGAATACAAACAACCTAGACCAAGTTCTATGCATAGCTTCTTTCACAGTCACATCCCTTCACAAATTTCATTACAGTTTGCCAACCTGTCTAGGGCGATATTCAGTTTCCCCAGGATATTCAGCCTCTCTTCTTTACTAGTTCAACTTTATAGAAAGCATCAAAACTCAAAAAATAAGAATTAGAATTTAGGACTACTCAGCTTCATTTCAGCCACAGCTTTACAGATTTCCCAATGCTGCAAACAATAATTTCTGATTTAGACAAATGCTAGACTTAAAACTGAACACAGCAACAACTAAAAAACTTCCACACATAAGAGGTTAGAGTACCACAAATTTTACTCAATATAAAACAAAAACCAAAGCCATCCCGTACTTTTAGAATTGTAGGATTACACTGACCTTTTTTTGAGCTTACCTGTATCTTTATCTCTAGCTTTGTAAACTTGCCCATAAGTGCCTTCACCAATAATACCAATGATATCAAATTTGTCCACACAGCGCTTTCCCCAGTCTATTTCTTTTTCTTTTGTTTCACCATGTCGTGGTCCACATATTCTAGAAAGCAACAAATATTTTTGAGAATTCAGCTAGTATATCTAGATATTGTCTTAACTTTGAATACACCCTCAACACTACTTGAGGCCATTATCAGTTAACTGTCTTACTACCATTAAGTGGCAATAAACCACGCAGTTTGATGATTCAAGCCTCATTAATATTAAAAAATGTCAAAAAGAACTCTTTTGACAAGAACATATTTTAAAGAAACTATTATTATTTCTACTTGCTTGATAAGCTTTAAAAAGTTTAATAAACATACTTTGGTCTTCTCTTGCTATGTAACTGAACTCCTGGTTTCTTTTCTTCAGGACTTTTGGATACCCCTCCGCTCTCCAGGCAACTCAGGTGGAAGTGGCAAGTCTGCAAGCAGATGGCGAAGTTTCTTCTCTGTTTCTTTAACTGACTTCACTGAAAGATTCTCTCTCGAACTATCAAAAAAACCATCATTTTGCTGGTAAGTTGAAGATAGTAGAATATTAACACAAAAGCAAAATTTACTATTTTTTTAAAAAATACATTCTAGACTGTCAATGCACCAACAAGTGAAATCTCTGCTTTTAAAATTTGCAGGACTTGGATAAATGATTCGCAATAGCTCTTTGGAACATGCAGTTAACTACCACAATTCTACAGAACTGTGAAATAAGACCTTTCTGGTGAAAGCTGAGGTCAGATGACACAAGGAGCCCTTACCAGGCTACACTTCTTCTGCCACATAAGCATCTTCCCAAGCTTATGGCCTAGACTATTAAAAATATTTAGAGCTCAGGTGCTGCCAGATATCAAAAGTATAGTGGTAAAACCTGTACTCTGACTTCTCACATATGACAGATGATCTGACTAATCCAGTTCTCTCTAAAATTGGTCTCCACAGATAACGACCTTCTTGCTTACATTAACACTGTGGGGCACTATGAGGCTGTCCACATCACTGCATTTACAAATTCTAATTGCATACATCTGTTGAAACACTCCAGATTCAACACATTTATAGTGATCAGCATACATACCAAGTGGGGAAAAATCAGATTAAAAAATGACAATGATTTTCTGACATGGGTTACTGATATCTGACTGATTCGTAACCAACTACAATATACTATATAATACATTATATATATTATATATATGTTACATAATACATATAATGTATACGTATACTATAATTGTCAAAGGTTTGACGTTGGCACAAGGCCAGTGCCCCTATAACGATATACTGTCCCTGGTATCTGTTGTGAGATGTGACTAAAAACAGAGTAAAACAGTGTCTAATTTAGAAAGCGAAAGAAAAAAAATTTTATTACTTATAATAGGCAAAGAAGACACATACAGAAGAACATGGAAACTTTAAAAAAAAACACTCTTCCTCCCCCCCCACCACCAGTTCTCAACCTAACAAAACAAACTGAAAATTCCCCATCACGTTACTACCTTTTAGATAATTAATCTTTAGTCTATTACCACCCTTCCGATAATCAGTACTCAGTTCGTTGAGGAGAGATAGGAGTCCTTCTTGTACCACATCGTGGCCTCTTCCTCCATGTCCAGTGCTCTCACCACTGTGCATGGACCAGAGCTGCTTCTAGGGTTTTTCTTTTTAAAGATGCTTTGGTTAGTTCCAAGAAACGACAGCTTTTCAAATTTTGGGACACTAGTCCCCCCTAATATTACCTCCTGGGGCCGAGGGGCCTTGAGAACAGAGCTCTTCTTCTCATCTCCGTTCACACTACTGTCCACTTTTGGCTCTAAGCCAATGCCTCTCCCCAGATACAGCTTCTATGTTACAGGAAAAAAATGAGTCCGTCCATGGCTATACAAAAGAGTCCAGCCAAAGCCACTCCATCATCTCCTCCCACCTAGGATTCTTTTCAGCATTCCTACTCCATCATCTTTGTTTAATTCTTTCTATCTTTCTTCTTCAAATTCAGGAGGATTAGCATTTATAAAGTTTCCATCATTTACGAAAAGGGTTAAAATCTTGGGCTTTGTTTCCCCAGAACTCTCACGGTATCTTTGCTGCTGGGCACTCTTCTCACGCCACCCCCCCCATACTCCTTCGGCCGTGCTGTCTAGTTGTTGATATCAAATTTCAAGGTGACGGAGATCACAGACACGGTTTTCTCAGTCTCTCTCTCCGGGGGGAGGGGGGGGGGAAGGGAAAAGAAGGCTGTCTGATGCCTCTCAAGGTTCTTGTACTCTCTCCACCCTTCCATCCTGCAGGATTTTTCCTCTCCCCCTCTGTGCCCGAGGTTCCAGGCCTACCTCGCCCAGGCCGCATGGCTTCCCCTCCCCCGCCCAGCCAGCCGCTGGGCAGGGGAGATCCCTCCGTCCTCAGGGACCGGAACCAAGAGAGAGCTTTCCGGGGAGCCCTCTGCTTTTAACCCCCTGTGTTCTCAGAGGCGGATCCTCGTCCTCAGTGGCCACACCAGGTGCCAGTCTTTAAACCTGAGTACTCATTGGTTTGACCACTGAAGTTCAGAAAAACTCATTTTTTCCAAACTACGACATATATATACAATATAATACATATAATATAGTATTACCAATTATAGATAACAGATACTGTCCATCTCTGTCTTGAGAAAATTCCTCAAATACACACACAGAATCTTTTAACACTTACACAACAATCTTACAAATGCTCTTCCCATTCTAATGGAGAATCATAACTGCTACAGGAATTTTTTCTTAAGTACATGGCTCCATTTTACCCAAATTTCTTTTAGTTTAGCTAGATTTGTTCAGATACTACATTTCCAGTAATTTTAAAGCCATGACTTTTACAAGCATTATAAGCACATTTCTAAACTTTATGTAATAACATAATTGTTTCTTCCCTACAGGACTCTCACACAGTATTCACTCTTTTAATTTCCATCACTTAATAAAATTTAAGTCATGCTTTGAGGGGACATTTTCCAAGTTAGCTGCATTTGCCAAACCAAACTATTCATCTGTCTCTGTAATGGTTTTTCTAAAACTTCTTACCTGCTTAGTTTCATAGATAAAGCAGCAATGTCTCTAAATGGAAACATATTGCCAACTCCCATAAGAGAGAATACATACAATTTTTCTCATTTTTCTTGCAACAAGTAGTCCTTATACATTCAAATAAAGCATTCCAATGTTTTGCATACGTGTTGTCCCTAAAAATAAGCCTTCTGATTTGTTTTAGTATAGTGGAGTCAGTTCTCATGAATTGTAAGATAAACTAGAACCATATTTACATTACTTTATAAAAGATATCACCTGATAAACTTCTCAAGCGACCAGTAAAAACAGAGAAGTAGTAACTTCTCTGTCCAATCTCTGATCACTGTCCAGAAACTTATATATACACGAAGTCAACAATAAACTAAAAACTTCCTTTCTTCTTCTCTACCTCAACACCTGTTGTATGTGTTACTGTGTGTTTCTATCTACGTCACAGTAACACATATGCTTCTATGCCTCTCTGTGAAAACTGAACACTTCTATGTCTTTTACCACTTCCTAACTGCCACTGCGCCCGATTTTAAAGAAGCATCACAAGGAAGCATAGACAGCCCTCATCACAAACATAATTGTTATCATGCAATAAAGAATAAACCACCTTAGTGCAGTACATGCACTGTTATGGCAATAAAAACCCCTTATTTTGATATTTCATGTATTAGTTTTTCTCTCATAATTTTTCCCCAAAATTTTCAATATAAGCGAAAGCATAACATATGAAGGCTTCTGACACAGATTTTAAAAGTGGCACATGAAAACAGAAGCAGCCAAGAGCAGCCTTTTTTTCGGGTCTGCTAAATCACACATCACTGACAACCAGGGAAATTTTCCTTTTCAGCTAACCTGCACTGTGGGGTTGCAACACTGGCGTTCCCTTAGATCGCTTATTTGTGGTTCTGTGAGATTCTTATTAAAGGAACCAGACAGTTCTGCATCGCATCGAGCTCAAGCTTTCTTTGTTGACACAATTTTCCCACAGTAAGTCAGACCCCAAGGTAAATGCCTCTGCCTTCCTCTGCCATTAAAAATTTGATCTTCTTCCTTTGATGACTTAAGCTTTATCATGACTTATAATTTCTGATCCATAGTTCATAACATCCTATAGGTAAAACTAAGCAAAGCATAAAAGACATTCATTACTTTTCATTAATCTTTCTACTGAAGCTGTTTGCAAGCAGTAGGCTTTTTGTTTTGAAAGGAGAATAAGCCTAGTGCTGAAGGAACCACTGCTTAATTGTAGCTTAACTCCTCAGTTTAGCTAACTTAAAACAGGCAATCCATTAAAATATAACGATAATAATAATATTAATAATCAGAAGCAATCATCCAGCTTCAATATGAAATCTCATTTCATGTTGTTGCAATTAATACTGCAATGCCAGTCATATTTACTTAAACTAGGTAGACTAGCTTTTAGTTAAAACAGTAAATCTTGCTCACACTACCAGGATTCATTTACCCAGAGAGGATGGCTTTGTCACAAATGTAAATGCAATCATACATTTGCTACACCATTATGACATTTGTTAGAGTTTAATGCTGAAAGGCAAGAAATTATTTCTTTTTTACAGCCAAAAAAAAATATGTAACTGCCTAATACTATGTTAGGTTGTATTTATTTCTCAAGGCCTTCTATGCACCCTTAATGTTTAATACAAACTTAAATTACTAGCAAACGAGAGAAACATTTTCACCTCTAGCTAAAAATTTCTGGTTTAGCTGTGAAGTGATTTCTTGCATATATGTGAGAAGCATGTAGCACCTTCAGTAACAAAACAAAAAAACTTCTCTAACAGCATCATTTTCCAATACAAATCACAGCACAAATTCTCTATTAGGACTATGAACAGACTTAACATAGTCTAAATTCAGATGACACTTGGAAGACAGAAATTAATTTCTTCACTTCAGACCAATTTTTTTTCACTTGAAAATCAACACAAATGACAAACCATGAACCTCACTTCCATTATACAAACTCAAAATAATACTGATCTTTGAAATAAACTACACTAAAATAACGCCCAGCTATAAAACAATTGCCTTTCAAAAGGAAGAGAATCTTTTCTTCAAATCCCAGCTAAATAAAAGATTTTTCACATATTGCTACTGAATTCAACTTTTCCCAAGAATTATGTATATGTTCAAACCAAACTAGAAATCTTGAATCCTTGAATCCATCCTTTCATTAGTCCCAAAGCTATTATGTACCAGCAATTCTTAAAACATTTCTTTAGTAGACTTTTTATAGAATGATTCTTCTTAGACCAAACTCTTCTTTTTTCAAGAACTAATTAAACTATATTTAAGACCAAATTCCTCCAGTTCATTTATAATCACCAGTCAAACAGCTGAAGAGCAAGAATAAATTAAATAGTGCATTAGCCTGATCTAGCATATAGTTTTATATTTATTTTCCACAGGAAATAACAACAACCATTCTAAAAGGGAAAAAACAATTCCAAAGGGAAATCTGTGTCACAACTCACCTATCAGTTTCTTTATCTTCAGGCAGCGTGGGAGGCAAAGGCAAGGGTGGCAGTGTGGAGGTTGGTAGTGCAACAATACGATCCTTCTCCTTGGCCACTACACTTGGTGTACTTAGTTTGCTTTTCTCCTTTACAGGGACCGGTGGCTGTTTCACAACAGTCAGTTTATTTTCTTTTACTGCTGCAGGCTTCTGTTTAGTAATTTTATCTGCAATTAAATTATTTTCCACTTTTGTTTCAGGAAGCGAGACCTTTTCTTTTGCCTTGTCGTTTTTCAGATTTGCACTGCTGGTAGGAGAAGGTGTCTGCTCATTTTTGATTTTCTTCAGGTCCTTAACATTGTTCACTTGATGTGCGTTCACAGCAGTGTCAGTATTTCCCTTAGTAGGTGTTGAAGTATTGGAAGCTTTTGCACTGGCTTTGGCTGCCTCAGCAGCTCTTGCTTTTTTGTTTTTGTTCAGCTCAGCAGCCAGGCTACTTTTCAGAGTCAATGTACTAGGAGAAATACTTGAATGACGACTTCTGGATCTAGACAATCTGTGTCTGCTACGAGACCTGGAGTGCCTTGATGAATATGGACTTCTGCTTCGAGATTTTGCTGATCTCCTGTTTCAAAAAAGTAAAGATTTACCCAGGTAAAATTATAAGTCTATCTGCTTTACCACCACATCTATTTTTAATATGACAAATCACATTTTTTTAAATCAACTATTATCACCATACTCATAGAAAAAACAGAAGTCTATGAAATAGGGAAGACCATAAAAAAAAAAAAAAATCTAGTTAATCAATCAAGACCATACACCTGTTTGAAAACATAAAACTTAAATGTAGTTTCTCCTCTCACAGAACTGTGAAATACAATACTTAAATAAGAAGAAATGTTCTGCTTTTCTCACTACTTGAGATATTTTTCTCCTTAAAGAAAATCTCAATGTATGCAATTTGTACAAACACCTTTAGTATTTACACTATTTGAGAAAAATTCAATTGACTACATAGCCAGAATTCAATAAAATGAAATTAAAACTACAACAGGACAAGCGAAATCTACACAACACTGAAACATTAATTTTAGAAACTTCTGAATTTTCACTTCCAGGAATATCATTAAAATAAGTTAACTGAGAAAAAAATGGAATACTAAAGAAAAAAAAAATACTAAAGGCTGCAATGTAGCTAACTGAAAGACAGTTGTGTTTTTTTTTTTGAAATGTACTTGTACAACTTCAAAAAGAAAGAAAACAAACACCTCCCACTCCCAAAAAGCCCACGTACCCAATACAGGTTACAGCTACTGACAAACAAACATAACCCACGAATAGGCCTATGCTGTAACTCCATCTGAATGCACATGCTAATAGAAAGAAACAAAATTCTAAGCCATCTATAAAATCATAGCAAGAAAATTGCCTAGAACAGGGGGGGGCAGGGGGAGGCTTAAACTTCTACTGTACAACAGTACCATTTCATATTAATTACTTTTTGTTTAAAATTTCAAAGGGATATTCTAATTTGCCTAGTACTAGTTTTGAGTCACTTTTTCATTAAGAAATAAAGGAAACAATTGAGCTGAAAGGCGTGGAACAAGTAAAGTAGCCTAATTGTCTGCTACCATATAGTAATGTTATGAAATAAATTAAATGAAATTTAGGAGTTTTAATCCATTCTACCATACCAAGAATAACAAAGATATTCATCAGATTTACAAATGTTTTCTTGATTAAAGTTTAATGAAAATATAATTTGCTTATCGTTTAAGAGGAAAAAGCATAATCAGGATTAAAACCACCCAATATTCATCAGCTGAACAAAGAAAAAAATATCATGCAATAGCAAAAATTAAAATTCCTGAAGATACAAGAATTTCAGAGTTCAAAAGATAGCACCAGTGTATGGAGGTTGCAAAAAAAAAAAAAAAAAACCCACACCAAACGAACAACAAAAAAAAAAGCCAAATAAACAAACAAAAAGAATGCCAATCACAATCCTTATGATCAAGACTACCTACCTATACCAAATTAAATTTCACTGATGCTTAAATCAATTCAGTTTTAATTATCAACACAAGAAATTACACCTCAAAGCTTCAGCTGAACAAATATTTAATCTAGTAAAATAACATTTCTTTTGTGTGCAATATTGACTAATTTCTAAATTTACACTATTCATTATAATGCAGGAACTCTTAGCCAATAAAAAGACACTCAGATCAATCAAAAAGTGACTGAAAACAACAATGCATGCACGCTGTACAGTACAAGCTTCAGAATTCTACAGGTGAAATAGACCCAAATGGCTAAAGACTCCTGAAAGAAAAAAAATAAAATCCCAGATGAAGATAACTCTTGGAAACTACCACAGTTCAATTATATGCCAGGAAGCAGCTTTTATAGGCTTTTCTGGAACAGCAGGGTAACACTGACAGACAATAATAACAATGAAAACAATAACCCTAAAAGATTTTTACACTTTAATTGGAAAAAGCCTCACAATTCACTTCTAACAATTTTCAACCAAAATCTAATGTTTGATTCACTCAGCAAAGAGATGTTAAAGTTCATGTCTAATAAACACCAAATAAAATTATATTTGACACAAAAATTCAATTGAAAGCTCATGTTTTCTCCATTATGAACCCTGTTGCTGAAGTAATTTTTCTCATTATTTTGAAAACCTAAGTACTAAATCCCACAGAATATTTTCAGAGCTTTGGCCAAACAGGAGTAAAACTAAAAAGGTACAAAGTTCCATTACAAAGAGTTAAGACAATGTAGCAGCAAGAAAAAGGGAGAAAATCTAGAAAATACACACACTTTAAATGCTAAAGCAGAGCTCACCTCACACTGCAGTCTCACTTTTGGAGAGGAATTACTGTAGATCTCAAACATGTTACTGTTATTGTAGATCTCAGATGTTACTACTGCAGGTCTGCACCTGCCCTGGAATCAGTATAATTACATTTCTCCAGCAGCAAGCACAAGCTAATAGTCCCCGTTAGTCCTAAACTGATGTCTATAAATGGCGCAACATTTACAAGGATGTCACTGACCTGTCTTGGAAAAAGTTTCCTTGCACATCTTGTTTATAAATCATGTATTTCAGACTGACTCTCTCTCCAGTTAACTGTAGAACATAACCTCCATCCCAAGTACTTCCATTGCAACCTGTACTAAATTCAAACATGTCCTAAAGGTCTCAAAATGAGCCCTATTTCTTTCATAACTATGATATGGGGTTTCTTGTTTGTTTTGATTGATACCTAACAACAAAAGTAATCACTAAAAGTGAAAGTAACTAACAAATACAGAAGTAATTTCACATGCACTAGAAAAGAGAAATAGCAGCTTAAAGCAACGCGGTTGGTGATAGATACATCACGGCTGATTCTCAGACTGGTTCTGTTCCACTTTGGTACAAAAAAAAACAGGTTTGTTTAGCTCACTACTAAGGATAAAATGAAAAAAATCCATTCAAATCAGTGATAACTAATTTGATAAACTGATCAACTACCATAACTCAGTGGAAGAGGCAGTTTTGAAAAACTAGGGGAAAATAACCTAAACTTCTATACTTCAAAAATCAATAAGAATTCACTGTGGATTGAGGTCTACTTTTCCAATACTAATCATGGAAGTATGTAACATGAACATGAATTTATGCAAGCTCAGCTAAAAAAAAAACAAACCCAACCATCATCCATCATGGGTTTCACACTCCTCATGACAACTGCACAACCTTTTCGTGTCAGAACTGCATTCATGTGGGAGACAGCAGTATCAAATAGTTAAGTTTCAGTCCCAGTACCTATTACAGTTTCAGTTCCAGTACCACTTATAGCCCTTAATACCAGATCAAAATGATTGCAGCCTACTTACAAAATATGTCGACTGAATATAACCTCTGCACTGATTTAAATTTTGCAAAAACTTGTCATCATTTACGTCAGAAAAAAACCAACTATATTACCTATATATAGAACCTTTAGCATCCCAAAAGCCTTAGCAAGGATCCCTTGCTGTACCTGAGCCACTGAGCAAGACCCTAGAGAATACAGCAAAAGCACTAACATTTTCAACTAAACAGACAAATCCTGAATTTTAAGTAAAAAACAGTTTTCTCAAAGTGCTAATTATTCAAGTTACAATGATAAAACCTGCTATTTTCATAAGCCTAATATGAAAATATTCAACTATCTAATACTGAACTAACTTTCATCTGTGTAGCTCAGATGTCCAACAGACTAGACAAGTTATGTATAAGTTTTCACCTATAAAAATGGCATAAACCTAAAAATATGGACACATTTACAAGCTTTCCCTCAAAAGCTTATACTGCATTCTAGAGTGGAGAAATATTGCCTTATACAGAGTAAAACCAGCCAGCTCACTCTGTTCAGTTCTAACATTTGACATAAAAGATGAAGTCACAGCAGCACAGAAATGTGCTCACACAACAACCAGTGTCTGCCGGACACTGACTACCTAATGAGACCCTGAAAAAACACCTGGAGATACATCTGAAGTACACAGTCTAAATCTTAACAGAAGGTATCTATTAAATGTGCATGCATTCATACACATACATGTAAAATGTCAAATTTTTTTGACAACAACTATTTCAGATGTAGTCAGCGGCTTGTTTTCAACACAGTAAAAAAAGCAACAAAAGAACAGTGGCTGCAACTGCACAGACCTGCACTGCTAAAAACAAATACATCAGACAATGCAATTCAAATTTCTCTTCCTGAAGTAAGGAGAGATCAGGAAGCTTACTAAACCTAAAGGCCACATGACGCTAATAAGAACCCTAAGTTACTAAGAACGTAACTTTCCTTCAATGCTTCTCCCTGTTTGTATCCAGAAGTTCTACCCCATTTTAGAGTACCCTTGCCACTTAAGCCATTAATATTCTTTCAGCATCTTGAATTCACTTCACACAAGTGTAGGTGCCTAAAGAGAGGACAACTGCCACACTTCACGACACTTATAAAATCCCTTCTGAGCCACATACAGATGTCAGTGTGTTTTTATATATGGAGGGGACAAAAAGAAAAAAGAAAACTGATGTGCCTGAAGACCATAAGTATCAGTAGTAGAAGTTCTAAAGCTGCTTTGTTTCTTCCCCAGAGACAGCAACAAAGAAGCCTTGTGAGAATAACTAGACTAGCTGCAAAGGGACATGGAAAAAATTACACTTTAGCGATAGCTATAAAATAAAAGGAAAAACAAACAAAAAACACACACAAACCCTGTTAAGATATTATCTACAAACCTAATAGGAGAAGAGGCAAATTTAAAGAAAGTGGTAACGGAAGAAAGCACTAGAGTAAGGAAACCACCCTGAAACCAAAACTCCACTTTTCAGACCAAGAACAATAAAGCCCTCAAAGATGAGGGGAAAAAAATGCTGGCTTAGGTATCACAGTTCTTTCTTTTTAATTTTTTGGCTTTGCCTAATACCCAACATTTCATAAACCAAACAGGTATTCATGGTTTCTCTGCTTCATACAATGTACTTAGTCACTTTAGAAAAAACAACTTAAGAAATCAAAACGTTTTGAATTACAGGTTTCAAAACTGTTACATTTCTCCTTCCTGACAGGCAACATTTTATTGCACTCCACTGGCTCACTAATAAATTACTAAACAGTAAATTTACTGATTAACAAAGAAAGAAGTCCACTGATATAATACCACTTACATTCTCAAGCAGAGAATGAAAGAATTACAAATAGTAGCTTAGAGTGCTATCTTTTACAGTCTTGATGTTTAAAACCAGAGAGGAAAGAAAACTGGTACCTACATCAGATTTCCAGGAATACACTTCATTCAGCTTACATGGCTTTTCTTGCCATGCTGCTTTTCTAGGTGTTTCTTTCTGTCCCCTTTCAATACCCCTTAATACCAAAAAAAGTTACATTTTATTGACAAATCAGAACAATCGTCTGTTACCAAACTTGAAAATATCTTAACTGCTTTAAGAGCAAGCTAAATCCATCATGCTGGTGGCCAGCTACACGTTATCTAAGCGCAAACAATTTTGTAGTTGAAATACCTAAGGGTCTGTAAGCTGAACAAGCAAACTTTGTCAGTAACTTTTTAACAAGGTTTAACACCAAGGGATTAATGGGAACATGAAGGCAAAACCAAGAAACCTAACAGTCCAAAGGAGGTTAAAAAAACCACAGTAGCTCAGCTCCTTCTTTAACCCGCAGGTAATGCTGGACTACTGACTAAGCACCGCCATCCTTCCCTGCACAGCAAGTGTATTTGAAAAGAGAGACCTAATCAACTGGCTTCACTTCACAGTCGACCTTCCAAGACATTTACAATCCCTTGGTAACAAACTACTTTGACAAAACATTTTAGGTCATAGTACAGCTTTCCCATGTTGCTAGAGCAAGCAAACATACAGCTCATTTCTTGAACCCATTACAGTAACAGTATTCTTTCGCTTGATACCATATTCATTAATTTTATTTTCTCTAGCGCCTAGTCCAAGGTTACATTCTATGCAGCTCTGCAACCAATCTCCTACTCACCTGCTTTGTACATGAAGACTACATAACCTGCCTTACTGATTCAAACTAAATCTTTAAAAGGGTCTCCAACAGATACTGGAAAACAGAGCCAGGCTTTTATTTGTTTCTTGAACCGGCTTTAAAACCTTCTATTTTCATATGAGAACTTGGCCTACAAAGAAATCAACCAGCAAAAGGTCAAGTCAACTCAAAATCTGTGTTTTAAACACATTTGAAGTTAAATATTTCAAATGAAATATCCTTCTTCAAATAAGGAAAGAAGCAGCAGCAACAAGGAACAGGAAAGGTACATGAGCAAAAGGCAAAGGCCAGCAATGTGCACTGGAAAAATTCCCTACTCAAAACAGTGAAAACCTAGAGTGGTCCATTTTAAATTCTGCAAAACACAGTTTTACTAAACAAAATTAGAGAGTTTTAATTAAAAGAAAAATCTATTTTTACTAATCAAGGTGTGGAGGGGGAAAGTCAAACTCTCAATCCTTTAAATTCAAAAGCAGTAGAATTACTGGAAACGAAGCTATTTTCATATCAGAGTATGACACCACGGCTTCTCCATTTACTAGCTGAATACATATTTTAGTGTTTTACCTACACTTGTTGCGATTTTGCACATAAATGACCCACATTTTCCAAAGCCTCGCTATTACAGACTAGCTACCAATACAGACTGACATGATTCTTCACTACCAAAACGAAATCTTGTGTCTTTCCTATAAGCAATATCTTTGCCCATAGCACTATGCTAGTAGTGCCCCACCCACTTACTTTTATCTAAGCTGATGGGTAGGTATATCCAAATTTGGAAAAATGCAATTACTCATCTATACTGCTAACTGAATTAAATGTGTGATCACATAACGTATGACCTGACTCAAGCTACAAAAAGCAGTTCGTTGGAAACTAGTTTAGCATGAAATTGTAGGAAGCAAGAGACTGTGTCCACTTCTTTTGTCAACCATGGGGTTTGCATGAGATTTTTTTTTTTAAATCCAGTCATTTAACAGTTGAGAAATAAATACCTCATACTTTTTGGAAGAATTTCCATTTTGAAAATATGCATGTGCGCTATGTTACCCTATCCACAAGAAAATAAGAGTAATACAAATCCATCAGCAGCAAGTAAAGAAGTTTTGTCCAACAAGTGAATACAGTTCAACCATTTTATCCAAAACACAAACTTTTCCTGCTATTATAATGGAAAAGGCAATTAGCCTATCATTCAAAGAGAAATCACTAAGTATGGAATACATATCCAGTGTCTCCGCTTCTCCTTAGAATCCACAGCCAAACATCACCTAAAAACAGCAAAGTCAGTACTGCAATTCAAACCTCAAAGGGACAAAAGCACTGTTGCTGCTTCAAATGAACAAAGCGGACTTCACTTGTTTCTCTTCAGCTGTTTACTCCACAACAGGTAAACATTATCAACAACTGATTTCATCTTCACACTTCAGGTTCATTTTCTATGAAAGTGACATTTTTGCAAGGAATGCCCCATTAGGAGACCCTTTATTCTACATATAGAAACCTCTCCTTTTCACTCAACCATTCCAATCCCTCTCCTGAAAATCTGAAAGTCTGCATTTATTTGTCTGTAAGCAGTTAAAAACTGAACGCGAATTACAATTCATCTGGAGGGAGGAAGAAAGGCGGGGAGTCACAAAGCTAACTCCTAGAAACAGATATGCAGGCTCAAGACTTAATACAGAGTGAATACCAAAATCGAGATATTTAAACTCTCATGCCTCAAATCACAGGCCCATTACAAAAAAACAACACTCCTACAAAACTCTACTACAGCCCAATTAGTCAATGCATAAGACAGAATCCTGAACTTAACTGGGCTGTCAATCTGACTGTTCTTAAATACTGAGCTATTCCTAAATGCAAACTTCATATACGTAATTCTGTGCATCATTATTAGCTTTCTGATTCCAAGATATAAGCAACTACAGAAAATAATCCGATTCCTAGGGTGTTTAAATCAAACTATGCACATAATATTCCTGCTATACTATTATTCAAATAATTTTGGAAGCTTATTTTACACTTGTAACGGACTCTCTCAGAAGAACAGCATGATGTCTTCAGAGCAAGTATGGTGTTTTCTTCTTGAAACACCCTACTGCTTAGAAAATTATTCCATACAACCACACCTTTAGACAATCACTATTCTTATCCCAAGGCACTTCAGCTCTCTGAACAAAGTAGGACACAGCTTTGTTACTTTGCTATTTAAACAGCACTTGATGCACTCCCAGGACAGCAGATTCTACCAAGAGCCAGTGAAACATGGAACAGCTTTATCATGTTCCGTGGATACACTACAGGACACCCCAAACGATGATCAACACAAAGTGCCTATTAAAAACACCAGAGAACAGTTCTCAGACAACCCACCAGGTAATGCCTTGTAAATAAAATTCTTGCCAGTGAAACAACACATTGATGGATACCTTTAAAAATAAAGTTCAGACATGAATTTAAGTAGGTCTACAAACTATGAGGCAATAGTAAGATTCCAATATAGGAAATAAATATCTTCAGCTATAAACAACATACTAAGCAAATACTTTTAAATTTCCTTTGTACTTTTCTGCAGGTTAATATATTCTGAAGAGCTTTAATTCCACAACATGGTTTGCACCCGATTAGAAAGATACAGCCCACGCTTCTGCTCCATATAAAATTCAAAAACTCATGCAATGTTGACTTTTACACCCGGAGTTCCCACTAACACTGAAGAAAAATTATCTGCAAGCATGCATTAATTATATACACGTGCATAACCTTACCAGGAAAAGAGCTTATGTTTTTTATAGGTTACGTAAAGTACAAGATAATTTATCAAAAACATGACACCGACTCAATTTTCTAGCAAAACAGCCTAAGTCCTCCTATAGACCTCTAAAAAGAACAAGAAAACACTTGTAAACACATTGCCTGTAAGCTGGTTTTCTCTTTAGATTAGCAGAAATTAAACCAAACACATATATATTCGATAGGCATCCTATTTTACCCAGGAAGAGAATACATAAAAACGTACCACAGACTATCCGTATTTCACAAGCAAAAATTTAAAAATAAAAATTGGTCCTTTAGAAAACCTATCCTCCAAGGAGCATCTTTCTTCAGTCACTCTCATCTGAAAATGTTCTTGTGCCCTTTAACATTTAAAAGCCTTCTTCCAGCCAGGTGGTCTCCCACGGAGAGAAACCAGACACAGAAGTGCTACAGGCACCTGCATCTCCCTTTCTCCCCGAGAGACAGGACAGGAAAATCTTTGTACTTCTCCCTCTCCCCTGCCCCTCAGCCCAGCTTTATGGCAGCAAAAGGGCGAGAGGGAGGAAACTGCTGCTGGATCCAAACCTCTCCGGCCTCTCCTGCAGTCCTGCCCCAATCATTATTTCCCCTCCTTCACCCACGGGCCCGGACTTACCGGATAACGGGGCTGTAGGGGCTCCGCGACCGGCGCCAGCTGCTGTAGGGGCTGGGCGACACATCTCCGCCGCGCTCGTACGAGCTGTGCCGGCTGTAGCTGGGGGATCGACGTCGGCTGTAGGGGCTGAGAGGCGAGCGGGCGCCCACCGGGCTGAGCGACTTGCGGCTGCGCTGGCTCTGAGAGGAGCGGTGCAGCGGGCTGTCATCCCGGCCAGGGCTGGGTGACGACCGCTGCCGCCGGTACGCCTTGGGCTCGGGCTTGTCGTCCCGGTAAGCTTTCGGAGGGTCCCTGTATGCCGACGGCGGCTCTTTGGCCGCTTTAGTCCGGCTCCGGTGCGATTTGCTCTCCCGGTCTTTCCTGCCGCTACTGGGCGAAGCGAGGGAGCCCTTCCTGCGGCCGTCGCTGCCACCGCCGCCGCTGCTCTTGAGTCCCTCCCGGTCTTGGCTCCCAGTGTGGTTGTGGCGGCTGCGAGATTTGGAGGACGAGGAGGGCTCGCATGCCCCGCGGCCCGGTGCCGTCGTCCCCTCCTGCTGCGCCTTTTCCTCTCCCCGGCGGCGATGCTCTCGGTGCCGCTCCTTGGAGCGCCCGCTGCTACCGCGGTGCTCCCGACGGGACCGGCTGCTTCGCTCCGCCTCGCCCCGCTGCCGCTGGGTCCCACCGCCCGAGGAAGAGCCCGGGCTGCCCCCGCCGCTGCCGGCCAAGCCACTGCCCAACAGTCCCTCAGACTGGGAACTCACGTCGTCGTATTCCTCCACCAGAGTACTCAACCCGCCGCTACCGCGCTGCTTCTCCACCTCCTGGGTGCCCCCGCCGCCGCCGCCGCGGCCCCGCCGCCGCTTGTGCCGGGAGCCCGAGCGCCGCTTGCCTCGCGGTCGCTTCCGCTCCCCGCCGTCCCCGCAGCAGGAGGAGGCGCCGGTGGCCGCCAGGAAGAGCAAGGACTGTGGCGGCAACGGCGGCTGCAGCAGCGGGGGCTGCAGGAGCGGCGGCTGCAGCAGAGGAAACAGCAGCGGGTGCGGGGCCGGCGGCTGGGCCGCGAAGCGCTTCCGTCTCCGGTGGTGCAGCCGCTTTTTGTCGGTCGCCGCCTCCACCGCCGCGCTGCCGCCACCGCCGCTGCCCCAGCTCCGGCTGCCCCCGCTCCCGCCAGCCGCCGCGTCCGAGGTGCTCGGCATCGAGCTCGCTCACGGCCGAGGGCGCGGCCCAGGGAACCCGCCGCCACCGTCGCGCTCAGGGCGCCATGGGGACCCGGCGGAGCCGCGCACACGTACCAGGAACAGACACCCGCGGGCCCGCGCCGGAGTCTCACTCGCTCCCGCACCGCCCGCCTGCCTCACATGGGGCCGCACCGATACCTACGGGGTCAGGCTGAGGCCGGGGCTGGGCGCGCTGCCCGATGCAGCAGCGGCAGAGCGGCACCGGCAGCGTCCCGCAGGCCAACGCGGCCTCTCCCGCAACACGGAAGTGTCTCCTGGCGGCGGCGGCTCCTCCTCACTTCATCCTGGGCCGCGGGCGCCACCGCGCAAGGACACGGACACCGGGCGCGGGCTTCCTCCACCTCTTCCCTTAGCCGCTCCGGGCAGGGCAGCTGGGTCAGGCCAGGCCGGGCCGCCTCCGGGCGAGGTATCCGGGGCCTTGCGCGGCTCCGATCCCGGTTCTCCTGTCCGGCGGGGACCGTACGTGCCGGGGCCGCTCCCGCGCCGCCGGTGCCCGTGAGCGCTCTCGCGACCTCAGCGCCGCCGCGCGCGGGTGACACACGCACCGGGGGGACACAGACACGGCCCGGCGGCGCGCAGCGCATGCGCGACGCCGAAAGCTGGCGAGGGAGGGGGAACGGGCCCCGCCAATCGCGCGCGGCACCGCCGCCTTCGCCCGCATGCCCGAGAGTCGCCCTGCTCTCGCGAGACTTCACCCGGCCGTGCCCTCGGCCCCAGCGCCTCTCGCGGTAACTGCGCCGTGGGCGCGGCGGTGGCGTTTCCGTGTAAGGGGACCAAAGATGGCGCTCGACGAGGAATGCCGACGTAGAGGTGCTTGGCCCGCCGGGCACCCTCCTTGTCTCTCTCCCGGCGCTCTCTGGAGGCAACGAGGAAAAAACGATGAACAGAAATTTTCACCTGAATACGAAGAAGTTCTTTTCTGTGTGGGTGACCCAGCACCAAAATAGGCTGCCCAAAGAGCGTGTAGAGTGTCCCTCGCTGGAGCTGCTCCAGAACTGTCTGGACGTATTCCTGTGTAATGTGGTCTAGATGACCCAGCTCGAGCAGGGAGGTTGGACCAGATGACCCACTGTGGTCCCTGCCCACCTCACCCCTTCTGTGAGCTGGAGCAGCGCGGGCGCCGCGTCAGGCTCTGGGAGGTGGTGTAGGAAACCCGCCGGTCCCCAGATGGTTTTCCCTGCTTTTATTGTACGTAGGCCTTGGTTAGCGACTGGGGGGCGTGAGAGAAAACCTCTTCAGATAAAACAAGTGTGTTACTCTGAAACAGTGAAAACCACTTCCCTGCTGCACGAGAAGTTCTTTTTTTCTTTTTTCTTTTGAAAAGAAAAACACTTCTGAAACTAAGTACAACTTAGGAAATTTAGAATATTCTAAGTTTCCTTCCAAACTCATGCTCTAATGAAAAACTCAAGTTCTTTTTTTTTTTTTTTTTTTTTTTTTCCCCTCTTTATCCTGTTGCCTTTTCATGGTTTTATTCAATTTCATGACTGGAGCAGCAATTGCTGAGTGTGCCTCATCTCTCATCTTAGGCTTTTTAGACTGACTGTCTTCTATTAGGCACATCTGCTATAGCATCTTGAATGTTGTTGTGGGCACTTTAAAAGCAGAATCTATTGTCTTTCCTTAGGGATTTAATAGTTTTCTGGCCACCTTGCTGTCTAATTGTTGTTAGCTAGCTTATATACTGACTGGTTCTGTTTGTTTGTAAAACACAATGCGAAGATAAAAGACCAAAACCAAGGAAGCTACCTGTTTTTCACTGTGTGTTTCAGCTCCTTAAATCACTCTGCTTCCTCTCCTTTTCTAAATCCAAGCAAAAATATTCCACTTGTCCAGGTCCTGTGTGTCATTTGCTATCCAGCAAATCTTTCACAAGTGTGTTCGGTACTTCACCCTTTACGTTTCTCTTCCAACTCACATTTCTTCCAGACATTTTTCATCAAAGCATTCATTACATATTTCTCTGTATTTGTATATACACACAGGCATGCACTCTTTCCTTCAGGCTTCCTCCTAAGGTGTGAGTTACTTGGAGAGCGACCAAGTCACTTGTTTTCTATTCTCTAACGATGTGTCATAGGATGGTGAAGGAAAAAGCCTGATGTGCTGGCCATCTGCCATTTCAGGAGAGAAGATCACTGTCCAAAAAGGATTACTCTAACCTAGGCAGTGATTGCATTCATCAGTGATTGCATTCATCGGTGATTGCACTTTGCGAAATCGTGGGGCTTTATCAGTATTTGGTGCCTTATGAAATACTGTGCATCTCCCTGCTCTTGGGGAACAGCTTATCTTCGTAGTGGTCTGGAGGCTGCTCTCAGCTTTGCTGACATCCTTTTCTGCTTACTTTGTATATGACTATTCAGCAACCATGAAGAGGTTCTCCAGGGCTGTTGCAGCACGCTCAGCAAAGCCAGTGCACCATCAGGCCTCTGGCGTGCTGGGGAAAAAACAAAACAAAACAAGAAAGCCAACAGCCCTACATCACAGAGCAGCTGTAGAGACCATGGATAATTACACAGGGCAGATCTGGACAAAGCAGCCCAGGCTGCAATATCTAATTTATTCCTAAGCATCGCCTGGCATTTCTGGAGGAGGGATATGTTATTTGAAAGAGCTGTGTCATTAGTAGTAGAGTGTTGGTGTTTCTGCATCTGGAGTGAGCCTCATGACTTGTCAGAGGAGCTTAACTAGAAGCTAAGCTGCTAAGGATAGCAAGTTTGCTTTGCCTAGAAATGAGCTACACCAGGTTGTAGGGGGATGTGCCAACAGCAATCATGTCAGCTGTTGCTGACAGGAGAAACATATCCATAGATTCTTGACATAACAAAGCAGACCTGAAACAGATTCTTTACAGACAATAAAATCCTTCAGAAGCATTGAAGATATTGATGGCATAGTGCCAATTTTTGGATTAACAAAGAGAGAGAATTCAAGATGCATTACAGTTTATTTCCACAGGCTTAGTGTGGAAGAGCAAATTGTAGGGAGAGGAGTTCCAGATTAGGTAGGTTTTGGCAGTGGCACCTGCAGTGGTGTGAGAACCAGTACTCTGTAAAGATGATTGTTCCACAAGAAGCTGAAACCTTGTGCCATAGGAACATTGGTTGCAGGGATCCAATGTGTTGCAAAGTATTACTGTATGGTCAGCATATGAAAACAGTGGTAAACACTAGAGAAAAACACACTGGAAAGTTGTAGCCAAAATACTATCATCTCCATGAAAATTATTTTCAATACATGAAAAGTATTTTCATGCCAGTTCTAGAAACTGAGCCTTTGGAAAACCACTTCCCTATCAACCATCCCATGGTTGGAAAGGATGGAGAAAACTTGGACTAACACTTTAATTTATTTTTATTAATTTTTTTCTCTCAGCTCATATCCTGTTTTTCATTCAAATACTTTTTTTGTATCTGCACATTAAGTCTGTTCTGAGTAACTGTTCACTGGCTTTAGTGTAACACAATTGGTACAAGTAGATGCTGAACTGGTCATGGGCAAGGAGGAGGTTGTGCTACGTGTCATGGACAATGACACTTCTTTTTTTGTTAAGGCTTTTGTTGTACTTTCGTCTTTTTAAAAAAAGTTTCTGTGTCCCGTCTGTACCACTATGTACAAAAATTCCTTAGCAATATCCCTCTGTTGCAAAACAACCTGTCAATCCAAGATAAAAAGAGATAGGTAAAGTTTAAGGATCTTTATATTTCAGAATTCCTCAGGGCTTGCTTGTTGACTTGATCAGCATTTTTCCTTAAGGATCGTTTTGGTTGGTTTGGGTTCTTAATTTTTTCGAGGGAGAGAAGATACCTGGTTTTCTTTCTCCCAAGCAGTATTATG
Organism: Sitta carolinensis; assembly: GCA_032173965.1. Taxonomy (NCBI): domain Eukaryota; kingdom Metazoa; phylum Chordata; class Aves; order Passeriformes; family Sittidae; genus Sitta; species Sitta carolinensis. Next base: position 53,807,907 of record CM063284.1, on the reverse strand, counting down.
TACCTAGAGTTCTTTGAAGTTTTGTTTTCAATCTTCCAACATCGACCTATTTTTTCTCCTAAAAGAACAATTTCTCCCAACACACAGAGGAATTCTTATTTCTAGCTTGTTTGTTTTGCTGTTGTATGGTTGGGTTTTTAGATAAATATGGAATTTTAGAAAACATTTTTACTCTCTGATGTATTCTTTCATGTCTTCTAACCATTTTACAAAAAATGTCTGATGTCTGCATATACTGCCTTGTGTAGTTTTTGTTATTACCTCTGCTATTTCTTTGTTGCAACTGTATTTGTATCTTACTCTAAGATTGTTTATTGACTAGAGTGCAATAATTCATGTTTCCCAAGGCCCTGTGGAAAAACTGACTAGATTAACTATATCCATGTTTGTTCTTCTAACAAGAAGAATGTTGCAATGATCTGGGAACTCAGCTGTTGGAAAAAACAGGGAAGGATTAAGACCCATGTATTGGCTGATCAAGACACAAGTGGACTTACCAGTGAAATGTCAAATACAACCCATACACTTGAAGAGCTGAGAAATATTAATGTTATCATTAAATCACTGTTAGACCACTGAGTGGTCTAACACTAATGATCTGTTCTGATCATTCTTATTCAAGAGAAAAATGAATTCAGAAAAGGCTATAAGGATCACCAGTGAACTGAAATCTCAGTTTCAGAGGAGACTGGCAGAGTGTGACTTGTCTAGTGTAACAGGAAATCAGAGTGTTCTATAAATTTAGTTAGAGGCTAGGAAAGGTGTCCCTGCCCATGGGGGGCAGGCTGGAACTACATGATCTGCTGCAAGGTCCCTTCCAAGCCAGATCATTCTGTGATTCTATGAAAGGAGATAAACACCTAGAAGGAAGGACTATTCGCCCTAAGAGACAGAGTTAGTGCAGGCAGTTATAAACAAACAGTCAAAGCACAGCTTTTTTGCTTTTAAGCCCAGTCTCTTCTGAAACAAGTTTATTGCCTGTTGATGAGAGATGGTTGCCATTCACCCAATTCCTTTGGGAAAGCAATCTATTTATGCTTTCCAAAGTCATCAGGCTAGAATTTAAGTGGTTGAATTGTTTAGCAATTTCATCCAGTGTGGAAGCAGTTTTATCCATGGATGGGAAGGTGTATGCTGCCCTGCACAAACTCAGAGCACAGAGGACTTTTCAGAATTTTAACTACCAAGTTCACAAATATTCAGAACGATCACCTTGTTTCTTAACTCAGAATGTATTTCCTCTGCTGACTGAGCCCTGCTTAAATGTACCAAGACCTTTACTCACACAGGCATGCTGGAACCACCTGAGGGAGCAGCTTCATATAATTTCAATAATTCATGAATTTGACATGAAATGCCTGGTCCCTAGAAAAAGGTCTGTGAGTTGTTTGAAGCCACAATAGCTCCCTACAAAAATTCTCTGGCAAACAGTTTTGAAAAAAAAAAATTCACTAGAGGTCATACCAAAGAAGATGAAACCAGAAACTGAATTCACACTGCTTGTGCTGCAAGCAATCTGTCATTCTTCAACTGCCCTCACAGCGGCTGTTCTTGGGGCAGCTGCTAACTCTAAAAGTAAACTAGAATCATTCATGTCATTGCCCATGCAAACTTTGGGGTGAAAGCTAACGTTTATATCACCTTGATACTATCTGGGAAGATGATACAATAACCCTAGACCTAGAGAATTCTGCCTCAGAAATTATGGGGGTTAGCTATTTAGAAGTGTCAAGCATTCAGAGCAGACAGCCTGTATGATTTACAACAGACCAACAGACTGTCTCACTGTTTTATCCATCTTTCCAATAAGTATATGAAACAATGTAATTTTTTCACATGTGCAAGAGCAATTAAAAAACAAACAACAAAATATACCCCTTACCTCGCCTTCCCTTCCCTTCCCTTCCCTTCCCTTCCCTTCCCTTCCCTTCCCTTCCCTTCCCTTCCCTTCCCTTCCCTTCCCTTCCCTTCCCTTCCCTTCCCTTCCCTTCCCTTCCCTTTCCCTTCCCTTCCCTCCTTTTATTTTCTCTTCCTTTTTCCTTTTCTGTCTCCAAAGTGTCCAACCACCGATGTCTGAAGAAGAGCACGTGAGCACTGAAGTCTAGTCCTGACAGGGTCCTGGGGTTGCTCACAGCCCTCAGTGGCTGGGTCTGGCCTCCCCTGGGACCCCCAGCCCCACCATCTCCTGCCAAGGGCCATGGGAACATGTCCCACCTCTCTTCTTCAGGACCTTCAGTCCCTGCCTTAGCCCTGCTCTGTGTGTGCCCATCTCTGCCCCTGTCTCCTGGGTGGGCCTGGGACCTTCACTGCAGAGAGCTGCTCTCCAGGGTGGAGTCCTCAGACCTGGGTCAGACCTTGTCATGCAGAGCTCTGGGTCTGATGTGGCATAACTGCTCTGTCCTATTCTATTCCCTGCACTCACCTTGAGTCAAATGATGGTGAGGCTATTACTTGTGTGAAATTCCAGGGAATTTCTGATCCAAAAACATATTCAAGAACACATGACACACAGGTTAAAACTGGAAATAGGATATTGTTTTAATTTTTGTTTTTCTGAATCAGTTTCAAAACTGATGATCACAACCAGTACCACAATGGGCATGTATGTGTTCTTCAGTTTAGCTTGAAAAATCCTCTGTAGTATGGAAAAGGCAAGTGACAGAACTACAGGATGTAGCAGCAGGAATACAGGCCCAGCAGGTCCTCTTTTCTGAAGGGTAAGAACGTGAAGAATGAGAATCAGAAGCAACAACACAAAAGGTATGCACTACCATGGGCACATTCCAAAGTGTAACGTGTATCAGTGACAAAGACACTTTTCCAAGATTTGCTTCATTGCTGTGCTCTCAGGCCAGGGATGCATGAAAAGCACTCACATGTCTGTCCTGTGCTTACAGTCAGAAGAACTGAAAGATGGCAGCTCTGGATGGATGCAAGAACTCCATGGGAAATGGAGCCAAGGGAAAAGCAGAGCTCAGTGCCACTCCAAGCTCACAATGGGCAAGGGAGCCAGAGAGAGCCAAGGCAGGAGTGGTGCCTTGGAGGTATGAAGGCAGCAGGCAACAATGGAGTCGCCGGGGCCCAGAGGAGGCCTGACAGGGGGCTGTGCCCAGTGCTACATGAGTGTAGTCTGGTTTCAGGCCTGACGTTTTAGTTTTCTGATGTTCTTTTCCAGGAGAGTGTGATATATATGATGTAATGTTTTTGTAATAATATCTACATTATTCATTCCTTCTGGGAGGAGGGATTTCTTCTTGATGTCCCTCTGGTTTGACCAATGTGAGTGAAGAGGTTTGCCTTTCTTTTACCAACCACATTGGTCTGTGTAAAATGGTATATAAGGGAGAACCATCCTTAATAAAGGAGCCATTTTTTAGCCTTGTGAAAAATCACAAGAGTCTGTGTCGTGTTATATGAAACAGCGACACAGGAGGACAAGAAGCAACCCCCTACCAAGAAGCTACCCTTGGGGTCCACCCTGGGAGTCTGGAAAGCTTCCTGCCCACAGCTGCAGGGCATGACAGGCCATCTTCATGATGGGGCATGAGCAGCAGGCAGCAACTCAGCCAAAAGGGACTGAAGGAGCCCTGAACAGTGGTCATGCTCAGTGCTACAGAGGAAGGCAAACTCCCTAGAAACCAGTGCCAATCTGCCCAGGGGGGAAATTCCTTCTTGACCCCAGTGCTGATTTGCCATCCAGCAAGTGGGCACTGGAATTAATAGACCACGTGGAAACACAAATCTCCTTGGAGAACCACATCCCATCCTGCTTGTTAACCAGAGACAGCTGGACAGGACAACCCAGGGTCAGCCAGGCCAAGTGCCACTGGCACAATAATCTCCAAGGATGCTCAGGTAAGTCCCTCATCCAAAGAGATAGATGATTGGTTGGGTTTTTTACCCTTTCCCTCTCATAATAAACCAACACTCTTCTAGGGATTTTTAAAAGATCATGCCTTTTAAAATGACAATGGCCTAGGCACAGGGAGGGGCCAGGTGACAGTTTGGTGGTGCCCTCAGCACTGAAGGGGGTCAGTGCAGGGAAAGAGCCAAGAAAAAGCTCAGACTGACGCACACACATCTGCTTTCCCCCAACAGAAAACCCTGGCTCATTCATCAAGGCAGCAGGAACTTGGCTTTTAGAAGTTTCACTTCACACTGAACATGAACTAAACTCCTGCCCAGCTGACACTGATTGAGGTTATGTATTTTTAGGTTTCAAGAAGGTAGGGATGATCCTGTGATGTGCCTAGGACTTTTCCCCTAGAATATATTCCTGAGAAGATGGTAAAGATAAACTCTTCAAAAAATCCCCTTCTCTCCCAGGCTGGTTTCAAACTGTAACTCACTTCATCACTTCCCACTAGTTTTAGTGAAACACACTAAGGAGGTAGATAATGCCCAGCTGCAAGCCTGGATGGAGTGATTTACAGCTCCCTGAAAGCTGCAGGCAAAGCAGCTTGGGAAGCACAGCAAGAACGGACAGACATGCCCTTGCTTGGGTGGCCCAGTCTGCAGCAAGGAGATTAAAGCAACAATGGAGAGATTAAAAGAAAATGACAGTATAGATTTCCTCCACATTTTTTACCTGTTTGCCAAAAATTGTGCTTGATGCTTATTTTTCAGTTATCTATCCATTTTCAACTTTATTTTTGAATGGGATGAGAGCAACAGAGGGTTTTAATGGTTACTGAGCTAACAACCATACCTTTGTGCCCATCAACCCCAATGCAATGGAGCTGTAAGAGAAGGAAAAAAAAATCTGAATTTAAGAACAACCTGGCAAGAAATTTGTGCAGAGGCTGGCATGAAATGTTAGGATGTGCTTACCTCTCCTAGTGGTGCAGGCAAGCAGCATTGAGAATAGAGAATATGGTCTGTCATCTCACCAGATTTAAATAGGCCAACCCATGTGCCTGATATACACAGCACCCACCTGTCACAAGAAGTAAAACTAGCAGGTAACATGCTTCTAAAGGAGAAGTTCTTTCATTCAAAATGATTATAGAAGTCAGAGGCATGAACAAATGACACAGCATGGCCCATATGCACCCCATTTTTTCTCCTGTTGCCATGTACCTGCAGGGGAGAAAGGCCTCCTATGGCAGACTTGGAAGCCAGTCAAGGCTTCCAGTACAGAACAGTGGACAGTGACATCAGCAGCCCACAGACTTCATGGATGGCAACCAAGGTGAAGCATGTACTGTGACCTCACATCCCTCACTGCTTATGTTTGGGCACAGGCAGAACCTGGCTCAGACTCACTTGTGCCTGGACTCCTGGCAAGCATGCCTGGGAGGACTGGAAGCCTGTGAGGTCGCTGGGAGCTGCTTGCAGCAACTCTCAGTTCTCATTCACGAGACTTTGCCTATTCCCTTAGCCCTACCTGGTTCAGGAAGCCAAATACTGTGGGTGGTGCTTGCAGCAGCACAGGTGAGAAGTGCAGGAAACGTGCGTACAGGGTGTCCCTGGCCTGGGTGATGGTGTTTGGGGAGTTGCGAGTGTGTCCTTCTTGAGGGTGTGTCTTCTACCTGCCCATCTCCCTAGGACAGCAAGTGACCATTTCGCAGCGTGTCACACCAGCAAGAGGGAGCAGCCGCTGTCCCCAGCTCTGCTGCAACACGCAAACATGGCCACGGAGACAGAGTGGAACTGCCCCATCTGCCGTGACATTCCATATGAAATCGCTTCAGTAACACCCTGTGTCCACCTGTTCTGCCTGGGCTGCATTGTGCGGTGGGTCAAGACGAAGCCATCGTGCCCCTGTGCAGGCAGGCTGTCAACAGCATCATTTACTCTGTTCGGTCAGAGGAAGATTTTCTGGAGATAGTTATTTCAAGACCCTCGGACTCATCAGCCACTGGCCACCAGGATGAGCAGGGGGCTGCAGAGCCGATGCCCAGGACTTACGTAGCTGGCTTCCCACCTAAGTTCTGGGCAGGCGTTTTCCAGGATTGCTCAGAAATCCTCGAGCCCCTGCTACCCTGGCTGAACCAGGAGTTATTGGAGCAGCTCAGGATCCCCTGGTGGGAAGTGGCTCTGGCACAGAGTACCATCGTAGCCAATTTGTTCCGCTATGGGCTGAGTGAAGAAGCCTTGGTCCGGGAACTGCACTCCGTGCTGCGGGAGCAGACGGTGGCATTTGTGCGCCGGCTCATCAACGTTGCTGCAGACAGGTGCAGTCATGAGATCCTGCGGTACATGAACCTCCCGAATTCCCATACTGAGGAAGAGGAGCAGGAGCAGCAGCAGCAGCAGGAGGAGGAGGAGAGTCCTACAGCCATCCCTGGCCCGTCTGCCTCCCGCCAGTGGACTCCCAGCCCCATCCTGGCCTCCTCCTGCAGCCCTGTAGTCTCCAACCTGGAAGCAGACGTTGGAACGGTGGAAGCCGCCCTCTGCAGGGCATCCGGGCGTTCTCCATCCGTGCCCGTCCCCGCAGAGTGGGAGCAGCCCCAGGAGGAGCCCGACGGGGCAGCAGCAGGCCCCTCTGCCCAGGGGTGCAGCCGCAGCCCTTCCTCTCTCGGCCGGGACAGGCGCTGCTTGCCCGAGGAGCCCCGGCGCCCCGCAAAGAGGAAGGCCTCTAGGCCTCAGGACTCTCCCCAACCCCCAAAAAGGCCGTCCCGCCGGCGGCGGCACAAGAGCCCTTAGTTGTAGAAGAAGGAAATAAATGGTTGTTTCTTTGACACGGTCTCTGAGGGTTGCTTTCTCCCCCTTTTCCTGGTGTCTTTTCCCTCTCTCCTCACACCCCACTGTGCGTGGCAACTGCCGGCTTTTGGGCACAGCCATGGGCCTCTGGAGCCGCAAGACCACATCCGCGGCATCTTCTGCAGCAAATCCCGCTGCAGCTGCGGGCGGAGCGGACAGCAGGGACAGCTGGTTTATCAGAGGAATGAGAGCCTCAGCCTGCACCCAACTCTCTTCCCTGTCCACCCACTGTCACTGTCTGCTCTGCTTCCTCGATGTCTGCCAGGGCACCCTCGCTCCTCGGAAGGCTCTCAGGGAGGCACAGAAAATAAGCGGAACGATCGGGGCCGCCCGAGCTAGAGACAAGACTTGAAGTAACAGGTTTTGGGGGGAAGAAAGAGCGAGGCAGGGCGACGCGAGGCAGGGCGAGGACGAGGGTGGGGCGGGGAGAGGCAAGGTGAAAGGGCAGGCGCAGAGGCAGGTGGCTGAATTGTGATGCTGGCAGCGCAAAGATCTAGAACGTGAGGAGATGCCCAAGGCTCTAAGCCCTTATCTGCCGGAGAACACTGTGGCAAGACCAAGGGGATCCCTTCAGGGGCAACGCAGAGCTTCCTGTTCTCGTGCCCTGCACAGATGGGGCAGCAGCTGTAAGATATAGGGTGCAGAGATCTTGCAAGGGATTCCACTGCTTTGGAGGAGACACAGGTGTCCTGCCAGTCACAAAAAAGGCATGTTGTCTCCAAGATCCATTAAGCTAGGGGCATGTGGCTACTCCCACAAGCCCCTGAGATGTGTCTGTGTTGAGTCAGAACATGGCTTGGACATCTCCTGGGTGTTGCACCGCCCTGTGTGACAAGGAGGTGAAAGGTCTCGCTCAAGTGCTCAGGAAATAGCTGGTCACTATTTCCTGAGCACTGAGGTCAGGAAGGAAATTTTCTCCTGGGACAGATTGATAATGGTACCAGGGGTTATTTTACCTTCCTCTGTTGCACTGAGACTTGACCACTGCTTAGGGCTTCTTCGGTCTCTTTTGGCTGGGTTGCTGCCCGCTGCTCATGCACCATGAAGATGGCCTCTTGTGCCCTGCCACTTGGGAGAGAATGGCATTTTTTTATTCCCCATGGGGGAATTATCAAGTGTCCTCAGGTGTTTTTTCACCTTCCTTGCAGCACTGAGCAATGGCCTGTAGTCAGGGCTGCTTTGGGCCATTTTGGCCAGGTACTGCTGCTGATGCTCCACAAAGTGGCCATTGTGGCCCATATTTTGGGGGAAGAAACCTCCCAGACTTCCTGGGTAGGCCACAAAAGTGGCTGTACCTGTCTATCCTGCCCACTTTTCAACACTGTTCTAAATCAGTCCAGCTCAATAGCAAGGGATGGCCGGGGATGGTGCTGTGCAGAGTTTAGAAGGAACTCTGTGGCAGCTCCCCTGGGTCCCATCAGCAAGTTCTGCCACTTGGCACCAGGGCAGTCTTCTGTGCACATACTTGGATCCCTGAGGGCATTCCCCAAGGGGATGAGGTACCAGATGGAGCCCATCACCAGTGCCAGCACTAGTTCTCTCTTTTGGGCATAAACACTTCCCTGTAGACTGCGTTTCCCAGAGGAAGGGGAACCAAGTGATGCCTGTTTCCACTTCTGTGGGTCTGTCAGTGCTTTCTGGCTCTACCATTGTAGGTCCCTGGCTCCTCTGTGACTTCTGAGCTACTGCATCTGATGTCTACTGAAACAAAAGGGTCTTTTCTCTGCATTTTATTTTTTCTGTCTTTTAAATTCTGTGTGTTGCTTCTGGTGCTCCACTGGTCCTCTTCGTGAAACTTTTGGAAGGCCATCATGTCAAGAAATTGTAGACCAGTACACAAGGAGAAATTTCCTCTGATGACATTTCTTCTCAGCTCTGGACTAGCAGAAGGCTGAATACCCATAACCGTCTCCCAGTCTAGGCATCGTCTGTGTCACTTTATGGGAAGAAGGCATGTACTTTCTGAGGGAGTGAAAAGCTGTGGATCATCTCAAGATAATGCATAATTTTGCAAAATGTGTTTTTTAAAATTTTGCAGCCTTCATCCAGTTTTGCTGGGTTTCCACAGGACAACAAACCCTGCACCTTGGACATTATCAAGGCTAAAAGATCAAGCCCTCAGTCAGATGCTCCTCAATTATCACATTACACATTATCTAGCACCTACCTCCTCAAGCCAACTGTGACACTCACAGGAGTTACAGCCACCCATAGCAAAGTGCTATCCGTATACACAGTACATTATTTTTAACGTTTTTTTTTACACTTCCCCCATCTATTTCAAGTAGGCATTTTGGCACTTATCAAATGAAACAGAAGGATTATTCTTTTAGACTAATTCTTTAGAGATGACTAATATTTAATACATTAGTCTGGCAGCATTTTAGCTAACAGGTCTGCTTTGTTGCACTGAAAAAAACCCAACCCTATCTAGTAAGTTTTCTTTCACAGAAGAAAGAAAAAGCAAAAATAACTCTAACAGAAGCATACCAAGCATGCTGAGCTCAGTTGAAGATAAACCTCAACTCACTACTTTCAGGACCTCATCCAGTGTCTAAAATAGAGCATTTAAACTGCTGATTATCATCATGCCTCCACTTTTAACCAGGACATCCGTGGAGCCTCAACTCAGTCTTACTAGATCCTCTCCTTTGTGCCTAGGATACTGACAAACAGTAAGCTGTTACAGCATCAACCAAGAACAAAAGGGTGGAAAATAGACAACCCATAAGAGGCACAGAGAGAAGAATAAAACTATGCTACCTTAAGGTCCCAGATCCTCCTTCAGACTTTCCATGGAAAAAGAGTGCAAGGGTGCTGTCACAGCCATGGTCACAGATGCAGTGGGTCTACGGACAAAGCTTCTTCCTTTTTGCCTTCAACCTCTTTTTACTCTATGCTCACAGCACAAGCACAGAAAACAACATTAACCAGGTAAGTGGCTCACACTCTGTAAACATTTATTGCCTATTCCCTTTCTGAGATGAATGAGAGTGAGGTCTGTGAAGAGGACAACAGAGGAGTGGGGCAAATGTAGGTCCAGCACTGCTGCAGATGCTATCTCATCTGTTACTCAGATATCAAGAAAATAGCTGAAAATCAGTACTGATGCTGCTAGGAAGAGGGAACAAAAAGAAAGCATGTATCCAGTTTGCAGTTTGGCACTGTCAGCCTTGTGGGCCTCACTGGCTGTTTGTCCCACCTTGCTTTTGGCACCAGGAAAGTGCCAGTGCTTTGTGCCTATCCCTGGTGTGCACAGTTTTAGTTCCTGATCCTTGTCTTACTTCTCAAAGCATTGCAAAGACCCACTGAGCTTTCATCTGAGTTCTGGACACTTTCTGATTTCTCCCTTTGCCCACCCTGTGCTTTCACAGCTGCCATGGATGATGGCAATTTGCCCTCAGGTGGAGCAGAAATCAGCTTTCCTCCTCTTCTCCTTGCTCTTCTGCCATAAACATGGCCAAATCAAATAGAAATGGATTAGAAAAAATGTAATTGCTACACTGTTCATTAAGTGAATTGATGCATATTTTTAAATTAACAACATTCTGTGCAGCATGTCTTAGTTTAAGATAAATTATGGGGTGAAGCCTGAGAAATGAGCTACCTCCCCTTTAGTTTTAACCACTCACCTTTCACTAATGAGGAGAGATGAATGTGAGAGGGTGTAAGTGAAAAAGTAAGTTTACTAAAAACAAAATAGCCACAACCTAGATAACAGTAATAATCACAAGGTGCAAAGGTGCTGCATCCTGTGGACTCCCCAGGGAACAAAGAAAACAAGATAGTGGAGAAGCCCCATCCCAATAGAAGGCCAAAGAAGACCACATGGCCCAGGGGACAAAGACAAGATGGTAGAGAAGCCCCACTTAGCTCAGCCTTCCCCCTGCAGTGTCAGTTTCCTGGGACTGGCACTGCCTGGGGCAGCTTCCAACCTGCCATGTCAGTTCCTCTGCTTCTTTTTGTCCAGCTGGACCTGGCTGGTTTGGGCACTGCAGTTCTGAGTTGCTGCTGCTTTGTGAGGAAACAAAACCATCTCACTGGGTACTGAAACCCACAGCTCTAGCTCAAACAGCTCCAGCTCAGTGCTGAGGCTGAGTATTTTGAAATTCCCTCTAAATCAGTTTTTGATTGAAAAAAACCACATTTTTTTGGAGATCTACGCCAGGCGACCTCCTTGGCATCACAGCAAGAAAAAGAAAGAGGACTCTGTGTGCCTGTTCCCTGTCTCTTAAAGGGATTCCTCAAACCTCCCACCCTGCCAGAACCTACCCCTCTAGGGTAAAACACTCTGGGTCCACTTCTGGCCCTCAGGTCTTAAATGAACATTAACACAGACTGCATGCGGAAACATGCAGAAACATGTTGAGGAAAAATGGAATGCAATACACATTATTTGGGTTGCTCAGGACAAGCCGAAAAAAAGAAAGTACCTTAGAGCACACACAACCAAATTAGATCCAAAATGGATTTTACCAGTTAAATGGATGGCTAGATCTACTCAGGGTCTTTTGAAAATGGAAAGAGCCTTGGCATATATCCAATCCTAAGCAGATCTCAGGTGGTATGTATCAAGCTTTTATGGGTCTGGGTCTCAGAGAGACAAAAGGAGTTCACATAAAGTTGTTTATTACATGATTACATTGGTTTGAAGGCAAGAGACCAAAATACTAGAGTCTGTGTTAAAGTTTTGGCTTGTCTCAAACAAAACAAAGATGCTCCTGTAGCTTTCCTTGACATAAAGTCCCAAACAAGGCAGCAGCAGTTTCCAAACCCTTCCAAACCTTTCTCTGGTGTAGAATCTCAAGCAAGGCAAAGGCAGCAGCAACAGCAGCAGTTTCCATCTTTCTTCTTCTGTGTGGATGCATGCAACTACACAAGCAGCAGCAAGTCTCAGGCAAGAGTGGTTTGAGGGTGAGGCCTTGGAGAACTGCAAGAGTTTTCCAGTTTCAGGGCCTCAGAAGTCAGGAAACCTGAGCAGCAAGCGGGGGTCCTGTGGCCTTGGGCCGGGTGCTCCAGGCAGCTGGGACGAACCGAACCGTGCGACCTTTTTTTTCTTCTTTTCTTCTTCCGTAATTTCATGCAAGCAAGGCAAAGCAAAGCAAAGTATCAGCAGGGTAGGCAGATAGGCAAGGGTTGCTGAATTTTGTAGGCCTCTAATGCTGGTTTTTAACCCTAAATTGACCAATCAACTAAACACACAAGTCTAAAACAATTTCTCTGCACCTATTAAAATTATTGAAAACATTACATGCCTCAGCGTAATTTTACATAATTTTTTCTATGTATGTGCATGTTCTATCAACTTGTTTCTGTCCTTAATTTTATCTGTTTTTATGTGATTTATTCTATGTTTCTACATATTCTATCTTGTTTATGCTCTGAATACTATCTATTTTTAGTGAATTGTTCTATCAAGAAAATGCAAAACATAATTTGTGGTAATGAATATTGACTTGGTTAAGTTGTTTATCCCCTGGTAGTTTCTCAATGTTAACTTCCCCCCTCAATGGGCTTGGTTTATCCCTGGCTGGTGACACCCTGTGTTGTCCGTGAAAATAAGCCTTCTGGTTTGTTTTAGTATAGTGGAGTCAGTTCTCATTAATTGTAAGATAAACGAGAATCATGTTTGCATTCCTTTGTAAAAGATATCACCTGATGGACTTCTCAAGTGACCAGTGAAGATGGAGAGGTGATAACTGCTCTGTCCAATCTCTGATCACTGTCCAGAAACTTATATATACGAAGTCAACAATAAACTAGAGACTTTCTTCTTCTCTGCCTGAACACCTGTTGTTTGTGTTACTGTGTGTTTCTATCTGCGTCACAACCCTGTCTCATTGTACCTGTCCCCTAACGGTAACACCCCCAGGAGGACTCAGGATAAAAGCTTGGGCTTTGGGGTCCTGCTCTCTCTTTTGCACCCCCTTCAGAAGAATAAATCTCCATGCAAAAGTGCCTTATCTGATCTTTTCCTCAAAACTCGGCACAAGGGATCAGGAGACCTGTAGGAAGCAGAGAACCATCTGCTTTCTGTCATTCCTAGACTGTTCTCAGCCTGGAAATGGTTGCCCCTGTCCACATGGCCAGTGGACAGGGACAACCAGGCTCCCTCGGGACCCCCAGCCACAAATATTGTACGGTGTTTTGTACTGTTCTAGTTATGTCTATGAAACACTAAACTTTTATCTAGATTTTTAGGGCACTGGCCCTCTACAGCTATGCAGGCAGCTGACATGCTGCTTCTTATTCAAGGCACTTAGAAAGCATAAAAGCTTATTTCTAACATACTGATTTATGTAGTTTTATATATCTTAATTTAATTTCTCTAAAGGCTTTAACTCAAATCCTACATTCTTCTCTCCTTCTGAGATGCAGAAGGTGACATAACTTCTTGATTTCCAACAGGTATGCATTTCAGCATTTTTTTGACAATGAAGCTTCAATCAAAATATCCCTCCGGTCAATGCATTTAAATCAAAGATTAACATATGCTCCAGTAGTAGCAACACTGGCACATTTCCTACCACTCAATTTTAGTAACAAGCTGAAGTTATCACAAAAATATGCAAGAAGTTTCTCTCATAATTCAGTTCTTTAAAACATACCCATTTATTTAAATTAATTACAGCCAAAAAATTGGTAGGAGTGAATTGGAAAGAAATATTTTATGCACATGACTGACCATGCATCCACATGGATGTAAGAGCCAACATGTCTAACAGTGAGAAAGTTTAGAAATTAAGGTGTGCTACTAGTTTTTCCTCTTCAATTCTCAGTTGTCATAGGCTCAGTCTTATGTTCTTATCCAGTTCTGACACAACTAAATGTATTGTATGCACTCATGTGATAATAGCCATTGCTCTGCTGCTCCATATTTTGCATTGAACTATAATCAGTAGAGGACACCTCCCCTCTGGAGGAAGACCTCATTACCCTCTTCACCATCCTCACTAGCAAAAGCAGAGAGGAGGTACTGTTTCTTCTGTCACGATCAGTGACCAGACCCAAGGAAATGGCATGAAGTTGTGTCAGGGACATGAAGGTTGGATATTAGAAAAAGGCTTTTCACAGAGAGGATGGTTGGGCAGTGGAACAGGCTCCCCAAGGAAGTGGTCACAGCACCAAGCCCAGCAGAGTTCAAGATATGTTTGGACAATGCTCTCAGGCATATGATGTGACTTGGGATGTCCTGTGCAGGGCCAAGAGCTGGAGTCAATGATCCTTGTGTGTCCTTTCCAACTCAGAATATTCTCATTCCGTAGTTTCATAGAGGCACTGCAAACCTTGGTGTCCCAAAATGGAGCCCAGGACTTTCAGCAAGCTCATTTCACATACAAATAGATAAAAGATTTTGTTCCTACTGTTATATATGTTATAGAATAATTCGTGCTTATGTAAAATATACCTGAAATAAAAGTTGTACCTGTGAGAAAAATTCTTAAGGTTTAAAAACATCACCAGCATGAACCAGGGAAACTTGTGATTTCAGCCTCTGGGCCAGCTGAAAGAAAGACCTAATTAACAGACGAAAAGATGTGGCTCCTATGGAGATGGGTCCTCCCGGGGCAGTCCAGGAAACACCCAAGCGATGAATACTCGATCAGTATCAACAATCAAGATAGTCAGAGTCGTCAGGAACGTGCATTCCAATACCAGGTACCCCTAACAGCATTCATCGCTGCCCAGAAATGTTTGTCCAGCCCAAAGCAGAGAGAGAAAAGGAGACTACATGAATATGTGAAATCACGAAAGAATAGGAGAAACTCTGCCCCAGGTGAAAAAAAACTGTATAAAAACTACCCCAGCAGAGATGACATTTGTGTACAGAGGGGATTCCAGGAGACAGCTCGGATCAGTGTTCACCCAGCATCGACCCGGTCTCGATGCTGTATCTTTGATTGTGTCTATCGATGACTGAATTTCAGTTTCGAAATAAAAGCCTATTTTCTTTATATTAATTTGGCTTTATCGTTTTAACACCTATAACACTACCTATGAATATAGTGAGCACAAGTCTCAGATATGGAGTGTATTTTATTGCATTATAGTTGCCAATGGAATTGCCAAAAGAGTCATTCTGCACTCTACTGTGATGTTAACAAGGTCTCTATGAATGGGAAAGAACTTCCTGCACACCCTCAGGCTGTTCGGGAATAGTCAAAGAAAACTGCTAGACACCACTATTGTTAAGCTACTCTATATTCAGCAGGAGGCTACAGAAATTACCAAATACATTTCTTAGTGTCATGTTATAAAGAATAAGATCACAAAGACACAAGCTCTTAATTAAAATGTTAGGTTATTGTTATATGTTGAATGTTAAAGTTCTAGATTTGCCTTTTGTTGTTGTTGAATGTTAAGATCCTTTGTGAAGCTCCAATCCTGTATCTGTTACACTGGATCCATGTCCCTTGTCACTCTCTACCCGTGCCCCTTTTTGTCAGGAAACCACCCCCGCTGCTCCCAGAAGAACTTGGACACAAATTATATGCAAATGAAGGGCCTCTGGTGCAATTAAGACCCTCAAAACAACAAACCAGCATACAACTAGAGAATAAAAACTGTAACTCCAGCCCGGCAGGATCACAGAAAATCATATACCAGCAACTGGAGGTTCCATCCTGTCACCATGACTTTGGCAGTACTCAGTCTAAATGACAGCCCTAGACCACGAGCCAACAGGTTCTTCCTGAGGACTCTCGCGGGGACGGAAGCCCCAGCTCTGCTGAGAGAAAAAGCTGTGCACCTCCTCAGCGTCGCCCAGTGGGAGCAGCGGTGGGGTGTGCGACCCCTCGAGCTCCCCACCTAAGAGCTGACCTAAATAAAGGCGTCAAAAAAAGGAGCAGGTCTCCTCGCCTGTTTTTCTCAATGTGTCCGGCTCAAAGGAGCCAGTTTCTGATACTGACACAAGACTTAACCAATGAAAAGGGTGGATATTCCTTTGCAAATACACCTTTAAGGACAGGGAGGCCTGGGAGTAGCTCTCTTTGTCTTCTGACCTTTGAGGACGGCAGCAGCGGACTGGGTGCAGGTGAGCCCGCTCCGCCCAGCCGGGATTCTTTGTCCCCAGAGGGGCGGTGAGCGGCTGCCGAGCCCCTCACCAGGGAGCCCACCAGGCCCCGTCCTGGTAGGAGCAAAGGAGACAGCAGAACCTGCAGAGCTTTTGTTCCAGTCAAACCACGCTGGCCTGAGGCTGTGTCAGCATCGGGAGCGGCTGTGCAGCGGGGACCAGCACCTGTATGGGCACCAAAGGAGCTGAGCATGGGCACCAGCACCTGTATGGGCACCAAAGGAGCTGTGCATGGGCACCAGCACCTGTATGGGCACCAAAGGAGCTGAGCATGGGGACAGCACCTGTATGGGCACCAAAGGAGCTGTGCATGGGCACCAGCACCTGTATGGGCACCAAAGGAGCTGAGCATGGGGACAGCGCCTGTATGGGCACCAAAAGAGCTGAGCATGGGCACCAGCACCTGTATGGGCACCAAAGGAGCTGTGCATGGGCACCAGCACCTGTATGGGCACCAAAGGAGCTGAGCATGGGGACAGCACCTGTATGGGCACCAAAGGAGCTGAGCATGGGGACAGCACCTGTATGGGCACCAAAGGAGCTGTGCATGGGCACCAGCACTAGTGGCCCCCCGTGGTTCGTGCTAAATGCGGCCTTGAAGCCAGGAGCAGCCCTGACCCCCGTTCCAGACTGAGAGCAGCTGGCACAGCTCACATGGAGTTGGCAAAATAGCACATGGCCAGCAGAAAGAAGCAGAGAGATCTTGTTTCTAATACAGGACTTAGACTAAATTGACTTTTTTCAGCATTACAAGACTTTGTACTGGAAGAACACTAATTCTCTCTTGGGCTAAGAAGGAAAAAAGGAGGTGAAACTTTGTAAGAACCACCACATAAAATTGAAGTCAGTAAGAAAAGAGTTAGATTTTAGATTTAAGGGATTTTGAAAAGTTTCTCTTAAGCTTAGGCTGTAAAATTCTTTTATGAGGCTATAGTAAAGATATACTTAATATATCAGACTTTGGGTTTTCCCCAGTAAGTTCATGGAATGCTTTGGGGGTTGGTAGTGTTCTAGCCACAATCATGAGCAGAGGCACCATTGTTAGAAGTTTGATGAGAAACATTGGCCCCAGGGATAAAAGGGGAAGACCTCTGTTCCCAGAGATGGGTGAAAGGATGCTAGAGTGGCTCATCCTTAAAATAGCACCCCAATAAGCTGACATAGACCAAAAGCACAGTTGTGAGGAAAAACTGTGAAAGATGGGAAAGACTTCACAAAGGCAGATCTCGGGCAGCTGCGGTTTGTGAGAAATGAAGCCACAAGAGTTCTTTTCTTGTGGGGAGTTTTCCATAGCATTAGCCAAGAATACTTTTCTCTCTAAATGAACTAAAGAAAGACTATTTGTAGAGGTGAAGAACTGACTTGAGATTTTTCTGAGTTGTTGTTGTTCTGTACATTGTTGCAAAGGGAAAAAGGTGTGGGGGAGGGAAGAAAAAGGGTGTTCTAATTTCTGATTATTCCTTTTTTGGTTTTGTTGTCCTGTTAATAAAGTTGTTCTTTGTATCCTCTCAAGTTAAGGCCTGCTTCGTTATTTTCTCCTAATCCTATCTCACAGTAGAGAATAGACCCAATACATATTTTGATGAGCCAGGCAGGAGGAGTCTAAAATTGGTAAACCTAAATTCCCTATACATAATCGGTATTTCTGCTTAGTTTCAAACTGGACCTACGACACTTAGCCAACATTTTTGAAAGTCAATCAAGTTTTTAAAGCTATGAAAAGCTACAGAATAAAAAAAATAAAGCTAGCATAAAAATTCAGCATTAGTTTCATACATAACAGAATAATCAACTTTATAGCTTTTTACAAATAAAGGCATCTCTCTCTGGTCTGCAAATTTGCTATACATTGTAAAAGGGAGCAATAGAACTGCCAGCATTAGGCAAACTTGGAAGGAACTACCATAGAAGACTTTGATCTTGAAGAGTGTCTTCAGCTTCTTGAAGAAAAAGGGGATAAAGTGCACCTTCAGGCACAGAAGCATTCTGAGCAGCTAGACCTAGGAATTTCAGACACTCAAGAAGGCTAAACAAAACACTCCTCTATGATGCAAATGTAACTCACTTTGGATGACTCTTGCAAGATATACCCAAATTCTGTAATACATGATGCAAGCTATACTCCCTGCAAATTGAGGAAGCACACTTAGGTTCTCCTTGAGTGTGCTGAAAGAAAATCACTTAGAACATTTTTATTTTATTAAACCTTATGCAGATTTTCTTTTTTTGATTTGGGGTTTTGTTTAGGGACTTTAGTTGTAGCTGTTGATGTTCGTTAGTTTTTTAAATCTCACTTTCCATTCTTACAGAAAAGTAATTCTGGAACAAGCTACCTTAGTTTGTTGCCCATTTTCAGGTAGTCTTGTAGCAACTAAGCCAATTACCTATGGATAGAAGGTAGCACATAAATAGTCTCAGACTAATTTGGTTTAATGTACAACTTTCTTCATGCACACAAACCAGTCTTCTAGAGTACTTAGGTTTAATTGCTTGACAATTGGCATCGGCTATAGCAATGTTTATGAATAATATAATTATCAATTAACACTGCACAAGTATTTTAGAAAAATGGAAGTTTATTCATATTTTGGTGGCTCAAATAACAAATAAAAGGACAGGATAAGGCATCAGCCAAGACAAGTTTTGTGTGTCCAGTGGCTTCATAACACCTCAGTTCCCAGTGTACAGGTTCCAAAGCAAAGTCACAATGTTAGTGGTTAGACTCCCTGGCTAAATAGACCCAAATGAGTACAGAGTAAGATGAAGACTGGCTTGTATTTACCAGTCACATGAGTAACTTTTATTCTGCACTTGGCAGTCTACTAAATGCACATACAAAATTCCAGTATTATTCTGATAAATACTGAACATGACAAATGTAACTCCTCCTAAGACTTGAGTCCCTAGAATGTCCGTTGGCATGGAAGTTAAATATTTGTTACCTAGTTTGCTTGAGTATATTTTAAACTGTCAGTTATAGGCTTATACATATATAAAAAGTAAAACACTTTGTGGAATTGATCTAGTCTGTCTCACCCCAGAGGAGTCCAAAACCCTCAAATATTCTGCTATATATTTAGTTAAGATTTAGCACACTAACCAAGTGCTAGTATTCTTGTTGTTCTGAAGCAACTGAGGCTGTATGCTTTGTTTGGGGATTTTGGATGTGCACGTTAAAGGTTTCTGTATTGCAAAGCACATTTGATTGTTTGATATCGACATTAACTAGAAAAAGTAGCTACACTGTTCCCCATTTGAAAATAAACATAGACTAAACAGTACAAAACCTGCAAAGAGCTTCAGCATAACACACCATGTTCCAATAGCGAAGTATTAGGAACGCAAAAGAAATTAACCAGAATTTCCCATACAACATCATAACTTAAAACACGTAAGCGCTACTTGATCAGCCCCACTCTACCCAACTGCACGGAGTTAAAACCCAAGGAACATCTAGACAAAAATCTACGTGCAAAAGGGAAATTTCAAGGTACCAGCACGTTAAATTTTAAACAACCATTTCAGGCTTAGATGTGCCATAGGCTTATGACTTCAGTCTAATGTGTATTCTGACCTTTTAGTTTTAAGATACCATATTGTCTACCAAGTTACAGATGACAGAATATGCTCTGTATTATTCACATTACCAGAGTATGGCACACATTTAAAGAACAGACACTGCTAGCAGACAGCTAGTGAGTGAAATCATCCACGTAACTCTGCTCCACAGAGAGGGCAGTCTTGCACTGATGCACAGGGACAGTCTCCATGCAACAGAGTTTAAAGTACACCCTTGATTAAGCAACCTGTTATGTTTGGGTTTTAAAATTAAGGCATATTCAAATGTTTCAATGTAAAAGATTACAACACTCTTGTAAGTTAATCAGGTAATGCAGAAACCACATACAGTTTTCCTCAACATAGCTGTTCACATATACATTATTCTTCTCTAATTTGCATTAACTCCATGGCAAAACAGCTGCATACTGCTTTGTTAGGTATCGTGTTCACAACTGTAATTTTTCAAGGCAACAAAAGACAAGATGAATTGACAAATACTGATGATAAAGTATGCTTTTTATAAGAACCCACAAAGTAATACTTTGCCCCTCTGTTCATTATTAAAGAAAAGACTATCCATGAAACACTGCATTCAGAAGAAATGTGAGAAGGTAGGCAATTAAGAAATGGACTGAACTTTGCTTCTCTTGAAGCTACATAATATGTTTTCAGTGAATTTGACTTTCAGTGCAGCTCCAAATCATGCTTTTAGTTGTACATGACATTTTCCAATATGTTAGGGTAATTTCAGTCACTTCAGCCTTCAATGACATGCTTATAAATTATGGTTTTTATTAGTATCGTCAGGGTAAGAAAGGAATCCAAGCTTTTGATTATAAAATGCAACATCGTTCTCTGATCCTCTTAGCTAGGCTTTTTCTTTTCTTCTTCCCGTTCTTTTCTTTGCTGTCTTCCATTTTTCTGGCTCTAATTTCTCTCATTAAATCAAAAAACACCTGAAAAAGATATAAGAAGATAAATGAAAAACCAAATCAGACATGAATTAATTTAAGCTATCACTGACATCCACTTCAGTTGTTTCAAACACAATCAATTACATGCAACCAGTTTGAGCAAACAAATATTAACAAATAGTCAACAAATTTGTCACTGGTTTTGAAGGCCAAGTTGATATGATGCAATCCTGCTTGTTTCACAGCACCACAATGATCCCCTGTCTTCTGATATTCACTTATGAATCCTGTCAGGCAATTTTAAACAAGAACTGAAACAAGGGTCTCACCACCAGCCAAGATTTTCAGATGTTGCATGTACTTACTACTGAGGAAACTTATAGAAACCAGTTTACCTTTTGAGTAACTTAAGTGATGAGCTGCAAAGGTTGAAAAAGTGCAACATCCAATTTTAGAAACATATTAATGAAGCAGTAGCATAGACTGAAATGTATGTATGGTATGTTCCATGATGCAAGTCTAAGCACAAAGTGACTAGTGAAAAAAAGAAACAACCCAGCATTTCCTTTAAAGCAAAGTTTTCAATCATACAACTACATAAACAATTTTTTACATCAGGTAATCTCAGCTGCAGCTGCCATATTACAATCTTAAAGTTCACATGAAGTTCACTTTCACCAAATGGTTTAGGACAAAGTTAGAGATACACCACTGACTTAGGTAAGAGAGATCCTACTTGCAGACAGTTAAGACTTTATGATTGGACTGCTTAAAGCTACTTTACTAATTTGAACAGCAGATTTTGACTTGATTTACAGAAGGTTACAGCAAATAATATGTACACATCTTTAAATTTTTACTGTAGGAAATCAGAGGAGAAATTCTAAAACTTATTTCTCAGGAGAGAGTCTCTAGATACCCTATCACCCTGAGAATGCCAAATCTCATTAATCTTAGAAGCTATGTAGGATCAGGCCTGGTTAGTACCTGAATGGGAGACTACCTAGGAATACCAGGTGCTCTAGGCTTCTATTTTTAGCCCTAAGATGAGCTCAGTTGGTCAGAGCATGAAGCTAATAAGATCAAGGTCATGGGTTTGATTCCTATATGGGCCATTCACCTAAGAGTTGCACTCAATGGTCCTTGTGGGTCCCTTCCAACTCAGAATATTCTGTGATACTTTGAAATTTGAACTAAACAATACATCTATGTCAAGGAACTTGATCCATTTCTGTCAAACATGGACAGCGCAGGGGCTGAAAAGCTCCTCTACAGAGCTCAGCAGGCTTTTATGACACTAATCTCATACTGACTGCAGGAAAAGTATCAACCTTCATCACATCAAATCCAAAGAACATCAATGGAACTAAACATTTCCATCAAGAAATGAGATTGCCTTTAGATTTTTAAACCTGCATTAAGTTGCTTGTATTTAAATCTGTGCTAATGGCAAGATGCAACTGTCAGCTTGCTTAAATATTGAGACTGTACAACAGTATTTAGCTGTTTGGGATACATAACCTTCTGAGAAAATATTTAGTGAGTCATCTTCACCAAAATGAGTGGAAGCTGGCTGTTTTCTCAAGTAAGTAAAATCACTATTCTGGAATTCAGAGAGGCCAGATGTCTTATACAATAGTAACCCAAGTTTGTGTAGCAAATTCCAAAACCTCATATGCTTCAAGAAACTAAGAATACACAGTATTCACTTGTGCCAACAAGGCCTCTTCTATCGTCTGTTGAAACTTAAATCAATATGACACATACTAATCTGGATCCATCAGCTCCAAAAAGAAACCTGGAGCTCTCTGGTAGCTTACCATGTATGTGCAAAGGCTATTGATCAAAAGCTATTGAAAAAATATATTATATGCACTTCTTTCCACAGCTGCTAAACAACGATGAAGTGGATTTGAAGAGCTGGATTTTTACAACTGTAATAGATGGCTGTTAATTGCAATTATACACCAAAACTAAAAGATGTGTGTTTTTATAACAACAGTAAAATCAGAGCTTTATTCAACAATGAGGATGAGTTCTGCTGTACTTGATTAAGAACTCTTCACTGTTCTGTAGGGTAAATCACTATAGTACTGAACAATCAGTTTCTTCAGTAAGAAACTGTCAGGACTCAACCAACAGTTGAGTTTAAGTTATTGCAAAAGAGAATTTGCATTACAGCTCTCATGCTGCAATTGACAGCTCATACATATGGATTTACATTAGAGAATTTTTTGCCAAGTGCAAGGTGAAGCATCTGGACCAGGACAACTCCGTACATGAGTACAGACTGGGACATGAACATGTTGAGAGCAGCCCTGTAGACAAGGACTTGGGGGCTTTCATGGATGAAAAGCTGGACATGACCTGGCAATGTGCACTCACAGCCCAGAGGGCCAATAGTATCGTGGGCCGCAGCAAAAGAAGACTGGCCAACAGGACGAGATAGGTGATTGTCCCCTTCTACTCTGCTCTCATGAGACCCCACCTGTAGTGCTGTGCCCAAGTTTGGGGTCCTCAGCACAAGAAAAAATATGGACTTGTTGGGAGTGGGTCCAGAGGTCACAAAGATGCTCAGTAGGCTGGAGCAGCTCTGCTATGAAGACAAGCTAAGAAAGCTGGGGCTGTTCATACTGAAGAAGAGAATGCTCTGCAGAGACCTTATTGCAGCCTTTCAGTTGTTAAAGAAGGCTTATAAAAAAAAGACAGAAAGCATCTTTTTATTTGGGCAGCTTGTGATAAGACCCTTGCGGGAATGATTTTGAACTAAAAGGGGAGAGAGTTAAATGATTAATTATAAAAAAATTTCTTTATTTTGAGGGCAGTGAGGCACTGGAAAGGGTTGCCTGGAGAAGTTCTGGGTGCCCTAACTCTGGAAGTGTTCAAGGCCTGGCTGAATAGGGCCCTGAGCAACCTGATTGAATGGTTGGTATCCTCACCCATAGCAGGGCAGTTGGAAACAGATGATCTTTAAGGTTCCTTCCAACACAAATCTGTGATTCAATGTGGGATCAAGTTTGTCAACAGCTCTCAAAGGTTGGCATATTGCACTGAACCTACTTATTTCTTTTGCCACACAACTCTGACTCTTACAGTCTAATTCAGAATTGCAAGACCTCACATTCTTGCTGAAGCACTTACAACTAAGCAGCACCTTCTTTTCTTGTGGACAAATATTCTCGTTATCTTATGAACTTATGAACCAGGTTTTATCTCTGAAAACTCGTGAGGCACTTTTGGGCTTCTCATAGCTTTTTGGGTTCATCCATTCTTCATCAAAACAACATACGAAGAGGCAGATAGTTGAGGGATGGGAAGGTAGGGAAAGCTCAAATCCTTCCCTTATTTGCTTTTATAAGGTGGTTTATTCTGACTGAGGATCAGAAAGTATTCTTCACTGTTCAGAAGCAGACTCTCCTCTAGTTACAGAAAATGCAGTATGAAGTCTAGGCCCAAAAGACCTGACCCAAGAAAATTTCATAAGGTCTCGTATCATGTCTTGTATACTAATGATTCCTTGCATTTTAGAATGGGATAAATGTGTTATGCCTAATATTTTCACTATTCTACAAGGAGTCACCTAGTCATGCACTCATGGCAAGCTAAGGAAGAAAAGTATTCGATTAAAATTCCACAAAATTATTGTTAAAATTAAGAACATAAGGAGTATGACCCATGATAAAGAGGTATAAATAAAAACTGATGGACAGAGTGTTTAAGAGACCAGTTATTACCTTGTCAACATTAGCTCGTGTTTTTGCAGAAGTTTCCACATAATTAACATTCCACTGATCAGCTCTGTTTTTTGCTTCCTCTACAGAAACTTGCCTTTTATCTTCCAAATCTGATTTATTACCAACCAGCAAAAAAGGAACATTCTCATCTTCTTTTACTCTTAAGATTTGCTCCCTGGAAAAGAAAAAAAAAAAGAAAAGAAAATTAAACTTTGCACAGGGTACCATTCCTAGAACACAAAAGGAAGAACCCAGACTAAATACTTTAACATCTTACAGTGAAAAGCCACTTATTCCTTTTATGTAGTTTATATAACAAGAAAGTCTTAAACTTCATTATGGTATTACACAGAATGAAGACAGAGGCAGACAACTAGTCCTTGAGGAAGGAAGGAGTTGAGTCAGTAAGAAATTAAAAATATAGAACAGGATTTATATTAATAATTCATTCCCTCTAACAGAGTTAAGGGCATCTGCCATTGTCTTTATATTACTATATTTGATGACCATTTTTAAGCTATCCAAACTTCAGTTTTACAGCTGATTCTTTCCTAACAAAATGTACATTTTAAAGCTGATAAGATGGTCCATAGCATATCAAGAGAAAATCTCTTCCTTTCAGGAATCTTTCTCAAGTCAATTATATTCAATTTCTCCAGAGATCTTAATTTAATTACAAACCTGTGTACAGAAACAAGCTGTATATGCACCAGATTTTTAAGGACAGACCCTTCTACTATTTTAACTGCTATGATGAAAGGTTTGAAACTGTAAATAAAACTCAATACTACAAATAGTTTGGTACTCAAGTCTTCAACTTAAAAAAATAATGGTAGTTTTCATCTAACTGAAAATGCATTACTACTATCAGGATGAAGAGCTGTCTCAGAAGAAGAATATAATATTCGTATTTTGTCTATGAAAAAAGGAATATAAAGTTGTGAAATGTAGCCCTTCAGCATGGAGCAAATCCTGAAAGACTGACAAAAAGCACAGAGAAGTAAAATTTCTTTTAATGGCTGAGATGAAATCAAATTTAAAGTTGTAGGGAGAGAAGCTGAAAGACAATTAAGTAATTGATATTCTAAAGGGCCTTGATTTGGTATAGGGCAGGATGCTCACATTACAAAAAGCTCTGAATAGCATGCAGTCTTGTGGAAGAAGCCTACTCACAGAGCTGAGAAACTGTAGATAGTCCATAATTTTTTTTTTTAAACTGCATTTGAGGCAGACTACATTTATGTACGAGGTATAATTAAAAAGCAACATTTCTCCTCTTCCACACAAATACCAGTGCAAATGTTTTAACAGAGTCTGCAGCTATCCAAAAATAGTTTGAATAGCCAGGGGATAAGGAAGGTGGCCAGAAGGAAACTCAGTTCATCATGGTAGTACCTGTGTAAATAAGACTTCTTGTCAAAACTAGCAGCTTTCAACACTAGTTATCCAGGTAATGCTACACTGGGTTAGCATGACAAGGTTTTGTTAGCGGTGGGTCTATCAATGTGGCTTCTGGGAGATGCTGCCAGAAGCTTCTCCAATGTCCATTATTGGCAAAGCCAGTGCCAGCTGGCTCTGGGACAGATGCACTGCTGGTAGCCAATGGCAGTAACATTACTGTAACAACTTATTTAAAAGTAATACCGCACAGCTACAATTGCACTCAGAGAGTAAAGGAGTGAGAATACCTGAGAGGAATGACTATATAGATACTAAGGTCAGTGAAGAAGGGGAGGAAGTGCTCCAGGCACCAGAGCTGGGATTCCCCTGCAGTCCATGGAGCACACCCATGCTGGGGTATGGGCTCTGGAGAGAGGGATCCATGCTAAAGTAGGTTTATTGGCAGGAATTGTGACCCTATGGGAGATCTACACTGGAGCAGTCTGTTCCTGAAGGACTGCAGCCCATGGAAATGGACCCATGCTGGAGCAGTTAGTGTGCTGCAGCTTGTGGGAAGGACTCACACTGGTAAAGCTCATGGAGAACTGTCTCCCATGGGAGGGGCTCCCCACTGCAGCAGGGGAAGGACTCCTCTCCCTGAGGAAGATGCAACAGCAGGAACAATATGTGATGAACTAATTGACAATAACCCCCATTTTCTGTCTCCCTGTGCTACTGGGAGGGAAAAGGTAGAGCCCAGAAAAGAGGGAGGGATGAAGTAGAAGGCATTTTTAAGGCTAGTTTTGCTTCTCATTATTCTGCTCTGATTTTGATTGGCAAGAAATTAAATTCCTTTCCCCAGCTGCTGTCTGTTTTGTCTGTGATAGTAATCAGTAAGTGATCTCTTCCTGTCATCAGCCTTTCATTGTATTTTCTCTTCCCTGTCCAGCTGAGGATGGAAGAGATAGAGGGGCTTTGGTGGGCTCAGATAAATGTCAGGTCAAACAACCATAGATACCAAACAATTTTGCCATGTAAAAAGTTAACCCAACAACAATTCAGATGATGATATTAATATTCTCCTTTGAGCCCCTTCTGAAGACTAAACAGGAAGTATCTAATTAATGATGTGCCAGCTTGAAATCTAGAACTTAAACAAACACTCAAGTTCTTCTTGTCACTTCTTTAATATTTAACTCTTAAGTAGCTATCTTAGGTTACAATGTAAGTTGTAATCAGAAATTACTTCTTCTACCACCATCTTCATAAGCCCTTAAAACCAGAGAAGGTAGTGTTCTTTATCTCTTCCATGACTCATCCCTGATAACTCCCTCTAGGGGCTCTCTTCTGCCATTGAGCCTCACTGCATGACTCAGAAAATTACATCATCCCATTGTGAGATGCTCCACCCAGGGGAGGAACTGAGCATTCCTACCTGGATATTATCTGGGAACACCACAGGCAGCCGTACCTACTGAATTCCCAGAAAAGAGCTACATAACCACCACTGGACCTTCAGAGGAAGACAAGACCCTTCTACAGGATCACCTCTTCAACAGAACCACATCTGTCACTCCAACAGGACTGCAGTCACCATTTCATCGGACTGCTACCAGCACTCTGACCAACAGGGTGTCAGGTTGTATCCTGACTGACAGTTTAAGACAGTATTTTCTGCCTTTCTTTTAATTTAAAAAAAAATATTGTAGTTCTGACTCGGAGTCTCTCACTGGTTTGCTTTCAAACTGCTAGAGTAGTATGCCCTCAGACTACTCAACAGTGCCAAAGGTACTTTAACTGTACCTTCAAGAGATACAGATTACTCTTACATAGAGCAGAAAAATATATTTTTCTGAGTTACATTTTAGCATTTAGTCTTCTATGGTGAACTTTCATATTTGGATTGGGGAGAATTTTAATATCTTTACTTGAAGGGATATTTTTTCCATTATTCCTGTGCTGTTAACGTGTATACTGTAAACTCCCACCTTTACTGGAAAGTAGGACTTTTTCAAAGGCCAAAGATCATATACTTTGAAGCACTGGCATGATTTTAAACAGATTTGAATACATCATTTTGCACTCTAGGGGAATCATACTAAACTGTCCTTCTTGATTGACAGAACCCAGCATAAGCCTTCAAACAAAAAAGGCCTGTTCCTCCCTCCCCCCAAAAACATAAATACAGACATATAGAAACACAATTTAAAAAAAAAAAAAAAAAGATGAAAATTGATTTTCTCCCTTCTCCATACATCTTCCTCTTCCCTTAGAAATATTAAACATATGCTGCTACTTAGTGCTAATTAAGTTGAACTGTAACAGCATCTCCAAGAAGACTAATTTCAGTGGGATGAAGATAACTCTTTTTTATATTTGTGTCCCTAATTTTCTTTCAAATATTATCACCTTTCCTATTTCACTACACTTTCAACTGGTAAAACTGTTTTCTGATATTTTTCATCTTTTTTTAAAACTACAGTAATGAGTTAAATGTTTTCTCTC
Source organism: Sitta carolinensis (assembly GCA_032173965.1). Classification (NCBI taxonomy): domain Eukaryota; kingdom Metazoa; phylum Chordata; class Aves; order Passeriformes; family Sittidae; genus Sitta; species Sitta carolinensis. The sequence continues at coordinate 53,780,035 of CM063284.1, read as the reverse complement.
TCAACTGAAATTAAACACTTACAATATACTCCTACCTATATAATGTTCTATTACTATCATAAGAGTTTTAATATGATGCAGTCTGTGGTTGAGACCATGGTGAGGCAGCTGTCTTCTGAATGTGGCTGTGTATGTACTCTGTGGCAATAGCCTTTGTGGTATTCAGAAACACCGCAGCTAAGACATCTGAAGTGGTACAGATAGTAAAGGCCTGGCTAGGCATCTGTTCAAAATATTATGTGACAACAGTAAAAGCTGCCATCCAGTCTGAACCATCAAAAGGATATTACAAAACCCACACACACAAAAAAAATCTCTTTCAATCATCTCAGTGTAATTAGAATTATTATCTTGCCTTGTAACTTACCTGAAGTCTGCAGTCGCTGCAAAAGATTCCAGCTCTGTAATAGAGAAGACACAAAGAAAACCTTCTCCACTTCGGAAGTAGTTGTCTCTAATTGCAGCATAGTCCTCCTGCCCTGCCGTATCCAATATATCAATCTGGACTTCTTCCCCATCCAGAACCACCTTTTTTCTGTAGCTATCTGCTTTGGTGGGCTCATAGTCTTCAACAAACTAGAAAAAAAAAACCCCTTCATGCTGTAAAATCATGCCTGTACAAGGCAATTACTTCTGTTTGCACATAAGAATACAGCAAACAAATGGGTACTCTGCAACTAATAACTAAGCATTGTGCATTTAGGCCCTGTGAAGTACTCAAACAACTCATAGTTAAAGCAGACTCTTGACCAGCCCAAACAGTTTTAAGGTTTTCGCTTTCCACAGCCATTCTAAGGAAATATAGAGGTAATTTTAAAACATCAGTGTCTGTGCACTACCCAAACTTCTTCTGGTTCAAGCACATCTGTCTGTGTTCCATTATGAAATCAGGTAGTCTTGACTTTAGATATATTTAGTATCAACTTTTAAAGTACACTGAATGCTTAACTCTGACTTTTAATAAAATGGGATGACTTTCACCAGGAAAAGAGAAACTGATTTTCTTTCCCGTCTTCAACAGCAGCAAAAAAAACATGGAAGAAATTTGTTGTTTCAGGTGTCATGCAACTTGACCAAGCGAAGAAGCTTTGTGCTATAATAACCAAGTTCTAATAGGTCTAGTGAGCAATGCAAAAATATTCCAGTAATATGACATGGTATCTAACAGCTGACAAGTCTGAAAAGGGCCAAATTTTACCTTCACAGGTACCTCTAGAGGGCAAATCAGTAATCTCAAAATATGGTTTTGTTCCACTTAACTGCTGAATTTCATACCATATCACATACACTTAGATCCTTCCAGAAGATAATTCTAAATGTAACTTAAACAACACTATGTAGCAGGCACCTCCTGAGATAATTTCTATGACAGACTCTTACCTCATCATACATAAACTGTAGTGTTAAAGCAGATTTTCCCACACCACCACTTCCCACCATGATGACTTTGTGTAATGCCAACGAATTCTGTCCTTTAGGTTTATTTGCTGCCATCTTTGTATTGCAGAAAATTCCCAGGTATCAAATGAAAAAATCTAGAAGAAAAATATTTCTTCATTAGTTTTTTTTTTCCTTCTCCCATATGAACTGATAAAATGGATTTTTTTTTTTCAAATGCCTACATATTTAATGATTTTACTTCTGCTTTAGTGAAAGCTACCTGCTCTTTCACTGGAAAGCATTCCACAAGTTATATTGAGCTCATTTTTTTTTAATTAAGAAAAAAATCCTTCACCATTTAGAAACAGCATTTTGATATGTAGTATTTTTTTTCAGTACCACAGTAGGTATTAAGAATTCTTGATAGTTCACTAAACAAGAATTGAAAAAGGAAGCCACAGTGAGTCAAACACCATATAAGAAAACACAATATGGTAGCTGCAAGGGAAGGAAACAGACTTTTGAAGGGATTTCCAGTTTAAATGGCAAGCATTAAGACACAGCAGCAAGGATTAGCTAGAGTACTTTTACAGGAAAAGCAAACAAACTTAAAATCTAAAAATACCCAGTTTCAGTAAGTCAGAAACCAAAATAATAATCTAGTTTATACAGAGTGGGAAGACTCAACTTGCCTACAAATGCAATTGTTTGGTATATTTGGAGTAGTTGTCTCAGTCCTGCGACTTCCTGTTTATACACAAATCTCTGCATCTGACCAATACCAAAGAGAGATAATTCACACAGTTTATTTAATGTATGTGCACACAAGCACAAAAAGTACCAATTCTGTCAACTTTTTTAAAAACTCGTGCATACTACAGTTTTAGTGGATCTGTTTTCCCACACTTTTGTTTCATTCTCTACCTATCCCAATAGTAATAAAACTGTAGTTGTGAATGCTTGCACAATTCTTAAAACACAGGAAAGTCCCTGTACAGTGACAGAATGTGCTCTCCTCCAGAGACTTCAGGTCAAAACAAGCTCTGATCTTCAAAAGAGACAATGAAATCTACATTACATATATAAATACAAGAAAGATTCATGGTAATAATTAAAAACTGAATGTATATTTTTTAATTAAAAACTCAAAAAAACCCACATTCACATGGCGGCACAGCTCAGTTATATAACTACCAGCTAATAACACAGCATAGTGACTTGGCATGATTATTTGGCAATGTCACACTAAAATTACATCCTACTGCATTATGAATTACCCTTCTGTGCAGCTTAAACAATCAGAATGTGAAAAATGACTACTTTCTTAAAACTTGTATCAGAAACCCTAGTTGAGGCCATGCTCTAAGGCTTTGTTAGCAGCGATGCAAATAATATAAAAGCATGATGACTTAAAGCTTCATTGGAAATTACTTCCTGAAATAAAATAAATACTTGCCATCAAGGTTCTCACACTGCCATGTCAGGTAGTAGGCTGGGGATGACCAAGCAGCTAGGAGAGATACAGCTGGACCAGCTGACCAAAGTGATAACACCATGCCATAGTTTAGCAACAGAAGTTGGCAGAGAGATTTGAAATTTGTCTGCACTGCCATTGCTCAGAAACTGCTGGGCATTGGTTACCTAGCAGTGAATAAATTTTCTTTTAATAACTTTTGTTGGGTTTGTTTCCTTTTTAAAAATAATACTTATGAAGTTATCATTATCTCAACCCGCAAGTTTTCTTACTTTTACCCTTTCAATTCTCTTCCCCCTCCTACCCATGGCAGGGGGAACAAGAAAGCAGTGAGACTTATCTGCCTACCAAGCTAAACCCACAAAATATTTGAAAAACTCTTGAGATCACATCAACACCGCTACCCATTCTGCTGTCAAAGAATTCCGAAAATGCAACTGAAAATTAAGTCAAATTATTTTCCCTGGAAAGATTATCTGAGCAAAAGAAGCATAAGTAAGGTGCTATACTCATTATAGAAATATAGCAAAGAAATACAACTATCATGATGCAAGTTCTTTTAAAAAGGAGATGGAAAAAAGCAAACAACCCCTTCTGTTTTGGCTTTAAAAGAGCCACTGCTTTCTTTTTACTCAAGAGGGAGTACGAGAACATGGAAATAGTTCCAAGCCATGTGCATGCTTTCAACCTACTACATTGTTTTGTCTTTGCACACTTTTCTCTTAAAAGGAAAAACATATCCTGAAAGTCATGTTTCTTAGTATGTATGTCAGACAAGTAAGAATGAAAACTTATCTGAATTCCACTATCAACTAACAACAGCTCAGTTTTCAAAGCTTAGATTACAGTATCTACCTGGATATGGTCTACTCTAAGCTTACTGAGCAAGAAAACAGACTATTCTTCTGTAAGCACTCCAATACTGGAACAAGTTGAAATGAACTAAGCAGGACCTCACTCAGGTGAGTTTGGGCTAACAATACTACAGTCTGAAAAAAATTTAAATGCACAGTAGCAATATTTCATTGTAATATTTGTTGTAAATTAATCTCCTGTCTTTAAGTAGATTGAGAAATGTGAAAATTCATATTTTACTTCAACTTACAATTCAACAAGTAGTGTCCCTACAATTCAACAAGTAGTGACAAATAAGCTGCCGCTTTTTCTACTCTCTGCAGCAGCTGACCCATAAAAAACCCAAAACATTTTCATTTCCAATTTGATCCTGACAAATAATTGTCAAATTGACAAATAAAAAACCAACAGTCCATTAAGATACCGAAAGCAGCAAAACTTCATACTACTACAGGCTTCAAATTGTCAAGATAAGCTTGTCACAGACACTATGCCCCATTTTGTAGTAGGAGGGTGTCTCAGGGATGTCAGTTTGCTCCCAAGTTCTTCATAAGCCAATAAAGATAATGCTAGCAAAACTTAGGTCTGCTGAGTAGTAGACAATGTGGAAAGAGAGAGAAATAAGTTACAAACAATGCAAGTACAATACAATACGATACTGTGCAAACAACACTTAATACAAAGAGACTGCTTCAGAGCAAATACTGTGCCAGAGAGAAGAAAGACCTTGAAAGTGCTAAGTTCTAAGCTATTGGCATGATTCTACCTGTTTCAGTGTTCTTTGGAAAACAAAAAGGAACCTAGATATTACTTTTAACAGTAAAGCATCTGAGATGAAGTTTCATGCAAAGTCTTTCTGCCTGTAATTTCTATAGCCTGATTTATTTTCATAAAAAGTACTAATTTGGGTCATATCTAGTTACTGAATTATTCTACTTTATAATTACGATAAAACAGAGACTATGGCAAGAACCCTGTTGTATGAAGCTCAAAAAAGCATACTTCCTTATTACGCATGAGGTTATTATAATTTTATTCTTCACATTGAAAAATTATCTACAGATCAGAAGATAAACACAGGATTACCCTACAGTCAAATCCTACATCACCTACAGCAGAAAGATGTTCACAAAAAGCCAAGCATGGTGTTGTCAATAGCTATATCATCCATTTATACAGGTCAGCTTTTTACCGCACCCATTGGAAATCCCAAATCAATTCAGATGGCAACATATACAGAAGTTTATTCTTAAACAGTTCTTCATGTAGTTCAACAAGTTGGAAGGGAAACAAAAGCTTAATTGGCTCAGCAATGTACTGCAGTGTCTTCACTCAGAAGGGCAAGAGCATTGTCTACCAACCATGCTATGGATCAGTCCTTACTGCATACTGCAGATCAATTCCTAGGAAGCTGCCCTTTCACAACACAGTTGAGCAGATAAAAACAAATGAATCTCTGACTGCTCAAAGTAAGCAGTTCCCAATGCTCCTACAGCTGTTTTATTGCCTGCTTGCAGATAAACACACCCACGATTCTGTGCCCCATTTGATGGCAGGCTTCCATTTGGAGCTAGGATAATTTTGGTTTTTTTGAGCCAGCCTATGGAGCAATTAGATTAACTAAGAACTGCAGGGGTAGGGGTTAAGATCATCGAGGAACTTCTATCTGGAGTTGTAAAGCTGTTGCTTGTCTTGAGTGACTGACTTCTACCTGTATCAACACTTAACTTTTAAGTTTTATACATCACAGCCTACAAAGGTCCTCTGCACAAAAAATACAACGATGCCTTTAATCCCCATGGATTTACACACAACAAGCAACTCCACCCACTAGAGGAGTGAGCTGGATAGTGTAACACAACTTAGACACAGTATCATGTTAACTTCTGCATAAAGTCTTGAAACACAGAATGGTTATCTCCAGATCCAGAAGAGCAAGACAGATAATCAGGTGCCAGCACAAAAAGTAGTTTTAATATTCAGGGACAATATTTTCAGGGATAAATCTTTGCAAATACAAGTTAGGAAAGAACAATCCAAAACACAGGAATCCTTGATCAGTCTTTTCTAGTCTTTATTTTGTCCTCCTATTTACTATTTCAGCCAAATAACTTGAGATAAAAATATGCTTATGGGCAAAATAACCTTATTGGTTTTATTCCTCACTCACCTTGCTCATCTGATTAAACTGGGATGACTTTTCTTAAGCTGTCCTGTTCCTCAGTTGGCTTTTTCTTACAGAATAACTTGCTCTAAACCAATCAAAACATGTTTCCTTACATATCCATTCCATTTGTCCTCTACAACCCTCCCCAGTGCAGTAATCCCAAGGTTCACACACTAAGGGAGAGCAAAAAAGTAGCCAACAGAACAGCTGTGTACCATTCAAAGAGGGCAATAGACACCCAATTTAGATTGCTTCCTTTCCTTCACAGGGAACACTGTGGATCACAAGGTACGGAATTCCCCGTATTGAGCCAGCATCAAATATTGAAGAAATTTAGAGAAACAAATATATCCAAGATACCTACATCTCCATCAAAATGTACCCAAAACTGGTAAAGAGGCCAAAAACTAACGAAGAACAGAGCACAGGATCAGTCTCATTTTCTTAGAGAAGGTGGCCAAAAGAAGTCAAGAAGCAATTCCCCCCATTTTAATTCCTTGGAGTCTTGTAAATGCAATGTAAATGAGAACAGGCCGGGAAAAGAAAAACATTACACCAAAGTCACATCATTACAGGCACAAATTCAGCTGGCATCTTCTGCACTACTATACATAAAGTTGAACGCAGGCCTTGTGAATATGCAGTTGTCCTTAACAGGAGGACTGATTTGCTGAAGACATTTGTTTGAAGGTGACTAGTTAAACATAACTTTGTATTTACAGATAGGTGGTACAGTTAGCATAGTTGGTTCTAGTTAAAAGTATAGATAGCAGTGTCTTTCTTCAATTGCAAAACAATTTTTTATTGTCAATTTTAAAGCCTACATAAAATTAATACATCAAAACTGAATCCTAGTTTGTTTCCTTTCCTTTAAGGGAAGATGACATAAAGATTTGAAAGTCTGTCACATTAACCTCATTACCCACTCAGTTTTACAGTAAGTAACTTTCTTCCCTGAAGATTGTTTTATATAATAAGCATCAATTACAACTGGTACTTGATACATTATAGCACCCGCCTTTACTCAGTTTAACAGAGCTAGAACTTGATATGTTTGAAGGAACAATAATAATTTAACTGCAGTATGTGAGCTGCCTGCACAATATTAAGAACTAGTTAACATGCTTTGACTAAAATACATCCAGAGAGGAAAAAATATCTATTATTTACTGAACAAGTAAAGAAAATTTAGCAAGGAAACTCTTATTGCTTTAAAAAAACTTTTTTTTTTTACTTGAAGAAATTAATGCCTGCACTACTCTGCACTTTACACTTAGTATAATCTATCACCTCTGGAAACACAACCCACAACTTATTTCATGCTGAAGTGAAATGGTAGTTATTTGACATCAGTATTTTCTAAAATGAGTTTAAAAACTCTCCAAAGTTTTTTAATTCCCTGAAGCGAATCAAAATGCTGTTGGCTCGTGTCACCTACAAATTATAAGTTCAATTTTCTGAGAAAAAGCACAGGAACAAGAGTTTTGAAAAGTGGTAACATATTTCACATCCAAGGACTGTGAAGCAATGTAATCTCATCTGTTGTGAATATATCACAAATTCGACCAGTTACTTCATTGTTTATTGAGCCCCATAGTTTCAGTTTGGTTAACAAGAGCAAAAGTATACTTGAGAATGTATTCTTTAAAAATAGCACTAGCCCACTAAGAGCTAACTATCTGGAAGACACCTCACAAATGATCCAGATATTTCTGCAACAAAAGCATTCTTGGAAAAGGAGGGAAGAAGCAGAATCTAACCCTCCCATCATCTGGTTCCAGTTACAACATTCAAACCAGACCAGCAGAAACAGCCCACGACCCAGAAACTGACAGGATATGTCAGGACACAGAATGGAACATGATACCAGCTGCTTTAAGAATTAGAGAATAAGGAAGTTTTAAAGCTTAGATCAGCATTATTGCTGTGTCATGGAGTTTGACTGGTGTTTTATTACAGTTTAAATGTACAACATCCACCAAACTCTGCACGAAGTAACATCAGTATTTTATTAAGGTAGAACGAGTATTTTAAATGTTAAATAATCACTACAAACTTTAAGTAGTAGACTAGAGAAAGAGAAGAATGAACCCAAATATTCAAACCTATCTTAGAAATTACTAATCTCATTAGATAATGAAACAGGCCTCCTGAAACTCAGTCTCATTACAAGTTAGGTATTATACTTATCACACTAAGTATTTCCCTATGTCCTGAAAATAATCCTTTGACATAAGCACATTCAACTAGGAATTATGATTTGGAGCTTCCCATGAGTTTAACAAGCAGTTAAATTACATTCAAGGTTTCATAAGAATCCTTCTTTCCAAAGCTTTCTAGGGCACACCTCAGAAAGTGCTTGCGCCTCCCACACCCACGGAACAAATTTACTACGGTGACTGACTACACATATACTAACAAAAGTTAAAGAGTAGAAGACTGACTTCAGTTCTGTCTCTCATCAGAAGCAAATTTCCTCAGGCAAAAGGCTTCATTTTCCCAGCTCCTTGAGACAAGTACTTCAAATCATGACCCTATCTAGCATTTAAACTGGAAAAGTCAACTGGTGAACTCTTCAGGCAGTAAGAGGGGCACACTGATCCCATAAATTACATTGTGTTGTTATAAAGAATAGTGGTTCCCACATGCCCACAGCTTTATGCTCTTAAGACATCAGAAGAATTGCAATCTCTCCAACAAGAAGTCACTAAAACTGAGAAAAAAGTTCACAGATTTCAGACTTCCAGCAGTCTCCCAGAGGGTCCACAGGGCCTTAATGCCAACACCTGGGCATGGCCATAAACTAGACAGCACTCTCTGAAGTGAGAACAGATATGTATTTCATATGCTTTAAGTCATCATTTCAGCATTTTCTTACCAAAAGCCCTCGTTGGCTTCCTGCAAGATGACTTCTGGGGAAGCACTTCCATAAGGAAATTTCTTGAAACCCACATGGAACAGCACATGAAAACCCTGACAAATTGAACAACAGAAACAGTCTAGAACAAAATCAGGGTCTTAAGATTTCAAATCCTATAGCGTACTGAAAACAAAGCAGCTATATCACTGACCACATAAACCGCTAAAAAAAACACATGGCCCTTGAGCCCAACTGTATGTCTGCATGGCTGATATAAACTGAACCTGCAACAGTCTGCCTGATATTCCCATATCCTTTCTCTCAATAGCACTGATGCAATTAGGTGGCAAAGCACTTAAGAAACTGCTCTAGATAAAAAATTACCTACACTATCTTTTGAATAGATACATAACCTAAACAAGTCTGCTGGTACCAAAGACAGCCCAGAACAACAAATAGCTGAGCATGGGGGAAGCAAAACTACAGCACTTTCGGCCTTTGGCAAAACATTGCAAATGTTCTAGGATTCCTCAATCATAATCCGGCACCTGTTGACGATTCCTCAGTTTTTCAAGTTATGTGATGGCTATTACAAAACATTGGGAAGAATTCTAGATACTTGGCAATGGTTTATCTGGATTGATCCAGAGATCAGAGGGAAGAGCAGCAAACTCAAGCCCACCACCAAGGTTAACACAGGTTAAAGCTTGCTTTCATAGTTCAACACACTAAAATTACACTGTGAAATAATTTTGATAATATACACATTTATGTAAGAGTCTAGAATATTGCTCTTGCTTCTACAAGTTCAATACTGGCTGGTGCCCTCTCTCATCTATTCTAATAATTGAGGGAACTTAGCTTTCTGAGGCTGACAATGCTGAAGTGCTTTAATGCAAAGTGTAAGGGTCATGTCTTCTTCCGTATTCAATTTGTAAACATGAAGATCTGTAATCAGATCCTTCTGTAAACAGAAGACATTAATTTTGTACTGATTTAAGATTATACACCATGAAGAGAGAATTAACAGTCACAGCAGACATGAGAGAATAATGAACAATTACAACTATACTAGCCTGTCAAAGCTATCCACATACTTGCATATAGATTCAGAGGGAAGGCAGACAAACAGGTACTATGGTACTACAGCTGATTTTCTTCCATGAAAGGCTGAAACAGGTGAGGGGGACATCTGTGGATCAGTTATCCATAATCGAAAGTCAAGCTACATTCATGGGAGATGAATTTGATAGAGACCAAAGACATTCTCCCAACCCCCATCCCCCAAAAATGTAAGAGTCAACACATAGCATGCAAGGATGAATTTTAGAAATGTAGAATCAACAGCTCAGGCACTTAACTAGAGCTATTCTACTAAGAACTCAGTGAAACATTTCAAGAACACATATAAGTTAGTGTCATGTAAAACATACGAGATGCAGCCATTTTTATCCTGTGTTTCAAGTACAAGAAAGCACATCAGGAAGCTAACTTCTGATTAATGATAAGCTAGGTTTATAAGCTGACTCTTGCACAAGGCTGCTGCTTCCAGCTGTTGTAGAATGCAACAAGAATGGAGTTCCCTTGAAGGCACTATGCCAGAGCTTGCAGCATGAGCTTCAGCAGTGCACTTTTAAAAGCAGTTCATGAGCACTGCATTCAAAACTTGTTCACAGCATATTCAATATCAAAAATTCAGGGTTTTTTGGTCAATCATATTTCAAAAGTAATCTCAACCACATTAGTGTGTCCTTTTTTGCACCTGTACATTTACACTTCAATATACGCTATAGAAATTTTAGGAAGATTTAAATGTAAGCATGCTGACTTGGCTTGATGAAGTAAATTCTTTGAGAAAAGCCTGGAGGCGGCTTCCCAAAGATATACTTGAAAAAATACAGGTTTTCCTCTAACGCAAGCATCTTTTTAATTGTTAAAAACCCTAGTCTTCCTTTAGAAGTTCAGCATGTTCAATGCATTTTCTAGAAACAGCAATATTTGCATGGTCATTTTTATAGCCAGAAAGAATGACAATCAAGATCCACACTGACTAAACCTAAAACAGTACCCAGTTTCACTGCTCTACAGGCGGGAAAGTTCAACTTGTGACACAGAAATTTAGAAACAAATGGTATCTGCACAGCAAAACAGTCATCAGGCTCATGGCAGACTGCACCCAACAATCCTATGGATCCTATAGGAGAGATGCAGATAGCATCTCTTCTGCAGGTTAGAGCTCCCCGATAGAAGTGGCCTTGCTGTTTTGCAGGCATGCCTTGTCACACCAATACAAGTTCTTATCCTGACAGCTCAGGGAATTTATCCTGTTCAAACAACTATTTTTCCCTGTTAGCCAGTCATAAGAGTACTATGGTGAAAGCTCACATGAACTCCCTTAAATTCTTTCAAGTATTAGTACAAACAGAATGAACACAGGAGCCTTGTTTGAGTAACATTCCCATGAAATTCTTGACAAAGAAAAAGTCTAAGCTTTCAAATAAAGCATTTTCAAGGCAGGCACTGCCCTATTCCACAAGTCAGTGCCTAGGTGAATGAAGTTTCAGCAAAAGCTTAGTGGGAATATCGCAATACATTATCCTTCACATCTCATGCTAATAAAACAGTTTCTAACAATGAAGAATGCAGGAAACAAGTGCTCCAGCAGGCAAAAGCATGGTTACATCAAAGGTCATAGCACAAGTGATGCAAGCACACAGGACTGAATGCAGGGCATTAACAAGAGAGAGCAAGAAGTAGGTACCACAAAGTTCTCCATCTCCTCTTCACAAATACAGGCAAGCGCTCTCTCTTCCCACAGGAAGACTGCATCAATACACCAGCCAAACAGAACCTAATGAAAAACGAGTCTGTTGGATTTTGCATTTCAAAAATTTCCTTTTATTCCTCTAAGGAATCATGCAGCTGCAGCAGATTTATTTAGTGAAATCCAACTTGGCAAAGTAAGTTACTTCATTCATGTTACGACTTTGCCATCTGTTTTACCACCTAATTAGAAATGCACAAGTATTTCTTTTTAGTATTATTTCAACAGCATTACTTTTGCAGACATATTTTGTTCTGGTAATGTCACCTGTTTATATTCTATGCAGTGCAAATTTCTCCTCCTAAAATCACAATAATTTTTCTGTTTAATTCAGAGAAAAATTATTTCATGTGCATGACTCAATGAATGAGACTGGTTTGCAAATATGTAAAAACCTTTTGAATAGATGATTCAAGAACACAAGAGGCTATAGATCCAATGTTGCATAGTAATACAGCACTCATAAAGCTTAAACAGTTAGGCAGATGTCTCCCCATTTTTAGACTCCATTTATCCTAGAGCTGTTAGATATATGATTTGAAAAATTGATAATCTAATAGACCTAAAAGACACGATCAGGCAATGAATTGTCTTTTAGTTCAATATATGCATGCCAATCATATGATACATGACAGACTTTCATGGTTATTTCACATATTATGGGCATTAAATTTGCAATGGCTAAAAACATAGGGAATTCAATTCTTTAAGTTAATATTAAATTATTAATATTCTTGTCAATTTAACAATTTTCACATCAAGTTCCAGTGCAAGGTAGTTTTCATCATTTCCTGCTTAAAATACTGATCAATCTTTTCTTGCAGTACCAGAGAAGTAATTTTCAAATTGAATGTTCACAAACTTAAAGATTGCTTTTTGCTCCTGTTTCAATTTTTACAGCTCTTACAATGCACAGAGTAACTTGGAACTGTTAAATGACTTTGCAAGTGTGTAAGTTCCAAGTTTTAACAGAACAGGCTATCTAAAAGAAGTTCTTGACAAAGCAACCTATGTTAAAATCACGGGTCAATTCCAGAACACAGGAGAACATTCATATCTGACTATCTGGGAACCAAGTGAAGCAGCTACCAAAAACTTCTGATAAACAACCTAAAAATTATTTTTTTACTCATACTCCAAAGGTGAAAACTCCTGGAAAAGGCACTGTTAAGGACAGTGTACTATTGCACATAACTAGATGGGTCTCAACTGTGTATCTCTTCCTATGACCTGACACGGAATGCAAAAGCTAAAGGCATTCCAGCAGGGTAACAGACCAAACTCTGTTTATTCTAAAGGCTCCCTAGGGAAAAACTGCTATATAAGTCTGTCCGCAGTGAAATCCAATATCTTTATCAATATTTGACTAATTTAATTCTACACACATTGCAATGCAAAACACTACCAAGTGTGAGCTGCTTTCCTTTCTGTACACACAACCTTTTAAATCCCTGTGAGAAGTATGTGACCTAATACCTTTTCAATGTTGCATTGTTTTCTCTGGCCTAAGAAACTTTCACTACCTCTAATTTATGAAAACATTTTCTTTTCAGCTAGTCACCTGCAAGCTTTCAATTCTTGGCAGTACTTCTATTAGTATCAATTAGTTTCAATTCGTGGCAGTACTTCTATTAGTATCGGTTCACCACAGAGTCTGAAGGTAATTTTACTGCATTTCTCCTTGAGCGGTTTATTTCTTTTACCTTAATGCACATCCAGAGCAGAGTCCTGCATAAAGTCTGGTAAAATTAATGTTATTAAAACCCATTCCTGTTGTTCATAGATGATTGTATGACCATCTTAGTTTGTTGTAAAACAGGAATTATGTTCCTGAAAATACTTCCTTCAAACCCCTGATCATCTAACTATGCCATTCTGACTGGGTTAGGTTTCAGTATTTTATCATATTGTATTACATTGTTTACGATACCTTAAAAGAAATCCCTGTACATGGCAACAAGATTGTTTCTGTTTTCCCTCAGAGAAACATATTTTCCCCCATATTTGTAAAAAAAGTCTTCTCTCCTAAAATTGTAGTAAAACTTATTAGAAAGATTACAATATAAAACTTCACTCCTCAAACAACAATTTTCCTCAAATTTTCCAAGCTACTCTTAACATCACTAGATCTTAAGACTGCTTTGGCAATACTCTTCAAAATACTAGTCTGAAGAAAATCACAAACTGCATTTTACAAACATGGTCGCAGTTCTAATTCATGCATCTTGCAGAGAATATTTTTGTTAGTTTACTTCATTCCTCTACCTGCTTTGACTGCAAGAGCTATAAAATTCAACCTTTGCAAGACAGCAAATACAACAGATACAGCTTAACTTTCACTCAACTTTTTCTAAAAAATGCTCTTCTACTAATGTTCATCACTAACACTAAACCAAGTTACCTAAAAAGAAACAACTTTCGCATTAAGAGCCAATGAAAAATATTAGAGACAGGACAGTGAAGAAGTTTATCAAAATCAGACCTCCTAAAATTACAGAATTATTCCAAACTGAAACATTTCATATCTCACTCTGGTTCTTAGGCAAAGAAGAGCTGAGAAATTCCAGCGTTTTTGTGAGTGGCTGCACTACACAATCTTTAAGTATAATTGCAAAACTCTACACCCATCAGTAAACTAACAACTGCATGGCCAAAATTAGTGATCGACAGGGAGAGGGTGTACACATACAGGCTCTCCTAAAATATTTTGTAGATCAGCTACTGGCCTCTTCAACACCATCAATCTATAAATTATAACCTCCTACACTCTCAACACAAGAAATACCAGTTGGCAATGCCTACAATGGGACTTCTTAACAAACTATAGGGGCATTTAAGATGTGCAATATATATATATAGGTCAAAAGCGAGTATTTCCCCCTAAAAGCAGAAGGTTAAAAAGTTGAAATCATGGCTTATGATCCAAGTTATTATCAAAACAAGATGCGAGAAAGAGGACAGACACATATCTGGACTTGAGATTTAGAATTTAACTCCTCCAAGTCCAAATGGCAGCAACATCTGCTTAATTGTTTTTATAAAACCTGAGACAAGTTCTTTGCAGAAAGAATGTTGTACCTGGAAGTACACTTGGTTAACTCTCTTTAATATTTCTAAAACAAATGCATTTATATGTCTTTAGTTATTTTTTCTAATGCAGTCCTTTATGTTATACTATACACTAAAACAAAATAAGTATTGATGCAAACCAAATTAATAATTCAGATAAGCAGCCTTCTTGTTCTTTATCAGTACCTTAACTTTTCATTCTTTTTCTTATTACAGTATTCATTAAACAGGGAAAAACAATCAGGTACTGGCATTTCAAACATCTCAATTTTGTGAGTCTCTTCCTACAGGATACTCTGAGATCTTGCAGAATACCTGGAATTAATTATAAATGTTACCTGTAGCTATATTTTTCTTCCTTACAATACTAGCCATTTAATAACATTTTAGATGGGAAACTTGCTGAACTGAAAGCAGTTTCTGAGATTTAGTCTAATGCATCTGCACCTTAAATTCTGAGTCACAACACTGCACTGCATAGAGGAGTCCAGAGTGCAATGTTTTCTTTCTAGACTAAGTTTTCCTGGTTTATTATATACTTTCCTTCCGCTGAATATAAAGCCTGGAACCTCAAAGCCATCAGGTTTAATCAAAAGCAGACAAAAAATACGCAATCTGGACCAGTAAAGAAAGATGCCTTAATAAATCACACTCATACAGGCCTGTGTTGGGTCATTGACTTCAATATGTAAACTACATCAATGTAAAATAAATTTCACATTCATTTTCAAATCAGTAACACTTCAAAAATGTAAACATATTAAAAATCAGAGAATTCAAGTTGTGATAAAGTACACTTTCTTAGGAGTGTGCAGTGTTATTTCTTAAAATACGAGTGTTCTGAGGATTGGAATGAAGCTTATTTGCATGTTACACTACATAGGTGAAATTAATTCAAGTGTTTAAATGTGCAAGAACTTCATGATTTAGTGGTGTAATCCCAAAATAGTTCTTCTGTCAGAACCCAGGATGCCTCTATGACAGTCCTGGATGATTTGAGCTCCAGCCAAGGGGCTTCTAAGTCCTGGCAGGGGGGGTTGGAGACCCTGGCATGCAGCCAGGGACTCCTCTGGCTTTGAGTTTGACCCATGGAACAAATTACCACCTGTGAATGAAGAACTAGAAGTCACAAAGTTCTAGATAACATAACAGTAGTAGTTATAGAGTAAAAAGGGAATTTTTAGGACTCTTGCCATGGGGACTTAGGGGGCAAGATGGAAGGATTTGGGCATTATCCTGTCCTCCTTCATTCTTCTTCCTAACCCACATCTTTTTAGTAATGTTAGCACTTAAGAGATTAGTTTAGAGTAGAATGTAACTGTCTAACATAAGTGATAAGCATTAGATCATAATTGTAAATAACTAACACGTAGTTTGTAGTATAAAAGTCAGTGCCTGACCCTGGGGGTGTGTGCGCCTCGTGCTGTCCTGCTGAACAGACCTCGGCAGCCCATACAGAAAATATCTTAAATAAGAAACAATAAAACAACCTTGAGAGCATCAACCAAAGACTTTAGACTCATTCTTTCAGCAGCAGGGTTTGGAGACAGCAGATTTTATATATCTCGGGGTCATCCTGACCAAAGCAACCCCTGAGATTCTTCCACACAACAGTCACTTGGATTCAATGATTTTGCTTACTTTGATCTCCAAGGGTAATAGTGACAGATGGTTAATGATAAGCTGCTACCAGCCTTGCTTTGAGCAGGGCCTTCGGGTCCATCTACTCAAGCATTTCCCATTGACTGACCTCACCCATCATGTGTGGGTTTTGTGACTGACATAGTATGCCTGCAGATGTCTGTCACATTAACAGTGTTTTCCTGTCTGTACAATTTATTTTATTTTGAGGTCTGAAATAAATCTCACTGGCAAAGTGTTGCTGGTATTAACTACTTCCGTGTTAAAAGCCTTGTCAGGAGACAACAACAGCTACCCAACAGGACTATACTGCTAGATCTTGAAATGTCAGATTTCCTTTACTCTACACTATCTGGCAGGCTTGAATGGGAGCACTAGCAAAGAGAAGGACTGTACCACACAGTTGGCTTTTTATTTTCTTCACAGATGTTTCAATTTTGCAAGGTTTCTACATTTACTGCAATCTATTTCATGCTGACAAAAGCATTTCTGCCTGTCTGTATGTGGGTGCTATACGTAGAGCATTCTCAGACTCTCAGAAACAAGGATCAGAGTAAAAGATAAAGTCTCACAGTAGTACAAAAGGCTATTAGAATAGTATTTCAGAGCATAAAATGAAACAGGTACTAAGGCCTGAATGCATAGCTAATCCCTGCTGGCCACCTAATAGGCACAGGTGTAAAGCGCCTTCATAAACAGCATTTTCCATCATTTGCAGAAATAATTGTTTGGTGGTACAGTATATTTACATGCCAATTTTTAATGAAACCTTGAGGGCTACTGCACCAGACACTTCCACACTCTTGCATCAAACGAGGTAGTAAATATACTGTTATAGAGAAAAACAGCATGCATTATACATAAACACGATGCATGAACTTTACTGGTAGGAATTCAATGTACATTATAATTACTTCAACTAAGGAGCCAATATCACAAACTACGTATTATCAATTCCATTAAAGTAACAATTGCAGAGTTACTATGCAACCAACTCTATATCTCTAGTTTGTTCTACCTTCTTTGCATTCTTGGCTCCCCTCCTTTACAAACTTGATTACAGCATAGCTTACTTGAATTCTCTGTAGTAACTGTCTGTGTCATCCAACATCTTCAACACACCTTTCTCCATTATTATCCCTCTGTGCAAAGCCTGGACACTTCAGTGTTGCCAATTTATTATCCCAAAGGTGCTGGGAATTTGATAGAAACAAACCGAATACTAAACAAAATATGACCAGTAAATACTAAGCTCCACTCTGGGCAAAGGCAATGAATTTTCTCACTGGTTCATTCCAAGGCAGTTTTACTCAATCTATACTACAATTCTTTCCAACTTTTTCCTACCTTTCAACCCAATTCCATTTTTTCTATTGGAATGTCACAATTTTTTTCTTGCTGTAAGGAGTCCCTAAGGCTCCAGCCTCTAAGCCTAAACTGATGGTTACAGTTGCACAATTACCAAGGAGATTCAACAAGCAGCTGTAACCACTGACAAATCCTTGGGCTTTAGGTGCTGACTCTGACTCACAATGGTTAAGAAAACAGGATGAGTAGCAAAACAAGATTTAATAATACTCTGGTCTGCAAGGTACATTTGCTATAAAGTGACTCTAAGATTTTTATATCCACAAGGACTATAACCAATTTCACATTCTGCAGAGAGTAAGCCTTAAAAGTAACTTTCTATAACTATCCTGAGAGTACCGCAACAGACTAAGAAAACATAACAATTTATTCCCTACTTAGCAAGTTATAAAATGTAAAATATTTTGCAGAACATTTAGTGGACATACATAATATCAACTGTTCCATTTACTTGGCTCCTCACATAAACTCTTTTTAAGATAGAAAGGAGGCTTAACGCAGTTGTCCTGTAATTGTGTGTTCAAGGCAGGCAGGCTACGATATGTTCACAGAAATGCTGTCACTAGCCTACCAACATACCTTGTTCACATGAAATAGATTTCAATTTAGATGCAAAGTAATTTCAACAGCTTCGAGCCATTAGAAGTTTACTGGAACTGGATATAAGCACTTTCAAGGGGGTGGGGAGTTCCCTGTCTAGAAGACATGTTATCAGCCACGGATTCCCAGGACCACTATATCCTACAGCACTCACTAGGATGGCAAAGGAACCAAATCTAATCACAAAGTTAAAAGATTTTTCTCATATAATTACTTCTTCTTCAGTTGTAAAATTACATCAAAAATAATGCTGTTGTCAGTTGGCTGAAATGCAGTGCCTAAACAACTTTTTATATAAAACAGTCTATCTACAGTATCCTTTGCTATTGGAGACTTCCATATATCAGTTTCTAAAACAGTAGCATCTTTTGCCTCAGCAATTATCTTCTTCCAGGTCAGATACAATTGAAATTTAACAGGAGCAAAAACACTTGTTAGATGGAACACCTTTGTTTCAGTGTAATCCCTCAGAAAAAGTAGATACAGGGATGTCAGCGCAATGTCTTAGTAACTGAGGTTAAGAACACAACTGCTCTTAGGGAAACTGCAAGTCAGTCTGAATACAGGACACATGGACCACTGCAAGGTCTCCAACTACACTTATTTACAGTCTTGTGCTCCTCCTTGGTCACTTTTATTCAGCACTGCCTTATCCTCACAGCCACATCTCTCCCTGCCCCACTTCTCCACACCCATCCTTTCCTCTCAATAGCCTATTATTTCTATGGGTTATTTATCTAAAGAGTACACAACCACAGATGACAGATTACAAAGAATGCACAGCTAGGACACATTCCAGTTTTCACTTTCATGGCTAAACATTCTCTCCTTAAGGTCCAAAAAAAAAACCAACCAACCAACCAAACACAACATTATTATAACAATGTCAAAGAACACAACTCAAAACGCTTCACCTTAGAATCTTTGTAATCTTTCCCTTCCTCAAATTCAAAAGAGCACTAAAAAGCAAAGACTGAGATCAAGGAATTTGCAATAGTAAAGAAGTACATTCACTATCCAGCATCACAGCTTATTTAACCTCACAGTTGACCTCTCATGCAGTGGACTGAGGACTTTTATGATCTTTATGTGCAACACTGTGTCACATTCACCTATTCCTACAGAAAAGAATAAAGGTTAAACATGACTAGCACTATTAATCCCTCAAATTTCTACCATTTGGAAACTTCCACAAAAAATGTTTGACAAACTGTCACACAAGCACAGACTGAAGGATTTAAATCTACATCAGAGATTGACATATGAAACAGATGTTCTTCATTCTGTTAAGAATGCTCACAGGACTTAAATGTTGAGGTACATGCTATTAGATTAATAAATCAGCTGAAAATAAGTGCATTTTAAATTAAGAATCCAGTTATAATCATGATTAATTATCCTGAAAACTAACAGAAGAGCAGTATCTTATCCCAGTCCAGTTCCTCTCTCAGGAGCTCCTCTCTTTTCAGTTTAATTTTCAGTGGAAAAGACCAAGAACAACTGATAGACTATGGGAGAGATCTGAACATAAAACTATGTAAACTGAAATGCCAGCAGAGGCAGGTATCGCTTACACCTGGGAAGTGTAATGTTTTGCAGTGAAGAATGCAAGTCTCTTTCCAATAAGAACTGGAAAGGCAAGTGTGAGACAAAACATATCAGGGTCATTTTGAGTCTGAAAAAAAATATTTTGCAATCTTTCTGCCGAGACAGTTTAGGGATGCTACAAAACAAACACACATAGCTGTTTAGGTGACTCTTGGGATGCGTATGGCCCATTTAACATTTTCATTTTAAAGACTCAATTAAGGGGAAGGAGCTAAAGCTATTAACTTCCGTTTAAAAGAAACCCGAACACAAACACCAAATCGCTTACCTAACCAAATGGGTGAGCATCGAAAAGCTCTATTATCTGGGGAACTTAATAGCGTACTTCGTACTTCTCCCTTGCGTTACAAGCAAACACAAGCTCTAGTTACCAGTAACTACAGAATAGCCCAGCACATGAAAGCGGACAGCAATTAAATGTTACAGAAACCCTGCTCTTACTCACCCTAGAACAGCACCGCCCACATACACGCACAGGGGCTCTGGCACCCGGCCAGGACAGGAATCACCGCTGTCGTTCGGTTCCCTTTCCCCGCCAGCCCCGGGGCGCGGCCCCTTTGTTCAGGGTGCCGCCACTGCCGCGGCCGCGCCCCGCCCTCCGCAGGTACGGGCGGCGCCCGCCGCCGCCCCGCAGCCCCGGAAAGTCGGACCCGTCCCCCGCCGCAACAGGCGGCCGGACCCGCCGCGGCCGCACTGCCGCCGCACCGCCCCCTCCCCGCGCCTTGGTGGGCTGTGGCCGGAGGTCGCCAAGGTCGGCGCCGGTAACCTTCAGGGAGCGGCACCGGGCCCCCACAAGAGGTTCGGGCACCGTTCGCCCGTCCCCACACCCCGGAGTGGGGTCGGCAGGCGCACACCGCCGGCCGGGGGCGAAGGGGCGGCAACCCCACCCCGACACCATTTGCCGGGCGGCGCAGAGCGGCAGGCGTGGAGCCGCCGGAAGTCCCCGCCCGCATGGCAGCTTCCCCCACATCAGAGAGCTTCCCCGGCGCGGGCGGAGCCGGTTCCTTGCGTTCCCCCGGCCGCGGCGGCTTCACCCTGGTCCACCCCGGCTCGGCCCGCGCGCCCCCGTCTCACCTGCGGCGGTGGTGCCCGCGGCGCGCGCTCCGGTGCCCGCCCCAGGAGCGCGCGGGGAGGGGCGGAGCGCGCGAGGTGAGGCCCTGGCACCACCCGCGCTCGCACGGCCAGCCGCGTGCGCGGACCGGGTCGGCGAGCGGGCGGGGTTGGATGGGGAACGCCGCCGCAGGGGCCGCAGCGATGTCACCGGGCGCGGCCCCACCGCCCCCGCCCCGTGGGCGGGGCGCGGTGGCAGGCACTGAGGCGCGCAGGCGCAGTGCCAGCCAAGGCAGAGCAGAGCGGAGCGGAGCGGGGCGGTGCGTCCGGGCCCGGATCACCGGTGCGCGCGCGGACGGGTCCGGTCCCGGAAGAGGGTGGCTGCTTCCGTCTGCGGCGCGTGCGGGACCGAGCCAGGCGGGGCGCGACGGGGGCGGGTAACGGGCGGGGCGGGGCGGGGCGGGGCGGGGCAGGGCAGGGCAGGGCAGGGCCGGCGCCTTCCCCAGGCCGGTCATTCTGGTGCGGATTCCTGTTCCGCTTCTCCTACGGCACAGTAACTCCGAGCCTCAAACGTCACTTGCTCTCCTTTCCTGCTTCTCCTTTGTTTCAGCCGAAATTCTTAAGGGAGATAGTGAGAAAACATTGTCGTTCGCTGTCTGTCCCTTCTTCCCCCAGCTAATCCCCCATCTGGATAATAGAGGAGGTGTGTCCTGCCATGGTAAGGAGATAAATTCCCGACATCTGTCGCTAGGTTTATAAACACAATTATTTTTAGTGGAGCTTTCCTCAGGGCACAAGTGTAAGCTGAGAAAGCGTTTAATGTACTGAGTTTAAGGAAAATGATCACTGGCAGAAGGGAATATGAAGCAGTGAGCCTCTTAAGCGTTTTGGGTTGGTCTGTTTTGTTTTGGTTTTTTTTAAAGAGTAATGGACCACTCGGTGCATGGAGTATTTTATAGGTGCCGAACAGAACAGGGAGATAGGAGAGTTTCCTTGCTAATTACAGTCATTCAAATAATAATAATAAGAATGCCTTAATAACTGTATCTTTTACTCCTAAATTGTGGACATAAAAGGAAGCTTTGTGCAAACACAACATGATTTAAACTCAATGTAAGTGATGTAATGAAACCGAAGCATAATATGCTTATAAAAAAACTGCTCGATGTTCATCTTTGGTTTTCACACTATAACCATTCATGACAATGCAAATTGTTTTGAAGTGTCTCCTCCTCCATGTAATTGTTTGGCTGAAGGTAGTTTCCAAGTCTGTAAATTCCAGATTTTATCACCTCAGATGGAAAACTTTGACCTCTGTGTTTACCTCATGGAGCCATTGCACTTTGCTTGCAAAGCAGGTGCACTTTAAAATCTTCATTGTTCTCTGTGCTCTGTTTTCTGAAATTTTTGACATCATTTAGCCACTGTTTAGTGCATATTCCTCTAGAATTTAGTTTTGTTGTCCTCATATTACAGTATGAGCTAGTTTTTGCAAATTCCGTAGAGTTTGAGAAACTGATAGCAATCCATATATAATTGATTCTGATTAAAATATCAAAATGTGTCCATTTACACAAAAAAATGTTGGACTCTGTTAAATGGTGAAGGCGGGAAAAAAGGAGGAGAGGAAAGGAAAGTAACAAACACTGAATCAAGCAAATGTCCAAAATAAAACACAAAACATTTTTGAGTTCCGTGACTTGGAAAAGTTTTCATAGTATCAATTATGAGACCATGAAAAGGTTGGAAGATTCTTTGTGTGATCCTGTACAAATAATGATTCAGGAGTTGTCAAAAAATCCTGGCCCAACTACTGCAGCCCTTTGAGTATCTCTGTGCTGTATTACTTTTTAATACTTATTCCAGAACCCTTCTGTTGCAAAAGTGGATGAGTCTTAGTTAAGGTTGCATTAATACTGATGTCTGCAGCCATGTAGTACTTCCTTATTCCTTCAATACTAGAGCTAGTCCAAAATAACCTTTGTCCTGTAAGACATACAGTGTGCTTACCCAGATATTGGTAGCAGCTGTTTCACTCTCTGGAAAAGCCTCTTTGCATAGAATGCCTTAAACTAAAGATCATCTAGTTCCAAACCCCCTGTCAAGGGCAAGGATGACACCCACTAGACCACATTCTCAGAGCCTCATCCAGCCTGGCCTTTAACACTTACAGGGATGGGACATTCACAATATGTCTGGGAAACCTGTTCCAGTTCCTCACCACCCTCAAAATAAAGAATTTCTTCTTAAGATCTAATCTACATTTAATTTTTTAGATTCTAACCATTTCTCCCTTACCCTATCACTAGTATGCCCATATAAGACATTGGTCCTTTTACCCTTTATGTACTGGAAGGTCTCAATGAGCTCTTACAGGAACCTTGTCCAGGCTGAACAACCTGAGCTCTCTCAGCCTTTGTAGGAGAGATGCTTCATTCCTCTGACCATTTTTGTGGCCTCTTCTGGTCTCTCTCTAACATCTTTCTTATGCTAAGGACTTCACACCTGCACACAGCACTCAGGGTCCCATGAGGGCAGAGTAGAGGGGGACAATCACCTACCTTGATTTGCTGGCTACCCTTCTTTTGATACAGCCCAGGATACCATTTTCCTTCTGGGCTGCAAGTGAACTCTCTTGGCTTGTGTCCAGCTTTTCATCCTCTAGAACCCCCAAGTCCTCAGCACAGTTGCTCTCAACAAGTTCTTCATGTCTGGCACTGCTCTGACCCAGGTGCAGCACTTTGCTTGATGTTCCTATGGGCCTGCTTCTCAAGTTTGTCCACCTGGATAGGATCTCTTCTTACTGTTGTGCCAACTGCACCACTCAGCTTCGTGGGTCTGCAGACTTGCTGGAGTGCACTCAGTCCCACTGACAGTGTCATTGATAAAGGTATTAAAGACCCCTGGTATCAAGATGGGACACTGAGGCACACAGCTCATCACCAGCATCCACCTGGACATAAGAGCACTGACCACAACTCTGGCTTTATTCATCCAGCCAATTCCTTATCCACTGAATATTCCATCCATCAAATCTATGTGTTCAATTTGGAGGTAAGGATGTTATGTGGGACTGCCTTATGGAAGGACTTACAGAAGTCTAGGTTGTTAACATCTATCAGTCTTCCCTTGTCAGCTGTTTCTGTCACTCCATCATGGAAGGCCACCAGATTGGTCAGGCACAATTTGCCCTCAGTGAAGGCATGCTGGCTATCTTGGATCATCTCCTTGTCTTGTATGTGCTTAACATTGTTCCATGAGTATGTGCTCCACAGTTTTCCCAGGAAAGGGAAGGTCTCTGGTATTTACTTTCCTGGGTCTTTCTTTCTCCCCTTTTCAAAAATAGGAATGATGTTTCTCTTTTTCCAGTCACTGAGGACCTCACCTGACTGCCAGGGTTTTCCAAATATGGTGTAGAGTTGCTTGGCAGCAACATCAGTTCCCTCAAAACGCTGGGATGCATCTCATCAGGCCCCACAGACTTGTGGCTATTCAGTTTCATCAGGTGGTCTTGAACCTGCTTTTCACTTTACAGTGGGAGGGACTTCATCCCCATTTTGCACCATGCTGCTTGTAAATGAAATTGGACTTTGTCCTTTTAATCACTCTTTAGAGCTATCTTAAGACAAAAAAAAAAATTGAGTTTTTGTTTTGCATTCTGTAATGTAATTTTTATTGCATTCTGTAATGCAATAAAACCCAGTTTATAGTATACCCTTCATTTTTTTGCTTAGATGTGTCCCCTTGCACCTTACATAAACCAAGTGGAAAAAAATAAGCTCTTTAACCCAAAACTAAAAGAAGTATTTCCACGAAAATGCACTACATTAATAATTCTTATTTAATTCCTAACAAGTGACCTCAATGAGAGTATCTCTGGAGCACCTGGAATATTTTACAGCATGACTGGCTCCTCAGTGTAAGAGAGCAACTGGTCAGAGGAGAGTAGGTATTCCAACTACTTCATTCCATTGATTGTATAAGAACTTAGGGTTCGCAGCCCAAGGCAACAAGAGGTTTGAATTGCTCTCTGGTGTTTAAATGCTACAACAGGCACCTAAAATCATACAGGCAGTGTAGTAAACATTTGCAATGTGGCTATAAAGGGTGTAGATAATGAATGTCCTTTGTTATGTATTAACATATGTGCCAGTACAGCTCTGCATATAACATTCTTGAAGAGAAAAATGATGAAGAAAATTAGGTAGAGATGTAATTAATTGTGTGCTAGTAGTTCTTGCATTATGTTCCTTAATACAACTAAAAAAATCAACTGACAAAGATTTAATTTATTTAAAAAAACTAAAGATACAGTGAACATGTCAGACAAAACATGTCCAAATCTTTGGGAAAAACATTGATATGCAACTTCCATTCCTACAGAGAAAAAAATACTTGTTCCCTTTACTTTAGCACACATTTAGTAGCACACAAATTATATTTGAAGTATGCATAATATAACACTGTATTTTATCTTAGATTTTTGTTGACATAAATAAATGAACTACATTCTTTGGAAAACCATCTTATCATGCATAAAACATCCATTCTTCTTTCAAGTGCTCAATAAATCTTCCAGGATGAGAGAGACTTAATTTTCAAAGGGACAAAAGAGAAAACGAACAAAACCTCTTACTGGTTCTTGAGGGCATCCTCCTATTTCAGCCCAGTATTGATTACCCTGACATCTGCTGGGTCTGTGGGTGTGTGGGCCTTTGTGTTATGAAGTATTGCTGGACTGAAATCAATACACTGAGGAAGGATTTCCTGGTATTATGGTTAATTTCTTCTCTTTTAGGCTGGTGGCACAAGTGTATTAAAATATATTAGACAGTATTTTTTACCAATGTATAAGGATTGGTAAAAAATATTGCATTAAATGTATTTGTGAATTAATAGAGTTTCTAAGTAACAGCCCAATTGAAATCACCCAGCCCAAATCCACATGTGTTCTGAGGAGAATCACTTCCCCCAATAAAAGGAAAGAGATAGAAGCTTTTATTCACCTTCAGTTTGTAGCGGTTTTGAGAAAAAAATTAGTAACAATGGGTGAAGAATATACTAAACAATTACTTGGCTAATTATTAACATACTCATATTTCTCAAGTTTGTAACTTTGTGTGCTTTTCTTTAAGGGATATTCAGGTTTTAAGGACATACTGCTCTTGAGGTATATAACTGGCATGCCCAATTGCAGATTTGGGACTTCCCTCCCCTTCACGCATTCGACAGTGATGACTGCCTTGAGGCAGTGGTGCATCTATTCGTGGGGTGGATGGTTAGATCTCCCTCTGAGTGTGCCTATTTCTCTCTGAAAACTAGCAGGAAAATCTGATGTGACAAAGCTTATTTTGGGGCCTGCTGTTAGGCAGTACAACTCCAGGTCTTAAGTGACAGACTACTGGATTGCAATTCATATAATCTTAGTTCTACTCTGTGCTGGTTTTGGCCAGGGTAGAGCTGATTTTCTTTTCAGTAGATAGTGTGGGGCTGTGCTTGGGATTTGTGCTGGAGACACTATTGATAATGCAGGGATGTTTTAGTTACTGCTTGGCAGTGCTTGTATAACGTCAAGGCCTTTTCTCTTCTAACACTGGCTGACTGGGGAGGAGACGGGTGCACAAGAAGCTGGAAGGGGAAACAGCTGGGACAGCTGGCCACCACTGACCAAAGGGATGTTCTATATGACCCATATCATATGGTGTCATGCTCAGCAATAAAAGGTGGAAGAAGAAGGAAGAGTGGGGACATTTGGAGTGATGGCGTTTCTCTTCCCAAGTAACACCTGGTGGAGCACTGCTGTTCTGGAGGTGGCTGAACACCTGCCTGCCCATGGGAAGGAGTGTATTAATTTCTTGTTTTCCTTTGCTTGTAGTACGTGGCTCTTGCTTGCCCTAGTAACTGTCTTTGTCTCAATCCTAGAGCTTTCTCACTTCTGGTTCTCCCCACCCTCCTGCAGGGGAATGACCAAAGGGCTGCAAGGTACTTACTTGCCAGCTGGGCTTAAACTACAGCATACCCTCACAGTGTCACTAATTTTCTCTGATCTCGGCCAGTCCCTCCATTTCCCATCCCAGTTTTTAGCTGCCTTTTACAATTAGAGATTAAGCTCTGTAGGCACAGTCTTTCTTTATGCCTTTTTCAGCACACGCAATCTGGGGAATGTTTTTGTGTTGTGCACAGATAAATAAATTTGTAATGCAGTACAGATTCTGAACGCAACAAATCAACACACACACACACACACACACACACACACACACACACACACACACACAGAGAGGTTGTGTGGGCGGTTGTTCCTTCTATTCTTGCTCAGTGCAAGGACATCCTAATCTATCAGCTTTCCAGAAGCTTCACATCATCTCTGGCTGTCTACAGACTTGTCATATGTGTATCCCTACACTTGCGAACAAACACATACACCCTAAAAAACCCATAGTGGGATGACTGTAATAAGATTTTGGGTAATGAGATACTTGCATTTCCTTAGCTCTATTATCTGTCCAAATGACGATATTCTCAGTACTCTATCTGAGCTAGTCATGGTTCTTAACACTTACAGCTTTCTTATCAGTTTGAAAAGGTTTATCCCCAAATGCATCATCCCTATTGAGAAAGTGATGTTAAGTGACTTGAATAACAAGGAATTCATGGGTAATTTTGAGTTTGCGGTCATTCATCCTATCATTGAACAGAGCTAGGACAAATTATATCATTCTAGTAGGGGACTAGGAATCTGGAAATCTGAGTTGAGGGTTACAGCAAAGTTGGTTTGTAATATATAAGAATGGACAATAACATTTTTAAGAACATAATTAAGGAATTACCAAATGTCTAAAAATATAAAAGCATTAAAATGTATAATTGAATGTGTATTGCCTGTATTTATAACAAGCCTTCATAGTTTAATTAGCTTCAGTTTTAAAACATAAGATATGAAAAACAGTGTCAAATTGTTTAACCAACAGAGAATTATATAAAATGTGTACTTTATAAGAAGTTCTTGTCTGCATGGCACTGTTGTAATTTCTTCAATTGGCATTTATTGGGATTGAGCTCCTTTATGGTATTACCTTTCCTGAAAAATGTGTCCTTCCCACTTGCTATTTGACTGAAATCAGTATTTGCCACTGTTATAAATGCATATTTTAGTATTGGCTTTTCGCAAATGTTGGAATTAATGTTATAAGCATGATGTTTTGGGGTTTTTTTCTCTCTCTAGTAGAATTTTACTGCCTGAATAGATGTATAAGGTTTTTCTTTGCTGTAGTTTAGAATTTAGGTGTAGTGTGTTTCAGCTGCCTGAATAGATAAGATAACTTCCAAAAGAGGCCCAAGTGACTATCAGCATTCACCGCTTGTGAAACAAAGGACCACAGCCCAAATCAAAAAGATGATAACCGAATAAAAGTGGGATTACGCTTGACGGACCCAAGGAGTGACCATACAGAGCAGTTCCTGGAAAAATGAATATGCATAAGTCCATGCATGAAGACCAAACCCAAGGAGTGACTATGCAGTTCCTAGAAAAGTGAATGTGCATAAATCCATGCATGAGGAAAAGGATCAAAAGGGGGGTTCCAAGACACCCGGTCACGACCGTATTTCTTTGCTCTATTATTTCTCCTATTGTCTTTATTAAACATTTTTAAACTTTACCAGAAAAGTGAACCTCGTTTTTCACAGCCACTAAGTGCTATTTCTTTTTTTAGTCTGCATGTTATATAATCCATATCCTTGTATATATTCAATCAGAACCCTTAAGCTGAACAATTGTCTCCAAACTAATATTGGTTTTAAATAGCTCAAAGTAGGCCTAAACTCATCTCACTTTTGTTATTTGAATAACACAAAATTGTGTATAATTTTTCAAATTTTAGTGTTGTCTATACGATTATTTAATCTTTTTTATGTATTCTTTGCTTTTCATATCCTTCTTTTACTATTAATTCTGTTTTTCATAATTTATTTGGTTTCATACTTATATAATGGGTTTTTCCATGTCTTTTTCTGGTGTTTTTCCAGTCCCTTTCTCCACCTCTTTCTTTCATTGCTGGTTTCCTTCTTTCTTCTAACAGGGATGTGCTAGAGTAGAGTGAGATAAATTGCAGTCTGATTTCTAGTTCTGTGGTCAGCCCTTCAGGAGTCACTTCCTCTCCCCATCTTTCTGCATCCCAGTCTGGAAAAACCAGGTAATAAGCTGGCTCCTGTGTGGTTAGCTTTGAGACATAATGATGGAAAGCTCCTTTGAGCACAGTTATTATCTTTCTGTATTACACCTCTTCTCTACCTCAGTGATCTCCTCAGTGCTCATCATTATTTTCAGCTCCTCAACTAATTCTTAGCTCCTGCTTCTCTTTCCCTCCACCACTATCTTCTACCAGTAACATTTACAATGTATGCCTTCAGCATAGTGAGGGTATTACTAATTTTGCCATTTTGTACAGATTATGTCAGCTACATTCATTTTATCACCTTCTTCAGGAAGAGCTGTGGCAGCTCTCAAGTGATTGGTTCCATTGATTTCCTGCTGACTGATGTCAGTAAAAAACATGAATGATGGTGCAACACCTGATTTTAGTTATAAAAATGATCAGAAGACTCTTAGGAAGAGATGTAGTAACAATCACTGTTGCAGACCAGAATAGCTGCAGTTATGGTGATGGCAAGAGGCAGGAAGGGCCTTTGTATGGGTTCAACAGAGATGTTTTATTCCAGCCACGCATGCTGAGAGTCCAGGGTAAAAGGTGAGGCTTGAGGAAAGGATCCAGGTTCAAGTATGGGGATAGTTGGGCTGAGAGAGCATGAGGGGCCAATTGTCAGGGGGCATGGGGGCAGTACAAAGGAGGGGTTAGGGTGTGGAGGCCAATGGGGAAATAGGTGGGGAGTGACTGAGGGACACAGGGATGGGTAGGAGGCTAACAGGGTCGTCTGAGGGAACAGGACAGGGGTAACAGAACAAGATATCCTTTGAGAGAAACCTTTTACATCTCCCCAACTCGGGAATGGCTCCAGACCTTCACAACTCTTCATAATGCTAATGTCAAGCAAAAATCAAATGTTAGCATATCCTAACTATAAGGAAAAGATGTGTCCTGTCTGTGTCAATGTGTTTTTATATCCATGGTCATTTGCTATGAGCCTATTTTTCTGATGTTTTTCTATACAGCCTTTGGCTCTGAAGAATCTTAATCACTTTCAGTGAAGGAAACAGTCAAAGCTTGCCAATGTTATGTGTCTCTGACTAAGAATTCAGTAAGTCGTGAAGTAAAACTGGCTCAGTCTATATGGCTGTAGTAAAATAAAATGTAGCCACCAGCATTCTGCTGTTACTCTCAGGAGCTAAATATTCACAGTCTGCAACTGTGGACATGATGTAGAGACTGAAGGAAAGGTGTCAAAGCATACTGTAGTTTTTATGGGTTGTAAAACCATAAACTACAGACTGTATCAGACTAAGCTATAGGTCATAAAAGTTAAGTAGCACTTCTATCCTGCCTTAGATGAAAGACCACCTAGGATAAAGGAATTATTTTAATGCTCATCATTTTTTTGTAAACACTGATTCGTGTTCCAGTTACATGCCCATTTTATATCTCTGTCACTGCTGATCACTCTAAAATCCTATGGCACTTTGTGAAAAAACACGATTTTTGTTCTGACCTCATAATTACAGCAACATCTCTTACATATCCTGCAGTTCTAACTGAAACCACTGGTTTTCACAGCCCCAGGTCCCAATTCTGTATTTAGACTTACTGTGGGCTGTTATGTAGCTGCTGTTTTCTCTGGTCAGCAGTTCAGCTGACGGCTTCTGGAAAGATGCAATTCCAATGAAGTGCTGGATGCAGGCCAGTGAAGATATATTGCTGGTGATTTATTTTTATTTTATTTAGATGAAAAAGAATCAAGACTAGATATAGGATTAATAGAAAAAAAGCAACTCCCAGTGTGCCAAAAGAAACCAGAAACAAAAAACCTCACCAATATTGCACTGATTATGGAATACCTGAAATATGTTCTGAAATAATGTCAATAAAATGTATCAACAGTAAGCCCAGGCTTCTTATGTTCTATCTAAAAGTATATTCACTGAAAAAAAAAAAATTGAATACATGCAAGAATATGAATGAGAAATATGTTGGTTCTTTCTCAGAAAAGCAAATTACCATTCAATGAAATGGAAAAATAATCAGAAATGTTAGAACTATGAAATTACAAAATGCTGTTTTCATATGAAACACAATGTGCCCAGACCATGCATTGTGAAACATATTACAGAGCTACAAATTTAGCAAGATGCAGACAACCATGATAAAAATCAACCAAGGAATAATAATAATTTCTCAAACCATGCCACAAGAAGCATATTTGTTTCACCCTTTAAAAGTGAATAAGATAACCTGCAATTATTTGAGAGCAAAAGAGGATTTAATCTGGAGACAACTTGCTAAGTAACTGTACACATGAAAAATTCTTTCAGCAGCAGTTTTTGATGAACAATCAAGGAGAGAATAATCCAGAGAAGGTGGACATGCAGGATTCATGTGTTAATTCCAAATATTTTCTATACTCATGATAATGCATGTCCAGTTGTTGGGGGTTTTTTATTCCACAAATTGACCCAGTTAAATGCTTATGTATTTAATATGCCTGAGAAGCTGTAATTTTTAATTATTCATCACTCTTTGTTGTTTTTGAAAATAAGCCTTCTGATTTGTTTTAGTATAGTGGAGTCAGTTCTCATGAATTATAAGATAAACTAGAATCATGTTTGCATTCCTTTGTAAAAGATATCACCTGATGGACTTCTCAAGTGACCAGTGAAGATGGAGAGGTGGTAACGTCTCTGTCCAATCTCTGATCACTGTCCAGAAACTTATATATACGAGGTCAACAATAAACAAGAGACTTCCTTTCTTCTTCTCTGCCTGAACACCTGTTGTGTGTGTTACTGTGTGTTTCTATCTACGTCACAGTAACAACTCTTAACTCTTTTCTTGAGTGCAGTAATTTGATACGACAGTTCTGAATACTGGAACAGCACCTTGTTCTGAGGAACTTTCTGACAATGCTTAAACTTCTGTTTCTCTTATGTGATTTTTTTTCCAATCCCGCAATTTTATGTGAAGGCTAATAATTGTCTTGGAATATTTGTCTTGTTATGAAAATCTGGCACTATTTCTATCCTGGAAAAATGATGCAAATTCATTCTCCTAAATACATTGTCTTTACATTTAAGCACAATGGAAATGTGCTTTTTTTGTTTAAAAGTTAAAGTGTATTTTAGGCTTATCAGCCATACTGTACTGTGACTAATTAAATTTGGATTCCTCTGTTTATTTGCAGAACAGCTATTATGGTGATGAGGTAAGCTGTGGCATGTTTCCCTCTGTTATTCTGGAAGTATTCTCTTCAAAATAGTCAGCAAATAATTTATTTTTCTGCTTATTCAGGACATGAACTACTGGAGTTAGTACCAAGATCACAGCGACTCCAAAGAGCTCTAGACAAACATTTATGAAAAATTCCACAAAATATTAAGCACTACCAAGCTGTGGTATGTCATATTTGCACATACCCATTTGCACATACCCATGATCTGGACTGAATCAACTTAATTTACATGGGCCATAGTACATGTTCTTGCTCAGCAGAAAACATTTCAATAGATTGTTCAAACAAACCTAAGCTAAAATGACTCCCTAGAAATGCTGAAAATATGTTTTTGAATTCATGCACCAATTAACAGGTAAAGCTCATGATGATGGCTATGATTATAGCTACGGTCACTGCTAATGTCAAGTTAAAAAGTAAGTTAATATTTAATGCCATACACCAAACTAATAATTTTATGGAAGTATGATTTACCACAAGTGTGGAATTACATCATCAATTTTCTTGATCGCATTTCAGCTCCTTTGTAAAAACTGAAGTGCAAATATATTTAACTCACTCAACTGCACTGACTTTCTCTAACTAGTATGCTTGATAGCTGTCTGGAGACAAATACCACTTTTTGACATATACCTCTCCTGGGATTCCTAGGCACATGCTTAGATTTTTTCCATAATCTTAGTGAGGCAAATTAACTATTTAGTTTCCAGTCAGGTTTCTACGTACAAGTAAAAAATACTCTATTTTATGTGGAATGAGACTATTTCAGGCACTGCAGCATGATGGATAACAGCTGAAAGCAGAAGGTTTGCTGTAAGGTGTCCTGAAATGGTGCCACCCAGGGTTTATGTAGGAGATGTGCTCTTCTTGCTGTAGACCTTGACATTCCCAAGTAACCACTTTTCAAGCTAGCGCCTGTACAAAGGTCCAGGATTAACCCTTGAACCTCACTCTGCCATTGTGCACTGATTCCTAGGTACACACGGACTGCAACCTGAGGTGGCCACAAAGTATACAGATTTTTGTACAAATACAATGCAAACATTATTGATACCTTTTTTTAAAGTCCCTCCACTGAAAAGCAAGACTAAACCCCCTTTTGGGGTGCTTTCCTGTTTTGCTGAGTAATTGATACTATCATACCTCCCCAGTTAAATTCGGAGACTCAATTTAATGGGGCCTTTGTGCCCCAGTTAAATTCAGTCTCTAAGAATACTACACTTTCTGTAAAGATGGGGATAGACATTATGCCTTAGATGTGGAAGAAAGAACATGGCTAACAGGGTAACTCCTGTAAAAAGTAGCGGAGGTGATGTTGCTGTGTTTATCAAACAAGCAAGTTTGAACCCAAGTTCAAACACTAACCCCTGGGGACCAGTTTTTTGAGGGAGCAAGATTTTGACTTGCACAACACCTATGGGTGCTGTGTTGCAGCTGCTACAAATTAGAGCCTTGGTTTCTTGCGAAGTGAATGGAGAATACAGGGTGGGTTGCAGCCCTTCTATCAGCATGAAGTGGCAAGTGGGGACATGTTCCCAGTGAGTGTGCTTGCAAAGAGCTGGTTGGGGTCCACTGCTTCCTCTTTCTCCAGCAGGCTGAAGTGGCCTGATTTATAGGGGACTGTGGTTGCTGCTCTGTCATCCTCCCTGCAGGAGGAAGAAGCTGCCAATCCCTTCTCACTATCCTTCCTTGGTATATGCAAAAGGTATATACATCCCCCTCCTAGTCCTCTCTTTCCCCATGCAGTCTCTGACTCAGAGGGGCCAGATCTGGGCAGGTGTTGAGCCTACTAAGTCAAAGAAGCCCTTTGTAATATTTCTTCTGATTCTGGGGCAGAGAAAAGTAGGTGGCACATTGCAGGACTCAGTTTCTTCTTATTAATAACTTTGGAGTTTTCCTACGTGTCTCAGGCTGATGTATTAGGAAATTCACTCCTGTTTTTCTCCTGATGGAAGTAATGGTTATGGAAATACCACATCTTGGCAAAAAATTTTCTTTGTACATCTAGATTCTGTGTAAGGCCAGAAAGAATATTTATAAGACAGATGATGGACTGAATATATTCCTTCTCCCAGCCCCATTTTCATTCCTTGCCTGTTACTGTGACATAGATAGAAACACACAGTAACACACACAATAGGTGTTTAGGTAGAGAAGAAGAAAGGGAGTCTCTAGTTTATTGTTGACCTCGTATATATAAGTTTCTGGACAGTGATCAGAGATTGGACAGAGACGTTACCACCTCTCCATCTTCACTGGTCACTTGAGAAGTCCATCAGGTGATATCTTTTACAAAGGAATGCAAACATGATTCTTGTTTATCTTACAATTCATGAGAAGTGACTCCACTATACTAAAACAAATCAGAAGGCTTATTTTCAGAAACAACACTTGCCCCCCCCCCAAATAAAAGTTGCACCCCTGCATTGAGATTATTCTCTGCAAAATGACAGGATAATTTGGGTTGGAAGGAACCATTACAGACATCTACTCCAACCTTCCTGCAATAAGTACATACATTGTCAACTAGATCAGGTTGTTCAGATCCCAACGTCTCCAACCTGACCTTGAATGTTTGCAGGGATGGGGCATGCATCACTTCTTTGAGCAACTTGTCCCAATGTCTTAACATTCTCATCATAAAAAATTATCTCTAATTTTTTGTCTCTAATTAAAGTGAACTTGAATGAGCTCTAGATGGGTGTATCTGGGTATCTCAAGTCTGTGGCCAAGCCTTGGTATTTATTAAGAATACACACATGAAATTGTGCATAGGTAAAGAAAGCCTAATTGTTTAACAAACTGAAGACCGGACTGCATATCTGTATCGAATATTGAGAATACTTGCCTACACAAATCTCCCCTTACTTTTTTCTGTCAAAGTCTTACAAAGATTAGATATTTGTATGTGCAAAATTCAAGTAAAACATTTTTTATTACTTCCTTCTTTGAAGCATAATATCTGTGACCTTAGCAAGGTTTTACATTTGTCCTCATCCCACATTTCTTGTTGCCAATGTAAATACATACCATTATATTTAGAACATTTTGACATGTTTTTCAGGTGTTGTGACAGCTATTTATACAATGCTTTAATGGAACAGTTGCGTTTAAAATACCAACAAAAGCCATGGACTGAAACCCTGAAACTTGTTTATTTTTGCATGGTAAGAATCACAGGTTAGGTGAGAGAAGGATATGTGGTATAAGAGTATGTTTCCAAGGTAGTTAAAAAATTGATTGACTTTTGAAAACAACAAGCAAAACCAACCAACCAAAAACCCCATGCAATCCAAAACCAACCAAAAGATAACCCCAGAAAAACCTGGGGCCTAGTATAGCCTGGCTCCCCATTTTTCTTAGGACAATGGATTATAAAAATTTCCTGCCTAATTTTAACTTCAGGGGTTGTTTCTTGCATTGTTTTAACTATTCAGGAGTTAGTACTGATCGTCTACCAGTTGAGGTTACTTTCCAATCATTATGATTACCAAATTCATGGTATCTAAAGACAATTTATTGCCTATAGGACTGGGAGAAAATATTGTGTTTTAGAAAATGGTCTGAAATCTGCTATCTAGACTTTCTGCTGCTGTGATATACCTTAAGTTATTCCCTGCTTCTTGCACTTCCAGTATCTAATTTAAGAATCATCTTTGTAAAGAGCAGATTAGCACAACTGCTGTGAGCTCAGTATAAAAATTCCCATTTGTTTCCATGCTTCTTTTTATTAATGCTTGACTCAAGCCTTACTCTGAAAACAATCTCCTGAATTTGAACAAAGTGAAAACTCTTCAGCAGTGAATGTTCTTTGCTAATTGAAGTGTGAAGTATGAGAAGTTTTAAGACAAGAGCTTGAAGAGAAACTGGGAGCGTTTGCTTGCTACTCAAGTGAATATCTTCAGCTGAAACTTCTATCCTAATGTAACCAAGTGCTCTTGTGGCACTTACTGATTTCTTCCATTCGCTCAGGCAGATTTTTTTCTAAAATAAAAACAAATAGTTTCTTAGTTTATCTCTTGCTTCACAGTGAAATTAGCTGACACATCTAGTGATCAGCTCAAAAGATGGGAATGGAAAGCCCCTCCTTGCTCCAAAGACATCTGGTATGTAATTACTGCACTATTGGAGTGTCCAATATTGCTGTTGGGATGTTTCCGGGCTTGTCTGGACCTTGCTACTGAGCCAAACAGCGGTTGCTGTGGTGTTTCACCCCAGAGCTACTTTTGGCTAGCTGGTGATATAGCTAGGACCATAGAGACAAGTCCAGGCATGCTGGGGCTCAGGGAGCAGCAGGATGAGCTTCCTCGTGGATGCTCACTCCAGGTTTTCCTCTGCAGGAGAAGCTTTAAGGCGATGGTGAAGGAAAGGAGTCGGTTCTCATGGAGGGTTCAGTTCAGAACATTTATTCTAGCCAGCAGGGCCTCTGAGCTTCCTAACAACACTCACCGAACTCCAGACCGCATGGTTGCTCATCCTTTTAACCAGGGGAGATGGGGAGGGGACAGGAAGCCCACCAACCAGGTACAGGTGAGGAGGTCTTAAGGGACAAAGAACACCTGGATGGCCAATGTCTCTTCAGGGTAGAGAGTATCTTTTTGAACCTGCCAATCACTGACACCCTTCTGGAATTCCAGGAGTGATAGTGATTGGCAGGGGTGGGGAAAGGAGGGATGGTCACACCACAACACTGCACAATAATGTCTTCACAAATCCATTAAGTGCTGCAAATGCAGAAATAGTTCCAATTGTAGATAACCTCTGTGTCTGACAAAAACAAATACCGAGAGGTTTGTTGTACACATGTATGATGTGTTGAACATCTGTGTGCTGTGTCTCTTAGCTAGTAATTTAAGGAATCTTTCTTTGTCTCTTGTTTTTACAAATGTGCTAGGATAAGCTGCTTCGAAAGTCTGTCAGTAATGCTCCAGATGGTCTATTCTTTCTAGCATGGAGAAGATAGAGAGGACATTAAAAGGTAATGACCTGTTTGATAACTCAAAGTATTTTTTTTTTTAATATTGTATGGAATCTACCAATCCTTCTTTATTGATGTTCTTCACAAAGAGGTCAAATGTACACAGAGGTGGATAAGAGATGAGACTTGCAACTTGACTTTTGGCTAAGCCATCAGACTATGGCTATTCTTAATGCCTGAGAATATTTTCTATCCAGTGAAGCATTTATTAATCATAATAGTTGTCATTAATAACAAGTCATTCAAGAGATACTATTTTCTCATTATCTAAATCATATCCTTTAAAGCAAGAAAATACTGGTTCTACTTCTTGATCATTGCAGTTTGATTAAATTGCATTTATGGTTTTTGCAGCTAAATCCATGTTTTCTGTGATGAACATGTTGGAACTATTTATCCAGACAAAAAGGGTAAGTTTGTTTATGAATAAATGCAAATGAGCAAGCATGGCCTTAAGTCCAGAGAGGAATGCCATCTGGATGGCTTGTCGAAAATTTTATTTTTTAGCTCAGTGTTCTAATGGGATGTATTTGCCTATTTTGATTAGCCCTTTGTGGAGGGGATTCCTGGGTAAAGAGAGGGCATAAATTTGGCCTATATCCCAAAGCTGCAGACTGAGGTTAATAGTTTTGAGCTGACCAACATGATAATGCAAAGAGCAGAGCACAAATACATGCCTGGTTGGATAGTTTCCAGAAGCTGAGCCATGACCAAGTGAACTATAGTCATTTCCTTTTTCAAGTGACAGAATTTTTATATATACAAGCTTTTTAAAAAATTCTTTTTCTCATCTTTCTCAGACTTACTGTTCATGTTAGCCCCAGTGGGACTGCCTGCTACATAACATCAATGATGTTTTATGTAGAAATTCAGCTGGAGAAGGATGGAGATGTGATGGATGTAAAGTTGGCTCACTTTGAAGACGCTCCTGTGGTAAAATTAATTTTCTCTGTTTCTCATGACCCTGTAGTCTCCCACCTGGCTTCCTGCTGTCATGTCAGAAAGGTTTTGACTTCCTTTTGGCCTTGTCACACTTGCAAGCCTGTGCATGACACTAGCTACCTCTTTAGGCATCTGAATCTCTCACCTAAACTTACAACTCAGTTACAGATACTAAATACTGTAGTGCAAAGTATTACAGTAAGCCAGCTGACAGGCCCACCTTCCAAGAATTTTATGGTATCACACATAAATATTTTTATTTTCATGCTTCAATGTTACCAGTATACAGTAAATAACAGGGGCTTGAAATATTTTCCTATGAAGGTATAGTGCAATATATCTTCTCAGTAGATGTCTTGGAGCTATTCGGTTTTTTATTCTGCCTTCTTTAGGAGCATATATATTTCTACAGGTGGGGATGTTTTTCTAGCAAAATTTCTATTAAATTATTCATAGAATATCAGCCTGAAGTTCACATATCATGTTCAGCAGTTGTTACAGAATTTCAGAAAATCCTTCAGGTCAAAGATATAATAAGCTGTTGTGGAGGATTGGGAACATATACTCTGGGTTTTGTCAGTAACTATACAAAATATTACATTACTTTGGAGTTAATTTTGTCCATTATTTTTAGTTGAAGTCAGCCCTGGAATTTCAAATTATTCATTTAACCAGAACATGTCTGTTGATCAGTGAGTGCTGGACAATATGATTAGAATGAAAATGCATATTCAGAGAATTCTAGCACAACCAATAAAAGAAAAACTGGCCAAGATGCATTTTTTTTCTGAAAGAGTTTATCAACAAACTATTTCTGTTAGTTTAATCATCTTCCACAGAGCCTTTGTTTTTCCAGTTATTATAGTAATATTTTTTAAACTATTGCACTATTAGTTGGTTTTGTGTTGGGTTTTTTAATGTTAATCATGCAGCTACGTAAAAGTAATGGGGATCAAGCTTATCATTACTAATGAAATGCTTATAAGAGATCTGTCACAAAGGATGTCAAGAAAGATGAAACTCCTGTCTCTTATTCATGTAGGTTTGTGATGACTTGGTCCAGCTTCTAAGCTGGAATCATGTATAGGGTTTCATGTTGAATGGAAAGGAATTCCTGATGCTAAAACCATTCCAGTGTAGAAACTGAAGAGGGGAAAAAAAAAAAAGAAAAAAGAAAGGAAAGAGAATCAGTGAACAGTAATATGAATCCAGAAAACAACAGAAGAACTGACTTTTGGATTCCATTTTTTGTAGGAAGTTGGTTCCAATTCTCCATACTGGGAGTTGGTTGTCATTGTAACTATTACTATCTGCTTCGAATTTGTAAATTCAAGGCTAAAACTGCAGCAGATATAATTTTGAAAAGATACTCCAGGCATTATTTATTTCTCAAGTCATTCCACTGAATGCATCTGCTTCAATGGAGCAAGGGTAATCCCCAATACATTGGCTCTAGTTGCCAGTCAAACACAGCCTTGGAATACCAGCCTTTGTCTTGGTTACAAGAATTACAGAACTACTTGGACCCATAGTTTTCGTAATGGACCGATGATGACAGTTCCGAACTGGCAGAGTTACAGATACAGACCAGGTATTACTTCTTCTCTCCTCTTTCCATTGAATACTAAATAGTCTTCATATTGTCCATATGCAAATACTTTAACTGAATTTCCTTCAGGCTTCTCTCACAGCAATGAAAGCAAGGTGGTATCACATGGCCTGAGTTTCTTCACGAGTACATAGAGGAAGATGTGACCCTAATTTTCTCATGTAGCAGTAGGGCACTGTATATGCCTATTATTACCACATTTAGTTCTGTCTGAATAGCTGCTGTTCCAGGTCAGGCCACCACTTTAAAGGTCTATTTATAAATTCTTCAGTGA
Organism: Sitta carolinensis; assembly: GCA_032173965.1. Classification (NCBI taxonomy): domain Eukaryota; kingdom Metazoa; phylum Chordata; class Aves; order Passeriformes; family Sittidae; genus Sitta; species Sitta carolinensis. Next base: position 53,739,936 of record CM063284.1, on the reverse strand, counting down.
ATATGATCAAGGTTCCAGATTTTAATTATAATATTTAGGATACTGGATTCTTATTTAAATGCTGTGGCCAGATAGTAGAAAGGGAAGGTAAAAAGAGAAAGAATAATCATTGACCTTGAGTGTTTCATCTCTCTTTTATATTATTCATCATCAGTTTTTCCAGCCCTCTTTTTCCTCAAAAATGAAGTTATATTAGCTTTATGGGTGTAAACAGCTATGACTTAAAGTTTGAACTTGCATTTTCCTAGATTTTTGACTTTGAGTGATGTTAATGCCATTTGGCTCTGAGCACTGGCATATCGTTGCCATTGGTACTGTGGGTGCTACTTTTCTGCCTTCCTGGTTTTTTTCAGATTTGTCACAAGGCACAGGTATCCCTTCTAAACCTCGGTGCTAGTTTGACCAGCCCACGGAAGTGAGCTGGCTGGTTTTGAGATTGGCATTTTATTGGACCAATAGGAAAGCATTTCATTTTCTAGTTCTTATTACTTTTAAAAGGAAACAAAGCCAGGGAAGTCCTTTTTCGTTTCCAGCTGTTGGAGAAGGACCACTTTCCTCCCCTCGGCCTTGGGCCAAGTAGGAGAAGGCCATGTGGGCCAGGTAGGGCTCAACTGGTTTTGAGAACACCTGTCGGCACAGAGTTCTGCTCTGCTGCTGGCCCAGGCTTGGGCTTTGCCTCTACTGTAGCCCTGGGCAGAGAGAGAGAGGGGAGAAGCGATGCTTCGGGCTGGGCTCCCTGGTAAGACTGAGGGGTGGAAAAGGGATCTGGGGATCTGTCCAACTTTCCTCCTAGCTGCAAAAGACCAGTGAGTGGCTGCCTTTTGGGCCCAGGCACCCTGAGATCTGCTCCCTCAGCACGGCTTTGTAGTATGACACCATGGACTGCTGCAGCCTGGCTGAGATCCTGGCACAGCTCCAGCACAGCCATAATCTCTCAGGTGAATGCCTCAGCCTGGACACTGCCTTTCTTAACTCTTTCAGTGCATCAGTGCACAGATAAGACCTAAAACTCCCTCCATCCTCTCTCCAATGAGAGAATCATTGAGTGCAGATGTATAAAGACCACATGAAGTATCAAAGTCAGTCAAGAAAGAGTGAAAGTCCAAATGGAAGGAGTATGGGAAACTGCTTTCAAGCTGTAAAAGGCTCTCATAAGCTATGATGGTTGGCTGTAATATATTGAGATTTTTCCTTTAAACCATAAAGAAGTATGGGAGAGATAAAAGAGTTTAAATTGTAGACCCGAGCAGAGGAATAAAATATTGAAGAAGCTGTTGATTCCATGAGAAGTTGAACAGAGAGATGAAGTGATAAAGACTCTGCCCTCAAAAAAAGTGAATTTCTGTTCTCTGAGATGAAAGTGATCTCAAAAATAGATAAAGAGAACCTTTGTTTTGAACAGTTGTCTTTAAAATAAGACCCCGTACATCGATATGGCCCAGAAGCACAACTGTGAACATGAGAGGAGTTTCATGAATGCAGATCTTACAGGCAGCTGTTATTCATGAAGATTGGATCCATGAAAGAACTGTTTTCTTGTGGGGAATTTTCCATAGTGAACGAGAGGTACTTCCCTCCCTAAGTGAACTGAAGAAAGACTGTTTTAGAAGTGGAAAACTGACTGAAATTTCTGAGTGTTGTACATTGTTGGTTGAGAGAAAAGAAGGGTTAGGGAAGGAGGAGGAGTGTTTTGAAGGTTCCATTCTGATTGTTGTTGGGTTTTTTCCCTTTTAGTGTTAGTTAATAAAGTCTTATTACTTTTAAGCTTAAGCCTACTTTGCTCTTGATTAGAAAATTTCAAATTGGCAAACCCAAACCAGAACAACCTCTTGTAGTATTTTATTTGGTTGTAAGGCAGTTTTCTGTGAGTCTCAATGTAACTATAAAATGAAGATGATCCAGACAGCTAATGCATATGCTAGTGCTCTGTCTGTTCCTGTACCACACATGCCTGATTCTCTCCGTTTTCCCTGTTTCCCCACTAGCTTAGCTGGAAGGGACAGACAAGTGCTGAGTGACTTGTTTAGGTTCCAGGTTTGAAAGAGTTTGTCCCAGTGTCAAAGTTCAGGCAGGTTTGTCTCTGCTGATCCACATTGCAGCCACATCTGCATAGGAAGGGAAGTCTTGAGCTGTCTGTGTTAGTGCAGCACCAGAGTCTACAGAGTTTAGCAAAACTTGTAAAACTCATGTAAAATCAACTTAAGCAAGTGAGTAAATACCTGGTGGGTTAGTCTGAACACAGCTCCAGGCTGTCACACTAAGTCAAAATCCGCAGGAATTCTTGGGTTTGAGCAGTCTGAACCATTCATTTACAAAACCTAGTCACATGTCCCATTCTTTTTTTTTTTTTTTCTTATATTGATGTGTCTATCAGTTATACTTAAGGTCTGTCCCTCACATGGTACTGTGAAGTGCAGCATTAATACAATTTTGATATTTTAATGAAAAGAGCTGTGTACACATGAATGGTGTTAGGGAAGTAGTTCTACATGACTAGCTTCATTGGAACATCAGGAAAAGTGTTTTGCATCTGATGAGCTGTCATATTTGAGTTTCAAGTACATTTATTGCTTTCAGTAGTGCCTACTTCAGTGCCAGTTTCAGTTATAATTACAGTGCTTCTTGCAATAAAACCAAAGGTTCACGTTTTCAGATATCTTCTAAGAAATTTAAAATCAATACTGCTACTAGATCTGATAAGGAGGGGGCCACTGTCACTCTGAAATGGTGCCTTTTCTAGCAAGTTATGTACAAAAGAGTTATTTTCCATCTCGTTTAGTAGTGTGATATCTTTATTTCTTTTTGTTAGGATGAAGAACTATGATGCCTTTGGCAAGATTCTGGAAGACCTGTCAAATATGCATCAAATTCCGGGAAACAGGTTGCAGTTATTTTTTACTCAAAAACTTGAAATCCATAGCCTAACTTTTGTTTACTTACGAAATCAATAAATTGTCTTTCCTCTCTCCCAACAAAATGAAAGCCAAGGGATATCTTGCTTTGCAGGCCCTTGAAAAAGACCTTTATTCAATGTCTCTTGGAGACAGGTAACTTATTGGTCTATGTCTTTGTCCCTTTATCTCTACCCACACCCCTTCACTTCACTAAAAAACAAGCTATCAGATCTAATTATAAAGCAGGATGTGGAAGGCTAATGAGTTTTCTCCCACTGGGAAGCTTGAAGCCTTTGTCAACCCCAAACATGCCGAACCGGAATATTTACTGAACTCCTGTGCTTTATCTAAGGGACTTCCTAGGAAACTGGTTGGTTACAGAGCTTGGGGGTGTGTGCACATGACCACTCACTGGGAGCAAACAGTGTGTCTGAAATTGACCGGTCATATTTAGATCTCCATGTGGCAGAAGCAAAATAGACATTTTGGGGTTCTGCTGTTTTCGTATCCCATTTTGTCCTCAGGTTTTAGATCAGGAATAGTGGATGCCAGCTTTCCTCCTTCCTTTTCTCATTTCTCCTTTCAAAGAGTAGTATTACAGATACACAGGGAACAGTTTCCTAAACCTTCTGGTAATTGTACAAGGATTTTCATTATTTTCAATAAATCAGAGTTGAGGGCAGTGCTTTCCTTCTGGATTTTTGAAATATCTTCTCTGATATCTTGACTATTAAGTTATATACACACTTACCTTGGCAGGTATGGCCTCCTGTAACTTGAAACACCCTCTTGGATTATTTTTGCAGTTTTCCCTTATGAAGCATAATAACATAATGAACTAATGTGCTGTATCCTCGCTGGTCACTGATATCTCAGTAAATATTATTTATAAGTTAAACAGATTATTTGTCCTATCTATGCTGTAAGTTAATGCACTGCAGAATTAGTACACAGCTATGTAAATGTATGGCTGTATGTATTCAGCTATATGAACACACTTGAACTCAGAGACTGGTTCTGTTCAAGTTAGCTTATCCAGGTTATTTCTTCATTCTTTGCTCAACCGGTTGCCACTCTAATATTTTTGACCCCCTTCTTTTGTGGTAAATAGCACACCAAAGAGCAACGTGAAACAGCTCCAGTAGAGAGAAGGTGGAAGCCCAAGTCCCAGGAGTAATGCACGTGTGGAGTTGTGGTGTTTCGGAAGGTGGACATACAATCTACTTCCAAGAAAGCACTGTCTTCTTTTGATTAAGGATACGAATTAGAAATTACATTAGCCTAGCTAGCACTGCAATGCAGAAAACACTAATTAAGATATGTTTTGAAATAGAACACAGGATCTAAACAGAGTTACTGAAGTACTTAATGGAAAAGTAGGACACCTGGTGCCAAGAACTGGAGGTGATTTTTTTCTTTTTCTTCCTTTTTTTTTTTCTTTTACTTCTTTCTGAATTCAAAGAATTGTAATCAAAAAACACTACTGAGTTGATCTTTGTGTACAGGAAAGATCCTTTACTATAAATAAAATCTGCTATAGGGACTTACTGTGCCTGTATTCTCCGACAGCAAACATACAAAACATATATTTAATGTATATTGTAAGGATAGAGATGTACTCTTACAAGGAATCCCTTTTGCCATCTACAGTGTTACTTTTTTCACCTTTGTGTCAAGGTACCCAACATATTTCCTTTATTGACCTGTGTAATAACCATTACTTTTTTATTCCTCAGGAACCCAATGAACATTGAATTTTACATTTCTCCCTATCAAGTCATGGAAGCAGAACTAAATCATGGTAAAGCTATTCCAGCTATTCCGCTCCTTCAGCAGAAATAGCGAACATGAAAATTTTTCAATACTACCTGTTTCATTCAGCAAAGTGAATTAATAAAAGCTCAGAAATAAAATTTAAAATTCTAGTTTAGTAGAACAGTTTATGTGATATATTTTAGCAGTTTTAATTTCCATCAGGAAACTACTTTCCATTTCATGGTTGTTGATTCAGCTATTACTGCTATCATCTTTGGGCAACTTTGGCCTTTTGAATGTGGTCAGTGCAGGCTTCTCTTCACTGCCCACACTACTGTGGCTGTCAGTTGGACCTAATCTTCCAAGTCCTTACCATTGTATATTTTGTGTGCATAGGATTAATATACAGTAACATAAGGGAAATAATGCCATTCTCTTTCTCCCTCAGGTTCCCAGGTATGTGGAACAAAAACAGTTGTAACTGTTGAAGGCAGGGATATACTCCACAAACTGCCTCTTTCTCCATTAATTATAGATCCTCAAGATGGAGAGGATAGATGAGGCTCTGAATACTTGTCAATGCAGAAATGGATTTACAAGACACTGGCACTGACTTCAGCATAACTTACATTTAGTCTCTGCTGAAACAGGAAGCTCTGTTTTATTTATGGCTTTATGCTCCATAGCTATACCCTCTGTAATCTGTGGCTTTTACAGTTTTCCAAAATGGACTTCAAAGGTATTGTGTTCATATTAAACTGTGTCAGTTGCATTGAACAATAAATATATTCATAGATCTGAAGCAAGAAAGAGCCACTGGAACAATATTACTGAACTTCCTAGTATTGAACAAGTAATCCTTCATAGATTCACAGTAAAGCAAGCATATACTGAAAAACATTACACCTAAAATACACAAAATAGTTTGTCATCCCACTATTGGTACTGAGACCTCATCTCTCTCTACCTCACTGCTGTCTGGAGGGAAAGTCTGAAGTAACTTTCTGAACTAAAATTCTTTAGAATTATTTGTAAAAAACATCACTCAGTTTCTGTGTCTCACTTTTCCTTTCTGTCAGTTTTCACACTAACCATGTTTTAAACTATTGAAGTTGCATTTATAATGCAAAACATTTCTCAAGTCAGAAAATGTATAGAACATAATAAACTGCTAGGGACCTGATAGTGGCCTTGCACTAAGAGTCCTTGGTTTTGGCAGTTTCTGTAAAAAACTTCCATTCTGACATTTTTTTTTCCCTAGCAACCCTGTTTTTTTGCAACTGACTGATGAACTCAGCATGGATTTGCCAGCTTTTTATATTCTGAAGTGTCATCAGCCTGTTCCAGTGTCTTCATCCAGTATTGAAGAGATACAGAGGCTCACAGGCATGTTATAATTGTTTTTTAAGACTAAGTGCTTCTGTGACTACACATTGCTTATTTGCTTTTAAATTCCCCATGTTAATCTTGCAAGAAGTTGCTTCTGAGGCAGAACATATTCTATCAGTCCAAGTGTAACATTTAACAACCAGTGCAAAACATAAAAGTTTTAGAAAGATATGACAATTACAGACCAAGTTAAACACCTTACCTCAAATTCCCAATAGCAAAAAAGGGCAATAAGAAAGAAAATCAGTATTTTTGTCTTTTCAAAACATTGTGTTTGTTTTTAATAGTAGCTTTCATAACCTGCTGTCATAACCTAATTTCTAATAAAAATAATGACCTGGTTTCAGGAATTCAGATTTCTGGCTTGAAACTAGCTCCACTGTATGAGCTAATTGTTCAGCCTACTCTTAAAGAAAAACACAGTGAAGACTTGTCTACAAATAAATCTTGTTTCTTTGTGGTAAGTATAGTGTGCATTTGACACACACTGTGTGTTGCGCAAGATATATATACCGGATTACCATTTCCCCATAAGCAAGCAATGTAGGTTTCCCAGAATCCAAACAAAAGTGCTCTTTAGGAAATACTTCAATTTACGAAACAGTATTAGACCCTTTCATGTAAGTGAGCTTCTCATCCTCATTAATGAAACATTGTGTGCTTGCCTACTGAAGTCATACAAATTTGTCTGCGTGTATCCAAGTATTTACTCTTCTAAAAACTACTCAGAACTTTATCATTAATGCCTAAAAGAAAAGGAAACTTAATGACTGTGTGTGAGGAGCAAGTCCCAAGAAGGTAGTTACCTAGATTTTTTAATATCTTTATCATGCTGCATGTCACACTCTTTTAACAGAAGAGATATCTTAATTAGATAACACTGAGACTATTGATTCTTTGTAAAGGGACTGGCAGGAAGAAAAATATAAAGTGTTACAACAGTGATGCCAACTGCTATCTAGAGACAAGGTTGTTTAACTGAAGAAAGGTTTCCTTTTGCATTATTGAAATACAGTTGCTTAGGCCGCATTAGATGTAAAATTTCAGAATACAAAGTTGTGGCTAAGATGCTTTCTGCCAGACTTATGTACAGGGCAACTACAAGACAAGCTTCAAAGATCTACTTTAGCTTCAAAGATCTACTTTTTATTTTTGCTAGGAAACATTAATTTTGCAATTCACAGCAGCAAAAGGACACTTTTTTTCTGTTCTACTAGCAGTGTTTGTAAAGCCCATTGCCTACTTAGTTCTTGGACCTTGAGGTGGTGGTACAGAAGGTAGTAGTAAATTGACACCATGCTAACATAATGTTTGGCAAAGCTCTTCTCTTCTTTAAGATGGAATTAATCTTTCAGTTCTATTAGATACATATGAAAGGCTCTAACTTCAATAATTTCCTAAAATATTTGTATTTGGCAGGAGAAGATTTTACTTTTGAGTTTAAAGATTTTATTTCTAGAATTACTGAATTGCATTCTAATTTTGAAATGAATGTAGGGGGAAATTCTTTTGATCCATGAACACGCAAGGAAAAGCTCTTCAGCTTTTGTTAATGTAGACCCTCCTAATTTACTGCCCTGTTCTTAAAGGGGGGCAGTTCCCATTTGGCATCCTGAAGTAGATAACACAATACTGCACTTCTAATTTTCTTATAGAATCACTTTAACATGGACAGGCGGTAATTTTTTCTTCCTCTTTCCTCCTCATCTTCAAGTGAATCATCAGGAGATATTCCAGCCAATCATACCTCTCCAAAGAAAAAAAAGTAGTGATGGAGGCTGGAACATCTGATGTCCAGAAGAGATTTCTGGCCAAACTGCTGTTTGTGCAACTATCAAGCTGCATTACTATGATATTATTATTCTGGTCACCAACATTTTATGGACATAATTCTGCTTTAAGTGGAAAGGAGCCACTGGAGCTCTGCTCGGGGTGGCTGCCACCATCTCTTCGTGTGTACCCTGGAAATCCTGAACCTCGTCCCTCTCTGCCCTGCCGGGAGCTGCACTGCTGCAGTTTCTGCGCCCGCTGTTTCTTCGCTCCTACTCTGGGTGTTCTCCACGCCGTAGCCTGCATCCCCTGCCTGCCGGCACGTTTTCTGCAGCTCCAGCTACCACCACTGAGCCCCTGCTACATCTCCAGCATCCTAGGACTCCTCACTCCAGCAGCTTTTGTGACGGTAATTGCACTAAAGGGGAAAGGTGCCAGTGGCAGAGAAAACTGTGACTGTTTCCCTGGTTCTGTTTTCTTGTTAATGCCATAGTTATTGTTGTTCTGTTTGCCTTGCTAAACACAAGTAAAGAACTGTTATCCCCATCCTCGTATCTTTGCCTGAGAGCACCTTAATTTCAAAATTACAACGATTCAGAGACAGGAGGTGTGCATTCTCATTCCAGGAGAGTGTTATAAATATGCGGCAATAAATAAACAATTTAAGTTGTGAAAATTCTAAGTTTATTACGCAAGCAGCAAGTGAGAATACAGCGCTGGGCAACCGGGGAGTCTGCACTCCGCCAACGGCTTGCAAATTCTACTTAGCCCGCGGTTATCTTTATACAGTCCAATTTCCTGCTGACGTGTCTTTCTGTGGAGTACTCTGCGTACTCATCCTCTTTGCTAAGGGATCTTCTTTTTTTTCTCCTGATGGTCGTTGGGATGAAGGCAGCAGTCTTCCTCAGGTGTCTGTTCCTTGATCTTCTCCTGGCCCATGCCTTGAGGGTTACATCTGTTCAATTTACAGGTTGATTGTACTGATTGTGTTCTTACTAATTCACTTAAGATTTGATTAACAAACAAAAAGAACAGCAAGCTCTGCTCATTTCCATTACAGAGAGGATCCTGTTTGTCCCTAGCACATACCTGTCTTCCAAACTAAGACAAGAGTGAAAGTACATTGCATCATGGATACAAAAGATAACGCAAAGAATTTGACAAAAGGTGACTAGACTGTCACAGCACTCCAGGAATCAGCAGTGTATCATGTTCTATTTTGCACACAGCAAATCAACAACAGCTTATTCTGCAAAACCTGACCATTTCCACATCACCGAGCATTTATTCTTTTGATATTGGAGGGGATCAATTTAGAGGGGCTATTTAATGGACCCACTTCTTTTCCAAACTGCTGCCAAGAAAAAAATGAGGGTGAAATGGGAGGTCCTGACACAAAACAGAAAAATGTTTAGGAACTCTGTAAAGCTTTAAAGTCACTGCCCCTTTCTGTGAATGTTACCTTTAAGATTGAAAGTGAAGGGTTTTGCCAGGAGCTAAAATCATGGAGAAGATTTATGAAAATTACTTCTACTGTAAAGCATCAAAATCAGATTTTGCTAAAACAAAGTGATGCATCAGCCTGTACATGGCGTGCAAACTAAGAATCAAAACCAACTATGATAGTTTTAAGTACCATGAGACAGAAAAACTAATGTTCCAGTTGCTGGACATGATGGAGTATATCCAGTGATAAGCCCAGTTGCTCTACTAACCAAACAGTCTGCTTTTTAACCCAAGCAAGGGTTGACTTTTCAGGATCTTTGCAGAGGTTTGCCTTGCTGCACTCAGACTGCAAGGAACCAACCTCACCAGTATTCCTACAAATGTTTTCACTGGAGCTGGCACAGTCTTTGTGTTTTCCATCTTTAACTTCCTTGTCCTCTGTCCCAGCTGTGTGATTAAGGTCCATGTCCTGAACTGAGTCTAAAATGTGTCCAAGATGTGGCTGTTCTTCAGCAGAATAAAGATACTTAAGCACATCACCTTCATGCTTTGCAACCACATCAAGAAGATTATTTATCGTACTTAAAGCAGAATTATGTCCATTAAAATGACACCAGGATAAGAGAGCACTGAAAAGTGAACAACAAGAAAAGTGATTATATTCATCTGTGTAGATTTCTACTTGGTAGAGGTAGATAGCACTTATGTATAATTCACCCTTTATGGAAATTCAGGCAGTAGAACTAAATATAAAGCTTAAATATGTAGATTCAGACAATTTTGGAAGAGCAACTGAAAGAGATTTGTTTAGAAATGATACTTCTACACCCAGGTAGGCATTCCCCGTTTTCAAGATCTGAGAATTCTCAGGTTGCTCACTTTGGACAGTTTTAAAATGTGGGTTTTTTTTTCTCTTTGGTGGGTTTGTTTTGTTTGGTTGGGTTGGTTTTGTAACTAAAACAAACAAAAACGTGCATGCGTGTTCCCCTATTACACATACACTTGACCTTAAGGAGTTTGTAACCTACTTCAGGGTTCCTTTGAATTGGCCACATTCAATCATCAGCTCAGCACCATGTCTATAACCTTGATTAAAGCCTGTCTGGAGAGCAAGTTCTTTCCCGGCCTCAATTCCATCCCTATAGCCTTCCTGTAACAAGAGCAGTGAAACAGGTTGTTCACAACATGACAAAGTGGTCTGCTGACAAACACATAACAATAATAATAAAAAAGTTTAAACAAGTATCATAAGTATTCAATCTTTTAAGTTACAGTTTCTATATCTGAACATCCTTTACAACTACACCCCTACTGCCAAACCAAAAAATGCTTGTTGCACTATAAAATGCAGTTTTTTACTTTTCCCAAAAGGATACCCAGGAAGTCAGAAAATAAGGAAACTTCTTTTAGAAAGATCAAAAGAGAAAGCATGCTTGCTTTCAGTGATTACCAACTTGTTTGTGAGAAATGGACTTAGAAATACCACATAATATGCAGGCTGCCAAGCTTCCCTTTTAGCAGAGGTACTCTCCTATCTGTAAACCATCTACATGGAATCCATTTATTTTCACAAAACTAACTTCTGAGCATTGCTCCTTTACTTGCTGGACCTAACTCCATTTAAGAGTTATACCAGAAAAAGATAGTGATTGACTGAGTCACACATAAATACAGTTAACATTGGGACTGCTTTTTTTTAAGTCAACAGCTAATGATTGTAATGCAAATTACTTTATATTATAACCACATTAGAACATTATATAAAATAATTCTTAACTTTTTTTCACACCAAAATTGCAAGCTGTGAAAGTGAAAGCTCCTATTTGCCTTGCAAGAAGAGTAGTCTGGAACACAAAAAATTATTTTGCCCAACGTACAACTCTAACCTGAATAACACTTCACGATTTTGCAGTATCTACTCAAATATATCAGAGAAATTTCTGTAAGAACATAGAACAGTTCCTTAAGAAAACCAGTCTTTTCATGGAACTTAAAGGAATACCATTCCTCATCAACTGCCTACACAATAGTTTTCATCCATTCAGCCAAATGCTGCTCAACTGTGAGCAGACAAGCCCTACTGGCCCCAGGCTGAATGACACTATCTGTCAAACTAATCTGTTTAAGAACTTGTTTTGTTACCCTCAGAACTGCAGAGAGGCAAGGGCTGTGGAAATGAGCTTTCATAAAATATGTATTCCACTAGGATAATAAATCAACCAAAGACCTACATAGACCACAACGCCCAACTGTCGTTGCACATGGAGTCACACATCTTATAAGGTGACTGATGAGTAACTCTACTTAAAACCCCAAACTTCTCCCATTTCTTTATTAGCACTGTTCAGCTCTGTTGCCCTACATTTACTAGGGGTATACCTACAAGTACAAAGCAAGTAGCTTGCATCACAATTCAGCACAGCCTTTTATAAATGCACATGGCTGTGCAGAGGGAGCCAATGACTTTTGGTAAAACAGTACTTTGCTCTGGTGTCTACTAAGAAGTGCTTACATAAATTTCTGCCATATTTTCCTGATATTCAGAAGAAAGTATGCCACAATAACTTCTAGGCAGCTACTTTTCCCTTTAAATCATTCACATGTATATCAAGTTATGTGTTGGTAAATCTAAACTGGCTAAAAAGAATATTAAATAATTTTTATAGAAATACCTTCAATCTCTTTTTCATAGTGCTGTTCCATTCCTTCTGTAGTAGATACATCTCATCTGCATCTTCATCAAATATATCCTCATTGGATTGGCTGACTGCAACTTGTACCCAGGACATAACAGCAGTGCCCTACGATCCCGGTTTATGAGGTAAAAAAACACTGAGAAACTCTCAGAAGCGCCTCTGGTGATGTGCCAGACTAGAAGTACTGGCAAAAACTGTGAGTTCTGAAGAGAATCCAGGTATGGAGCTGATTATTTAAGCTGTACATGGGAACTTGGTGCTGTGTGCCATTGGGGTACATCTGTCAAGAAAAGGCAGTCAGATCATCATTCATAAAAGTAACTCCTGAGATATATTAGGGCAACTTATGATAGTTCCTTCCCATCTTATGGCACTGACACATATATGGATACCAACGCAGCATTTCTGAATACCTCCAATACAAGGGCAGCTAGCAGAAACAACTTTATGACTTGATTCCAACAGCAGCTGACAAATAGTCCCATACATCCTCCACGTGGTGCCCTAAGTTACACACAGGTTGTACGTATATATGCAATTTTGTACATTTGTATTGTGTACACAATTTACTACACACAAGTTAATACCTGCAGAGTTAACAACTGCAAAGTACTTTCACCTCTGACTTACAGCTTTCTGGCTTTGCCAAATATTTAACTATCTTATAAAACAGAAACGGTCCTTTTTATTTTGAATAAAGATTTAGCAAGAGCAGCTGCAGTGGAAAAGAGAATTTTTCAGATTATCTAATTTTTTCCTATGATGAAAACGTTGAGAAGCGTCTCACAACTAATTCATCTGCACCGCTGTAAATTGTTAGAACGCACAGACGTTCCTTGCGGAGACACCGGCGGCTGTCAGAGAACCCAGGGCGCTGGGACAATCGGCTCGGGTCCTGCAGCTTGCGGTGGGCAAGCGGGGCTTACCCCGGCCCCGCAGCCGGCCCGGGCCGCAAGCCGCGGCCAGGTCCCGGCCGCCATTCCACGGCCGCGCACTCCCCAGAAGCGGCCGCGCTGCCGGGAGCCTTCCTTCTCCCCTGCCCGGCCGTAGACACTGCCTCCTCACGCCTCGCCTTTCCTCGCTGCTTGCACAGCCCAGCCCCGCACACTGACCCTCAACGCAGCCACCGGCACACGGCGCCCCCTCCGCGCTGCCCTCGGCCATCTTCACTGAGGGCAAACGGACGCCTCTACCAGCGGAAGTAGTTGGCAGCGACAGCCATTTTGGACAAGGGCAATCTCTGCGGAGCCAGCAGGTAAACAGCCACCATCTTGCCCAGCAGCGCTCTGACGCCAGAGCCCGTCGGAGACACTGGTGGCGCCGTCTTGAGGGAGGGCGCAGGCCTGGGGACAGCGGGCGCCAACGCGGCAGGAGGCGCTGTCGCAGTCGGGATTCTCTTATTCCATCATCACCTCCCCTTTCTCAGGAGGGAGCGGCATGTGGGAGCCTCGGCCTCCCACAGTGACCTCAGGGCAACGCCAGAGTAAACGCGTTCCTTGGGGCACGAAGCTTTCATCCTCTTTTCGGTCATAAACGGTGGATTTTTAAAATAAATTAATCTGCCTTGTTGACTTGTGAATCGTCAAGCACTTTATGTGAAGCATGCCCTTAAGCTATCCCCTACAAGACCCAGGTATTACAATGATAAATCCTTTTTAACATGAAAGATGAAAGCGGGAGTCGTGTTTCATTGCTGACTTTGACCAGAGAAAACAGGAATTTCCTGTTGACATAAATAAAACATAAATACAACAATATTGATGCATACCGCATTTGCCTTATGAGCGTAAGTTTAAAGCTGATTAATCTTCATGAGCACACAATGCATCAAGCTTGAATTCAAGCTGCCTGTTTCTCCGAAGTGCCAGAGGCTGTACAGTAAACGCCGCCGTGTGCTGAGTGCCCTGCGGGCCCCTGGCAGTCGAAACATCCGAGAGGCCGATTCCCCATGGGACCACACACTCCCCAGCCACTGTCGGGTGTCCCGTCTCCCGTCCCAGGAGTGGCTGGTGACGTTCCTCACGGCAGGGCTTGGGACACTGCACGGACTATAGCACAGCCTGTCTGTGCTCTCCAAGTACCAGAAGATGAACGAGCGTGTGCTGCAAACTATGCAGTCATTGCACTCCTTTTCCCTCCTCTCTTCTGCTCTGCGGACAGCCTGTCCTCCTGCTTCTGGCCCATCTTGGATGCTCGCTGATAGTTGAATGCCGAGGTATGAGTAGCCAAGTAACCCAAATCTGTCTAGAAATTCGTGTGTCACGTGTCAAAATGACAGTGGTGCCTCTGGATGGCCGCAATCCATGCATATCTGTTCCCCAGCAGTTACTACACGTGTTAATGACTGCTGATTTCCTAGTCCACTTAGAACTCCCGTCTGGCAGACGCTTGCTCTACAATTTTTAAAAATCTGATGACAATACTGACTATTGCCTCCATGCACAAATGCATAGTCATGAAAAACCCTTCTGGCAATAAAAACATTAACTGGTCATAATGACACTTAGCAAAAATTCATGGGTGGAAACAATTCTTCACTGGCAACAACACTATTAAACTTGGGTTAATTGCTTATCATCTGCTCTGTCTCCTCAGCCTCTTGCTCTTCTGGAAAAGATATACAGATCATGATGGCTCAGGGAAGCTGTGTTTCCCAGATTTATACTATCAGTTTAAGTGGCTTAAATTTAACAAAGTTGATCACCCCACACAGATGTTAAGAATTAGTCCTTATAAATGTGAGAAAAAATGAAAAAATCTTATATTTCCACCCCTTTCTGTTATTAGTTGTGCGTGGATAATTAGGTGAATCATTGTATACATACAGCAGCATTGTTGGAATATGAAGTACAGTTGCAATTTGAAGACAATTTGATTCTATGTTGATGGCCTGATAATGCTGATGAAAGTGTGCCGGGTGGGGGGGGTGTGGATGTGGTGGGGGGGTGGATGATGTTTTCCACACTTACATGTGTTCTAAATGGGGCAGTGCCTGTGTATTATGGTGACACTCTGTCAAGATACATACCAGAAGATCAAAATAGGAGAGCAATATTTCACTGGCTAAAAACCAGTTTTTTGCACAATAAAGTTACCTGAAATCGTGAAAAACAAAGTAGTCTACTTGTGACCCATTGTAAAGTTTGCCAGTGCCTATCTAAGTTTTAAACCAGGCTAATTTTAGGCTTAGGGTATCTGATATATCAAGTACTTCTGGAACATGAACATGCGTATCTCACCAGCTACTCCCTGCTTTCCTGGTATACTGGGGAGAACTTTTAGAGGGGTCAACATGCAGTCAGAGCTTAGTACTACCAAGAGATTTCAGATCATTACACAGGAATTCTGTCAGCTTCGTCTCAGCTGAAAGGTTTGCCATTAATCAGCCACAAGTGATCTCCAAAAGTGAAATATATGAGCATAATTCCTTTGCACCGTTTGTACTGCATATAATGCTTCAGATAAAGCATTGTTCCTATTCAAATCATTATTATACAACTTTGTCTCTCAAACAGAAATGGATGGGAGCATCCAATGGATTTTGTAATAATTCAGACACCTCAAGATTTCAAGCTTTTTTGAGGGGTGGTTGATTACCTTGGCCAGGCCTTGTATACGGGCCAGTCTGTTGAGCAGGTTCCTTTCATTCTCACTACAGCAATTTCTGTTGTGTGTGCTGTTGTCTCTGGCAAAATTGAGTAAAGCCTTGTGAAAGACCCAGGGCAAAAGACTACTTAGACCAAAAATTGTTCTCCAGTCATGCAATGCTTATGGACTGACAGAGCCATGTTTCATTGACCCCATCTTTGAGAGTAATATAATCATTTTAAGAAATCATAGCTCTTAAATGGTATTTGGATAAATTTCAACAGCATTTAAATAATTTAAACTTATAATTTATTTAAATAATAAAACAATTAAATTTAAATGTTAACTTGCCTTCTATAGTAAACAAGACAAGAACATAATGAAAAAGAGCAAGCTGTCAAAATGTGAGGAAAATGGAAACCATCAATATTTAATGAACATGGTGTATGTCACCAAACACTTAAACCATAAGGCTCTCCCAAAATGTGTACATATTCTATGGTCGGGTCTGTAGTCTTTTCCAGGCTCTACTGCCTGGTCAGTTGGATTCTAGACTGTTTTCCACTAATATCATGATAACAGGGCATTGGTAGGACTGCCTACAACAGCATCAAGAAAGACATACTCACATGCAGTTGATGTCTCTGTTCTGATCTTGGATCTGTGCATCTTTTCTTCTTGGGGGGTTTGTGTACTGCTGGCTGAATTTCAATAATAATACAGTGACCTCCAGCACATAAATACTTTGCTACCACAGAGAAGGAAACAGTGAGCAAACAGGTTAAGTGCAAGGTCATAAGCTTAATGAGGTTAAGGATCTGCTTCTAGGATCAATGATTATTACCAGGGCATGGTAATAAACATGCACTTCTGTATTTTCCTGTAATAGCTCTCATACAGGGTATTAAGACTATTTACTAGTGAGGCCCTGTCACCATCTTCTGATGAAGGTAACTAATACATATGAATTACTTCTCTGCTTTTGTGAAATCACTTCTCTCTTCTTTAATAGCATACAATAATATTGCAATAACAAGTCTTCGGGTAAAAATGTCACATTTAATGTGAGAAGAAAATGAAAGACTATGGAAAAGAATTTATCAAAGGTACATGTCTAACATTCACTTCTAAGCCACAGGAGTCTTAATAGCTCTTTTGCCATTACTTCTTACACAAGTGGTTTCAAGGGAGAGGATACTTTTTCTGCCTCTTCCTTCACCCATATAACCAAAGCACAGGACTTTGGTAGCTAAATATTACAACAGGACAGTTTTCTTTTTTGCAGAACCATTACCATTTCAGATCCTGGCAAAGAAACCTTTCCTGTCTATTTCATGAACTGCCAGCAGCTGGGCTTAAACTGAATTGTAAGTGGAAGTGGCTAGGCAAAGGACTATTTTTTCCCCCCTGCTTTCCCCAGGCTTTCTTTGAAAGTCCTCAGGGCTTGTAGTCTGCAAAACTGTACTTTGCACTGCTGCATACTAAGCAGAGAAAAAGGTCCACTTTACTAACACCAAAACAAATCTCTTCTGTCATTTTTCTTTGCTCCTCAAGTAAGAAAAATTTGTTGTCCCTATGTCGAGGTTTCAATTTGAAACTGGGTGGAAACATCAATTTTTATTTTGGTTTAATTTTGCCAGTTTCAAAGGTTTTAATTA
Source organism: Sitta carolinensis (assembly GCA_032173965.1). Classification (NCBI taxonomy): domain Eukaryota; kingdom Metazoa; phylum Chordata; class Aves; order Passeriformes; family Sittidae; genus Sitta; species Sitta carolinensis. The sequence goes on along the minus strand of CM063284.1, from coordinate 53,722,740 downwards.
AGAGTAAAGCAGGCATAAGCTTAAAAGTAATAAGACTTATTAACTAACACTAAAAGAAAGAAAAAAACAACAAGAATGAAGACAGAACTTTCAAAACACTCTTCTTCCCTCCCCACAACTCTTTTTTTTCTTAACTAACAATGTAAAGACAACAACACTCAGAAATTTTAGTTAGATTTTTCCTTCTACAAATAGTCTTTTTTTGTTCATTTAGAGAGAAAATTATTCTTTGCTAATGCTATGGAAAGTTTTTTACAAGAAAAGAATTTTTGTGGCTTTATTTTTCTCACAAACTGCAGGTGCTCAAGATTTGCTTTTGTGAAGTCTTTCTCATCTTTTACAGTTTTTCTTCACAACTGTGTTCTCGGTCTATATTAGCTTATTGGGGTGCATTTTTTTTTAAGGATGAGCCGGTTTAGCATCCTTTCACTCATTTTTGGAACAGAGGTCTTCCCCTTTTATCCCCAGGGGCTGAGGTTTCTTATCAAACTTCTAACACTGGTGCCTTTGTTCATGATTGTGGCTAGAACGTTACCACCCCCCAAGGCATTCCATGAACTTACTGGGGAAAACCCAAAGTCTGATATATCAAGTATATCCGTACTATAGCTTTACAAAAGAATTTTATAGCCTAAGCTTAAGACAAACTTTTTAAAATTTCTTCAATCTAAAATCTAACTTTTTTCTTACCGACTTCAATTTTATGTAGTTGTTCTTACAAAGTTTCACCTTTTTTTTTTTTTTTTTTTTTTTTTTTTTTTTTTTTTAGCCTAAGAGAGAATTAGTATTTTTCTAGTACAAAGTTTTGTAACGCTGAGGAAAAAAAAAATAAAAAAATTATTTCGTCTAAGAGTTGTATCAGAAAATAAGCTTTGCATTTTTTTGCTGGCTAAGTGCTTTTTTGCCGACTCCATATGAGCTATGCCAGCTGCTCTCAGTCTGGAACGGGGGTCCGGGCTGCTCCTGGCTTCGGGGCCGCCTTTTGCACGAACTACGGGGGGCCACTGGTGCTGGTGCCCATGCACAGCTCCTTTGGTGCCCATACGGGTGCTAGTTTTGCTGTACAGATCCTTTGCTGCCGATACAAGTGCTGGTTTTCGTTGCACAGCCGCTCCCGATGTCGACATAGCCTCAGGCCAGCGTAGTTTGGTGGTTCGACTGGAACAAAAGATTTGCAAGTTTTGCCGGCTTCTTTGCTTTTACCGGGACGGAGTCGGTGGGTTCCTCGGTGAGGGGCTCGGCAGCCGCTCACCACCCCTTTAGGAACGGAGAATTCCGGCCGGGCCGAGCGGGCCCAGCCCAGGCCCGGCTACCTG